>CM031244.1:260859970-262075803 GCA_018340775.1 Taxus wallichiana var. yunnanensis | reverse complement strand
TAATTGTATCGTTTTGGTTTAACTACCCCTAGCAGAGGCAATTTCTGGCTCGGTTGGGTGATGCACTACATACCCTCGAGGGGGATCAAGCCTTATGTAGTTATATTATTTTGTTTTAGGAATGGGCATATTTTATCCACAAAGTACTACACTAAATACCCTTTGGTAGATGCCCAATCTCATATTATGTAGTTCTATTAATTTGTTTTAGAAATTGTAGATTCCCATTTCATTCCCATTCTCATATAGGAGTAATAATGAGAATAGACATTAGCTCATTCTCTAGACATTCTAACATTTTTTTGGCCATATTTTTAGTTAGTTGTGTTGGACTATTTAGAAATATGGGCATTTGTCCATCCTGGAATAAACAAAAATTTATTATTGGGTTGTCATGATTTTATGTGGAAGGAGGACCATTGCAATGTAAGGAGGACCATATTAGAAAAATAATTATAGTGTAAAACCATTTTGACAACCTTTATAAAGTTAATAATTGTATTGCATTGGGTGGACTATCCCTAGCGGAGCTTCTCATTATAGTGCATACCCTTAAAGGGAATCTATTGGAACATGATGATTAATTGGTCTATCCAACCCTTAATGTAAATGGATCCATCACTAATATATAGGTTAATATTTAATAATATGAAATATTTATATTTATATTATTAAATATGCTAACCTAGGTTCATACTTTAGGTTAAATATTTAATATAAAAAAATGATTATATTTCTAATATTAAATATTATAAACCTACGTGTATGTGTCAACCATTTAGTTTGAAAAGGTGGGTCGAGAGACATACCCGATCACCTTATATAAAAATGAGTTTATGTCATCATTTGATATATTCGGAAATATATCAAAGGTGTTAAAATCAAGTGATTTGGTTTTACCCTTGGTAAATAAGGTTTTAAAGGAGTAGGTGATCTAACTGGATGTAAGATAAGTTCTCTAAATTAAATGACTATTGTCAAAGTTGTTTTTACCCTATTGGGGTTTTCCACTATAAATAATGTGTCACATGTGTTATTTATTTCCTATAAGTATTTCTATATTTACTTATGTTATGATGTAATATTTATTTAAATATTTATTGTAACATTATATAATATGTCAGATTGATTAAATCAGTATTTATTAGAATACTCAAATTCTAACAGAATCAAGCCTCTATCTCTAATTGTTGTTTATTCTTTCTCTTTTGGGATATCTTTTTTTCATGAAGAATATGCAGGAAATTTATTTAAAAACAAAAATGAATATTTACAACTCTTCTCAATGTGAAGAATAACATCTGTTTTTCCTTCCATAGAAAAATGGGGGACGAAACACTTCATCTTCATGTCATGCTGATTCGAGTAGACATATGCCCATATATAGTTCACCTTATGCCTATTTTTCTTAGTGATTCCTATATTATAATGGGCATATGACCATTATCAATGGGCATATTCTCATGTCTTAAACATTCTAATACAAGAAATGTTGAAATATAATGTTGTATGCTAATTCTAAACATTCTAATACTTGTAATATTGAAATTAGTATGTTTAGTAATTCTATATTACTCATAGCTAGTCCACAATGCAAGATGCTAGTGGAGAGATAAAGTTTACTTACTCTATCTTTATTTAAGAAAGGGTGGAATATTTTTGAAAAATCATGAAAATCTAGGTTTATGGAAATTCAAATTGGGGAATTTTCTATGATTCATAGCCAACTTATTCACCAAAAAAATTGACCGAAATGTCCCTTGTACTATTTATGTCACCTAGATTTTATACATATATAAGAGTTCATAAATGTAATTCACCACCATTTTAAATCATTTTATGCATATATTCACCGAATTAATCATAAAAACCATCACCATAAAACATATGATGTTAACTCTGCAACTTCAAGTCGTCCCAACCCTAAGTTTGTCCAAACTCAAAATTTAAGACCCGTCCAACCCCTTAGCCACAAATCCATTAGTGGTCCAACCCCTCAGCCATCCAACCCCTTAGTTATCTAACCCTTTAACCATATAACTCTTCTTTTAGAACACTTGGTAGTCCAACCCCTTAGCCATCCAAGCCCTCGGCCTATCCAAACCCTTAGCCATGTAACCCTTTAACCTTCCAACCCCTTGGCCATCAAACATCAAATTCGCCTAACCAAAGAACCAGCCAACCACTAGCCATCTAACCAAAGAAATGTCTAAACCCGAGAGCCATCATCCATCGACCCTAAGCCATCAAATCTCATATCATTCAAACATAAGATTCGTCCCTAAGTTATCATGGATTCAAGAAATTAGGGTAAGAAGGTTACAAATTCAGCTAGTTCAAAAAGGGTGCAAAGACTTTTCTTGGATATTTTGGAAAATCACAAAAAACGAAGGGGGTTTCTACATCAACTGAAAATATCGGTATGTGCTATTTATAGGTTATTTAGTCCTACATAATTTGATAATTATGTTTTTCATATTGTTATTTGAACTCTTTGTACTTTGTGTAAAAATTTAACTATATATAAAATTAATGTTGTATATGTAATTTTTTTATAGAATTATATCTAGAAATTTAAAAAATTCCTTTACAAAATAATAAATTTAAATATATCAATGATCCATTACATGTTGAGGAAAACATTCTCATCCCTTGATGACATATAAGCACAAAAAATTCATCAAATTCTCATGATAAAAAGCGAGGAAGCTTCTACTCCAAGGTCTATTTCCGAAAAGGAGACATGAGAATAAAGATATTCTTCTTTGAGAGTCCAGATGTAGAAGGTAAACTCCAAGAGAAAAAGGAAAAATGTCGAAGAAAGAGGAAAAATGGACAATTGGAAGGAATTTCCAATTCGAATGGGCTGTAAAATATCCATTTTTTAACTTTTGTACAATGAAAATGGTAATGATGTTCCAAAAAATGTTTATGTAAAATATGTGGTTGGAAACAAGGTAAGGATCACACAATGCAACTCAAACTAGACACATTTCAAAAGAATGTGGAAAACATACATTTCCCAAAATCAAAAGGATGGAAACATAGTCGAACACATAAATAGAAATATGTAAAAGAGTTTATACATGTCAAATATGTAGAAGAATAGGAAAAGGAACAAAAAGTATGAAAAATATAAATGAAAAAGGTGTCATCATAGAAGCAAGATTGAGAAAATCTATGGAGGGAGAAATGCATGCAAAAATGATTCATTATGTTATTATATTCCATATATATTGAAAAGGGTAAGACCTATGTTAGATTTAAGAGATAATTAAATTCTGTATTAATATATTGGTCTACAGAACATTCCACAATCTCATTGGTCAAATACCAGGGGCTGGGAAATTAGAAAATGTCTATCTCTAGTAGAAAAAGAGGATCTGAAACAATGTGTTCAAAAGGAAAAGTATATTTTCCTTTCAATAGATGAGGTTACTGTAGTGGATAATACTTCATGGATTTTTATTCATGTTTACACATTTGCTAATGAAATAAGAACTCCCCATCTCTTAGCAATTCATAAAATGACTAAGAATTACAATTTTGAAAATATTTATAAATTGGTGGTCTCAAATTTGAAGGATATCACTGGAATGGATGAATTTTCCATTGCAACAAAATTAGCTTTCGTGTCGTAACCAATGGTGCAAATTGTGTAATGCAGGAACTAGAAATGGTATTTGTGTTAGACTTCGACAATTTTTTTCTCCCTATATGATTTTTATCCATTACATGGATCACGAGAATGAATCGCATACAAAATTGTGATTAGTTTTAAAAATGTAGCTAAAGTGGAGGAATTAATACATGATTTGCATGAGTATTATTCTAGCAATCCAAAGAGATTTTTAGAATTTCATAAATTTGCAATTGGACTGACAGAGGGAAAAATATTCTCAAATATGTAGATACTAGATGGATATCTATGTATGAACCCACCTCTAGAATATTTGATGAATATCCTTCATTGATGAGATTTATGTATAAATACCACAAGGATGTAGATAAAGCTAAAGATCTATTGTGTTGTATAACGAGACATAGAAAATTTACAAACACTCTGTAATATTTTGCCCATGTTGAGGGAGTTTAATATTTTAATGAAGCATAAACAAGAATTTTCTTTTTACATAAAAACTTCATAAGAATCAAAGACATGTGTGCTAGAGTCATGAAAGTTTATATATTTCAGATCGGAGTTTTCAAGGTGCTTCTTTTGAAAATTAGAATGAATTGACAAAATTGAAAAATTCCGTGTGCTTCTTAAAATACAAGTATAAATGATCAACTATGTATAATAACACATTGGAAAGTGATTCTAGTTCATACGTTCCCAAAAAGAGTTGATATGGATGTCTCAAAAATGGAAGAAGTAAGAGTGAAAAAAATTATATGATGCAAGAGTATTATTGGAAACTTGGAATAAATTGAGAAACATCTCTCGAATATTTAGTTAAAGAGATCTAAGAAATATTCGAAATGATAAAACACTTAAAGCAATGGATTTTTTTGGTGAAAAACTTATACATATATATGTCCTTTATATGTCAAAAACATGAGTGATCTAATTGACCATTCATCTAAGATCAAGAGATAAACAAAGATTTTGTATAAGGTATTTTATAAATAAAAATAAGTAGTTCTCATTCAATGGATTATACTAATACTATGATAGGACAAGTTTAGCTTCTAAAAAAGACATGAATATGGTGTCATCAAAAGGATTTCAAGGATATTTCTTCCAAATTGTATTCTCGCATAAATATTTGAGAGATTATATTAAGTTGTATGAACTCTATCAAACAATGATTCTGGTTTTGTTGAAGATGAGAGGTTTTGAGTACACTACCCTTTTTAAAGTCAAAAATTCGAAATAGTTTGGATATGAATCTAGAAAGTTGTCTAAGGTTGTATGTATAACGTTACTCAGTGGAGTCATTTCCTTATGATAGGTCACTCACATTATGGAATTCATGATTAGAAAGAAGAGGAGTTAGTATTATTCTTCCTGACCTGAGGGATTGAGACACATCCACAGATTGTGCTACAGTTTATTTTCAAGACACAAATGAAAGTTTTACCCTAGGAATATTTGAATTCACATAGATTTCATTTCTTCTATACATTATTGAGACTATTTACAATAATTTGATGTAATAAGTATTGATTTATTTCATAGAGAGATTACAACTTTCAATAAATGCAATATTATATTTGTCTTTATTTGATCCATTTCCATTGGAACATTGTCACTATCATTTTCTTGTATCCCATTTGTTTTTTATATTTGGTTTTCAGACTGAAATAAGGACATATTTTTCTTTTATATATGTTAATTGATTTTTTTTACATCTACATGAAATCATAAACGTAAATATTTTAAACAAACAAAAACATGAAAATTTGAGCACCATTTATGTAAACATAGAAACATAAACATCATTTGTATTAAGTAGAAATCCATTAAAAATAAATATAGTTACAATTCCAAAGTACTCTTGAAATCATTCTCTCATGTGGTAGATTACTTTATGAAGAAAAGTATCAATTCATAAAGCATTGTCAGCTAATACAATTCCAAAAAGGGGTTGTAAATAACATTTCAAAGCTTTCAAAAATTTACGTGATATAAGGACACACTATGGGGACATCCTCTTTTCTTCCTATGATTCTGAATCATAGTTTTCCTTACATATGACACACACGTAATAAAAAGAAAAAAAGGGATGGCAACTATCTTTTAATTCCTATGACAGTGTCCAAATTGTTACAACATACATGTCAAATTGGTGAAATTAACTACCATATTGAAATTTTTATGTTGCAAGAGAAGCTTTAACACCAAATCACAACACCATTTGATTTTTAGAAGTATGTTTCCTTGAGCTCATAGTGTGATTGGGTAACATGTATACTATCTCCAAGTTGTGGGACTTGCTACTTGATATAGACATTGAGAGAAAGTTAGTTCTTTCTCCGAACTACCCGACACAATATACTCTATCATAAGCCAAACTATCTCATCCTAATATAAATTTCTAAGGGACCACGGAGAGAGAGTGTATGAAAATCAATCCTACACTAAAGACGCGATACACTAGAAAAGGAGGGTATGATAATAGATTTCCAATGTGTGAAAAATGAAAGGAAAGTACATACTAGAAAGGGTGATAACAGATTCTCCACATTCTAGCAATTGCATTCACTACAATATTTCATACACAAACAATGATAATGCATCCCCGTAATAGCATTAAAATAGACAAAATATATTTGTAATGAGGTTGAAAGGTGCAAGAAGAATGTAGAAGAATGCAACAAGGGAAAAATACATCTACAAACTTGCATCCATTACATCTTTGATGTGCACAGTTCAATATATTACAAATTAAAGGCCTAGATCACCATGCAAGGAATCCAATACAAGGGCTTGCAACACATTGACAAAACCAATATGACATAACATTGTTACCAAATCTATTCCCCCTTTACAAGTGATCCCAACATTCTAATATATAGAATTTGGAAGAGAGAGGATTGAAATCCCAAAATATTCCTGTCATCCACTTGTAAGATATAAAAAATGAAGTGAAATGATTGTATATATCTTGCAAAAGGATCCCCATATTGTCCCATGAATTGCAATAGGGAAAAATGTCTTCTCATGCTTCATTAAATGCATCTCCAACCATTAATAAAATAATTATTTAGAACTTGGAACAATTTCCTTAAAATCATTATCATAATTTCATAAATTTCTATATTTCTTGATTGTTTTGCGTTGATCTCAAATTCATGATTCTAATGAGACTAATTTTGTAAAAATGCGTTGAGAATTGCAAAAGTTATGGTCTTCTGAGTGTGAGTAGCTATTTTGAGTTTTCCAGAGATTTCTTGCATTTCACAGATTGAGCATTAAATTTTTTTGAGCTTGAGATTTTTTTATATTTTTCAACCCCTAATATCATTAAAAATAATAAATCATGGCATATAGGATGTTGTGCCCTTTCTGAAAAGTCCAATTTCATGAAAATCGAGTTCTGGGTCAAAAGTTATGCATGTTTGAATTTCGATGGTCGAAAATTCCACTTTCCTTTTGCATTGAAGGCTATTTTTCCTATTTAGTGCACGCGAGGCCCATGGGCTGCTCGTTCAAATTATCCCCACCATAGCCTCATCTGGTTTCTGCATATGTTTCAGTTTTGTGGGGAACTCACATCCCTGTAGTAGTTGGCCCATCTAGGCCTCCTTTCTCTACATCACCCGATTCGGCTCTTCTCTCCTCCCGCATCCACTTTTAACCAAGCCGGGTTGGCTGTTGACTCCCTAAATATACACATTCCCTTGAGTGCGGTGATTTTTGGTAATTTTTTCATAACCATCCCATGGACCACATGGGATAAAATATTCCACCTTTACCACATTTTACTAGTTTAACTATTTCATCTTTTCGAGGCCCACATGTACTTCTAACCCAACTGTCTTGTGGACCATGCGAGACATTTTTATCCACTTTTAAAACATTTTTTTAGCTCCTTCTTTGATTGGAAACTTTGGCGATGTGGGGAACCGGTGGCTCGACTAATGCAGTGCGTAGCCTAGGATGCTTTGTGACTGAGTTAGCCACAATCAGGAATTTAGTCAATCAAAACAATACAAAATTATTATTTTAGAGAGAGATATTTATACAGATATTGATCCACAATATATGGGATCTAATCCCTATCCTTATCCTCCCACAAATCACTCCAAACCGTACAAACAAATAACAAACTACCCATTTATTTACCTCATGGTATATTACTAATTTACCATGGAAACTCTAATTTCCCAACATTCCCTCCCTTAGAGTTGACATGGGTAGATACAAAACACAAACAACTCAAAAAAGATAATCCTCATCGCTTGAAAAACCTTCAGTATTAGCATTTGTGTCTTGTTCTTCAGTATCATCTTCTTCAGTAGCCATGGCCTTGTCAGATAGTTTTCCATCAAGTAGATCTTTTGCTCTTTTCATGCAGTTGAGAATAACATGTCCTGGCTTCCTACAATAAAAACATATACAGTTTTTGATATGTTTTGATCTTTTATAGGAATTACTTGATTGACTAGCTAATGCTGCTTCTTCTTCTTCATCATCTTTGCTTTCCGTATCGAGTAGCGTTGCTATTATGCTCTCCAAGCTTGGATTTAGTTTACTTAAAGTAAACACCATATTGGACATACTTTTAGGCATGCTATTTAGTAATATGGCCTTTGCATCATTGGGTTTCACCTTTTCATTAATGCCATCTAGTTGGGCCATTAGAGAGCGGAACTTGCTGATATGAGATACAATATCTCCTCCTTCTTCCATTTTCAACCCATATAATTTCTGCTTCATATTTATCTCTGCATTGTCAGTTTTTGATCCAAATAATTGATTCAATGCTTCCCATATTTCATTGGATGATTTTTTGAAATCTACATGATGTAGATACGGTTTGGATAATCCGAGGCCAATAATGGCCAAAGCTTTTTTATCTTTGACTTTCCATTTTTGGAGTGCGTCTACATCTGTTGGTGCAACCGATCCTCCATCAACAATGTCCCAAAGATCCTTTTCAATCAGCAACAGTTGGATTTGGATTTGCCATGTATGGAAATCCTTTCCATCGAATTTTTCTATCTGGTTCATTTTTTCCATTACCAAATCACCAATGAAAAAATAATAAAGTAATCTTTAACAACTCAGAGAATTGATTTGAAAGATACACGTCCAAATCTAGTAGATCTGTCCTCTGGATCTCCTTTCATGCACAGCTGGAACAGGTCGCTGCAGATCAATTGGAAAAGAAAAGGATCCGTACAATTAATACAAATGCATGTACGCAGCTAACACAGAATGTAAAAACTGCTATATCAATCGACCTCCTCAAAGCTGGAGTCACATGTGAGAAGTAATTTGAATCTGAGAAAACACTATGCTAAGCAGTTCAAAGCTATCATTGAATATGGATCCAATAAATACAGTCATCGATCCAATACAGTCATCGATCCAATATAAATACCTTCATCGATCCAATAAATACAGTCATCGATCCAATAAATCAACGCAATGAATATAGATGTATATCAAGCTCAGGGAGCTTTCCAAAAAGAGTTTGACCCAGAGACTCTTCTGACGCTTCAAAACAGAGATCTAATCCCTCAACGTATCTGATCTGCAGGGCTCAGCGTTGTAAATCCGTGGAGATGTGGACAGGATGGTAGGTCGAAGCTACCATTGGGGACGTGGAAAAGTGCCAAGCGGCCAAACAAATATATACACCTATGCAAAAGTTTACACAAAATGTAAATCTGGTATCTCCAGCTACTAGTACTGAGAAAATATCTCCAAAATAATAAAAAAATGTCAATAATATTCACAGTGGTCTGCACTGTAAAATTATTGGCAAATAATAGCCTCTCAAATGATAGGACCAATTGACATGGTCTACACTCAAAGGATCCTGTAGGGAACAAGGCCAGAATTACAGAGAGGTCCCTCACGGTGCCTGCTCTGATACCAAATCAGGGAATTTAGTCAATCAAAACAATACAATTTTATTATTTTAGAGAGAGATATTTATACAGATATTGATCCACAATATATGGGATCTAATCCCTATCCTTATCCTCCCACAAATCACTCCAAACCGTACAAACAAATAACAAACTACCCATTTATTTACCTCATGGTATATTACTAATTTACCATGGAAACTCTAATTTCCCAACACACAATACACTACCTCCTTTGAAAATTAGACCCAAACTAGGTACAACAAACCTTGCTATAATCTACATCAGATCCATCTATACCCCCAGACCTGATTTGAATTAAAATATTCCCTTGACTTAAATTTTTCATTTTTTTACAAATTCTCACTAACTCCTTGGATTTTTCTTTGGATAGAGAAGTTAGAGAAAATCCAAAAGATTCCTCGAAGCCTTATTTTGGGCCTCGAACCATTTATTCTTGCTCAAGCCTGAATAAGTGGTGCAAGTTATCAAAATTACCTCAAGGGGTGAATTTTGGATAATAGGAAGCTTGATATTTTTCCTACGTAAGAGGAAAAGGAATCTAATGTGTGTACAGAGCTATCTGGTATACCTCGAGATCCAAACAATTCTCATGTTGCGGTATTGATATTTTCAAGAATATTCTTCTCTTCCATCTCTACATCTTGTGTTGACAAAAGTGTTGCATCTACGTCTATCTTTTCCTTTAGTAAGACTTTTCAATCCATATTATGCTCCTTCATTATCCTTCTTAATGTATTATTTTGTTTATTTAATACTATGATTTTTCCTTCAACTATACAAATGAATTCAAAATTTTGTGGGCATTCTTCAAATGTGCTTCAAATAAAGTTGCTTCTTTCTTTAAATTTTCATATTTTTCCTACCAAAAAAAAAATTGAATTTGAACTCTATTAGATAAGTTGACAATATATATTGCAGTGCTTATAATATTAGGATTTTACATGTAAAAGAAGACTCACCACGACTTTTTCTTTTTCGAATTTGCTATTAAAACTTTTGTCTTGTCTTTTCCCATTTTTGGTAGTAAGCATATGCTTTATCATTTAGATTCTCCAACTTGTTTAACATCATGTATTATAATCATTACAATCATTAGCATATGAAATTTTCCCTAACTAAGCTTTTTTATAAAAATGTCATACCTTGTCGGTTGGCTCTCTACGGAAGTGAATCATGAATGCATTTGAGCGTGATTATGGTATCGTGTATTTATTTCTTCTATCAAAATTGTAGCTCTCCTCTCCCAGACCTAACCAAATCCACATCATACATTACAACTTCTTGAATTGTTTCCCCCATACTATTTGATAACAATTTTTTAATGTGAAATGTGTCTTTTCATCATCTGTTTGTGGAGATTTTCTTGGAGGAGGAGAGTCATTGTCTTGTATTTCATGCACATTTTTTGTGCTTTTGGTGGAGACAGAGAAGATTGAATCATATCAAGGGTGTCAAAATAGTTACCCTTGTATGTATGCCACTATTGAATCCCAAATAATCCTTCTCAAGGGAAATTTTGTTGAAAATATGTGTGGTTGTTACACTTAAAACACTACCTAGTGAGAGTCTAGGAAATTTTGTGGCTGGAGGATGAACTATTCCATCCGAGTATGCAAGAAACATTATGTTATTTCCTGAAGATATTATTATTGTTTGGAATGTACGTGTTGGCAGATTGGTGGCCTTCTTGTAAGTTAAATGTGCTCAAAAGCCATATTACCTGTAAGAAGCAAACAACAAATTGTTAGGAAATATTGATTATATGTTTGAGCCTTGTAATGCTAAAAATTGTAACTAAACAAAACATGCTAACTATAAAATATTACAATTTACCTTACATGTTCGAAGATACAAACATGACATTTTGATCTTAACCATCGAATGGGTTTAATCTTCATCACCATTTTAAGTAGTTTCTAATACAATAAATGTAGAAAAGAAGAGTAGAAATATTAAAAATAGTACTACTAACATAATCTATAATTTATGTTTGAATTAGTTAATTATATAAAAATAAAAATTCATACATGTAGCCAAATGTGATGGTAAACGTGATGCAAATACTGATCCCCTATTGATTTTGATGAGGAACTTTTAATTTTATTTATTCTTTCAATCCATGTTAGAATCAAGCAAAGACCTCTAAAGGGGATTTACCTCGAAAATGGCCTCCTTAGGAGATGTTACAATTATAATTATTCTCTGCAAAATAAAATATTAACATTATTATTTTAGTGAAAAATATTGAATAAGAAATCCTTATAACAAGAAAACTGTAAAAGTAACAAGTACTGTTGTTATTTAAGAGTGAGACCAATCATTTCATCATTAATTGTAGTTAGAATTTTTGTTTGCTGCAAAAAAAGAAGAAATATTCTTGATAGAAAGAAAGAATATAATTGCAAGAAGATAATACAATCTTGGATTTATCAAATACATTGCAAGCGTGGGAGACTTTTGGTTTTATTCACTTGGACAAATATGTGCCCAAATTGAATTTTTGACCTACTAGTGTTTACAATATATATTAAACTTCCCAATAAGGAATGTCTATAGATTTTCTCTGTAATATAATCCTAGCCTCAAAAAGTGATGCAACTGCAAGAAATAATTGGTTTGAAATACCCTATAGAAGAAGGCCTCTTGTTGAATGATTAAGAGGAGTGATAATAATGCATAAGAAATGTTAGAGGCTTGGGTGGTCGAGTAATGTTAAAAAAAATCATTTGAAAATAATAAACATACCATCAACCTACACATTGTAATCATACTCTAAAAAATTTTTGTATTCATCTATAAGGAAAACCTTTGTAGCAATGAGTGACTTATTTTCAAATGGTAACCCAATTAACTGATGTACATATGTGGGATCAATCGTGAAAGAAATTTTATGAAAGCTAGGATGCATGATGAGAACAAAAATTTGTCCCTCATTCTGGTTGTAAGAGGTGAGAAGGTAATCAAGGATGGAAGTATCAGTATTGAATTGGAGCATGTTGACAAGCCCATTAAATTATGATTTTTCTAGACATTCCTTTTGTGCGTATTTTACTTTGATTAGAGGTACAATTTGTGGGTACGTGAGTTATTTGTATTGGAATTTGGGTGTAGGAGCAGACGTGGTGCTTTCCATTGTTGAAATTTGTGACAAATTTGAAGAATCGAGAGCTCGAGAGAACTAGAAATTTTCGTAGCGTAGTAAATAAATTAACACTATAGGAATATATTTAGGGGTTTTAATTGTTTAAGGAAATGTGGAGGTAAACTATTGGATATATATGACAGCTATCCAACCCATGTTGGACATATGACTAACCCAATCGAGTAACCTAATGATATAACCAATCAAACCCAAGCTATTTGATCGATTTACGACTGACGGTGTGACCACTTTGTTAGGATGGAAGGATAATGAGTTAGATGGCTAAGGCCTAGATGGCCAAGGGGTTGGAAAACTAAGGGATTGGGAAAAAAGTTAGATGGTTACAAGGTTAGACGGCTAAGGAGTTGGATGGGTATGGGGTTGGTCGACCGAGTTGTTAGGCGGCTAAGCGGTTGGAATGCTAAGGGGTTGGACATCCAAGGGGCTGGATGGCTAAGGGGTTGGATGACAGAGTTAGATGGTTAAACCAATTGTAAAACCACAAGAAAAAATTGCCTACCCATACCCTCCGTATAACTTCTTCGACCAACCACTAGACCAAGATGCCCTATCCAACCCGCCCAAAAATCCACCCGACTAGATAACATAACCAATCTACTTGACCTGCCTACCCAACCAAGCTACTTGAGAAAATTTCTTGACCAACCATCTTGGCCAACCTTCCCGACCAACTTGTTCGTCTAACTATGCAAAACCTCGAGAAAATTGCTCCATGTGAAATTGTTTTTCCTTGAAACATTCTTTGAAATTCACCAACAATTCCAAAGTCGATTTTGAGATTCGTCATAGATTCTAAACTATTTTTTTAGATGGGTCTTCTTAAAATAAACCCTATTAGTTTCTTGTTCTCTCATACAATAAAAAAACATTTTTTAACTTATATTGAATACAAACAAATGTCAATTTTTCTTTTTATTTTTATGGAATACAATGGTATCATTTTGGCTAGACTAACCTCAAGCGAAGCATCGACAAGGTGTTGCACTACATACCCTCGAGGGGGATCAAGCCTTATGTAGTTATATTATTTTGTTTTAGAAATGGTCATCTTGGCTCTACAAATTGTTGCACTACATTCCCTTGGGCAGATGCCCATTCTCATATTATGTAGTTCTATTAATTTGTTTTAGAAATGGTAGATACCCATTCTCCACCCATTCTCATATTGGAGTAATAATGAGTATAGGCATTAGCTCATTCTCTAGACATTCTAAAAATTGTTTTTGCCATATTTTTGGTCAGTTGTGTTGGAATATTTAGAAATTTGGACATTTTTCTATCTTCAAACAAACAAACATTTTCATTCGGTTGTCTCACATTTTGCATGGAAGGAGGACCATTACTATGGAAGGAGGACCATATTAGAAGAAGAATTATAGTGTAAAAACATTCTGACAGCCTTTATGGAGTAATAGATTCAAAATAATATATGTTTAGAATGGGCATATTATGCTCTACATACCCTCAAGAGGGATCAAACCTTATGTAGTTCTCATATTACAATATATATATATATAGGAATCATAAGAAGAATAGATATTTTGAATGGGCATATGCCCATTCTCATATAAGAATTATAGAAGAGAGAATTGGAAGATGTGCATTGTATGTTTTGTAATAATTTGTGAATTGTCTCAATATATATCTATACTATCTATATTTTTATACAAAGAAATATGAATAATGTAAATGTGGTCTATTATTATTATGTGATTCAAATTATTTTATCTCTACTCTATTTCAGTGTTTATAATTATACATGTGATTGGAATAAAACAAGATCAATAATTTAGCTAATTTTACAGAACATGGAAACTTAAGATAAGTAATTGTAGGCCTAAAAATAAATTTTACATTCAAAGAGAAAAATTAATAGTGGTAGAAAAAGGTAACACGAAGAGAGAAAACTACAAAATGCATATTTAATTTACCAAAAAAACCACATAAGAACTAATAATCCATATTAGTTTCCATCAATAATATTGATTGGATATTCTTTGACATTAGCCAATGAGAAGGAAGAACCCTCATAGGTATTAAAATGATTATGTTCAATCTTGTATCCAATGAAAAATACCCAATCCCATATAGGAATCATAAAATAAGAATACATATAAAATCTAATTCGTTTTGAAATTAAAATTTTCCCATTCTCACAACCTTAAAATATTTTTGAAATTGATAAAGTTTAGTATTTATATATTATATTGACCATTCCTTTTCACTCTTATATTCTCACGGCCTTCAAATAAATTTTTAAACCGATTAAGTTAAATATTTCTTGTATTAGATTTACCATTCCTTTTCACTCATATATCCTATTACTTTTCCCATAGTAATGATCATGTTAAGTATTGCTTGTATTACAATGATAAGAATGGGAATACACCCATTTTCATGCAAATGAACATTTTTTTTTAATGGGCAAATGCCAAGTCTCTTATAGGAATGATTGACGAAAAATTTAGGCTGAATTTATAAGATGAGAAAGAAATATATAGAGTTTAAATAGAAGTTAATTAGAAACTTGATTTCTAACCACTTCATCCAAATATATTCATCACATGAACATAGAATATATTACTTTTACGAGAATTCATCATAATTCCCATAGTGCTTGATTATTAGAGTGGGCATATGTCCATTTTAAATATTCTCATAAAAGGATGTAATTGCATATATTAATTTTGCAAGAACTTGGCATAGTTACCATATTCCTTGACTATGAGAATGGACATCTTTCCTTTTTTAAACATTCTCTTAAAAGGATGTAATTGTCATTCATTCTTTATGTTTCATGTATGAGAATTTTTATTTCTTTCTATATTGAGTTTATGAGATAGGGCATATGTTGATTCTCATCACAATGATAAAATTCTTTGTTTATATGAGAAATTACATAATCCCATTCTCATCACAATCATAAAAATTTGTGCTTTTATGAGAATGGGAAAATTCCTAATCTAACCATTGTACCTCATTGAAGCAATATTGTTCTTAATCATGTTTATATCACTATAAAAGATGTGAGAATGAGAAATTGTCCATTCTAAAAATAAATAAATATTACCTCTATTTCTCTTCTATGATTCTTATATGAGAATGGACATATGTCCATTCAATACAAGATAAAAATGTTTCTTTGTAAGAGAATGAACATATGCCCATTCTATCTAAGTGTATTTTTCTTTTATGATTCTTATATGAGAATGGACATTTGCCCTTTCAATAAAAGATAAAAAATGTTTGTTTGTATGAGAATGGTCATATACCCATTCTCTCTATATGTATTGTCTCATTTTCATTGTTCTTGTTACTCACTTTTTCAGTCATCTATAATTTTTTTCTCAAAAAATAATAAAATATAATTGCTCTAAATGTTCTTCCAAGGTACCATCTAATTACTTTGAACATCCAATATAGACCTCTAACGTGAGTAGTATAAGTTATATATTTTTTATCGTTTTCAAATCCATATTATAGTATGAGTAATAAAAGAAATGTCTTGACATTTTAGCACTTCAAAAGTAATCATACCTAACTTGGTCTTTGTTTAAGAATGGGAAGTTACCCATTCTCTCATACAAACATACATTTTTTTCATCTTATCTTGAATACAATGTAATTTTTTTCTCTCGAATAAATTTTAATTCATTCTCACAGAAAACATCATATAAGAATGATAGAATAAGGGATGTTGCTCACTCTCACTACCTTAGGGAAGATTCTAATGATATATTTTTAGAATTTTCATATGCCTATTTTGATATAGGAATCATAGTCGAAGAATAGAGAAAAAACATTCTAACTTCCTTTATAGAGGTATTAAAATGGGTTCAAGCCCATTCACATACAACAATCATTTTTATTTTTGTAATGTAAATTATTATATTAAATTTATAGGTATTATTAAATGATACAATATTATTTCCGTATTTAATTACTATTTTTTATTAATTAATGTTGTTAATTAATTATGTTTGATCAATCCTAATATGATATGTTAAATACATATTCTTTGATTTCTAATTTTTTCATGATTAAAGTTTAAATATTTTTATTGGCCTATTCTAAGGTAAATTTCAAATAATATTTTACATTACGAAAAATAAAATGATACAATATTATTTCTTGTAGTTAATTATTAGTATTATTAATTAAATTTGTTAATTAATTAATTTTGATTAGTTCTAATATGATATGAAATACACATTCTTTGATTTATAATTTTTTGATGATTAAATTTTAAATAGTTTTATAAATTTTTAATATAATTTTTATAATTTTACAAAATTATTTCAAAAATGCACTATAATTAATTAAGCATTATAAATAATGGTGATTAAGTTGTTAATTATGTTTATAAAGTTTAATTATATTTTTATAATATTATTTAATTATTTTTATTCATTTGATAATATAATTAGATGTAATTTTTTAATATAATAATTGAAGTTTATTAGTAATATTAATTCTTATAGTTAATATTAATTGATAGGATATTTTTTGAAATTAATTATAATATTACTCATTAATTAATTCAATGAGCACTAATAGTAATTAATTATAATATTATTAAAAAATTATTAATTAATATTAGTAATATATAATCACAAAGATTTCTATTAGTAATCAAAGTTATTCATGATGTATTAATTACTAATATCACATACGGGAAAATTTTAGTGGTCAATTTTTGTAAACTTGTGAATATTAGGGATTTTAGAATTTGGAAATGGCTAATTTTAAGCGGTTGGCTCCTAGCCAATTTGCCCAAAATTTCCACCGATAATTCATTTATATGGATGAATTCACCTACTATTTATATGTTAAATTAACTTATGGATTCCTTTCGCCAACATTTATTATCATTGTACCTCATCCAAGAAAATTGCACCTGCTAAATCACGTTTACCACGAAACGTTTTTCGAAATTCACCATCGATTCGAAAGATGATTTTGGAGGTTCACCACCTATTCCAAACTAATTTTTCGAGAGGGGTCTAAAAATGAACCCTAATCACATCTTGATTAGAAACACTTTGATTTCTATTGTTTCAAATTTAATTTTTTTGTGTTGTATTATAGGGAGGAGATTTGTACCAGTCATTTATTTTGGTAGGTTTGATTCAATTTTTAATAGTCGAGAGTTTTTTTTTTTAAATATATAATTTAATTTTTGTGAGGAAATTCGTAATTGTCATTTATCATGTAAGGATTAATTAAAAATTTAAATTTTCGGTGCCCTTTTCTTACAAGGAAATTTATTTTGGCCAAGTGCATTATAAAAATATTGATTTTGAATGAATCGGGGTTTGGTTTTCGCTCTTTTGGGACCGACATTTTTTATTTAAACATTTAGCTCGAGAAATATGAAGATAAAAATATTTTACTGAAGAAAAAGAAGAAGATATAGTGTCAATAGTAGGAAAGATACGAAGATACAAAGATTTTGTAGAAGAAAGAAGAAGAAATAACTTTAGAAATAATGATTTTGCAAGGAAGACTATTGAATATTTCTTAAATAAAATAAAAAATGGTAGAGCAGGCTATTCAAGGTTTTTATATCTCATTTTTCCATGTTTACTTCTAAACCGTAAAAATGTATACTAAGAAAGATATTTTTAATTCAAAATTTAATTATTTGAACCATTTTTACATATATCTTGTTTATTTTAATGTATGAAAAAGCTAACAACAAAAATATAGAAATCAATTTGTTTACTTCCCTAAACGTAACTTCTACCAAATATAGTAATTAAAATTGTTTCGTTGCTTTTTAATGTCATGAGGTAGAAAATGCGTACCTATATTTCATGTGAAAAAATTGATTAGATGGCTTCATTAATGCTTCTCTCTCTATTTATGTTTTTATGACCTCCCAACAAGTTTTATTACCTTTGCTACAAGTTTAGTTTTCCATAATATTTATATCCAATTAGCCCAAATCCTTTCACATACCTTCATCTTTCTCCAAAAATCTCTGAATTAAAAAACTCTACGTAAGTAAGACAAAACTAAAAACTCGTCCGTAAGAGAAGAAACAATCAAAACACTCTATCCCACCATTATAACTAACCAAAGTATAATGCTTAAATTCCTTTAATATATTAAGTCTAACGTGAATATTTAAACACAAAAGTGTATATATTTAAATGCTTTAATATACTATTATCTAAATGTTTAGAAACATTTAAATGTTTTATAAAGGTATTAAAATAATAAAAAATATGTAGTCTTATTTATTTACATACATTCAAATTATGAATGTATAATTCAGTAACAAATCACCACCATGTAATTCTTAAATGATTTAATACACTTTAATATGGTTTGATATTTTAATTGATTTTAAATATAAATTTAAATTAATGAAAAATATATAGTATCATTTATCGTCATACCAATTTAGACACATGTAATGTTTTAAAAATATCCACATTTATTGAATTTTTTTAATAATGAAATCATGATATTTTTATTTTTTTCTTAAAATACTTGATAAAATACTTTTTCCTATTTACGTATTTATTTGTGTATTAGAATGGTCACCCATTCTCACGACTTGTATAAAGTTATAAAAATTTGAATCTCTCCTATAATAATAAATCAACACCTTTTAATGCTAAATTACTTAAATTCTTGAATATCATAATATCCTAAGTTTTGTGGGGAGAAAAGAAAGGAGAGGAAATAGAGATATTATATCTCTTATTTATTCATATAGAAAACAGAAGCACAAGACATATTATATAGCCGAGAGGCTTAACAATATTCCCCATAATAGCTGGAGGGGGTTACAACTTATCCGAGAAGAATGTGATATCATCTAATCTAAATAATCTAATTATATAGAAGATATGCTACGTAGTATTATGCCAACATTCCCCCCTTATTACATTATTCTTGCAAATGTAACCCCAAAAAAGTTCAAATTTCACTTTTCCTAAGGATTTGGTGAGAATATCAGCTACTTGTGCTTCTGTAGGATGGTATTGGAGCTAAACATGATGGTTCAAGATGTTCTCTCGAATTAAACTAAAATAATTCTGAATATGATTTGTTCGTTCACGAAAAACTATATTTTTCATGAGCTTCAACACACTTTGATTGTCGTAATAGAGAATAGGGGGCGTTTTTTAGGAATTCCCAGGTCATCGAAAATGCATCATAACCATATCACTGCACACACAGCTCCTTGTGCAGTGCCATATTCTTCCTTTTTGGATGAGATAGAAAAAATATTGTTCTTCTTTCTTATCCATGACATAGGTTGAGATCGAAGATGAAAAATGTATCATGTGGTTGAATTCTTGATCATCGATAGATCCGGTGTGGTCTCGAGTCGACGTATACCTATAAGAATAATTGATCATTCTTCTTATATTCTAGACCATAATCAGTTGTTCCTAGAACATATATCAAAACATGCTCTACTACAGTCTAGTGACATTTCTCTTGCTCTGCATAAACTTGGAAAGACAGATGACAACATAGCATAGATTTGATCTACTATATGTGAAATAGATGAGCCCTCCAATAAATTTTCTGTAGAGAGTAGCATCTACTTGAGCTGAGTCCTAGAATCTTAAAATTTGGAATCTTGAAAGAGGTGAGTTCCATTTTTTTCCAAGAGTGTCTTTGCGTCGCATCTAGGAGATGAAAATTTGATGCTTCTTTTAACATATCTCCAAACCAATATAGTAATGTAGTAGCCCCAAATCTATCATGTCGAAGGTTATTTATAGATCATTCTTAATAATATCAACCTGGTCTTCTCGAACTGTCTATCATTACAAGATCATCCACATACACAACAAGAATGACAATTTCTTTTCCCACCTTCTTTATATAAAAATTGGAATCCAAGGACCTATGAGTAAACCCATGTTGAAAAAGGTGATTGTTGATCTTGATATACCATGCCCTTGGAGCTTGTTTCAGTCCATACAATGATTTTATGAGATGACATACCTTCTTAGGATGTTCTTCATCAACAAATCCTTTAGGTTGGGTCATGTACACTTCTTTTTTAAGATCACAATTTAGGAAATCACTCTTGATGTCCATCTGTTGAAGTTTCCATCCTTTTTACGTTGCTAGCGCATAAACAACTCTGATGGTCTTGATTTTCATAGTGGGTGCAAAGGTTTCTTCATATTCGATGCCCTCTTTTTGAGCATATACTTTTCATACAAGTCGTGCTTTGTGTTTGTTGATGGATCCATTTGCCTTATACTTTGTCTTGAAAACCCATTTGCAACCTATAGGTTTCTTTCCTATAGGCAGATTGACAAGTTCCCATGTCTGATTTTTCTTGAGTGAGTAAATTTATATATCCATGGATTCCTTCCACTCAGGTTGACTGAGTGCTTCATGAACATTATCAGGCTCGAGCTATCAATTAGTGAACTCATGAGTGCAAATTTTACCACATTTATTGTTTAACTCATTGTTTTGAATTCGGATGATGTATCTAGGAGTTATTGTAAATGTGAGTCCTTGATGGTGCTTTGTACCCACTTCAAACAAGAACTTGGATGATTTTGAGAAGAAATGTGTCATTTCCATGTGGATTGATGTGGATTCACATTCTCCGAGTTTTCCAAGGTCAACAAATAGCTCTCCCGAAACACATCTCTACTCCGGCTGATCATCTTATTTGGAGACTATTCGGTGAGAGGTGGTTGGTAATGGTTCTACATTTTTCACTACCGAGGATGACTCGTCACAAACCACATCTCTCTTTTTAATTTTCTTTGTCTCGGGATCCATGAGACCTTAGGCATTGAAGTAGTGTTATAGCCAAGTAGGATGCATGGGAGTATCTTTAGATCATCCTTATTTCTCTTTTGTGATGGGACATGTATGTATGTTGTGTAACTAAATAATCGTAAATGAGAAATTCATTACCTTATACCACTCCATACCTTTTTTGGCATTTTATTTTGTAGAATCTTTGCGTGCTCCCTATTGAGAAGATATATAGCTATATGTACTACTTCAACCCAATAGCATTCATCTAGATTTATTATTGCTAGCATGCAGTGAGCAATCTCCATCATTGTGTGATTGTGACGCTCAACAATTATTTTTTTCTTTGGCATGTAGGAGGAATCAGTTCTTTTTAACACCTTGTTGGTTTAAGAAGGCCAATAACTTATTTGATGTGAATTCCCCCCCTCAATCTGAGTGAAGTAGAAGAAGTGGTTGTCCGATCTCTTTCACAACACGATGATAGAAATTTTGGAAATGTTGAAGAGCCTCACTTTTCTTCTTCAGAAAAACACCCACATCTTGCGAGAGTGGTCATCCACGAATAGTTGGAAGTACTTGTATCCTAAAAATGAAGCAGGTAGTGGGCTATTCAGATTGGTATGAACTACCTTCAGATGTTTCTTTGCATGGAAGGTGCTTTCCTGAAACGGATCATTGTGTTATTTTCTTGCAAGATAGCAAGGACAAATATGAAAGGAACTAGACAATTAGGGTAGTCCATGGAACATTGCTTTTGAATTCATCTAAGGAAATGAACTAACCAACCAGTGACCATATCTAAATTGCCATAGGGTAGTTGATTCTATTGTTGAAGTAGATAAAGCTACATAGAAGATGAAACAATATCTAAAGAAAATAAAGCTCTGCGAGAAGATGAAACAATATCTATTGTTGAGGTAGATAAAGCTACTTTGCAGAAGATGAAACAATATCTAAAGAAAATAACTTATCTTTTAGAAATGCTCTAGCAATGACCGTACCTTGTCTAGAGATTAAGCATGATTTAATGCCATTTTGGACAAGAAATTATACCTTTAGGTGATGATTCAGAGCTAAGTTACCGATAAGAGATTGCTTTGGTAAAGCCAGAACATATAGTACCTTTGTAAGTGTACATTTTTGTGGTCCTAGAGGAATGGTAACATTTCCTATTCCTTCTGCAACGTACTCTTTGTCATCTGCTATCGAAGCTAATCTCTAATGGGTTGTTCATTCAATGAATCAAATAGTTTCTTGTCACCTGACATATGCTTACTTGCACCGAGTCTATCAACCATACTTTCTTCATGGTCTGATAAGTTTGAGAGACGAGTACATGGTTCTTACCATAATTTCCTCCTTCTTTTGTCTCCTCATAAGAGTCATCATCTTGTTAGGCGGTAAGATGTACCTACTACTTTCTTTAGTGGGGACGTCATTTGAAATTTTAAAATCGTCATGCCCTGATGTGCTTGTTTGACTCAAGACCCTATTTTAATCCATTGTACCAACAATGATCAGTTTCATGAGTATTGGTTTTGCAGATTTGACACCATCGCTTGGAATTTTGAGCTTGCGGATTTTGATTCTGATCTGCTTGTGATTGCTTCACTGGGGAAATTTTTATTCTTCTGGCCACATTGGGGCCTTGAGAAAAGGGATTTGTCTTGGGCCTCATCTTGACCGAGCTTATTTCCTATAACTACCGCAATAAGTTCATGATTTATTCTAATGTAACTACCCTGTTAGATACATTTAGTGTCGTAACAAAGACTTGAAACTGAGAAGGAGTTCTCTCAAGGTGATCGAAACCAGAATCGTATCTTCTACCTTCTCACAAAGAGCTATTAAATCCATTCACAAATTAGAAACTCGACGTAAGAACTCCTCAACTTTCTCATCGGATCCCATAGATAGGGTATGCAATTTTTACTGAAGATGGAGAACCTTAGTCTTATTCTTCACCTCAAAGATGGTAGCAAGCTTGTCCCATGCCTCCTTTAGTTTCTCTACATCCCAAACATGTGGTTGCATGTCATTGGTGATACTCAACATTATCATCATCAGTGCTTTAGCACTTGTGATCTCATATTTAATGATCTCATTAGGGTTTGTTGGAACTTGTGTAGACCCTGTGACAATGCTCCATAATCCCTCAAACTGAAGGATTGTATGCATTTTTGTTTTCTAGGATGCATAATTTGGCCCTTTAAGTAACTGAGCATCGAAAGAAGCAACTTCAGAGCAGACATCTTAATAAAAAATAAAACTTTTTATTTATTTATTTCAAGAGTTATTACAACTTTTACTCATTGATGAGAAGTACCAACTAGTAGATGCTCACGATACTCGTGTCTTTGAGAGACAATAACGTTTTTGGGGTCATTATTCTTCATCTTCACATTCAACATCATACCCAGCTTCTAGTTCTTCCCGAACTCACTTTGCTTGGTAATTGACGTCAAAAAGGAAATATTCAAGAATCTCGTTTTAAACTAGTTCATCAAAGACTAGATTTCCTATGTTTTGAAGCTCATTGAGCAAGGAAAAATAGAACCCAGAGCTTTTAGGAGATTTTTGACTACTTTCTTCAGTGTGTGAGTTGATGTTGTGGCTATCAGTAGTCTCTTTGATGTTACAACATTCATTAATCTCATTGATGTTGCAGATTTCAACAGTCTCATTGATGTTATGACTTTCACCAGTCCCGATCATGATATTCAGGCTCATTATTCTATGTTAGCTTTGAGAGACTGGAATTTTATTCTCCAGGTAATTAATGGCACCTTCTTTTTTAACTATAGTAGGAAATGTTCAGGCTTCATGTAGCCAAATCTTCTCTCCTCGTGCCACGTTAATTCTTTATTCAGACATGAATACTCTTTATCTTATTTTTCACACTTAATATCTCACTTCACGCTGGTCTTATCCTTTTTCATAGTTGGCACGTGAAGGTGCTTAGAAGGAGGAAAAATCCAATGTTTTCATTAGAACTGTGTTTGTGGCTGAGTGTGCAAGTTGCAAACATCCACGTACAACAGAAAGTAAACTCTCCACTCAAGTCACTCCACCAGGTGAATGATTGGTCTCCTCCACGCATCAAGCTGTAAATCTCTACGTAGTGTTTGAGTATGACCACATAGAAGGAGAGAAATTCTTTGTAATTTGCTAAAAACAATAGAGAAATTATCTTGCACTCGTTGCTAAAACTCCACGCAGCAGCAAATTTTAATTGCACCAAGGAATAAACTTCCACACAGACCAATGAGACTCCTCCCACGGGCCATGATTTGGGAATGTTTTCACGTTGGTGTTTTGGTGTTATGTTCTACATCCACACACTGTTATCCTTCTATACA
This sequence comes from Taxus wallichiana var. yunnanensis, assembly GCA_018340775.1. Taxonomy (NCBI): domain Eukaryota; kingdom Viridiplantae; phylum Streptophyta; class Pinopsida; order Cupressales; family Taxaceae; genus Taxus; species Taxus wallichiana. The sequence continues at coordinate 262,050,954 of CM031244.1, read as the reverse complement.
CTGAGAAACAAGCATAGATCCTCACACAGGTTACGGGAACTTTCACGTAGGGTCTTCACCCTCCAACGTTTGGAAGAATTACAACGTAACAAGTATCATTCTCCTTTCCATGCATCCAAGGATTGTAGATTTTCTCTTGTACCAATTTTTTGGGAGAAAATAAAGGAGAGGAAATAGAGATATTATATATCTTATTTATTCATATAGAAAATAGAAGCACGAGACATATTATATAGCCGGCGGGATTAACAATATTCCCGTAATATCTTGAGGGGGTTACAACTTATCCGAGAAGAATGTGATATCATCTAATCAAAATAATCTAATTATATAGAAGATATGCTACATAGCTGTTGATGTAAAATCATAGCACCCCCAAATGTCTTGAGATGTGAGTGGGGCATTCAGTGTGATTGCACAACATTGGACCATCTCAAGTTGTGGGACTTGCAGACTTGAGATGAACCTCTAAAGAAGGTTGGTTCCTTCTTCCTAAACTTCCTTCCACAAGCCACTCTAGTGAAGGAAAAACTTAATCTATCCTAATCTAACCATCCAAGGAGATAGGGAGACAGAAAGTAAAAGAGAGCCTACACGAAAATTGTGATACACCGAAAAGGAAATGGTTGATCACAAATCCAACCTGTCTAAAGTGGAGAGAGGTAAACAACGGAGAGGGTGGTCAAGATGTGCCATAGACAAGAGATAAATGTCATATAGAACACCACATAAAAACCCATTAAACACATCTCCCAAATGTTACAACCATTAGAAGTATGCACGTATACCCTGCAACGATGAGAGGCAAGAAGATACTAAAATAAGAAAAGGATGGACAAATGAATCACAAAAAAATTTAATTTCTCCATAAGTTTAGACATTACATCATCAATGGGCAAGAGGCAAGAAAATTCCATTACAGAGCCATGAGAGGAGGCTTAGACTCCACCTTCTACCCTAAGGAACAAAGAAAGAGGAGTGCAAAAAAACAATGACCAACCTTTTTAAAAATGCCCCTCCTTTACAATATATAGGATGAAATAAGAGAGAAAGGAGGGAAGAATTCGAACCCTACTCCAACCACCCCTGAATGAGCACCGAATCCACCTACCACAATGAAGATTCTTACTGCAACACCCATGCCTCTGTTGTTTTCCCTTACTAGGAAAGAAAGAGGCCCATTCTTCATCATGGCAGTAGGTGGGAGACTCGCTAGCCTCGAAAATGGTGGGATGCAAAAATTAATGGAGGCGGTGAGAATCCAAAGACCTCGAGAGCTTTCCAAAAAGTCATTTCCCACTCAAATATGAGATTCTAGTTGAATGATATAGCTGTCTGAAAATTAGGGTCATAGGCTCACAATATTTAAAAGAGTCCATCTATCCAAGTCCCATGTGAAGGCCTCATGCGTCGTGAACATTCCACCACTTCCTCTCACTCTTGAAGTTGTGTAAGAATGACACATGGAAAATTTTACGAGGCCGATTAATTTCTTCTGTATTCTTCCCGAGTTCTTCCATTTGGTAGAGACACTATGCTCGACCTGAGACACGTGGAGGCTTTACGCTTGTTTAGAAACTGCCCCCATATTTTACTTTTTAAGTTGCGTAGATAAGACACGTGGAGGCCTCCATGGGATTTTGGAAATTTCAATGGCTGACCTTACCTTTCCTGGACTCGACCATGTGGTGGGTTTGCACTCATTTGAGGACTGAATTTTGGGCCACGCCTTTGAAATTGCACCTATAAAGCACATGGCACCTTCCGCGGATCTTCCTGTTTCTTTGTGTTTTGGCTAAGTCCCTTTGTTTAGCGAGCCATATGTCGACCACTGTACACATGGATGATCAGCACACATTTGGGAACGCACTCTTGATTCTTTCTTTAAAGTGGCTCTGTCTTTGAAACGTGGCTTCTTCCACTTTGGGTCTTCCCTTGTTAAGACTTTTCAATGACCGATTATGCCTTTTTATGCTCTAGACATGTGGAGAGATAGCACTTGTCGAGTCTCTACTTTGAGTCACCCCTTTGAATTTGCACTGATGAGACATGTGGTGCCATCTCATTAGTTATTTTATACTTAGCCAATTTGAGTCTCTTTGCCCATTTGACTTCTGTTGGACCCTATACATGTGGAGAGTTGGCACTCATTTGATTCTCTACTTTGGGCTGTGCCACTTGAATTTGCACCAATCTAACACATGGAGGCTTCGCACTCATTTAGGGTTTGCCTCCATATTTTAACTTTGAAGTTGTGCCAAAGAGACATGTGTCTTTGGCTTCCACCGACCTTTTATACTTAGTCGATTATATGGATGAATCTGTCCCCTTTTTGTACTCGACCACGTGACGAGCCTACTCTTATTTGGGGAACCACCTTCAGATTTGATCTTTGAAGTTACACCAAGTCGACATGTGGCACCTTCTACTGGCTCTGCCCCATTTTGACTTTTCAACTGTCGACTCTGTCCCTTTTTAGACCTGGGACACGTGGAAGCCTCGTGCTCATTTAGGACTATTCCAGGTCACACTTCTAAAATTTCACCAATGAGGCATGTGGCACTCACACGAGTCTACGAGTTTACATTTGGAAAAATTCCGTGGGCTCACATGCCACTCATGAAAATCTAGCGCCATTTTGTGAAAAGTGCAAAAGTTTCAAAATACCCCACACACACACCACTTGAATTTACACTTAGAAAAAAATTTATCCGTGGCCCCGAGACCCACTTTTGGCAAAATAAATCATCCCCGGGGCTGTCGACCCACATTTTCCACTTAGCAAAAGAAATCCTTCCCGAGATCACGGGCCCACAATTATAACTTATGTGTTTTTAGAAAAGTGAAAAAATTCCAAAATATCTCCTACCACCCCACCGATAAACAATTTTCCCATCGGAAAAAAATCTTCCCAGTGCCCACCAGCTTTGCTTTTAGCAAAATATCCTTCATAGGCCCCGGCCTGCCATTTACAAAAATATGGAGTTAGAAGGACTTCTTTATATCTCCTAAAGGGGAAGAAATTTCCTATCGATGAAAATGCTTTCAGATGACCTTAAGAGATTAAAATATATAAAAATTCATATTGAAGCACCAAAAGGGGAAAAATGGTGTTAGTTGACCAAAAAATAAGTGTGAGCTTATTTCAGGTCAACAAAGATAGTATTATGCCAACAAGTTTATCGTAAATATTTTAATATGATATTTATATTGATTGGACCCATTTTATATTTTAATTAGATATTTTAATAATGCAAAATACATAGTAGAATTTATTGTCATGCCTAATTAAACACTTGTAATATTTATTATTTTCATATTTATTGTCATTAGAATGGGCACCCATTCTCATGGATTGTATAAAGTTAAAAAATTGATTGATATTTTTACATTGTCTTGTATTGAATGGATAGATGCCCATTCTCATATAGGAATCATAAAAGAAGAGTATGGATTAAATATGCTCATAGTTTTTAAATAGGTATTTAAATGACTAAGTATTAAGTAAGTATTGATGAATGTGCACATACCCACCCTCATAAAATCAATATTTCTTGTATGAGAATGTTTGGAATGGGCACATACCAATTATCATAAAACAAATATGTTTCAATCATGATTGTGCACATGCCCATTCTAACAAAATAAGGTTACTTGTATTAAAAAGTTTAGAATGGGAATATGTTCCTTATGATAGGGATAATATAATTTACTTTTTTTTAGAATGGGCACCCATTTTCACATCTTGCTAAAAGAGTTCTGAAAATCATGGAGTTTTTGGCATTGTATTGTATTGAATGAGAAGATGACCCTTCTAATTTAGGAATCATATAAGAATAGTAAGAAGAGTATGAATAAAACAGTCTCACAATTATTAGATAGATATAAATAGGAATAATAGAGTCATACTAATAAAATAAGTATTTCTTATATTACAATGTTTATAATGGGCATATGCCCATTCTCATGCAAACAAAATTGTCGTGTCTTGTTTTGAATGGGCATTACATTTTTAATCTACCTATTCTCATATATGATTCATAAAATAATTTCTTGGGCAGATAGGAATCATAAAAGAAGAGTATGCTTTATAAATGCTCATAACTTTTAAATAGGTAAAAACTTGATTGACCATGTTTACATTGTCTTGTATCAAATGGGCGATTTCTGTTCTCATATAGGAATCTTCCTATTCTCATATAGGAATTAAAAAAGAGTTCTTAGGGAAGATAACAATCATAAAAGAAGAGTATGGATTAGATATGCTCACATATTTTAAATAGGTATTCAAACAAATAACTATTGAGTAAGTATTAACGAGTGTGCACATGCCCACTCTCATATAATCAAATTTTCTTATATGAGAATGTTTAGAATAGGCACATGCCCATTCCCATAAAACAATTTATGTTTCAATAATGACTAGGAACATTCCCATTCTATATATATATATATATATATATATATATATATATATATATATATATATATATATATGTTTTATTATAAAGTTTAGAATGGGCATATACTCTTTATGATAGGAATAATCAAATTTAGTTTTTTTCAAATGGGCACCCATTCTCACATCTTGTTAAAGAGTTAGGCAATTGATAGAGATTTTCGGCATAGTCTTGTATTGAATGGGTAGATGTCATTTCTCATTCAAGAATTATATAAAAAGTATAAGAAGAGTATAGAAAGAAAAATATCAAAATTTTAAATAGATACAAATAGGAATAATAGAGGTAATCTCATTAAATCAATATTGCTTATATTACAATGTTTAGAATGGGCATACGCCCATTCTCATTCAAACAAAATTGTCTCATCTTGTTTTGAAATAGCATCACATTTTTTATCTGATTATTATCATTTAGGATTCATACAAGAATCGATTGGGCAAATACGAATCATAAAAGAAGAGTATGCATTATACATGCTCACAAATTTTATATAGGTATAAAATTGATTGACCATGTTTACATTGTCTTGTCTCATATAGGAATCTGCCTATTCTCATATAGGAATCAAAAAAGAGTTCTTGGGGAAGATAGCAATCATAAAAGAAGAGTATGGATTAGATATGCTCACAACTTTTAAATAAGTATTCAAATGACTAAGTATTGAGTAATTATTGAGAAATGTTTGCATGCCCACTCTCATAGAATCAAAATTTATTGTATAAGAATGTTTTGAATGGGAACATTCCCATTCTCGAAAAAACAAATATGTTTCAATCACGAATGAGTATTTTCACATTCTAAAAAAAAATATTCCTTGTATTATAAATTTTAGAATGGGCACATGCATTTTATGATAGGAATAATCAAAATTACTTTGTTTTAGAATGGACATTCATTCTCATAGCTTGTATAGAGCTACGAAATTGGTTGAGATTTTTGGATTTTTTTGAATGGGTAGATGCTCATTCTCATTTAGGAATGATAGAAAAATTTCTTGAGTAGATAGGAATAAAAGAAGAAAAATAAGAAGAATATAGATTAACCAATTTCATAGTTTTTTAAATTTTTAAATAGGTGTAAATAGTAATATTAGAATCAATATCATAACATCGGTATGTATTACATCATTTAGAATGGGCATATGCTCCTTCTAATGCAAAAATGTTTTTTTATTTTGTATTAAATGGACATATGCAAACAATATCATTAAGATTAAAATAAGTAGAATGTTCATATGCATATTCTTTGTAATATTTATTTTAGAATGAGAATTTTCCATTAAGAATGGGAATTATCCTATTCTCATAAGAGAATCATTTAAAAATGTCAATTGTTGTTCATACTAGAGATAAATGAAAACATAATAAAAATAATTATAGAGACAATGTTAGTATATAAAGAATGGGCATATGCCTATTCTATTTAATTTCAATCATAATAGAAAGGCCTTTATTGTTCATGGAAATATGTAAATAAGTATGATAAAAAAATACAAATAAAATCTACTTTGTTTAGAGTGGGCACTTACCCAATCTCGCCAAGCGTTTGTAGGTGTATCAAATCTAACGTGTCACTTGAATGATTACTCGATTCTTGGATACCGATTTAAAAGAATAATTTTTTTCATGTTAGTTCAAAGAAGTGACATGAATTTTCAACTCGTAACCATGTTGAATTATTATAAAATGAATATTTAAAAATGGTTAACTATCATTTCTGTCTACATAGTACATATTATCAATAAACAAGGTAAAAATGCAATCTCTGTTGGAAAACAATTTTTATAACTAATTTTATAATCATATATACAACTTAAAATCTTATAATCAAGAAACAAAAGTTATTCAACATCAAAATAATCAATATATAAAACAAGGTAATAGTAGCACGTAATAATGATTCAAACATAAACATTAAATAAAATCATTTCACACATCAATATTTTTGTAAAAAGTCATACACCATCACATGAATTAATAGAGATAAAATTTAATTTGTTTTGGAATGGAAAATTCCTCATTATTGTAGCCTTTATATAGATCTCAAAATGAATGACTTTAATAATATAAATGAAATTTAATTTTCTATCACAACCATAGGTGAGAATGGGAAAATTTTTAATTTCAATATAAATTTTATTTTTTAAGTTTAATATTGATTTGAATGATTGCTTATATTATAGTTTATAATAATAAATGGAAATGATAATGTGAATGATGGTAAACATTATATTTGCATAGTGGTCTAGTTATGTAATGGTGACAAACAAATATAGATTTTAAATAATATCATAGCCATGATTTAGGTTTCTTACATCTATAATAATTTGGCGTAACTCTAAATTTTCATCTGCATACACTTTAATTTAATTATTAAGTTAAAAATTTCTTTATAAATAATCTTCCCATTATCACATCCTTTAAATTAATCAATTTAAAAACTATATGAAGGCTATGAGAATGGGAAATTTTATATTTTAAAATGAAATAGATTTTATCTATATTCTTCTTTTATGATTACTATATGGGTTTGGGAAGTTGTTCATTTGATACAATATATGACATAATCATTTAAATATCTATGAAGGTTGTGATTATGGGGAACTTCCCATTAAAAAAAAAAATAACTTGATCTATTTTGTTATATGATTCTTATATGTCAATGGGCAACTTCCCATTCTAAAAAAATAAAATTTTATCTATATTATTCATATATGATTCCTATATGACAATGGGCATCTGCCCCTTCTTTATCTCATAATAATTTAGCAAAGAAGAGTTAGAATAATTCATGCTTGAAATTTTCTTCAAATATTGTGCTTCACAAGTGAAACGGTCTTACAAAATAGAGGGAGCCCAAACAGAAACTTAAAGGGTCAACAAAAATTTAGCAAAGAGAACAAACAATATCTCTGAAATATTGTTCAAATCTTTTTCTTCACGGAGTTAAATCGGTGTAACAAAATAAAGGCAACCTAAAGCGAGAAGGAAAAATAAAAAGTAGAAAATGGATGAAAAAGAAAGTGGAAAGGATGAACAAGAAAGAGATAGCTTCGCCAATCACGGTTAACCTTAAAATTCCCAATATCTCTACCATCATTGAAAATTGTAATCACCATAATTGTCTCTACCATGTCATGGAAGAATTAATTACCATTAATTTCATGAATTTCCATCTAATGGGTTCTCGAAGAGATGTTTTAAAACATCCTTGTAGTACCTTGAACCCTTTGGTTAATAAAGGTGGTAATCAATTTATTCAAAAATTAATGGGACAATTTAGAACAGCTACCAAGATCGGCGCCACCAAGATTAGGGCAGAGTGTCGCGCGAGAGAGCAGCGACGACCAGCGAGAGGACCAATAGAAGGAGCCACCAGAATGGTATAGAGGAGCAGCCACCAGCGTCAGTGAGAGTAAACACACCGGTGTCGGCCAAGTCAAAGACGAGCAGAGATGCAAGGAGGATCGTGCCTCGGGGGGATTTGAAACCGGGTGGGCAAGCACACAACCATGTGACTTGACCGCACCACTCCCACCCCATCGGCAAACAAGTACCTTGATTAATAAAAGGTGGTAATCAATTTATTCAAAAATTAATGGTCTCGCTGAGGAGAGACACCAATACTTGAGAATGGTATAATTGTGTATATATTGTCTTGAATACAAAACACCCAATAGTTGTCATAGTACAACTTGATAGTTGTCATAAAAGTACCTAGTGATTATTTAATTTTGACATGACAACACCCAATCACATCATGACATGTAAGATTTGTTATTATTAAATATTCAATGTTCAACCATTATCACCCATGATCAAGTATTGGTTCCCATCAAGGTGTAGTGTAACTCAAATTTACTATTTTAAATCAATTCAAATTATTTCTTTCCCTATAATTAAAAACTCCAAAATTATATATAATTTTTAAAAAAACATGAACTACATGTTAGTAAAAACCTAGGATCCTAAATTATATAGAATTGATTTTGTGGGAACCTAACTTAGGGTGCACCATTATTACCTCCTCTTTCCTATGTCATGTAAAATAAAATGTAAATATTAAACAATATCGCAGCCATGTTTTAGGTTTAATTATTTTAATTAAAATAAATTTTAAATTTTCAAAAAAACTTATAGCCTTCTTTGAGGTTTTTTGTTGATGGATAAATGCTTTTGACCAAAGCTTTGATCTTTGGGGTTCTTGGGTCACCTCCTTACAAAAATTATATACAATATCGAGAAGCGAGGAATGGATGCCTTGAAACAGACAAAAAAAAATCAAAAAAAATACATTATATAACTAAGAAACACATGATCATTATTATTCTTGTAATTCAAAAACTTCACTTTCGATTAACCTCCTCAACTTCACTAAATCACAAACCTTCAACCTAGAGCTATTCTAACATTCTTGAGAGCTATCATGCATAGTACTTAGTAGAGAAGTATATGAGACCATCATTCCTGCCCTAAGTTTGAACATTTGAGTTGGAAAAATTCAATTGGGGTGGATAAAGATTCCAAGTATAAGGGTTATGTCTCCTGGAACTTCCCGAGTTCATCAATTCGAATTGGCTATGGGAAAATAAGAAAGAGTCTAGGAGGCTAAGTAGACAAGACCTTCCTCCTTCAATCAGCATTTATGATGAACCTAAATAGAAAAATATAAAATAATCTTATACCTCATTTCTAATTCTTGAACATATCCCTAAAAAAGTAATCCCCCATCAACGACCATTTAAATTTTCTAAACAAATTGTGGGTAAACCAAACCTGTTGAATAAAATACCAAGCAATCTGAAGGGCCACATCCTTTAATCCTCCAAGGAATAATAGGTGGGTGATGAAAAAGGAAGTAACCTCGACATTGACGCAAGATCAACCACAACCTTTCATGTAATCCTCCCCAAGAATAATTTCTAAGGATATCTCCACTAAGCATACCTTGATTGCCCTTAAAGAAATATCACCGGTAGTTTAGGAATCACCATGGCAACACCGACAAATCAACAAAAATCTTAGTGTAGAGAATCAATAAAATTAATTGATACTAATTTACACTAGAGAGAGGGATATATGCAATCATGGATAATTAGTAAACTTGTTTCAAATTTTAATAGTATTATATTATTAATGACATTTCATATATGTTATGAATATTATTATTTAATTTACAATTATAATTGGATATAATATTTATGAATATATTTAAATGTTTATTATGTTTTGTACCTTCTCAATATATTTTAATTTTTATCTTGTATTGAATGGGAATATACCCATTCTCATATAAGAATCATAGAATAAAAATATAGATAATATTCATTTTTTTTTTTTTGGAATGGACAATTTCCCATTCCCTCATCCTATGTAGTGATATTAAAATGATTAACTTAAATATTTATTCAATGATATAGAATGGTTAGAATAGGTAAATTACAATTATCAAACAAAAATAATTTTATTACTTGTGATGAGAATAGGCATATGCAATTTCTCATAAAAACAAATATTTTATTATTATGATGAGAATGGGCATAGGCCTATTCTCATAAACTCAATATAGAAAGAAAGAAAAGTTATCGTATGCAAAACATAAAGAATTAATGACAATTACATCCTTTTATGAGAATGTTTAAAATGGATGGATACCCATGTTGGTGCTAAAAATAGTCTCACCCCAATTTGCCTTTGAAAATCTATCGATTTATAGCCTCTGTCACTTTCTTTTTCCCCATGTTGAGCTTGGTTAATCTTTATTGCCATTTCTAATTTGTTCCTGGGTCGTCGATCATTTATGGGTCTATGGTTTTCTCCTTGTTTCTTTGTTCCTCCAAAAAAGGTCTGTAATTTGGGTCTCTCATTCTCTGTTCAACTAAAAACTCGGGTTCTCCCATGTTTTCCGTTCTCCATGGTCGGGATTTGTTTTCCTTGACATTTATTCCATAAATAATTGAAGAAAAATGAATGGATCTATCTTTGATAGACATATTTGAGCCTTGTAACATTTCTAAATTCTCTGTGCTTGGAGAAATTTTCATATTCGGGCTCAAATGATCGTTTTCTATATTTTACGGTTTGATGGGTGTTTCTCCCAATTAAATTTACATCCTTGCATCGACAGGGAAAGTGACACCATTTGGTTGGATGCAGCTCAGTGGGTACTTCCAAATTTATATTAATCTCCTCAACTTAAAATGTGTCCATGTGGAGGAACAATGCTTGTTTGAAGATGTACGTTTTTGTTTGGCCTTGAGTAGTGCCAGGAGGACATGTGGAGGTTTCATTGATTTTCCCAAACTTCGATAAATTTTATACAGCTAAAATAGTTTGGCGGAGAATAGGGATACGTGGCGAGCCTGCACTCATTCAAGGTCTCAATTTTTGGGGACCATCTCAAGGTGCACCATAGTGACATGTGGCAGTTTGACAAGTCAAAAGGAGCAGGAAGTGGACCATCGGAGGAAACTTATAATTTTTGCCTCTTATGCTCAAAAGGGTTAAGATATCAAAAATGGCCTGTAAGCCCGATGGAAGAAAGGTCAAAGCTTGCTCCAGTCAATGGTGGAGGTGTGGGCCTTCGGAGGAAATTTGGAAAATTTTCCCTTTGTGGGAAAAAGAGTTAAAAGTAAAAAAGGAAGCGTGGTTCCACTGGGACCCACATTGGAAACTTGAAGTGGAAGGGCGGAGCTACGGGAAAACTTGGAAAAATATTTTTGCAAAAAGAGGGTCAAATGGTAGAATTTATCTCGTGTTTTCGTTTGGGACACACCTCGGACATGTGTCGGCTCATTTCTTGAGGGCAGAGATGTGAAACAAAATGTGAAATTTTTCCATTTTTCCAAAAGTTGAAAAAGTGAGAGGAAACCCCTGGGTCTATCTTTAAGTTTGAATCTTCCATGTGGACGGCCCAAATTCAAAGTAAAGATCAATGGCAACTGAGAGTCTGAATCTGATTTTCCCCAATTTTTAATGAAACACACCTAGAAGTGTGATACTTCATTATTTCTTGGTATCTCCTACATATCAGTAGAGAGGGAGTTAATGTTGATATTTGAGTTTGGTGGGGAGATCTGGAAGATGCCTTTTGCCATTAAAATGGTCTAACTATCATGCTCGATTGGATTTTCCATTTTTCTTCTCCCAAGTATGCAAGGAGCAAGAGTTGAAAAATTAGGGGTGTAAGTAGTTGGCGAATTTAAGAAAGAGTGATCTACCAAAGGAAGGAGTTGAATGCGGGAGATATTTGATGAGATTTGCCCCCTCGAGCACTGGTAATTTTACGAGATCTTATTCTTGGAATCATGATCATGATCATGGCAAGAACCGTAGCACTCAAGGTCTATATTATTGGGGGAAAAGTGGTTCTATTGTAAATGTTATATATGGCACAAATTTTTCATGCAAATGGTTTGAGTGTTAGGGGTCGGGACTGAATTTTCTAATAGAAAAGGCTTTGACAAAACCATCATTTTGAGAAGCTCTTTGAGAAGCTTGTATATATATTTTGTATTAAATCTGATCATGTCAAGGTGGTTGCAAGTGTACAGCCATTGACAAGCTCTGAGAATGTTCTAGAAACTATCCCATGCTAATAGATTTAATCAAAATTGAGTTATTCTTTGTTTTCTTGAGAAAAATGTGTTTGTTTTATTTTTGAATGTATGCAAGTAGTTTTTCTTGTTTCTATTGCAATCTTGTATTAAAATATGATTCAATCACATAGGCCTCAATCCTTGTGATAGTTTAGTGGCATCTGCAATTTTATTTCTCATAAGGGCTTTCATCCGGGATTGGAATAAATGATTTAAAATCAATTTTCTTTCATCTGTTGACAGATATTGTCTATAAGCCTTTGGGTGTACCTTAGGTGTGATTTGACTCAAATATTGATGCTTTGTTGGGTTTTCTAACTCGACCGTTCTCGTGATAGAATCTCAAAGATTGTGTGAAAGAGTGCTAATCTGGGCCTCCATTGAAGCACATATTCTAGTTAAAGAAACATTTTAGCTATTCTATTTCATTCTCGTTGGTTTAACCTTCCATTTTGTAAGATTCCTAAAGGATCTGGTGAATCAAGTTCATCCTACCTGTACTACCCTTGTATGTCCCGTGTGGATAAAAATGCATAATCTCTATTACCAAAACATGTAGAATAAATCAAGGTCCCAAATGTCTTTAGTATCCTTTGCATTGTAAAAATATCTCTATGATCTAGAAGTGACAACTCGTGAGAGTTAGATTTGGTTTTTTGATCATATTTTCCCAAGGTCTTCTCTATAAAATTTATGCAAAAGAAGGATTTACCAACATTCTTTAATAACAGAGGTTACAAAATAGGTTCTCTTACCTTGGTTGAGAGGCACAACCTAAAATGGTTAGGATCAAATCACATCCTTTTAAGTTGCTACCCGCCCCTTTCAAAACATGAGTGCTAACAAGTCAGATAGATTGCTTCCCAACTACAAAATGACATACATTATCATCTATCCGCCTCGAGTCCTCTGTCAAATCCATGATGTTGTTCGGTCTTTGTAGGAGATTAAATTTGGGTACCAACACGCTTCTAGTGTCGCTTCGTTTAGGGTAATATAGTTCATACTGCACCTAGTGCTATGTGTAACTTTTCCAGTGTCTACATGTTCTTACACTAGCTTTCATTTGATAAATCTGGATAAAGAAAGGTTATATTCTTTCCATTTCCAGTTTCTAGCATTAATAAACATTTGACATATCATATTTAGTGCCTTTACACAACTAGGTGGAAATCCTTTGTGACGAATCCTGTTGATCTGATTTTTAACAAGTACCAAATGATGAATTATTTCTAATATTGGCAAAGCTGGAAGGAAGAAGATCTTTCTTTCTAGGGATCCTGCTAAGACGTTATTTCCAGAGCTAGGAAAAGCAAAATCATAAGGAAGAAAATCATGGAGAGTTTTGGGAGAAAAAAATACAAGAAGAGGGATCTCCATTGATGATAGTGATTAGCTTATCATTGAAGACTTCCATTCAAGTGACTTTGTATCGTGCAACCTCTTTGTGGAATTGAATTCTATAGCTGGAGAAGGGCCTTCCTTTTATTTTGAACAGTTTCCTTCACATTTTGCACCTTTCTTTTCTGAGGTTGATAGCGATTTCCAAGAGACAAGGCCTTTGCATGGGGTATCCATTTTGAAAATTATACTCTTGTGTTCTAAGGACCCTCAACCCCTTATCGGTTTGTCACCCGTAATGTCCCCATTTTTAAGTCCCTTAGCCTATCATTCCCATGGGCTTCGGGGATGTTGCAAGGGGAAAATTATATTAAATAATTTTATAATATTTCCTGGAGAGTGATTTTAATCATTTGACATTATAAAGCAATATTTATTTAATTATTTAATATTTATGGAGCAAGTAATTATTTAATTAAATTCCCAAAATGCAAATTAAAAAGGAGAATTAATTAAATAATATTTAGGTGACTTTTAAATATTAAAATCTCCCTTTTAAAAGGCGATGCCACACCTAGGGATATTAAACTGCTTTTATTTAATAATTTCCCTCTCTAGGGATTTAAAATTTTGTGCCTCCTTGCTTATAAAAGGAGTGCTAGGATCATTATTAGACTCATGTTATGATGATATTTATTTTATGCTCCATGCTTGGAGTTGGGATGTACACCCATTGATGCTTTCTCTCTCTCTACGTCTATTCGGGAAGTTAGTGAGATGGTTTTGATCTATTGAAGTATTTTCTCTTGCTCCATTTGTTGAGTTCTCTTGTGTTGAATATTTTTCATTGTTTCTTGAGTTATTTCATCTTTGGTGTCGAAGTTTAGAGTGTGAAAATCACTTGATATTGCTCCTTTGAATCATTCTATTATTGTTGCCAATATTCTTACCATAACGACTTGGGTTAGTGATGATTTGATTATGTTTTGATGCCATAAATAATATATCTCCAATCTTCCATGTGTTATTGATTATTTCAGAGCAAGGGGCTAATATTTTGGTGTATTTGGAGGCTAGGAAGGAGATGGAATTATTTTATATAATTTTATCTAACCCTAACGACTTGAAATCAGTTTTCTAGGACTGTTTTGGCTAGGTTTTAAGGCTCAATAAATTCAACTTGATATCTCTTTGGAAAGCCCTTAATTTATAGAACAATGTGCAATTTATTTGGCGGAGAAATATTGAGGTTTGAAGGAGTTATGCATTTTTGAATATTCCAACTGTGTGTAGGTTTTTCTGGGTATGGTAAATTAATATTTATTTCAAATCTATAGTTTGGGGGTTGATTTAATATTGTATCTAATCATAAAAATTAGGAGGAATAAGGATAAATTGATTTCATAATTTTTGGAGTTTTGGTGCCCTAAAGTGTTGGGTGACCTACTTTTTAGGTCAAAATAAGGGTTTTGGGTTAGCTGTATGAAATATGATTTTTGCATATTGTTCATCATATTTTTTTGGTCCATTATCCAAAATTTCAGCTCATTTGGACTTCTCTATCCAAAGATATGAATTTTTGAAGTTTGCAGTAGTTAGGGTTGGAAAATTAATTATTTTCAATATGCTGTGATCAAATTTGTATGAATTCCTAACTTGTCGTATAAGGATATTACATCACCCCTCCAAGGTCACCTTCTTGAATCAACATGGCCCAGCCCCCACCTAGACCCCCTTTATTGTAAACACCTTTGGACCTATAAATTTTGTAGGAATGGCTAGATATCCAAATGCAAAGGCTCAAGATGTAAGGAACAAAATGCCAAAGTTCGAGGAGATAATGCTATAACTGGTTATCAACATCTAAATCTTTTTATCAATATGATGGAATATTTTGATATTAAACATGAATATGTATATATCAATTTGTTTATCCATACATTAGAAGGAGATGTTAGGAATGGGTATAAAGCATGGCTAGATAACTCTCTATTGATTCTTGGACTGAGATGAGCAATGCATTTAGATTGCAGTATTGTGATAGACTTGACCCTAGGTTTCTTTTGTGCTGAATTTGAAAACATAAAAAAGAATCCTAACGAGTCAAGACATGATTTCAACATAAGGTTTAATAAGACCTTAAGGAGATTTCCTTTTAGGATAAGGCCTTGTGATGAGTCATGTTTGATCAAATATTTTGATGCATTTGATAAAAAGGCTGGACATTACTTAAGAGATAAGAACCCCCAAATTTGAGGTAGGCCTTCACCATGGCTCTGCAAATAGAGAACAACATCAAGGAAATTTGAAAGCCTCCAAAAGGGAGGGTGTAAAATTGATTAACCTGAAAAAACCTTAAACAAGAAAAGTTATTGATGTGGAGGAGGTTGTGAAAACTTTGGCAGGGGTAATGTGAAAGAAATTTCCTACAAACTAGCTCGTCTTTGAGAAAGGAATTAGCAGAGCTCAAAATTTCAACACAAGAAACAAAGCCAAGACAGGTTTACAAATCACCAAAGATCTGATGATAGAGCTAAAGGACCTGTTGGATTTGGAAATAGGCAGCCCTAAGGAAGGGAAAATAGAATGGTGCTTGATCTATTGGCTGCGAGTTACTATTGTGGGAGGAGACATATATCATTGATTGGTGTGACAAATGTTTCATACCTCATGCTCCTTGTGAAGAAGATCAGCAAGAAGAAGAAGAAGCTGATGAAAATGATGATGATTTCTTCATGATGGGTTTCTCCACAAGCTCACAACAAGGGGAAAATTCAACTGAGGTGATAAGTGCTCAGACTGCTGCCACCTTTTGGGACTGCATTCATAGGGTACCTATTCTTTCTCCCTCTCATACTTTAGAAGTAGATACTATACATGATTTTGAATTGCCCAATAATGACTTTGAATATTTAAGGGCTTTAATGATAAAGAAGTATGATGGATGAATTCCATCCGAGGAGGATAGACAATTACTTGATGAATGTTGTTGTTGCTGAAGAAAAGGAATATAACACAAGAAGTAAGGTTTTCAAAGGGATGGGCCTTGATCCAAGCCAAAAGCTCCTTACTTTAAAAATTCCTAAAGATACTCCTAAGAAAGATGCATCTCCCAAGAGCCATGTAGTTCCAAACAAAAATCATACCCCTACTCATTGTCAAGCTGTCAAAAATCCTATACCACCTAATGAGTGTGTTGGCTTTCCTTCCAATACTTCCTTGCCAAGGAATGTCCCATATGATATTTCCCAAGTTTTAAGTCAAATCAAAGTATTTGTTCCAATTTTTGAGTTGCTTAGGATTCTTGAGCACAAAAAGAGAGTATTTGAATACTTGGGATTGAAAGAAGAGAAGACTACCTAGGCGAAACATAAATATTGTGGAGACTCCTACAATCATTCAAGAATTAGAGACACCACTAACATTGGAGGAGCTAGATGAACTGCTTGAGGTCTATTTGGGGATATTCTTGGTGGAGTCTTAGATGAATGTGGATCCATTCTTCACCACTTTGATCATTAAGGGAAAACTACTACATAGCTACATGTTTGACTCAAGGGCATCATGCAATGTCATTCCTTTAGAAGTCATGAATGAGATAAATATAAAAGTGACAAAAACATATGGCAAGTGCACTACCATGGATTTCATAGAAGTTTCAATAGTGGGATGTGTGAAGGGTTTGGTGGTGCAACTTGCAGCTTACCCAGGTAAAAATTTAAAATTTGATGTTGTCATCGTTGACTTCCCACCAAGTGGGGCATGGTACTATTAAGAAAATGGGCTACTAGTGTTGGCGGGAGTGTAAAAAATGGATATATCCTATGCCACCATTCCAATTGAAGGTAGCCTTTTTAGGTTGTATGGAGAAAAGAAAATGTTGCATCATATTCGAGGATCCCAACAATGCATCTTATGAAGTATTGTACACAAATGTTGATGTTGAACACTTTGTAGGAATTTTTGATTGAAAGGAGCACATGATTGAGGAATGTAGGTGTCTTGAACACGTAGGCTCTCCTTGGACTCTATTGTTTGATGGAGCTTGCTCCAAGTTTAGGAATGGTGTTGGTGTTATTCTACTTTCTCCTACTCAGGAAAAATTGTTTTTCCTTCAAACTCAACTTTGAGTGCACCAAAAACATTGTTGAGTATGAGGCACTGTTGTTGGGTTTAAGAATTGCTTGGAAATATGGTATCAAGGACATCATTGTCAAAGGAGACTCAGAATTAATTGTAAAACAAGTTAGAAAACTATATGCCACAAAGAATCAATGAATGAAATAGTATAAACATGCAGTTTGGGATCTTATTGAGATGTTTGATTCATTCAACATAGTGCATCATGATAGGAAATTCAATGACTTGGTAGAAAATCTTGAAGTGTTGGGGTATCGGTTTGACAATTGTTAAATGTCCCCATATTGTGAAGATGATATTGAGGTATGAACAAGACCTTCTACCCCTTACAACAAGTAAACATTGACATTTTTTTATGATGATGCTCAGATCATAAGATTTCTATAGAACAAGGGAGATTTTGTTGATCAATGCATTGATTTTGAGCCAATGGTATGTACAATAGAAGGAAAAGAAACCTTGTTTGGAAAGGTCATCATCCAACTAAAGACAAATACCATTCCTAGAGGGCTGGTTTCTCTTAAGTCCAATTTTGATAATGTTGATCACATTGTTAACAGATGGATAGCAACCTTGAGGGATGTTGAGGAACATGATCTTGGTACAAATGAGAAGCCAAGGAAAAATTGGTTAGGCAAGAATCTCAAGAAGGAGGAGAAGCAAATCATACATCTAGTTATTCATAAAATACCAATATTGCATTGCTTGGACCTATTCTGAAATAAAAGCATACTTGAGAGGACCTATCTCAAAGATGATATTCCCTTAGAGTCTAATGCAAAGTCATTTAGGTAGAAGAAAATGCCACCAAATCCACTCTTATGTCTCAAAATGCAAGAGGAATCAAGAAACTTAGGGATGGAGGGATTATTCGACCCACAAGGTCTTATAATTTGGGTTGTAAACCTAGTGCCAAAGAGAATGAAGAATGGTGACATCAAGATGTGTGTAGATTTTAGGAATCTGAACAGAGCATCAATGAAGGGTAATTATACTTTACAAAATATGGAGAACATGATGCGGTTAGTGATGGTTCATAGTTTCTTTCCACCTTGGATGGTTTCTCTTGCTATAACCAAGTTGTGGTGAAGGAATCATAAAGGATCAAGAAAACATTTACTACTCCTTGGGGACCTATGTTTATTTCAGGATGCCCTTTGGTCTTGATGAATGCTAGAGCCACCTTTCAAAGAGAAATGGATGTTGCTTTTGTTGGTTACATCAATGAGTTAATTGTTGTCTACCAGGATGATGTGACTATGCTTTCTAGAAAGAGAAGTGACCACTTGCTACACTTAGAGAAGATGCTGATAAGATGTAGAGAATGTGGCATCTCACTCAATCCAAAGAAGTGCCATTTTGGAGTGAAGAAGGAAAAGTTTCTTGGTCACATTTTGTCACAAGAAGGAGTGCTGATTGATCCAAAAGAGTAGAGGCCAACAAAGAAGGTCCCAATCCGAAGAACTAAGAAAGGAATTCAGTTCTTCTTTGGGTAGATAAACTTCATCGAAGATTCATATCAAACTTTGCTTGAGTTGACCATTCCAATCACTTCCATGGTGAAGAAAGACCAGCAATAAAATGTGAGGAGACTATCATCCAAGATTTCAATGGGATTAAAGAGGCACTAAATCATGCAACTGCTTACGATAGCTCTAGACTATAAGAAACCTTTCCAACTATTTTCCTTTGCTTCGAGAGAATGTTATTGCTTCTATCCTATTGTAGAAAGATGATGAAGGGGCTGAAAGGCCGATTTCCTTCTTTAGTAAGGCCTTGTAGGGGGCTAAGCTGAAATAAACTATCATGGAAAAGTAAGTATTTGCCTTGGTAAAAGCAACAAAGGTTTTTAGACCTTACATTCTAAGTTCTAAAGTGGTTGCTTATGTTCCCCACACCATGTTGAAGGAAATTTTTGCAAAATGGAAGTCTCAAGCAAAAGATGCGGGTGGGTGAACAAGTTGCAAGAATATGATATAGATATCCAAACCACAAAGTTAGTGAGAGGTTTGAACGTAGCTAAGCTTATGGTGAGAGAAACTTGCAAACTATTGAGGTAAATGAGGTAGAAGAATAAAGGGAAGGTGTTTTTGAAAGGTTAATGAGTTCGAGTGGTAAAAGGATGTAATTTTTATCTCGAGACACCTATACTACCCCGAGTATTTAAGTAAGAACCAAAAAGAGCTCTTAAGTTAGCTTCCCAGAAATATGTCATCAATGATTATGGGTTAGCTTGGAAGAACCCATAGGGAGTCGAATTAAGGTCCATTACTAAAGAAGAAGCTCCTAAGATAATTGCTGATCTCCATGGAGGAGTTTATGGGGGCATTTTTTGTAAGAGTAACAACACATAAGATCCTAAGGGTTGGTTATTAGTGGCCAACTCTCTTCAAGGATACAACCCTTTTGGTTAGAAGATGTGGGAGTTTCCAGCGCTTCTCTAGAAGAATGAAAGCTTCAGTCTCCCTTCCTTTATATCTTGTATTAATTGAAGCTCCATTCAAACAATGGGGAATGGATTTCATTGGTGATATTTCAGACCCTTCAAGTGCTGTCCATAAAAGGATTCTATTAGCTACTGACTACTTAACCAAGTGGGTGGAGGAAATCCCCACCCAAAGAGCAACACACCAAATTATCATGGATTTTCTATTGAACCATATCATCTGCAAGTTTGTGGTGCCAATCAAGATTTTTCGTGATAATGCCATGAGCTTTAGAGCTACACTGTGGTGGTAATGTGCAAAGAATATGGGATCAACCTAACATATGCCTCTAATTAAAATCCATAAGGAAATGGATAGGTTGAGTCTAGTAATAATTTTTTTATGAAGATTATCGATGAACATTGAAGAAGAACAAGAGAAAGTGGGGTGAATAGTTAAAGTTTTTTTTTTGTGCTAATAGGATCACTTTGCTAAAATACCCACAAGAAAAGTCCATTTGAGTTGATATATGGGACTCAGGCCCTGCTTCCCCTTCATATGCAACTATCTTCGTATCAATTTATGCAATAGATGGAAGATCAAGAGGTAAGTCCTTATGATGCTCGCATTAACTAGATTGTTGAGCTTGATGAAGATAGGAGGGAATCCCACGAAAGGAATGTAAAGTTCAGAGCAAGGCTGAAGAATTTATTTGACAAGAAGGTTACTCCCATGGCTTTCAAAATTAGAGATATTGTGCTACTATGGGATAGCAAACATGAAGATAAGGGAAATCATAACAAGTTTGACTCATTATGGATGGGCCCTTACTCCATTGATATCAAGATTGGTGAGCATACCTTCTTCCTCAAGGAATTAGATGGTGAACTGCTCGAATTACTTGTTCATGGCAGGCATTTGAAGCATTTCTTGGATCGATTCCCCTAAATCAAGACATAAATCTTGTGTACAGTGTATAGTTTATTGTTTTTCTCTTGTCTTTTGTGTTTTTGTTCGTTTTGGTCCTCGGTGACCTATTTTTGCTGGTTTCTCTGTTTCATTTTTAGAGATGGCTTTGTTTCTCTACTTTGCAAATTGAATTTGTTTCCCAATGGATATTTTTGGCACTTGGTCTACCTTTTTTCTTGTGGCATTCACAGGGAGTGCCCATCCATGAGTCGGAACTGATGTTTGTGCTAAAAATAGTCTCACTCCGGTTTTACTTTTAAAATATCTCGATTTTCGG
Organism: Taxus wallichiana var. yunnanensis; assembly: GCA_018340775.1. NCBI lineage: Eukaryota > Viridiplantae > Streptophyta > Pinopsida > Cupressales > Taxaceae > Taxus > Taxus wallichiana. The sequence continues at coordinate 262,029,741 of CM031244.1, read as the reverse complement.
CCTCCGTCACTTTATTTTTCCCTGTGTTGTTCCTGGTTAATATTTGTTTCCATTTTTAATCTATTCTGGGTCATAGACCATTTATGGGTCCATGTTTTTCACCCTATTTCTTTGTTCCTCCTGGAAAAGGTCTGTAATTTGGTCTCTCATTCTCTATTCATCTAAAAACTCAGGCTCACCCATGTTTTCCATTCTCCACAGATCAAGATTTGTTTTCCTTGTTGTTTCTTCCCTAAATACTCAAAGAAAAATTAATGGATGTGTCTCGATCGACATATTTGATCCTTATAACATTCCTAAATTCTCTTTCCTTGGAGAAATTTTCATTTTCGACTCAAATGATCATTTTTCTATATTTTACGGTTTGACAAGTGTTTCTCCCGATCAAATTTACATCCTTGCATCGATAGGGGATGTGGCACCTTTTGGTTGGATGCGGCTCGGATGGGTACTTCAAAATTTCGATGAATCACCTCAACTTAAAATGTGTCCACGTGGAGGAACAACACTTGTTTGAAGATCTACTTTTTGGTTTGGCCTTGGAGTAGCGCCGGGAGGACACGTGGAGGTTTCCACTACTTTGCCCAGACTTAGATAAATTTTATGTAGCTAAAATAGTTTTTTTTTTGAGAACAGGGACACGTGGTGAGCCCGCGCTTATTCAAGGTCTCAATTTTTGGGGACCATCTCAAGGTGCACCATAGTGACATGTGGTAGCTTGACAACTCAAAAGGAGCGGGGAACAGGACCATCGAAGGCAACTTATAATTTTTCCTCTTATGCTCAAAAGGGTTAAGATATCAAAATGGTCGTGGCAAGCCCGATAAAAGAAAGTTCAAATCTTGCTCCAGTCAAGGGTGGAGGTGCAAACCTTTGAAGGAAATTTGGAAAATTTTCCATTTGTGGGAAAAAGAGTTAAAAGTAAAAAAGGAAGTGTGGTTCCATTGAGACCCACATTGGAAACTTGAAGTGGAAGGGTAAGGCTATGGTGAAAACACGGAAAAATTTTCTTTTTCAAAAAGAGGTCAAATGGCATAGTTTATCTATAGTTCCTTTGGGACCCACCTTAGGACACGTGTAAGGCTCATTTCTCAAGGGTGGAGATGCGGAAAAAAATGTGAAATTTTTCCATTTTCCCAAAAGCTGTAAAAAGTCAGAGGAAACCCTCGGGTATATTTTTAAGATTGAAGCTTCCACGTGGATGGCCCAAATTCAAAGTAAATATCAACAACAGCTGAGATTCTGAATCTGATTTCCCCCCATTTTTACTAAAACATGCTTGGAACTATGAGTCTTAATGATTTCTTGGTATCTCCTAAACGCCATGAAGAGAGGGGAGTTAATGTTGATATCTGAGTTTGGTGGGGAGATATGGAAGATATCTTTCACCATTAAAATGGTCTGACGATCATGCTTGATTAGATTTTCTAGTTTTCTTCTCCCAAGTATGCAAGGAGTCATATTTGATAGATTAGCGGTAGAGCGTGGTTGGTGAATTTAAGAAAGAGTGATCTACTAGAGGAAGGACTTTAATGTGGAGATATTCGATGAGATCTACCCCCTCGAGCACCTAACAACTTTTTATAGATGTGATTTTGGGAATCATGATAGTGATCATGGCAAGAATTGGTAGCACTCAAGGTCTGAATTTTGCAGGGAAAAGGGGCTTTATTATAAATGTTATAAATGGCACAAATATTTTAGTGAAAATGGTTGGAGTGTTAGGGGTCGAGACTTAAGTTTCTATTAGAAAAGGCTTAACAGAGACCATCATTTTGAGAATCCGTTTGAGAATATTATATATTTCTTTTGTATTAAATCTCATCATGTCAAGGTGGTTGCAAGTGGATAGCCACTAACAGCTCTAAGACTATTCTAGAAACTTTCCCATGCTAATAGATTTAATCAAATTCTATTTATTTTGTGTTGTCTTAATAAAAATGTGTTTATTTTATTTCGAATGTATGTGAGTATTTTTTCTTGTTTTTATTGCAATCTTGTATTAAAATATAATTCAATCACATAGGCCTCAATCCTTTTGACAATTTAGTGGAATCTTCTATTTCATTTCTCACAGAGCTTTCATCTAGGTGGAATAAACGATTTAAAATCACTTTTCTTTCATCTATTGTCGATATTGTCTGTAAGCCTCTGGTGTACCTTGGGAATGATTTGACTCGATCTTGATGCTTTGTTGGATTTTCTAACTTGAGCCTTTGTGATCGAATCTAGAAGATAGTGTGAAAAAGTGCTAATCTGGGCCTCCATTGAAACACATATTCTAGTTAAAGAAACATTTTAGCTATTTTGTGGAATTCTGTTGGTTAACCTACCATTTTGTAATATTCCTCAAGGATCTGGTGAATCCAGCTCATCCTACCCCACCTCCCACCAAAAATTTATTTAAAAACAACTAATCCTAACCGTATTACCCCTATTTGTCCTGTGTGCATATAAATGCATAATCTCTATTACCAAAACATCCGAGAAAATCGGGGTCCTCAATGTCTTTAGTAACCTTTGCCTTGTGTGAAAATATCTCCATGATCTAGAAAAGACAGCTCATGAGAGTCGATTTGGTGTGTTGATCATATTTTCCCAAGGTCTTCTCTATAAAATTTATGTAAAAGAAGGATTTACTAGCATTCTTCAATAACGAGGTTGAAAAATAGGTTGTCTTACCTTGGTTGAGAAAACCAACTTAAAATAGTTAGGATCATATCACATCCTTGTAAGGTGCTACCCACCCCTTGTAAAACTTGAGTGCTAACAAGTCAGATAGATTACTTCCTTAGCTACAAAACAACATACACGATCATCTATCTACCTCTGAGTGTCCTGTCAAATCCATGATGTTGCTTAGTCTTTGAAGGAGATTAAATTTTGGTACCAACAAGCTTCTAGCACCGTTTCCGGGGAATATAGTTTATAATCAGACCCTAGTGCTATGTGTAACTTTTAAGGTCTCTACAAATTTTTACACTAGCTTTCATTTGATAAATCTAGGTAAAGAAAGGTTAAAATATTTTCATTTCCATTTTCTAGCATTAACAGACATTTGACATATCATATTTAGTGCATTTGCACAACTAGGGTGGAAATCCTTAGTGGCGACTCCCTATTGATCTAATTTTTAATAAGTACCAGTGTCTTAAAACTCTGTCAAAGTCATGTTTATTACTAATATTGCCAAAGTTGGAAGGAAAAAGATCTTTCTATGCTACCGATCCTGCTAAGACATTATTTCCAGAGCTAGGAAAAGCAAAATCAGAAGGATGAAAAGCATGGAGAGTTGTGGGAGAACAACAAACAAGAAGAGGGATCTCCATTGATGAAAGTGATCAGCCTATCATTGAAGACTACCATTCAAGTGACTTTGAATCAGGCAACCTCTTTGTGGAATTAAATTCTCTAGCTAGAGAAGGGCCTTCATTTGATTTTGAATGGTTTACTTCACATTCTACACTTGTGTTTTCTGAGGTTGATAGGGATTTCAAAGAGACAAGGCCTTTGGGGGTATCCATTTTGAAAATTATACTCCGGTGTTCCAAGGACCCTCAGGCCATTATCAATTTGTCATCCCTTTTAGGTAACCTTCTTGAATCAACATGGCCTAGCCCCCACCCAGACGCCCTTTTGTTGTAAACACCTTTGGACTAATAAATTTTGTAGGAATGGATGGATATCCAAATGTAGTGCCTCAAGATGTAAGGAACAAAATGCCAAAGTTCCAAGAAAAAATCCTATAACTCGGTAATCAACATCTCAAGATTTTTATCAATATGATGGAAGATTTTGAGATTAAACATGAATATGTATATATCAATATTTTTATCCATACCTTGGAAGAAGATGCTAGGGATTGGTATAAAGCATTCTTAGATAACTCTATTAATTCTTCGAATGAGATGAGTAATGCATTTAGATTGTAGTATGTTCATAGAACTCGACCCTAGGTTTCTTTTCATAGAAATTAAAAACATCAAAAAGTATCCTAATGAGTCAAGTACCTAATTTCAACACAAGGTTTAATAAGACCTTGAGTAGATTGCTTATTAGGATAAGGATTTATGATGAATCACGATTGATCAAATATTCTAATGCATTTGATAAAAAAGTTACATATTACTTAAGAGACAAGAACCCCAAAATTTGAGGCGAGGCCATCACCATGGCCCTACAAATATAGAACAACAACAAGGCAATTGCAAAGCCTCTAAAAAGGGAGGGTGTAAAATTGATTAACCTAGAAAAACATCAAACAAGTAAAGTTGTTGATTTGGAGGAGGTTGTGAATACTTTGTGGGGTCATGAATGAAATTTCCGCAAAACTATCCCGGGCTAAGAAGGAATCGCGAGCCTCACAAGGTCAACACAAGCAACAAAGCCAAGATAGGTTTAAAAATCACCAAATATTTGATGATAAAGGTAAAGGACCTATTGTATTTTGAAATAGGTAGCCTTAAGGCAAGGAAAATAGAATTATGCTTGATCCTTTGGCTGCCAGAGTTATTGTTGTGGAGGAGACAAATATCATTGATTGGTGTGACAAATGTTTCATGCCTCATGCTCCTTGTGAAGAAGATCAACAAGAAGAAGAAGAAGATGATGAAAATGATGATGATGTCTGCATGATGGGTTACTCCACAAGCTCACAACAAGGGGCAACTTCAACTGAGGTGATAAGTGCTCGAACTGCTACCACCTTTTGGGACTACATTCATAGGGTACCTATTCTTTCTCCCTCTAATACTTTAGAAGTAGATACTATATAGGAATTTGAATTTCCCAATAATGAATTTGAATATTTAAGGGATTTAATGATAAAGAAGTATGATGGAGGAATTCCATCTGAGGAGGATAGACAGTTATTGAAGAATGATGTTGTTGCTTAAGAAAAGGAATATAACAAAATAAGGTTTTCAAAGAGACAGGCCTCAAACCAAGATAAAATCTCCCTTAATTTATAAAATTCCTAAAGATACTCCTAAGAAAGATGCATCTCCGAGGAGCCATGCAATTCCAAACAAAAATCATACCCCTACTCATGCTCAAGCTGTCAAAAATACTGTACCATCTAATGAGTGTGTTGGCTTTCATTCCAATACTACCTTGCCAAGGAATGTCCCATATGATATTTCCCAAGTTTTAAGTCAAATCAAAGTTTTTGTTCCCATTTTTGAGTTGCTTAGGATTCCTGCCCACAAAAAGAGAGTATTTGAATACTTGGGATTGACAAAAGCGAAGACTACCCTAGGCAAAAATGTAAATATTGTGGAGACTCCTCCAATCATTCAAGAATTAGAAACACCACCAGCATTAGAGGAGCTAGATGAACCGCCCGACATCTATTTGGGGGATATCCTTGGTGGACTTTCGATGAATGTGGATCCATTCTTCACCACTTTGATCATTAAGGACAGACTATTACACAACCGTATGTTTCACTCATGGGCATCATCCAATTTCATGCCTTTGGAAGTCATGAATGAGCTAAATATCAAATTGATAGAAGTATATGGGAAGTGCATTACCATGGATTATAGAGAAGTGTGAGTATTGGGATGTGTGAAGGGTTTTTCTCGTGCAACTTGCAACTTACCTAGGTAAAAATTTAACACTTGATGTTGTCATTGTTGACTTGCCCAAAGAAGTATGGCATGCTACTATCAATAAAATGGGCTTCTAGTATTGGCAAGAGTGTCCAAATGGATGTCCTATGCCACCATTCCAATTGAAGGAAGCCATGTCAGGTTGTATGATGGAAAGAAAACGTTGCATCTTATTGAGGTTCCCAACAATGCATCCTATGAAGTATTGTACATAAATGTTGATGCTAACAACTTAGTAGGATTTCTTCAAAGAAAGTATCAGAAGATTAAGGAGTGCAAGTGTCTTGAACAAGCGGATCTCTTTGGACTATATTGTTTGATGGAGCTTGCTCCAAGTTTGGGAATGTTGTTGGTTTTGTTGAACTTTTCCCGGTCGTGAAATTTTTTTTTCCTTCAAACTCAACTTTTAGTGCACCAACAATAGTGCTGAGTATGAGACACTATTATTGGGTTTAATAATTTCTTGGAAATATGGTATCAAGGACATCGTTGTCAAAGGAGACTCAAAATTAATTATAAAACAAGTAAGAAAAATTGTATGCCATAAAGAATCATCGAATGAAACAATATAAACATGTAGTTTGGGATCTTATTGAGATGTTTGATTCATTCAACATAGTGCATCATGATAGGAAATTCAATGACTCGGCATACAAGCTTGCAATGTTGGGGTATCGGTTTGACAATTGTATGATTTCCCCATATTGTGAATATGATGTTGAGGTATTGACAAGACCTTCTTTCCCTAACAACATTAAACATTGGCAGGTTTTTGATGATGATGCTCAGATCATAATATTTTTGTAGAACAAGGGAGATTTTATTGATCAATGCATTGATTTGGATCCAATAGTATGTATAACATAAGGAAAAGAAACCTTGTTTGGCAATGGCATCATCTAGCTAAAGACCAATACCATTCCTAGAGGAATGGTTGCTCTTGAGTCAAATTTTGATAATGTTGATCGCATTGTTAATGTATGCATAGTATCTATGAGGGATGTTGAGGAACACGATCTTGGTACAAATGATAAGCCAAGGAAAATTTGGTTAGGTAGTAATCTCAGTAAGGAGGAGAAGCAGTAATACATCTAGTTGTTTAAAAAATACCAAGATTACATGGCTTGGACCTATTCTGAACTAAAAGCATATAGAGAGGACTTGTTTCAGCATGAGATTCCCTTAGAGTCTGATGTAAAGCCATTTAGGAAAAATCAAAAGCCCATCAATCCACTCTTATCTCTCAAAATGTAAGAGGATTTGAAGAAACTAAGGGATGGAGGGATTATTCAGCCCACAAGGTATTCTTCTTGGGTTGCAAGCCTAGTTCTAGTGAGAAAGAAGAACGGTGACATTAGGTTGTGTGTAGATTTTAGGAATTTGATTATAGCATCAATGAAGGATAATTATCCTTTACCAAATATGGAGAACATGCTGCAGCTTATTTACTAGTTCTAAGTTGCTCTCCACCTTGATGGTTTCTCCGGTTATAACCAAGTTTTTGTGAAGGAATAAAAAGGATCAAGACAACCTTTACTAGTCCTTAAGGGACCTATGTTTATATCAATATTCCCTTTAGTCTTATAAATATTGGAGCCACATTTCAAAGAGAAATGGATGTTGCTTTTGCTAGTTACATTAATAAGTTTAATGATGTCTACCAGGATGATGTGACTATGTTTTCTAGAATAGAAGTGATAACTTGCTGCACTTGGAGAAGATGCTGATAAGATGTAGAGAATGTCGCATCTCACTCAATCTAAAGAAGTTCCATTTTGTATTGTAAAAGGAAAAGTTTCTTGGTCACATTGTGTCACAAGTGTGATGATTGATCCAGAAAGAGTAGAGGCCATCAAAGAAGGTCCCAATCCCAAGAACCAAGAAAGGAATTTAGTCCTTCTTTGGGTAGATAAACTTACTCGGAAGATTCATATCAAAATTTATTGAGTTGACCATTCCAATCAGTTCCATGTCAAGAAATACCAGTCATTAAATGGGAGGAGGCTGTCATCCAAGCTTTCAATGGGATTAAAGAGGCACTAAAGCATGCACTTGTTCTTGCAGCTCCATACTATAAGAAACCTTTCCAACTATTTTCCTTTGCTTCAGAGAACATTATTGCTTTTGTCCTGCTGTACAAAGATGATTAAGGGGATGAGAGGCTAATTGCCTTCTTCAGTAAAGCCTTGTAGGGGGCTAAGCTGAAATACACTACCATGGAAAAGTAAGCATTTTCCTTGGTAAAAGCAACAAAGGTTTTTAGACCTTAAATTCTAAGTTCTAAAGTGGTTGCTTATGTTTCCCACACCATGGTGAAGAAAATTTTTTTAGAAATGGAAGTCTCATGAAAAATATGCAGGTGGGTGAACAAGTTGCAAGAATATGATATGGATATCCAAACCATGAAGTTGGTGAGAGGTTTGGGCTTAACTAATCTTATGGCTGAGATAAACTTGCAAACTATTTAGGCAAATGAGGTAGAATAAGAAAGGGAAGGTGTTTTTAAAAGGTTAATGAGTTCCGAGTGGTACAAGGATGCAATTTTCTATCTCAGACACTTATATCACCCTTAGTATTTAAGTAAGAACCAAAAAAGAGATCTTAAGTTGGCTTCCCATAAATATGTCATCACTGATTATGGGTTAGCTTGGAAGAATCCAAAGTGAGTCCTCTTAAGGTGCATTACTGAAGAAGAAGCCCCTAAGATAATTGTTGATCTCCATGGAGGTGTTTGTGGGGGGAATTTTGTTGCAAGAGTAACAACACACAAGATCCTGTGGGCTGGTTATTGGTGGCCAACACTATTCAAGGATACAACTCTTTTGGTTAGAAGATGTGGGAGTTTCCAAAGTGCTTCTATGGAATACTAAAAGCTTCATGCTCCTTACTTTGCATCTTGTATCAATTGAAGCCCCATTCAAATAATGGGGAATGAATTTCATTCATGATATTTTAGACCCTTCAAGTTATGGCCATAAATTGATTCTTGTAGCCACCGACTACTTCACCAAGTGGGTGGAGGCAATCCCACAAAAAGAGTGACACACTAAATTATCATGGATTTTCTATTAAACCATATCATTTGTAGGTTTGCGGTGCCAAAAAGGATTGTTGTTGACAATGCCATGAGCTTTAGAGATACACATTTGGTGGCAATGTGCAAAGAATATGGGATCAACCTGACATATGCCTCTAATTACAATCCACAGGAAAATAGATAGGCTGAGTCCAACAATAAAATTTTTCTTAAGATTATCATATGAACATTGGAGTAGAACAAGAGAAAGTGGGGTGAAAAGTTTAAGTTTGTTGTTTGGGCTGATAGGATCACTACTAAAAGAGCCACCGAAAGAGTCCATTTGAGTTGGTATATGGGAGTCGTGCCCCGCTACCCCTTCATATGCAACCTCGTCTTCATATCAATTTATGTAACACCTAGAAGATCAAGAGGTAAGTCCTTATGATTCTCACATTAAATAGATTGCTTGAGATTGATGAAGAGAGGATGGCATTCCACCGTAAGCATGTAAAGTTCGTGAGCAAGGTGAAGAAGTTATTTAACAAGAAGTTCACTCCCAAGGCTTTCAACGATGGAGATATTGTGATGCTATGGGATAGCAGGCATGAAGATAAGGGAAAACATGGAAATTTTGACTTATTATGATGGGCCCTTACTCCATTGATACAAGAATTTCGAGCATACCTTCTTCCTCAAGGACTTAGATGGTGAACTTCTTGAAATTTCTTGTTAATGGCAGGGCATTAGAGGAGGCATTTCTTGGATTGATTCCCCTAAATCAAGGCATAAATCTTGTGTACAGTCTATAGTTTGTTATTTGTCTCTTGTCTTTTGTTTTTTTGTTCGTTGCTCGGTCCTCAAGAACTGTTTTTGCTAGTTTCTCTGTTTCATTTTTGGAGATGGCTTTGTTTCTCTACTCTACAAATTAACTGTGTTTCCAATGGATATTTTTGGCACTTGGTCTACCTTTGTTCTTGTGGAAATCACAGAAAGTGCCCATCCCCGAGTCAGAGCCAATGTTTGTGCTCAAAATAGCCTCACCCTAGTTTTCCTTTGAAAATCTATCGATTTACGGCCTCTGTCACTTTCTTTTTCCTCTTGTTGTGCATGGTTAATCTTCATTAAAAATTTTAATCTATTCCTATGTCATAGATCATTTATGGTTCCATGGTTTTCTCCTTGTTTCTTTATTCCTCTGGAAAAGGTCTATAATTTGGGTCCCCCATTCTCTATTCATCTAAAAACTCCGGTTCTCCCATGTTTTCCATTCTCCACGGTCGGGATTTGTTTGCCTTATCATTTCAAGTAGGAATTAGTCCTAACATGGTTATTTTTAATTAGTGTGTGTATTTAATATGTGGAGCATATTAAACAAATTATTATTGTAAGTGAGTTGATTATTCAACTCACGTTGAGTTTTAAGAGATAAAATAGGATGGAGAGAATAAAGGTTGTTAGAACAACCTACCTAGTTTAGTGTTAGTAGTTTGAGGAATTGTTACAGGGGTTAGAATTAAACTCCTTTATATTTGTAATTTGTTGCATTTGTATACGTTGATTTGAATCTTATTGAGCTTATGCTCTTTCCTGAATATGGGGTAAAACCCACATTTGGTATCAGAGTAGGTTCTCGAAAGAGACCTCTCTATTTTTCACCTCGTGCAAACCTATTTTCCATTTTCTATGTGTCATCCATTTGTTGTGATGTCAAAACGTGCGAGCAATGGATATGCAGAGCGGACCTCGTGCAAACCCCATTGTTGGTTCGTCCACCCTTCTTGCAATCTGCTGATGTAGCAGAGTGGACCTCGTGTGATCCCGTTTGGCAGGCATCATTCATCTGCATCATCTTCCTCTTCCACTCTGTTCAGTATTTCCGTAGTTTTTCACCCATTTTGTTCATTGTCTGCATTCTTAAAAAAATAGAAAAAAAAAAAACAAAAATTATTTGAAACAGCCTCGCGAAAATTTGAATATCTTTTTCATTTCTCAACGGAATTCAAAGTTTTTATATGTTTTGGAAATCTGTTTTAGTGCAGAACAAAACCTAGAAATGGTTTATAGAAATTCTGCAAACATAAGGAGCTGTTCGCAGTCAAAAAGAGGTGTTTAATGCAGATCTGCATAAAGAAATTGATGAAAAAATAAACACAGAAAATTATTTTGTAAATCCAATTAAAGATTGGATTTGAAATTGCATGCTTTGCATGTGGATTTTCTGTAGAAGATTATTTTGCATTGGTTCGCCATGGCTCTATCTATTTTTGTCCAGCTAGGCTAGACATCTAATATTCCTTCGTGTGGAAATGTTCGTGTGAATGAAAAATTAAATCTCAGATCTACGTGGATGTAACATTTGGGAAAGACGGAGAAGCATTTAACAAACAATCCTAGCTTGAACATGCATTGTTAATCTCAGATCGACATTTGAAATCAAATCTGCGTATGATATTACAGCATTGGATCTTAGTGTGGCATCTCAATCTGGATTTGATTGGCAAGGGTCCTCTTTTATTTCCTGGATGCACGAGCTCCATGTGTCAAGGGTTTACTCCACAAAACACTTGCTCTTCATCTCTTGTTCGCCTCACCAATTGTGCATGTATGGTGAGCGAAGTTGGTAAAATCTCCATTTAGATATGTGTGGCGTGAACTCTGCAATCATTGGTGATAGGCTTGCATCGACCTCATAGAGATCAATCCTCGACGACCACTGCTTGATGAAGACTGCGAAGACTATGCCAATCAAAACTATAAAATCGGTTTGCTTAACAAACTACGAGATTTTTTTACCCTTAATTTTTTTTTATGTAATTATATATTAAATAGGTAGAAGTCAAATTTCTATATGCAATTTCGATTGAAAATTTTATGGGGAGATTATTACTTGTGTATGGATGCATTTTCGGTAGAAGTCGACATCCAAAGGTAATTTTTATTAAGGGGGAAATACAAAATTTCTCAACATCGATCAATCACAACATCTCAGAAGACGGAGGCGATGGTCGACCAAGGCCAACCGTCGTCATGCAGCTCCAAAGAGTTCCTTACCCCATGTTAGAACTAAGTGGGGGAATGTTAGGAATTAGTCCTAACATGGTTATTTTTAATTAGTGTGTGTATTTAATATGTGGAGCATATTAAACAAATTATTATCGTAAGTGAGTTGGAGTTTAAAATAGGATGGAGAGAATAAAGGTTGTTAGAACAACCTACCTAGTTTAGTGTTAGTAGTTTGAGGAATTGTTACAGGGGTTAGAATTAAACTCCTTTATATTTGTAATTTGTTGCATTTGTATACGTTGATTTGAATCTTATTGAGCTTATGCTCTTTCCCGAATATGGGGTAAAACCCACAATTTCTACCCTAAATACTTAAAGAAAAATGAATGGATGTGTCTCTCGATGGATGTATTTTAGCCTTGTAACATTTCTAAATTCTCTTCGTCCTTGGAGAAATTTCCATTTTCAGCTCAAGTGATCATTGTTCTATATTTTACAGTTTGACAGTGTTTCTCCTTGTCAAATTTACATCCTTACATCGGCAGGGGACGTGCCACCTTTTGGTTGGATGTGGCTCGGCTAGGTACTTCAAAATTTCTATGCATCACCTCAACTTAAAGTGTTTCCACGTGGAGGAATGACGCTCATTTGAAGATCTAATTTTTGGTTTGGCCTTGGAGTAGTGCCGGGAGGACACATGGAGGTTTCCAGTTGCTTTTCCTAGACTTAGATAAATTTTATGCAGCTAAAATAGTTTGGCAGAGAACAAGGACACATGGCGAGCCCACACTCATTCAAGGTCTCAATTTTTAGGGACCATCTCAAGGTACGCCATAGTGACACATGATAGTTTGATAAGTCAAAAGGAGCATGGAAGAGGACCATTGAGGCAACTTATAATTTTTACCTCTTATGCTCAAAAGGGTTAAGATATCAAAAATGGCCCACAAGCCCGATGGAAGAAAGGTCAAATATTTCTCCAGTCAATGGTGGAGGTCCGGGCCTTCGAGGAAATTTGGAAAATTTTCCTTTTCTGGGAAAAAGAGTTAAAAGTAAAAAAGGAAGTGTGGTTCCATTGGGACCCACATTGGAAACTTGAAGTGGAAGGGAAGAGCTTCGGGAAAACTTGAAAAATTCCCTTTTTCCAAAAAGATGTTCAAATCACAGAATTTATCCACAGTTCTTTTGGGACCCACCTCAGGACACTTGTTAGGCTCATTTCTCGAGGGTGGAGAAGTGGAATTAAATGTGAAATTTTCCCATTTTTCCAAAAGTTGTAAAAGTTAGAGGAAACCCTCGGGTCTATTTTTAAGTTTGAATCTTCCACGTGGATGGCCCAAATTCAAAGTAAAGATCAACGACAATCGAGAGTTTGAATCTGATTTTCCCCATTTTTACTAAAACACACCTGGAAGTGCAAGTCTTCATGATTTCTTGGTATCTCCTACATGCTAGGTAGAGAGGGGAGTTAATGTTGATATCTGAGTTTGGTGGGGAGATCTGGAAGATGTCTTTTGCCATTAAAATGGTCTGACTATCATGCTCAATCAAATTTTCTGTTTTTCTTCTCCCAAGCACGCAAGGAGCCATATTTGATAGATTAGGGGTGGAAGTGGTTGGAGAATTGAAGAAAGAGTGATCTACTAGAGGAAGGAGTTGAATGCGGGAGATATTGATGATATTTTCCCCCTCGAGCACTGGCAACTTTTACGATCTGATTCTCGGAATCGTGATCATGATCATGACAAGTAATGGTAGCACTCAAGGTCTAGATTTTAGGGAGAAAAGTGGCTTTATTGTAAATTTTATAAATGACACAAATTTTTCGTGAAAATGGTTGGAGTGTTATGGGTTGCATGACCGTATTTTCTAATAGAAAAGGATTTATAGAGCCAATTGTTTTGAGAAGCCATTTGAGAATCTTGTATATCTTTTTATATTAAATACGATCATGTCAAGGTTCTTACAAGTGTACAACCATTGACTAGCTCGAGACTATTCTAGAAACTTTCCCCTACTTGATAGATTTAATCAAATTCAAGTTATTTTGTGTTGTCTTGAGAAAAAGTGTTTGTTTTATTTCGAATGTATGCAAGTAGTTTTTCTTCTTTCATTTGCAATATTGTATTAAAATTTGATTCAATCACACATGCCTCAATCCTTGTGACAGTTTAGTGGCATCAGTAATTTCATTTCTCATAAGAGCTTTCATCTGGGATTGGAATAATTGATTTAAAATCAGTTTTCTTTCATCTATTGACAGAGATTGTTTGTAAGCCTCTAGTTGTACATTAGGCATGATTTGACTCAGATCTTGATGCTTTGTTTGATTTTCTAACTCGAGCCTTTGTGATAGAATCTCAAATATTGTGTGGAAAAGTGCTAATCTAGGCCTCCATTGAAGCACATATTCTAGTTAAAGAAACATTTTAGCTATTCTATGGCATTATGTTGGTTTAACCTTCCATTTTTTAAGATTCCTCAAGTATCTGGTGAATCAAGTTCATCAAGCCCCACCTCCCACATAAAATTTATTCAAAAACAACCAATCCTAACTGTACTACACATGTTTGTCCTATGTGCATACAAATGCATTATCTCTGTTAGCAAAACATGTAGAAGTAATCAGGGTCCCAAATATCTTTAGTAACCTTTGCCTTGTTGTGAAAATATCTCCACAATCCTGAAGTGAGAACTTGTGAGAGTCATATTTGGTGTGTTGATCATATTTTCTCAAGGTCTTCTCGATAAAATTTATGCAAAAGAAGGATTTACCATCATTCTTCAATAATAAAGGTTACAAAATAGGTTCTCTTACCTTTGTTGAGAGGCACATCCTTTTAAGGTGCTACCCACCCCTATTAAAACCTGAGTTCTAACAAGTTACATAGATTGCTTCCTGGATACAAAATGACATACATGATCATATATCTACCTTTGAGTGTTCTTTCAAATCCATGATGTTCTTGGTCTTTGAAGGAGATTAAATTTCGGTACCAAAACCCATTCTCATAGTCAATGAATATCAAAAGTATGAGCAATTCATTTAAAATTAATATATGCTATGTTAATATGATGATGATATTTGATGACGCGGTTAAAAATTAAGTTTCTAATTACCTTATTTTTAACATCTATTTATTGATTTCTTATCTTATAAATTCAACCTAAATTCTTCTTCTATGATTCCTATAAGAGACTAGGAATCTTCCCATTCAAGATAAAAAAATTTATCTTTATGAGAATCGGCGTATGCCCATTCTTATCATTATAATACAAGAAATACTAAAATTGATCATTACTATGGGAAAAGTAATAGGATATAAAAGTGAAAAGGAATTGTCAATCTTTTAGAAGAAATATTTAAATTAATCATTTTAAAAACTATATGAAGGTTATGAGAGTTGGAAACTTGTCATTATAAAATGTATTATATTTTATCTATTTTCTTATTTTATGTTTTCTATACGGTATTGGGGAGTTCTCATTCAACACAAGATTGAAAATAATCAATTTAATACCTATCAAGGTTGAGTTATGGGAATTTCCCTTTCAAGAACAAAATAAATTTGTGTTAGGAAATATTTAATTAGTGCTCCATTAGTAAATAATAATTACATGAAGTAATTATTATGTTATAATTATGTGTTAATAAATTGTTATTAGTTGTTATATAAAACAACAATAACAATTATAATTGGTTAGTATGTTTGTTGATATATTATTATAACAAATGGATAACGATATATTAGTACGGGTAGGTTATTGTTTTGTATACTTCCTATTTTATAGGAAGTTGTTCAACAACATTCCTAGCTATATAATAGCCATTGTATTAGCATGATGTATATCAAGAAGAAATCTGAGAATTATTATTGTGTTATTTTGCTTGATAAATCGAATCTTGCTCAATATTTGGTATCGTGAGCAGTTTTTCAACAAGGCTGGAGTCATATTGATTTGTCAAGGGGCAGCCACATCCTTATGTTCATTGCCCCGCATATGTAATATTTTACAGATTTGATTTGAGTGTATATTAGTGGCTTACAAGTGTTTCTTAGTTTTTTTAATAATTTCATTCTATGTGTAACATTCTGATACGGATCAGATTTTGAAACAACACGGCATAAACGGGTCACATCTCTATCATTTTTGAAGTCTGTATGTATTAGAGAAGGATTCAATCCATTATGTGCTAGAAGACTCTGTTTTCTAGATTATACATCTCATCTCACCACGGATGATACATAATATATGACTGTGTACCAATTAAACTTGTGTAGTTTGGGTATTGTTGAAATTGAAGACTCCACCAATTCCACAATCTCTATTCTGTTTCAAAGCATCATTCAAATTTTTTCCCCCAATCGACTTGCTTCAAGCGATGCTTTATATTTTTGCATGGATATTTGCCAAACTCTCAGTTTAGATTCCTTTCAGGAATGTGCTTATTCAACGCATGCATGATGCATTGGTTTTTTATTGCATAGCTTGGATTATCCGCAGAGAGGAATCGATGGAATGAGTCACAAATTCCATCGGAGGGAACGAGGCTTAGAGGTTTTTGATCAAATTCGGCGTTCAAATGCAAAAGTTTTTACACTTAAATCATGTTTTTCTCTTTCCTCGTGAATAATTTTCTGGTGAGTATTTAGCTCATGAATTTTTTGGCTCGAAAAGTCACAGAATGGGGTGCTTGAAATCGAAGACAAGTCACATGCCGAGCCCTTACGCAGAATCAGGTTGAAAATGAAAAACCAGATCCAGAAAATGGTGATCAATTTGAAAATGAGAGAGTTCCTACATTAAAGGAATATACTCTTCCTAAGCTCCGAGCTGCAACAGGAGGATTCATTAACGAGAACATTGTATCTGAGAGCGACGACAAAGCTCTAAATACAGTTTTCAAAGGAAGACTAGAAAATAATCGCTTTGATTGTCATAAATGCTTTCCGAACAATCTTGGCCGGATGCCGGGGCATTTATGTGAAGCAGATGGCGTTGGAAGAGTTCGGCACAAAATATTAGTCAACTTGATAGGCTGTTGTTTTGAAGGAGATGAGTGACTATTGGTTTCAGAATACATGCCAAATGATATGTTGTCTAAGCATCTCTTTCACCGGGAGAAGCAACCAATGCCTTGGGCGTGCGATTGAGAGTTGCATATTATATTGCACAAGCACTAGACCACTATAATTCTGAAAATTGTTGCATTTATCATGATTTGAATGCATATAGAGTTATTTTTGATGAGGATGGCGATCCTCGATTGTCAAGTTTTGGCCTTATGACAAACAACAGAGATGGAAAAAGCTATAGCACTAACTTGGCATACACACGTCCTGAGTTTCTAAGGACATGTAGAGTGACTCTTGAGAGTGTCATATATAGATATGGGACAGTTCTCTTGGACCTTATTTTTTGCTTGTACGTGATTTCCAAATTATTCAAGGTATTTTTTGAGCTTCATGATCACATCTGGCTGAACTAGCAACATGAAACCGGAGGTAGGAGGCATCGGAGGTTGGAGGTCAATCAACGACATCTCGTCAGTTGCCAACGACGGGGCCGCATATCAGCTTTGGTGACATGTGTGTGTGTAATTTGATTTTAGTGCTTCCAGTGTGGTGTGCCTCAGTTTGTAGTGATCCTATTTTGAATAAGTGGAAATTTCACATTGAGGGGGGAACATCATTCCAATGTTCCATTTCTAGTATGTCAATTTTTCTATGTATGTATGAGCAACAGATGTCAGCAGAATTTCCTATGTTATTCCCTGCAGTGAGATGTGACGAGGGCTGAGAATAGTACTTGGCATATCATGATGTGGTTGTAGGTAAACCACTTGAAAACCTTCATTTGTGGTTTGTGGTAAACCAATAGAAAAACCACCATTCTTGGTTGTTGGTAATCCATTTGCAAAACCATCACTTTGTGGTTTGTGGTAAACCAATTGCAAAACCACCATTCTCGTTTTTGGTCAACCGTTTGCAAAACCATCCCTGAGGTTTGTGATCATCCTATGAAAATCACCAGATCATGAGCAGGTGCAAGTATAAGGCAGGTTTTCCCCATGTTCGCACTAAGGGGGGGAATGTTAGGAAATATTTAATTAGTGCTCCATTAGTAAATAATAATTACATGAAGTAATTATTATGTTATAAGTATGTGTTAATAAATTGTTATTAGTTGTTATATAAAACAACAATAACAATTATAATTGGTTAGTATGTTTGTTGATATATTGTTATAACAAATGTATAACAATATATTAGTACGGGTAGGTTATTGTTTTGTATACTTCCTATTTTATAGGAAGTTGTTCAACAACATTCCTGGCTATATAATAGCCATTGTATTAGCATGATGTATATCAAGAAGAAATCTGAGAATTATTATTGTGTTATTTTGTGTGATAAACTCGAATCTTGCTCAATAATTTGATCCAATTTTCTTATATGATCCCTATTCCATAAAAGGAAACTTCCCATTCTAAATCAAATTAAATTTTATCTATATTATTCATATATGATTCCTATATCTCAATTGGCATCTATCCATTTAATATAAGAAATAAATTCTTTTTGTATGTAAAGTGGAAAAGATCCTTCTAAACATTCTAATACAAGAAATATTGATCTTAAACACTTTAATTCCTCTATAGGAATAAAAACCTAACTATTCAATGGAAGATAAAAAAATTTATATCAAAATGGGTGTATGAAAATTATAATAATTTTTATACAAGCAATATTGAACTTATTATTTTCAATAAATCTATAAAGGCTACGAGAATGGTCAACTATAAATTATAAAACAAGCTAAATTTTATCTATGTTCTTCTTTTCATGATTCCAATAATGAGATTGATCATTTTCTCATAAGATACAACATTAAACTTAATAAATTTAATTAATATATGATAATGATTAAGTTCAATATTACTTAACTTAGCAAGTAAGCTCACCTTCCAAGCAGAATAGGACAACTGCCAACCCACTGGGACTTGACAGTTAACTCACCTACCTAGCTTAGTAGGTTATCCACCCAACCTAGCTCAAGAATTCATATCACCCACTCAGCTTGGCAGGTCAAATCTCTCACCAATCTCATCTGACTAGCTTGACTAGCAAGCTAGACCCGACCATCTCGAATGGCCAACTTGACAGTAATCTCAACAAGTCAAGCAAACGCCAACTCGACCATCACCTCAACGAGATCAACTCGCCCACACATCTCGAAATGCAAAATCATCTTCCTAGCTTGGAATGTTAGCTCCCCACCGATCTGATCGGTCGCGGTTCACCCTCCCATATGGGTGTGTGCAACTATGCTACCTTTTTCGTAAAATAAGTAATGCTTCCTAGGTGGTAACCCCACATTGTACTTTAGTAATAACAAAATAGTTAACCCTTGTCTTAACAATAAGGATTGGAAGTAAATTTATTAGAATCATTTACATTTTTGCAAGGTAATGTGATCATGTTTAAACATGCATGAAACGAGTCATTTTTAGATGCATCCTTTTATAATCAGTAGAGGATAAGAAATATGCAAGTATTACAATGGAAATATTGAAGTGTTATTCTTAAAATCCAAATTATAAAAAATAAAAAAGAACTAAAATAGGGCATTATATTATACCCAAAAATTTATAATACAATAGAGAAGAGTTAGAATTATCTCTAAAACTTATCTTAAACTTAAAAATGAAGTAAAAAATTCTTCACTTTGAAAGAGTAAATTCTTCTTTTAACAATAAGTCATTCTAGGCTTATAAACTCGACTACATAACTTAGAAAATAAACAATGCTTGTTATGCTTCCCAAGTAGTATGACGGATTTTTTCTTTTGTAAAATGATAACATATAATTCCCTCGTATTATCAACTACAATTAGGTTAAAAATATGCATGTCTTTCAAAACATTGAAGTGATTTTCTTAATACCGAGATAAAAAAATATAGAAACTCAAAATATATGGCACTATTATTAAACCCATAACAGAATAGAATGGAAAGAAAACCAATTAATATTCTTCATCTATAATAATTTAGTAAAGAAGAATTCAAATAATTCATGATTGAAATTTTCTTCAAATTTTGTGCTTCATAATATGAAACGGTCTTAAGAAATAGAGGGATCCCAAAGTGGATTAAAAACAATTAGTGGAGAGAACAAATAATATATCTGAAATATTCTTCAAATCTTGTGCTTAACATGAAAAAATTGTGTAATGAAACAAAAATCTTCTTCTTCTCGAAGAAATGGTATAGTGAAATATAGGTAGCCCAAAGTGGAAGAACGAACAAAAAGATGAAACTCGGATGAAAAGAAAGTAGAAAGGATGAACAAGAAAGAGATATCTTCGCTGACCGTGGTTAACCTTGCAATTCCCAATATCTACCATCAACGAAAATAGTGACCATCGTCATTCTCTCTACCATGCCACTAAATAATTAATTTCCATTAATTTTTCAATTTCTCTCTAACGTGTTCTTGAAGATGTGTTACAAAAACAAGTACCTTAAATTAATAAAAGGTGGTAAATAATTTAATTTCAAATTAATTATCTCGCTATGCCATGGACAAATACTAATGTAATTAATAGTTATAAAATTAATGTTATTTTAGGGGCTTTGGTTAATAATATTTCTATTGTTAAGATTAAAGAGCAAGGTGGTTACCCTAAACATGAGAAGGACATTATTCAAGCCTTAGGTATTACTAAGTGTGTTCAACATATTTCTCTGTGGAAAACAATGGCTAGGAAAAATGCAAAATGGGTAAAACCTACTGATGGATGGATGAAACTCAATTTTGATGGACTGTTAAAGGTAGATTAGGGTTAGCGGGTGTTGGTGGCATTATTAGAAATGAGATGGGGTCCCTAGTTTTAGCCTATGCTGAGCCAATTGGTAATAAATCTAACAATTATGTTGAGGCTTATGCGGTTTTAATTGGTTTAAAATGGGAAAATTATTTGCAAATTAAGAATATTCAAGTGGAGGGGGACTCATTATACATTGTTAATGTTATGAGGGTCTATCAAAGCATCATATAAATATTGATTCAATTATTAAAGATGCTAAGGGTCTCTTAGAAAATTTTGATAATATTCAAATCAATCACGTTTTTCGTGAAGCTAATTCATGTGCTGACACGTTAGCAAACATTAGTGTTTGGGATCATGATAAAATTTGGTGGTGGAGTGAGGTGGATTTACCTGATAGTACTAAAGTTCTCCTATATCCATAAAATCATATTTTATTTCAAGTGTTTGAAAAGGATAAGAGCTATGCTTGTTATTATTGTTTAGTGTGTGAGATTTATCCTGGTCTCGCACTTTTGGATATTTGGTGATAACATTCATTAATTTAAATGTTTGTTTTGGTATTTTTGTGTAGGTTCATCATAGATTGGTTCAATTTTCAGTTTTTTTCCTTAAGATGGGTGGTAGTAGGGTTAGGGTTGAGCCATCTTCTTGCTTGGGTCTAGAGAGATATTGTTATTTGGGACATTTTTAAGGAAGGGAAATCACCACTTTTTGAGCACCCGCTAAGGTATGATGAAAATATTTCAAGGAATTTGTAATGGTGTGGGATAATGGGGTAGTCACAATAAGGGTTTCTAGTTCTTATGTTTCAAAGGAGTTAATTAGAAGGGTTATTGATATGGATTGTGGTGGAAGCAAGGTGTTTAAGGATAGGACTTGGCTCCAGGATGAAGTCCACATTTTTCTTGATGATGAGGAGAAAATATGCTTTATGGAGGATGGTATAGCCCATAAATCTCTTCCAGGGAGATGGTCAAAATTTTGTTTCTACATTATGAAATATATCACATTGGACGGTAAGTATCAGAAATTGCATTCTCAACATCTCATGCTTCTTAATCATTTTGAAGAGGAAGGAAGATGAGTATCCCATTCTACTTGTTTAATTCCCTTTAGTTGTCTATTAAGATTTTTAAGGAGAAGAAAACAAAGGTTCCCCTTTGTATACATGAATTTTTAGCAATGCAAAAATAATTAGAACTAATACCTAGTAGTCATAAAAAAGTCTAAATCAAAATCAATGCAACAATGCTTAGAGCTTAAAAATACTAATAAACCAACATCCTTGGATTATAAAGTGAATAAATATTCAAAATAACATGGTAATCCATTTATCTTTATCTCTATTGAACGCTAATGAATTGAAATGAACCTATTTAGATCCTTAGCAATCAAAGGTTTGATTGTATGTTTCAATCCCAAGGTTTTTAAGAATGGATTCTTTTTAGTCCATGGCTACAAGACCATTTGAAATATTCCCATATGACTTCAAAAATTGGATGGATGAATACAAGAAATGAAAATATCTCTTCTAACTTGAAAATTCTCAAAGATGATAAATGTCTCTAGTGTATGCTCTATGCTCGAGTTAGGAATGTAGGTGTAAATAGAAAGGTAGGAGGTGGGCTCCTTATATATCCCAATGGATAGAATAATCTCTACACCCCCTTCATGTGGGATACATGGAGAGGTTGGGTTAGTTGTGGATAAGGAAGGTTTAGAAAGGGTTGAGTCAACCTCGGGAGAGTTTAGTTGACCTTTAGTGACCCATGGGGTTTGAGAGGCTTTATTAGTTAATCAAAGTGATTAATTAATAGGTGTGCAAGCTTATATAAGATTTTTAGAAGAATAGTTACAATGATTTAGACTATGAGAGAGATTTAATCGAATAAATGATGATTTCTTGATTTAATGGAAGAGGGAAATAATTAAATAATAATAATTAATTAGTCTACATAGAAAGGGGAATTAATTAATTAGAAATAATTAATAAATCTAGATAGAAAGTGGAGATGATTAATGAAATGTCGTTAATTGGTTTCATTGTTGGATAGAAGAGTTAATCAACTAGTGTAATGTAGCTAATTAACGGTGAGAGAAGAGGAAGTGTGCTATATTAACAATATGTCACCAATTTGCGGGAAAGAGGATAATGAGTGCGCTTTAAGTATTTAAATTTCTCAAGTTAAATTATAGGTGTCTATATTTTCCCCTCTTGGGGTGGCGTAAGTGACGCCACTTCAAAGATAGTAAAATGCAGCTTTTGAAGCCGTAGAAGAAAAAATAGTAGAAGTGAGAGATACCCCTCGAGTGTCGATGGGGTAATGAAAGAAGGTGATTGACGATTGAAAAAGGTGATAGAAAGAAAAGAGAAGAATGGGTAGGAGAAGGATGCCCTAGGTGAATAATGAGAGTAATGTTGATAGGAGAATGATGTAGAAGATGAATGATAGATGGAAATAAAAGAGCAAGCTTTCATCTAGTATATTAAAAAAGCTTTATTGTATCATATTGTGAAAGATGTACATCATCACTCCTTATCCAAAATATAAGCATACGAAAAAATTAGGATGACATGAAAGGCCATACTATGAAAAGTTTTCCATTGCTATAACACCCACTCAATGCAACATACAAAAAGAAATACAATATGAGAAGGAAGAAAGCTCAAATAACAGGGAAAAAGGTACAAACAAACATATTCCAAACAACAATGGTCAAGACAGTTGTACAAATGTTTTGTTCTCAAGTTGAAGATCCCCAAATGTTCATGATTGATGACAAGGGTTAAAAATGATGCCCCAAGAAAGGATACATGCAAGGGAAGATGATGGACACCGGGTCCAATGAGAAAGTGCAAAGTCTTCTAAACAATACTGCATAACTATATGTGCCCCGTATACTAACGAATGAAGCATGTGAGCTTTATAAATGGTTGTAAATCTGATGATCTACGAGTCATTTGATCTATGAAGATGTGAAATTTCCAACAAGATATGAAAAGAATACCATGCACAAGACACAAGTTTCAACCGCTATGAGCTGATTTACCTAGTTTTGTGAGTTTTACAATTTTTTGGATTTTAGATGGATATATATTTTTGTTTTTTCAATTGTTTGGATGGGTTAGATATGTAGAATAAAATAGAATAATCAACAAGAATCTCCCATACATAAAAGAAATGCCCCAGGAGAAGAAAGAACTAGTAGACGGCAAATAATGCCCCACCATAACAAAAAAATTAATAAAATAATTCTTCGATGGATTGTGTAGAACAAAGGATATCACCTACGAGAAATAAAATTGTCCTAGCAAGAAGAAAGGTGTACCGGATGGAAAAGAATGCCATAGTACAACAAAAAATGAAATAAAAATAATTATTCTGGGCAAGTAGAAGAAGAGTTAGAGAAACAATAGTGATCAAAACATGCTTCTAGGCATCACACCGTGAAAATGGTTTAATATACCCCACCCCATGGAAGGTAAATCATCAAGACCAATTCATTTCTCACCAAATGCTGCCAAAATTTTACCATGAGACCCTTGAGATTGACGAGGATGATGGTGAGAGGATGATCCCATAGCAGATGCGTCGAACGAGTTCAGAGTTTTCCCAACACACAAACAATGGATTATTCATGAGTAGCTTTACCTACTTCATCAAATTTACATTAAATGTCATAACTAATACTTTAATAGTTTGGCTAGAAATATGGTATAGCCCAGGCATGCATGCGATGGGGCACAGTTCCCGATGGTGGCACAAGTTCACTTAAAGTGCATGCATGCACACACATGCAATATAAATGTGTGCACTCATACACATACACCCAAAACTACGTATTCACATCCATGCACATACACATAGCACATGCATGCATGTGTAATCATAAAAATCCCGACCCACACACATTAGATTCCCATGCACATGGGAATGCTTTAGCACCTAGAAGAGATGAATAAGATGGAAAAATGCCAAAAATTACACTTAGAAGAAAAGAGAGGCAGACCATGGCACTGCGTATATAGGTAGCGGATTTTACGTGTTCCTATTGTAGGCTCAATGATTGAGTATAAGATAATTTTTGGTTAGATTACCATGGTGATTAGTGACCTATTTGGCTGCGAGGAGATACCCCATGAGGGTATGACAATGTCTCTTCATGATTGCATAGCTGATTCAACTCTTCACCGGGACCACTTTACTTGATGGCTCTTATCAGTGGGTTTTTACTCACTAATAAGATAGGGACATCATTTCTAATGGGGTTGATTACATTAGTACATGGAGTGCTAAGTGGCAAGTTATGCCATTGGGGACAATGCATATTGAAAAATTTATACTGGGATTTTCACCTGATCACCTACCACCATTAGAAGACGTTGGGGCTGAAGTCTTTACTACGAGATCTCGGTCCTGGGACAATATACTATTTGGGCACCCCAGGCAAATTGAACACCGTGAGTAACATAGGAGCAGACATTTGGGCATGGGTCTCCATGGGAGACAATGTATGAGGGAACTTAGGAAGCATTTACTACCACCATCAAGAGTTTGACAAACTATTCGATAAAGACATCATCTAAAGGCCCTACAGACAAATACAAAGGGGCCCAAGGATGGAGTAGATCTTAGCATCTATACAAGAGAGAACTTTCTTGTTGGCATCCATAGTTATATTACTGAGATATATAGGGTAGACCGATGTCAACAAAAGTTGGGTAGGGTTTAGGGTGTCCCTCATCCTGATATGTGGTATGCTCATTGGGATGTAGAGAGGTAGACCATGGCACCACGTATATAGGTAGCCCAAGCCAAGGCTAGCTTCCGATTGGTTATACCACAAAGCTTGGGATCCTTCCCGATATGTTAGAGACCTAGGCTCCATGCCAAAGTACATGGCCTTGTATGTGACTATTTTTCCATAAAGACTGACTATATCGATGGGGTGAGGTCCCCATAAAGTAGTGATGATGATAACATAGTTGTGGGTCATGTCGATGATCCTTTTGAAGGCCAAAGAACATGATGGGTAACGTCCAAAACAAGATCCTGACATAGGTAGTAGGCGCTCGGATAGGGATAGGCACAGGTTTGAGGCCTAGAGTATAGGATCATGGACATGTCCATGGAAATTTAAAAGGATAGGTGCAGGGACATGCTCCGACAATGCTTTTGAGGTTAATCCAAGCACAGGGTGGAGACGACAAGGCACAACTAGATGTTTTACGATAGCAAGTTTGGCGGTGAAATGACAAAGGTGGAGAGAGATCAAGCCCAATTTCTAATTTTATTTCCGTGACATCGAGCATGACTAGGCTAGAGCCAATGCTGATCAGGGGGAGATGTATCTACACACTTCTAGCAGATACGCTAGATGGCTGCTTAGATGGCTCAGGTGATGAGCATACTACCACAATCCTAGACCCAATTACATCTAGTGATAGTCGAGAGAGATTGGTTTCGTATAAAGTGAGCAAAGGGGTCCGGCCGAGGTCATATGAATAAAAGTAGAGGTAGCATCATTTTCATGCATAGATGGCATAGTGGTGATAGCTCACACTCACCAAGACTTGGCTATAGTGGAGGGCAGAGCCTCTTATTAATGATCCCACTATTATAAGGGAGTTCCACTTGGTTAGGAGGCAATAACTTATAGCCAATAGTCGAGTGGATCGAAAATATGAGAGAGGCCTCAAAAATTAGCCGAGCATCAATGAGGGAAGCTTATAAGACCACGAAGACACAAGTTATGGGTCCTCCACCATTGTGTAAACTAGCTAGTCCATCTGAGGGTTCTAGTCAGCGTTGACCCTCATTGTATTCTTTGATTGTACTTTTATCATGATATACATACCTCTTATGAAGGTGTTATACTTGACAGTTGTATATGATGTACCATTTTTTGATGCATGCCTCTGATGAAGGATTTATTCTTTTGATCGATGTATAGCATTTTTATGTATGCCTATAATGAAGGCATTTATGACTGTGCCCTTTGATGAACCATTTTTATTGATAATGTATATCTTTTTGTGAGATAGACATTTTATACTTGTATATATGGACATTTTGATGTGGCACAATTGTTATGAGATGATGGACTTTTTTTTTATGATTGATTACATGGATTATGGATGTGTCATGATGTTATATGATTTTATTTCACATTTTATAGGTATCATGATGATAGTTGAGATGTTTGTACCACATGTGTTTGATTTTTATATGATATATCTATAGATGATATCAATTGTGATGCTCTTAGATTAGTGGACGGGATGACAGGATGATATTAGTTTGGGGGGGATAGATTTTGATATTTGTGATCCCTCTTTCCCCATTTGATGATACAATATGTGATGATTAGCTTAGCATTCATGTATGATGTATACTTATCTTTTTATTTATATGATGTATAGATGATGTTAGATGTGATGATATTGATGGAAATATGATGAAGTGATAACAAAACTATGTACATGCAACAAGAAAACACAATCAAATGCTAACAAACCTAATCACATATACAGTGCTAACCAACATGAATTAACACAAATAAGTACAATTATTTACAAGCATGCAAAAACACACTTCATATGTACAAGTAAGAATGAATCTAATCTAAGCAAGAAAATATCACTTTTATCAAAGTATGTGTAAGCAATAATTTATACAAATGTAAAAGCAATAACTATACAAACAAACAATGTACATAAACAAAGCAAGAAATAAGAAAAAGTAAGGAAACTAATGTTATGTTTTTGCAAGATCAAGTTTGTGAAACATTTTTCTACTATTTTTGTGGTTTTGTGAAACAATTTTCTATTGTTTTTGTGATTTTATAAGGATTTTGAATTATTTTTGATTTTCAAGATTATTGAAAGTTTTTATGATTTTTTATTATTTTTGAATGTTTTTGTGATTTTATAAGATTTTTTAATGTTTTTGTGATTTTCTAAGATTTTGAATGTTTTTGTGATTTTCTAATATTTTTAAATGTTTTTGTGATTTTCTAAGATTTTTGAATGTTTTTGTGATTTTATAATATTTTCGAATGTTTTTCACGATTTTCTACGATTTTGGAATGTTTTTGTGATTTTGTAAGATTTTCTAAAGTTATGCATAGGTAATCGAGGAAACATAGATGCCCCGAAAGATAGAAGGATAATATACAAAGGTAGATGCCACATGTTATAAACAAGAAGGTGAAGTCGTAGAAGTGCCCCAACATTAAATGGGGGATATACAAATACCATCCCGTCACCGATTAACAAGAGGAGAAAAATCTAGATCAAGGCTTGACAGGATAGGTGTTGATGCAAAATCACAAAGACCCACAGGACTCTGCAACATGATGGGTTGAGACTCTCAGTGTGATTGCATAACATGGAGCTTTTCCCAAGTGTGGGACCTTGCGAAGTCGGAAAAGCTCTCCAGATGAAGGCCGGTTCCTATTCCTCTGTTCAGATGCACCACTAAAATGCAGAGGTTTACCCAAAAACCTAAATCTAACTACCAAGGAGACAGGGAGAGAAAAATGCATAAAAATAAACCTAAGCTAAGGAGGTGATGCACCGAGGAATGAAGAACACTGTCTTGCCAATAAACACGAGACCATTAAAATGCAATGCAAGATCATACACAGATAGCTAGATTCATAGTGAAAAGATCAAGGGGATGTAAATGAATACAGAGAGGGTTGAGAATCATCCACAGACATGCATTAATTTGCTCCAAAGATTGATACAAAGACACTGGAAAATGCCAAGAGGCAAGGTTGCATTACAGTTTTAGATAGGAGGTTTGAACTCCACAGATTCACCTGCCAAAGAGAAGAAGGGAGGGGCAAAACAAGAATGTCCAACCCTTAGAAAGAAGCCCCTCCTTACAATTTATAGGAAGAATGAGAGAGAAAAGAGAGAGGAATTCGAAATCTGCCCCAACCACCTCCAGGTTGCATTTAACTCATCTCATTATGGTGGTAGGTGAGAATCCCAGTGAACCCAAAAAAGGCGAACTGTATTTTTCATTTTTAAGAATTTGTTCTCACCAAATTAAATATATCCAGTCGTAGTTGGACAGAGGACCTCGTAAGCTTTCCGAAAAGTCTAACCTTACATGAATCGAGCTCCCAGGTCAAAAGTTATGGCCATTTCAATATCTCGTGCTGTGGTCACTTCTGTCGGCGCTCAAAATGTTGCGCCTCCAAACGGTGCGCCATGGGCGCATCTATCCTTATGTATACATACCCTTATGTTTGCCAAGGTGCAAATTTGGTCATGTCGAAACTCTGTGTCATGCGCCATTTCTGTGCGCCAAGGGCGCAACTTTTTTCTATGTTGACACTCTCTCATGCGCCATTTCGTGCGCCTAGGGCACAACTTTTTCTATGTTGACACTCTATGTCATGGTTCATTTCTCATACGCCTAGGGCGTAACTTTTTCTATGTTAACACTCTGTGTCATGCGCCATTTCTGTGCGCCAAGGGCGCAACTTTTTCTATGTCGACACTGTGTGTCATGCGCCATTTCATGCGCGAAGGGCGCAACTTTTTCTATGTCGACACCCTGTGTCATGCGCCATTTCTGTGCGCCTAGGGCGCAACTTTTTCTATGTTGACACTTTGTGTCATGTGCCATTTCTGTGCGCCTAGGGTGCAACTTTTTCTATGTTGACACTCTGTGTCATGCACCATTTCTGTGCACCAAGGGCGCAACTTTTTCTATGTCGACACTCTGTGTCATGCGCCATTTATGTGCGCCAAGGGCAACTTTTTCTATGTTGACACTCTGTGTCATGCGCCATTTCTGTGCGCCTTGGGCATGTCAGGGATTTGAGCTTCTTTGATTTCTCCATTCTCCTGCTTATTCTTTATCTACCCAGGAGAGAAGATATATACAACAATTTGGCGACTCAATGGGATCACCTGCCTGCTAGGTAGAAGATCAGTGGCCTTTTAGCAATCCATTGGGCATGGAGTCATAAGCAATAACCTGAAACCAACCTGATATCTGATCCCGAACCTGATACCGCAACTTCTTCTCTGACAGCATTCTGAATTGTAGAAATCAACCTGAGAGCAACAAAACCTGTGCCGGAGCACTTAGGGAAACAGAAACCTAACTACCACAAGACAATGTGCATACGCACTTAGAGGAATTGAAATCTAGGCTAATATTTACAAGGGTAAACCCTTTTCTTTTAGTAGCAATGTTTAAGATGGATTCCGTTAACCGGAATCGGGAATTCTCCTCCATCCAAAGTAGACAATTGGAAGGCATTACTACTTTTACATCCCGTGACCATGTAGGGGCCACTCCAAATGGCATCAAACTTGGAATGCCTTCCTGGTTTTGCCCGATCTGCATCCCATTTCAGAACTAGGTCTCCTTCCTGGAAGGTCCTTGCTCTTGCTTTCTTATCAAACCATCTTTTCGTTAAGGCCTGATCTTTCTCAATTATTTGAACTGCATGTTCTCTAATTTCTACCAATTCCATCAACTCTGCATACCGGGCCTCCATTGGTTCGAACTCAGCCAACTCCAATTGTTTCATGAACTCCAATGCAGGCAGTTCTAATGATATAGGCAATACTGCCTCTTTTCCATAGACCAACTTATAAGGGGAATTGCCTGTAGACCTCTTTGGTGTTATCCTGTCAGCCCACAATGCTGATTTTAGCCTGGTATGCCATGTTCTTTGATTTTCATCCAGAGTCCTCCTGATGATTCTTAGCAAATTTTTGTTTGTGGACTCTGCTTGTCCATTACCCTGCGGGTAATAATTTGAAGAGGTGCTCAAGTAGATTCCATTCTTGACAGCCCATTCTGTTATCCTGGAACCTATGAATGCCAATGCATTATCTGATATGATAGTGGCCGGCACACCGAACCTGGTCACTATTCCTTCATAAAACTCTAGTATATTGGACTCGTTTGCCTCCTTGAGCGCTACCGCTTCGGTCCACTTGGTGAAATAGTCCGTTGCCGTGAGAATCCACTTGTGGCCTTGGCTTGAATTTGGATTGATGACCCCGACGAAATCCAATCCCCATTGCGTAAATGGTTGGTCAACCAGAATTGGGTGCAATGGAAGTGCTGCTAGTCTCTCTTTGCCTGTGAAGAGTGCACATTTCTTGCACTTTCTTATCCATGTATAGCAGTCATTGAACACTGTGGGCCAATAATACCCTACTTTCATTATCTTGAGAGCTGTCACTCGTGGGGCAAAATGTCCACCAGAATCTCCATCGTGAAAATCTCGTAACACCCTCTCAATTTGACCTGTCCCAATGCACCTCAATAGAACTCCATTGATGTCCCTCTTGAACAAAGCACCATCAACAAGCACATATGGAATGGCCTGTAATCTAAAGTATCTTCTCTTTGCTTTGCTCATTTCTGGAGGGCATAGGCCTGTCTGTAGGAAGTGAATCATATTCTGAGTCCAACAAGGAGTAGGCACATCATCATTTTCATGTTCTTGACCATCCTGTAGTACCAAGGCAGTCTCTTTTTCATCACCTGCTTCAACTTGTTGACTCAAGGCTAGTTGTTCGCATAGTCCCTTTCCACGTACTAGCTTTGTGACCTTGATCTCGATGTCATATTCCATGACACGAGTTATCCATCCTGCACGCTTCTCATTCAGATCCCTGTTCAGAAGGAAGTCCTTAACTCCCGCATGAGAGACCAACAATTGGATCTTGTTGTTTGAGACTAGGTGCTTGAATTTCTTTAAGCTCCTGATCACTGCAAGGACATGCTTTTCAATGAAAGAGTATCTAGTTTCATATTCCTCCAAGCCTTGACTGAAGAAAGCAACTGGTTGTTCTAATCCTCCTTTGTTCTGTTGTACCAGGATTGCAGAAATTGTGTCTTCACCACCGAAGGCATATAGCACGAAGTCCCTAGAGAAGTCTGGATTGATGAGAGTTGGGGCTTGAGATATAGCCTCTTTTATTGCCTCAAAACTTGCCTTGCCTTCAGATGTCCACTTAAATGCCATGCTCTTCTTTAACATCAGCGTTATCGGCTTTACGAGAGCTACAAAGTTTGGAACAAACCTGCGGACGAAATTGATCCTTCCTAAGAAGCTTTGAAGAGCCTTCTTGTGACTTGGCAATGGCAAAGCTTGGATTGCTTCGACTCTCTCTGGGTCAATTGTCAACCCTTCCTTTGAAACAATATGGCCTAGAAGTTTTCCCTCGTGAGCCAAGAATATGCACTTTTTGGGATTCAATGATACCCCAAATCTTCTACATCTCTGAAATACTTGCCTCAAATGTAAGAGGTGATCCGCTGCATTTTTTGAGAATACAGTGATGTCGTCGAGATATATTAGAACCATTTTGTTGATCAACCCCTTAAATGCCATATCCATCGCCCTTTGGAAGGTGGCTCCAGCATTTGATAGTCCAAATGGCATCTTCTTGTAGGCATAGGTCCCCCATTTGGTGGTGAAAGCCGTCTTGAATTGGTCATCTTCTTTTACCATCACCTGATTGTACCCTGAGTAGCCATCTAGGAGAGAGAATCTCTCTGAACCGGATACTACTTGCAATATTTGTTCCATTGAAGGAAGTGGGTAATGATCCTTGAGAGATGCCCTGTTGAGATCTCGGAAGTCCACACATAACCTAATTTCTCCACTCTTCTTCCTGACCGGAACCAAGTTCGCAACCCAGCTTGAGTGCTTGATCGGGAATATAATGCTTGCCTCTATTAGCTTGTTTAATTCTTTCTTCATCGAGGCTCAATGTGAGGGTTGACTGGTCTCTCGCCGCCCGATGGGCTTAGCATCCGGATCCACCCTATGGTATGTTGTGCCAAATTTGGATCGAATCCTCTCAAGTCTTCATAGCTCCAAGCGAAGACATCTGGAAATTCTTGGCAAAGTTGTATGAAATCTGATTTCTCCTGCTTCGGTGGCCACTTTGCCAATTTGAAGTGGTTTGCCTTCCCCAACCTAATTGGCTCAATCTTCTATCTTGACTCAGTATGTTAGCCTTTTCCTTACGGAATCGGTCGTTAGGGTCAAGATAGACTCCAACGTTACTAAACCCTTAGGAAGCTTGTTTGTCCGCAGCTTGCACTACTTGATCCCCATACTGCTGCTCTAATCTATCCTGATTTCTGGCTGAGAATTCGGCCTCTTCTTGTAAGAAATTGACGATCTGTTGATCATTCTCAAACACCTGCCAGCTTGTGTTATTATCTGGAACTGCTGGCCTTACCACCACATGGATGTGTGGCTGCGTTTTTTCTCTTCTGATGTTGTCAACCACATCAAACGTTGATCCAACTGCTGCGAGCCTGTCTGCAGCCTCATTTCTCTTCCTGGGTATGGACACAATGTTGAAAGCTTCGAAATCCTCAATGAGGTCCCATACCCTGTTCTTGTAGCTCTTTAGCAAATCGTTCTTTGTAGCATGTTGTCCCCTAACCTGGTTGACGATTAGCTCGCTATCTCCAAACACCTGTAGGTTCATTATGCCCCTTTTCCTGGCCCAATGAAGTCCATGAATCAAGGCCTCATATTCAGCGGTGTTGTTTGAACAAGAAAAATGGAAACGAAAAGCTGAATAATACTTGATGTCTTGTGGTGAAATCAACATTGCACCACCTCCAGCACCTTGTCTGCCTCTTGAGCCATCGAAGAATAATTTCCAAACTTTGCTTTCATCTCTTTGTTCAGGCTGAATGATGTCAGGAATGGGTGAATTTTCTTCGTGTACACAATACACACCCAATTCAGATTCTTCAATTTCCTTGTATGGGTCAAATTCATGACTCTTGTTTGCCCATTCATCCAAAGTTAAATCAGGAATTCCCTCGACCTTAGTACCTGCTTCTAGATCACTTGAACACTCCTCCTGATCAAAAACCGAGCAATTTGCATTGATAGGATTTGGTACATGAGGCTCAATATGGAAATTGGCAATTGATTCTGATCTGATTGTTGCTTTGGCTCCATACCTTGTCCTGAAAATCATGTGTGACCAATCTGCAGATAAATATCCACCGATTTTTGCAAAGAAGTCCTTGATGCACACAACGCAAAGAGTGGCGGAAGGTCAATCACAGACACATCTTGCAGAACTGTAACATTAGGACAGAATGTAGTGTTAGGCTTAACCCTTGATGACCCCAACCGCTCCCCGCTGCTCCATCTAGTTGCACTACTCCTTTCAAAGATTGGCTCGTACTTCGCACTCCAGCTTGATCTCGCTATTTGCTTCGGCATCACTGAACTACTTGCTCCCGAATCTATCATGCAGTTGTGTACCAAGTGGTTTCCAACAATCAATGAAACATAGAATGGTGGAGGCTTCAAATTTTTCCTTGTCTGGCCCCCATCATGTTGCACTGCATTAGTGAGAACTTTCTCATGTCCCTGGTTTGATACATTTGTGGCGACCAATTAACCATTGCAGCTTGCAATAAATCTCGTTGCCCCGGGATCGCCAAAGTGATTCCCACATGGAAATGTTCACATGTGTCTTCTTCATTTGATCGATGATGTTGAAGGGGGATGAATTATCCTTTTGTTGTCCCTTACTTGGCGCAACCTTTTCTGGAACTTGAACAGGTGCATGTGTTGCTACAACAGGTACCTTAGGCTGATTTTGCACATTTGGAGCTATGTTTGGTCTGCTGACCCCTTGTTGTGTAAGAGTGGGTTGAGAAACAACTGGATTGGGCGGTTGTTCCTCTACTATGCCTCTCTTCTTTGACCGTGTGTTGGCAGCCACGCCTTGAAAAGGCTGTTGGTTAACTCCACAGAAGTCTTCCATCTGCCAATTTGCCAATGTGGTTTCTGTTGGAGGTCCCTCTTGTTGCGTTCCTTGCTGCTGGTTCCCTTCTGGGCTTGGTTCTTGAGGAACACCAATGGTTTGCACCATCAAGGCCTGATTTAGTGCGCCATTGAAACATGCTGACTGATTGTGAGTTAGATTGCAAGGGAAACACCAGTTGTACTCCTGTGCCATGTTGTTTTGCATTGGAACCAAGGCTCTCGAGGACGTCGCTGTATTTGGATCATACGGCCGAAATGGCCTGGCAGCTTGAGATTGTCCTTGGTTTTGGTTTGTAGCCTGAGGTGGTGGTGGCCTATTCTATTGGTATGAGGGCCTAGCTTGGTACTGTGCTTGAGGCTGATATGGTCTAGCACTTTGAGCTTGCTGTCTTTTGATAGTCACTAGCTCATTTCCGAGGTTCTGCAGTTGTTTCATGACCTCCTGCAATTCCTTTGAAGTATTTGAAGATGTGGATGCCTCATTATTGCTTTGATTTCTAGGAGTTGGAATGGGATTCAACTCTGGTGCTTGACTGGTTATGGGATTTCCCATCTCTGGATAGAGAGGCATTGGTGGCCTTGGTGCAAGCTTGCCACTGGATCAAACAGCTACTCTCCGATCGCTGTGTCATAGGCCCCTGGCAGCGTTGTTCCTCCCATTGATTGGATCATCATGGCTATGTCTGAATTTATAGCCTTTAAGAAATAAAGGAATGCTCCTTCGGCGGTTGGTCTCACAGCTATTGGAATCCTGTCCCATGTCCGTTGGAATCTGAAGTTGAAATCTGTCATTTGTTCATTAGGAGCCCTTTTGATTGTTGTCAGCTATTCCAATAAAGATAAATTGTCCGCCCTCTCCCCAAATTGGTTGCAAAGAGCTGAACAAAGTTGGTTCCAATTCGTAATAGACCCTGTTGTAAGGCTCCTAAACCATTGTAAGGCCTTACCTTTGAAAGATGAAGCCAACAACTTGACCGCAACATCCATTTCATTTATTTCGTGGATTGCACATGCATTAGCAATATCCTGGATGTGATCAATAGGAGTAGTATGATTTTCTCCTGTGAAATAGGGTATATTCTTTAGTGCTGCAACTGGAATTTGATTCTGAGCATTTAGGGCAAGTGGACTACTACCCGTGAAATTGACAAAGGGATTTGGTGGTAGATGTGCCATTATGATTGGCCTAAGAACCTTGGTTGATGCAAGAAAAGGCCTACTAGGTGGAGGTGTAGACAAAGTCCTGTTAGGTGGAGATGGTGATCTTTGTGGTCTTCTTCCTCTCCTTCCTCTACCTGGTGAAAGTTGCAAGTGGACAAATAGCCCCTCTTCTCGAGTATTGGACCTGGTTTGAATTCTTCTCATATGCCTGGGCAACCTTTGCTGCTACACCGCTGAATTCTATCCCCTTCGGAGTCGCCAGATGTGTTAAAAAAAAAAAAAAAGAGCCTCAAAAGGCAGACTTCTGCCAAGTTACACACCAAACTTGACAATATTTAAAAATAGAAATTTGAAAGACCTGTATTTTTTGATTTTTTAGAGCTTGGAATTTGATTTGGAATGACAAATCCCAAAATCCAAAATGCCGACTTCAAAACCCGAAATCCGAAAATCAAAAAACCATGAAATTTTGAAAGTCAAAATCTCAAAAAACTAAGAATACCCTTTTGAAGATTATCCCCCGATCTATCAACTGGTGAAATTTTGACTTGTTTTGAGCAAGTTAAGCCCTTGAAAATTGATATCAAAGTTCAGCCTGGAAGGTGAAAATACTGAAACTGTAAAACCTGCAATTTTTAAGGCCGAATTTCATGAAAACTCCTTCAAATCTTGCGAATGACCTCTTCGTCCCACCAGCGTGCCAAAACCGCTGTTGATGCAAAATCACAACACCCCGGACTCTGAACACGATGGGTTGAGACTCTCAGGTGTGATTGCATAACATGGAGCTTTTCCCAAGTGTGGGACCTCATGCGAAGTTGGAAAAGCTCTCTGATGAAGGCCGGTTCCTATTCCTCTATTCGGATGCACCAATAAAATGCGAGGGTTTACCCAAAAACCTAAATCTAACTACCAAGGAGACAGGGGAGAGAAAATGCATAAAAATAAACCTAAGCTAAGGAGGTGATGCACCGAGGAATGAAGAACACCTGTCTTGCCAATAAACACAGACCATTAAAATGCAATGCAAGATCATACACAGATAGCCAGATTCACAGTGAAAAGATCAAGGGGATGCAAATGAATATAGAGAGGGTTGAGAATCATCCACAGACATGCATTAATTTTCTCCAAAGATTGATACAGCACACTGCAAAATGCCAAGAGGCAAGGTTGCATTACAGTTTTAGATAGGAGGTTTGAACTCCACAGATTCACCTGCCAAAGAGAAGAAGGGAGGGGCAAAACAAGAATGTCCAACCCTTAGAAAGAAGCCCCTCCTTACAATTTATAGGAAGAATGAGAGAGAAAAGAGAGAGGAATTCGAAATCTGCCCCAACCACCTCCAGGTTGCATTTAACTCATCTCATTATGGTGGTAGGTGAGAATCCCAGTGAACCCAAAAGTGGCGAACTGTATTTTTCATTTTTAAGAATTTTTCTCACCCAATTAAAGATATCCAGTTGTAGTTGGACAGAGGACCTCGTAAGCTTTCCGAAAAGTCCAACCTTGCATGAATCTGAGCTCCCAGTCAAAAGTTATGGCCATTTGAATATCTGTGCCAGGGTCTGCTTCCTGTCAGCGCTCAAAATGTTGCGCCTCCAAACGGTGCGCCATGGGCGCATCTATCCTTATGTATACATACCCTTATGTGCGCCAAGGCACAAATTTGGTCATGTCGAAACTCTGTGTCATGCACCATTTCTGTGTGCCAAGGGCGCAACTTTTTCTATGTTGACACTCTGTGTCATGCGCCATTTCAGTGCGCCTAGGGCGCAACTTTTTCTATGTTGACACTCTGTGTCATGGTTCATTTCTGTGTGCCAAGGCGTAACTTTTTCTATGTCGACACTCTGTGTCATGCGCCATTTCTGTGCGCCAAGGGTGCAACTTTTTCTATGTCGACACTCTGTGTCATGCGCCATTTCTGTGCGCCAAGGGCGCAACTTTTTCTATGTCGACACTCTGTGTCATGCGCCATTTCTGTGCGCCAAGGGCGCAATTTTTCTATGTCGACACTCTGTGTCATGCGCCATTTCTGTGCACCAAGGGCGCAACTTTTTCTATGTTGACACTTTGTGTCATGCGCCATTTCTGTGCGCCTTGGGCATGTCAGGGATTTGAGCTTCTTTGATTTCTCCATTCTCCTGCTTATTCTTTATCTACCCGGAGAGAAGATATATACAACAATAGGTTCACAAGGAATTTCAGATGCAAGCGTGGACCTAGCCCTATGCTAAGTAAAAATACCATCTAGATGCAAGATTCTTGTGAACAACAAATCCTCCCAAGGTGCCGAAAACTAGTTTTCACCAAGGGACCTATCCAACATGCCTCAATTGTGTGGTTTTCACATATGGACGACTTGTTTTCTCTTATTTTATTTTTTGTATTTTTATAATTTTTACTCTGATTTTGGTTTGCTTTTCTTATTTTTGCGCCATTTTTAAGCATAGAACCACTTAAGGTGTATGGAAGTCATAGGTTTACTGGAGCTCATCAACATGGGGATGAGTAAGTCTATATGCTCTGTAACATATTTTTCCACAATGATGTAAGGTCCTTACCAATGCGGTTCAAAAATGCCTTTCATATCTCTTTATGCCCTTGTGTTTAACTGATTTTTCTTCATGACTAAATATTTGACCTCAAACCGATGAGGTATGATCCTTTTGTTGCAATTTCTTAAGACTCTATTCTAATTAAATTTGAGATGATTAAGGGTATGGATACGCTTTTCATCCAGGAGTTCTAATTATGCCGATTGGCTATTATGTAATCCTCATCATTGTCCAGATAATCCCTAAGATATATTCTCAAGGAAGGATTCTCACTTTTTAATGGGATGATGGATTCGGTTCCAAATACTAGGTAATAGGGTGTTGCACTAGTAGGAGTGTGAATTAATGTCCTATAATCCCAAAGGGTGGGGTGAATTTACAAATGCCAATTGTGACCTATCTTACTCACCACCTTTTCCTTGATTCGAACATTTTTTTGTTAGCGACTTCAACCTGCCCATTACCTTATGGATAATAAGGAGTAGACCACTTCAATTTTATTTGAAACCAATGACTAAGGTCCTTCACTCTTTTTTCTTGAATGATTTTCTATTGTCGAACTTTGGCCGTAGGAATTCCATACTTGGCATATAAGTTGATTCATGATAAAGTTTGAAAAATGATCTCCTATAACATAAATGAAAGGAACAAATTTCTCCGCCCACTTAGTGAAATATTCCATGGTTGTGATGATGTGAGTATGACCATCAAATGAGTTAGGGGTGATATTTCCTACTAAATCCAGTCCCCATTTTTAGAATGGCCATGGGGTTGTGATTAGCTGCAATAGCTATGATAGCCCTAAGGGATTGTGGTAGGAGAACCATAGCCCTAATGGAGATGCATTTAATTCTAATCACAACATTGTTCTACTTGCCATTTAGGTGTCCATATCCTTGATAGAGATTATTGGAAATATCCCGAGAGAGAGTTATATATAAATTTTCTTTTTCTCTTATCTTTTTATTTTTGATTGATTGATGTTGAATCTTTTGATTTTTGGAAACTTATTTCAGCTCTCTTGTTTTACAAGGGATTAAGAACTGATAATGGCTTGATGGAAGGATGTGGAAGTGATTGTAATGACGAAATTAGATACTTCGTTAAAAATACACCCAAAAATTCTTCCCAATAACTTTATTATATGTAGATAGTGATATGATCTCTAAGAGGTCATTCGTTCTTTAATTTAGCATGGTGATGGAATATCAAGGTCAAATTGATACCATAGAGACAAACTTCAAAAAAAAGTATGAAAACGCTAACCACAATAACATCAAAGGGATGAAAATGGTCGATGACTTACATTGGTATATGAAACAAAGGGAAGAAAGAACATCAATTTGTATGTAATACTTGATTGCAATGTTTCATCTTTGTACTTTTGATTTTGTTTTTCTAATGTTTTATCCCTTTTTTCTATTTTTAACTATTTTTTTTTTTTTTTTAAATTTATGGTTATTGAAATGAAACTCCGTCACTTTGTGTGATAAGATCAAACAATGATGTTCACTATTTATTTCATAAGAGAGACTAAGCGCATTTACTTATCAAGTTTAATATTATCCGCGATCTCTATAATTGTGGTGAGCTCACACGCAATAATTTATTGTGATTTATTTTGAAGCTTGGGTTTCATATACGAGAGCTTGAGTTCATTATACATAGGTTTCTACACTTTTCTCCATACTTGATGGGTACGTTGGTGTGTATTATGGATTTGTGTTTTAATTTGAATTTTATAATATTTTTAGTTTTTGGGAGCTTTGGATATCTTTGGCGTTTTGGTATTAGATTGGTAAAAAACATGTTTAGGTTTCTTATAAGATAACGCTTGACTTGTCCGATCCCGAGAAGTGGGAGAAGAATGTAGATTTTAGAATTGATGTGACAAATGATGGTGGAATTGCCACAATATTTGGTATAATAATAATGTGATGGATTAAAAGGATACAAAGAAAGAATTGAAGATGTTGGGCTACTTTGGGAGATGAAACATAGATAGAAGATGAATGGCTATTAGGATTTGGCCCAAGAATAGAAGATGATGGACTACTTATGGGTTACCCATACATATAAGAAAAGGGGATAGTTGGATGTGCTCCAAGAATAGAATATAGGGCAATAATAAAAATGTCTCACAAATAGCAAAGGGAGGGATATTAGAAGGTAACTCCCACTAGATGAAGATGAAGGGTTGTTTTGTGTTGACCCCATAAGAGATTGTGATTGAGGAATTGTGATAGATAAAGAGTGATTAGGTGATGAGAATATAGGTCGTGGATCAATGTAAGATAGAGGAGTTTCATCACATAATGAAGAATGTGAAGATGGAATAATAAGAGGATCAAGTTGCAGTATTAGAGGATCTTCCTCCATTTAATAATAAAAGGAATCAACCTTTTCCTCAAAATACATAGATGCATTTCAGTCTAAAGAGAATACTTTCTCATAACTTGTTAGAGAAATATCTTTGTGTGCCCCTATAGAGGCCATGATATCTCCTTTTTTAAAGAAATCAATTTGTATGGGTTGTCAATCGACCAAGAGGGTTTGATTAGATGAAAAAGGGCCAACTAGTGTGAAATATTGAGAAGATGTTTGATGATGATTGATAGAAGAAGGTGATGGGGGAACAAAGTAGATGTGGAGCTAGATGTCTCGGGAGTATAATAAGGTGGTGTGTACCTACCTATATGATGGTATATCATCTGTACACTTGTAGGATTAAGTCCAAAGTCTGTAAATTGTGACATAGGGTTCAATTCAAACGTTTAAATAGGACTTTGAGTCACATGATTCTTAGAAAAGGAATACTTTATGGTGGTGATTAATGAAGAAGGTCCTACGAAGAATGGGAGGACATCTTTCTAGCCACGCAGTAGCAGCAGTCCTACCCACCTTTTAGGCCTCCTCAGAGAACTGATGCATAGAGAGGTTGTAGTATGGGGCCTCCTCCTAGGGGTCCCACTAGGACACAGGGTGGAGCTAGAGCTCAGTCAGCAGGAGCTCGACCGCAAAGGCCACAAAAAATTATAGTTGGATCATTGGGATCCATGAAACCTACCTCTAGGGCACCTTCTGGAGGTGCTTTTACTTGGAGAGGCTCAGGTGGTTGTTTTGGGTGTGGAGTACAGGGAAAATTTTGGAGATATTTCCCCAAAAAACCTAATAAGGGTAAGGCACCCATCTCAGAGCCTATACTCGGAGACATGGGACGGAGTCACAGGATCTATGCAGTGGTTGAGAACTACAAGGCTGAGCACCAAAGCATGTTCATTGAGACCATAGGTAGTATTGGAGGTGTTCCCACTTCTATATTGTTTGACTTTGGTTCTTCTGATTCATTTATTACACAATCCTTAGTAGAGAGCGATGTAGGTGGTACATGTTAGACGGGGTCATAGTTGGGATGTCAAGATAGATTTGGGAGCTAAGGTCCATGTAGACTCCTTAGTAAAGGAGTGTGTTGTTAAATTGGGACCTTTCACCACCACCTCGGATCTTTGTATTCTTCCTTTGGGCTTGTATGGGGTCATTTTAGGCATGGATTGGTTATCTCGCACATAGGGCGAGGATGGATTGCTATCATAAGAATATATCTTGTGCGAGATGATCTTGGATGTAGAGAGGTAGACCATGGCACTACGTATATAGGTAGCCCAAGCCAAGGCTAGCTTCGATAGGTTATACCACAGCTTGAGATCCTTCCTGATAGGTTACAGACATAGGCTCCACACCGCAGTACATGGCGTTGTTTGTGACTATTTTTCTGTAGCACGACTATATTAGATGGGGCATGACGAGCTGGTATTCGAGCACCACCCAAGGTCCCCATACAATAGTGATGATGATAACACAGTTGTGGGTCATGTCGATGATCCTTTTGATGGCCATCAACATGATGAGTAGGGTCCAGATTAGGATCCTAGACATAGGAAGTAGGCACTCGGATAGGGATAGGCACAGTGTCCGAGGTCTAGAGTATAGGATCACATACATGTCCATGGAATTTAAAAGGATAGGTGTAGGGATATGCTCTGACAATGCTTTTGAGGTTAGCCCTAGGTAACAGTGGAGACGACAAAGCACAACTAGATGCTTTACGATAGCAAGTTTCGCAAATTGACAAAGGGAGAGAGATCGGCCCAATCTAATTTTCTTTCCGTGACATCGAGCATGACTAGGCTAGAGCCAATGCTGATCGGGGAGATGGATCTACACACTTCTAGCGAGATACGCTAGATGGCTGCTTAGATGGCTTAGGTGATGAGCATACTACCACAAGCCTAGACCCAATTACATCTAGTTATAATTGAGAGAGATTGGTTTCATATAAAGTGAGCATTGGGTCAGGTCAAGGTCACATGAATAATAGTAGAGGTAGCATCATTTTGATGCATAAATGGAATAATGGTGATAGATCACACTCACCAAGACTTGGCTACAAAGTGGAGGGCGAGAGCCTCTTATTAATGATCCCTCTATTATGATTTAGTTCCAATTGGTTAGCAGTACGAACTTACAGCCAATAGTCGAGTGGATCAACAAGATGAGAGAGCCATCAAAAATTAGTTGAGCATCAATGAGGGAAGCCTATAAGACCACATAAGACACATGCTATGGGTCCTCCTCCATTGCATAAACTAGCTAGTCCATTTGAGGGTTCTAGTCAGCCCTGACCCTCATTGTATTCTTTGATTGTACTTGTATCATGATATACATACCTCTTATGAAGGTGTTATACATGACAGTTGTATATGATGTACCATTTTTTGATGCATGCCTCTGATGAAGGCTTTATTCTTTTGATTGATGTATAGCATTTTTTATGTATGCCTCTGATGAAGGCATTTATGAGTTGTGCCCTTTGATGGCCCATTTTGTATCGATGATGTATATCTTTTTGTTAGACA
Source organism: Taxus wallichiana var. yunnanensis (assembly GCA_018340775.1). Classification (NCBI taxonomy): domain Eukaryota; kingdom Viridiplantae; phylum Streptophyta; class Pinopsida; order Cupressales; family Taxaceae; genus Taxus; species Taxus wallichiana. Next base: position 261,986,831 of record CM031244.1, on the reverse strand, counting down.
GACATTTTATACTTGTATACATGGACATTTTGATGTGGCACATTTGTTATGAGATGATGGACTTTTTTGTTTTGATGCTTGATTACATGGATTATGGATGTCTCATGATGTTATACAATTTTATTTCACATTTTATAGGTATCATGATGATAGGTGAGATGTTTTTACCACATGTGTTGGATTTTTTATATGATAGATCCATAGATGATATCAATTGTGATGCTCTTATATTAGTGGACAGGATGACATGATGATATTGGTGTGGGGGGGATAGATTTTGATATTTTTGATCCCTCTTTCCCCCATTTGATGATACAATATGTGATTATTAGCTTAGCATTCATGTATCTTTTATAAAAAAAAAAATTTTTATATGATGTACTTGATGATGTTATATGTCATGATATTGGTGGAAATATGATGAAGTGATAAAAAAATATGTACATGCAACAAGCAAACACAAGATAATTCTAACAAACCTAATCACATATACATAGTGCTAACTAACATGAATTAACACAAATAAGTACAATTATTTACAAGCATGGAAAAACACACTTCATATGTACAAGTAAGAATAGATCTAATCTAAGCAAGAAAATATCACTTTTATCAAAGTATGTCTAAGCAATAATTTATACAAATGTACAAGCAATAACTATACAAAAAAAAAATGTACATAAACAAAGCAAGAAATAAGATAAAGTAAGTAAACTAAAGTTATGTTTTTGCAAGACTATTTTGTGAAACATTTTTCTACTATTTTTGTGATTTTGTGAAACAATTTTCTATTGTTTTTGTGATTTTCTAAGGTTTTTGAATTTTTTTGTGATTTTCGAATATTTTAAAAAGTTTTTATGATTTTCTAATATTTTTGAATGTTTTTGTGATTTTATAACAATTTTGATTTTTTTGTGATTTTCTAAGGTTTTTGAATGTTTTTGTGATTTTCTAATATTTTTGAATGTTTTTGTGATTTTCTAAGATTTTGAATGTCTTTACGATTTTATAAGATTTCCGAATGTTTTTTATGATTTTGTATGAATTTGGAATGTTTTTTATGATTTTGTAAGATTTTCTAAAGTTATGCAGTAAACCGAGGAAACATAGATGCCCCAAGTGATAGAAGGAGAATATACAAAGGTAGATGCCACATGTTATAAAAAAGAAGGTGAAGTCATAGAAGTGCCCCCAACATTAGATGTGGGATATAAAAATACCATCCCTTCACCGATTAACAAGAGGAGAAAAATCTAGATCAAGGCTTGACAGGATAGGTTCACAAGGAATCTTAGATGCAAGCGTAGAACTAGCCCTATGCTAAGTAAAAGTACCCTCTAGATGCAAGATGCTTGTGAACAACAAATCCTCCCAAGGTGCCGAAAACTAGTTTTCACCAAGGGACCTATCCAACGTGCCACAATTGTGTGGTTTTCACATATGGACGACTTGTTTTCTCTGATTTTATTTTTGTATTTTGATAAAATTTATTCTTATTTTGGTTTTCTTTTCTTATTTTTGTGCCATTTTTTAGCAAATAACCGCTTAAGGCGTATGACACTCATAGGTTTATGGAGCTCATAAGCATGGGGTTAGGTAAGTCAGTATGCTCCCGTAACATATTTTTCCATAATGATGTAAGGTCCTTACCAATGCGGTTCAAACTTTCCTTTCATATCTCTTTATGCCCTTGTGTTTAACTGATTTTCCTTCATGACCAAATCTTTGACCTTAAACTGACGAGGTATGATCCTTTTGTTGTAATTTCTTGAGACTCTATTCTAATTAAATTTGAGATGATTAAGGGTATGGATATGATTTTCATCCAGAGTTCTAATTATGCTAGCTTGGCTATTATGTAATCCTCATCCTTGTCCGTATAATCCCTAAGAGATATTCTCAAGGAAGTATTCTCACTTTTAACGGGATGTTGGATTCGGTTCCAAATACTAGGTAATAGGGTGTCGCATTAGTAGGAGTGAGAATTAATGTCCTATAATCCCAAAGGGCGGGGTGAATTTGCAAATGCCAATTGCGATCTATCTTACTCACCACCTTTTCCTTGATTTGAACATTTTTTTGTTAGTGACTTTAACCCGCCCATTACGTTATGGATAATATTGCGACCACTTCAATTTTATTTGAAACCAATGACTAAGGTCCTTCACTCTCTTTTTCTTGAATGATTTTCCATTGTAAGTAACTTTGGCCATAGGAATGCCATACTGGCATATAAGTTGATTCATGATAAACTTTTAAAACTAAGCTCCTGGAACATAAATCAAAGGAACAGCCTCCACCCACTTAGTGAAATATTCAATGATTGTGATGATGTAAGTATGACCATCAAATGATTTAGGGGTGATATTTCCTACTAAATCCAATCCCCATTTTTAGAATGGCCATGGGGTTGTGATTGGCTGCAATAACTATGATATCCCTAATGGATTGTGGTAGGAGAACCATAGCCCTAATGGAGATGTATTTAATTCTAATCACAACATTGTTCCACCGCCATTTAGGTGTCCTTATCCTTGATAGAGATTATTGGAAATACCCCGAGAGAGAGTTATATATCAATTTTCTTTTTCTCTTATCCTTTTCTTTTTGATTGATTGATGTTGAATCTTTTGCTTTCTAGAAACTTATTTCAGCTCTCTTGTTTTATAAGGGATTAAGAACCGATAATGGCTTGATGGAAGGATGTGGAAGTGATTGTAATGGCAAAATTAGATATCGTAAAAGAATACACCCAAAAATTCTTCCCAATAACTTTATTATATGTAGATAGTGATATGATCTTTAAGAGGTCATTCATTCTATAATTTAGCATGGTGATGGAATATCAAGGTCAAATTGATACCATAGAGATAAACGTCAAAAATGTGTATGAAAATGCTAACCACAATAACATCAAAGGGATGAAAATGGTCGATGACTTACATTGTATATGAAACAAAGGGAAGAAAGAACATCAATCTATATGTAATACTTGATTGCAATGATTCATATTTGTACTTTTGATTTTGTTTTTCTAATGTTTTCTCCCTTTTTTTCTATTTTAAACTATTTTAAAAAAATGGTTATTGAACGAAACCTTTCACTTTGTGTGATAAGATCAAACAATGATGTTCACTATTTATTTGATAAGAGAGACTAAGCACATTTACTTATCAAGTTTAATATTATCCCCGATCTCTATAATCATGGTGAGCTCACACACAACAATTTATTGTGATTTATTTTGAAGCTTGGGTTTCTTATGTGGGAGCTTGAGTTCATTATACATAGGTTTCTACACTTTTCTCCATACTTGATGGGTATGTTGGTGTGTATTATGGAATTTTGTTTTATTTTGAATTTTATAATATTTTTAGTTTTTGGGAGCTTTGAATATCTTTGGCGTTTTGGTATTAGATTGGTAAAAACATGTCTAGGTTTCTTTTAAGATAACGCTTGACTTGTTTGATCCCGGGAAGTGGGAGAAGAATGTGGATTTTTAGAATTGATGTGACAAATGATGGTGGAATTGCCACAATATTTGGCTTAAGAATAATGTGATGGATTAAAAGGATACAATACAAGAAAGAATTGAAGATGTTGGGCTACTGGGAGGTGAAACATAGATAGAAGACGAATGGCTACTAGGATGTTCCCCAAGAATAGAATATAGGGGAATACTCAAAAATGTATCACAAATAGCAAAGGGAGGGATACTAGAAGGTAAGTCACACCTAGATGAAGATGAAGGGTTTTTTTGTGTTGACCCCATAAGAGATTGTGATTAAGGAATTGTGATAGATAAAGAGTGATTGGGTGATGAGAATATAGGTCGTGGATCAATGTAAGATAGAGGAGTTTCATCACATTATTAAGAATGTGAATATGGAAGAATAAGAGGATCAAGTTGCATGATCTGAGGATCTTCCTCCATTTCTTGATAAAAGGAATCAACCTTTTCCTCACAATACATAGATGCATTGAAGTCTAAAGAGAATCCTTTCTCATAACTTGTTAGAGGGATATATTTGTGTGCCCCTATAAAGGCCATGATATCTCCTTTGTTTTTACGAAATTAATTGGTATGGATTGTCAATCAACCAAGACGGTGTTATTGGATGACAAAGGGCCAACTAGTGTGAAATATTGAGAAGATGTTTGATGATGATTGATAGAAGAAGGTGATGTGGGCAACAAAGTAAATGTGGAGCTAGATGTCTCGGGAGTATAATAAGGTGGTGTGTACCTACCTATATGATGGTATATTATCTCGTACACTTATAGGACTAAGTCCAAAGTCTGTAAATTTTGACATAGGAGTCAATTCAAATGTTTAAATAGGACTTTGAGTCACATGAATCTTAAAAAAGGAATACTTTGTGGTGTTGATTAATGAATAAGGTCCTGCGAAGAATGGGAGGACATATTTCTCGCTATAGAACTAATGCAGAGTCCTTCCCACCTTTTAGGCCTCCTCGCAGAACCGATGCAAAGAGAGGTCATAGTATGGGGCCTCCTCTAGAGGTCCCACCAGGACACAGGGTGGAGCTAGAGCTTAGTCAGCAGGAGCTCAACCGCAAAGGCCACAATAGAATATAGTTGGATCATTGGGATCCATGACACCTACCTCTAGGGCACCTTCTGGAGGTGCTTTTACTTGGAGAGGCTCAGGTGGTTATTTTGGGTGTGGAGTAGTGGGACACTTTTGGAGAGATTTCCCCTAGAACCCTAATAAGGGTAAGGCACCCGTCTCAGAGCCTACATTCAGAGACATGGGATGAAGTCACATGATCTATGCAAAGGGGTTGAGAACCGCCAGCCGAGTACCGTAGAGAACGGTCATTGAGACCACAGGAATATTGGAGGTGTTCCCACTTCGTATTGTTTGACTTTGGTTCTTCTGATTCATTTATTACACCATCCTTAGTAGAGCGATGTAGGATGGTGGCTGATAGACAGGTCATAGTTGGGATGTCGAGATGGCTTCGGGAGCCAAGGTCTCTATAGACTCCTTAGTAAAGGAGTGTGTTGTTAAATTGGGACCTTTCACCACCACCTCAGATCTCCGTATTCTTCCTTTGGGCTCGTATGGGGTCATTTTAGGCATGGATTGGTTATCTACACATAGGGCGAAGATGGATTGCTATCACAAGACTATATCTTGTGCAGATGATCTTGGAGTTGAGTCGGTGATTTCAGGAGTCAGGAGACCTGTTTCTATTCGCACTATCTCCACTATGAAACTCAAGCAAGTGTGTGCGAGAGGGGTTGTTAGATGTATATAGTGACAGTCAGTGATAGGACAGAGGATGATTCTAGTGGGCCATCGCTAGATGATCATCCCATTCTGAGAGAGTTTTCTGATGTCTTTCTAAGGGAACTACTAGGGATGCCACCCCCACGTGAGATTGACTTCCATATTGATCCGGTTCTTGGAGTAGGGCCTATCTCATGAGGTCCTTATCATATGACCACCCCGCAGCTCGTGAGCTCAAGTTTTTGTTTGAAGGCCTTCTAGCTAAGGGTCTTATCCATCCTAATGTATACCCCTAGGGTGCACTTTGGTAATTTTCGTGAAGAAGGATGGCTCATTGTGGTTGTGTATTGATTACTTCCAGTTGAACAAAGTGACGATCAAGAATCATTACCCCCTTCCTCGTATCGATGACTTGTTTGACTAGATGAAGGGAGCCATGGTGTTCTCTAAGATTGATCTCAAGTCAGGCTACCATCAATTGAGGATTTTAGAGGTGGACATCCATAAGACTACCTTCCGCACAAGGTATGGGCACTATGAGTTCATAGTGGTGCCTTTTGGTTTGACGAATGCCCCTGCAGTGTTTATGAGTTTGATGAATGGGGTATTCAAAACCTTTCTAGATCACTTCATGCTCATCTTCCTTGATGACATCTTGTTATACTCATGAACACGTGAGGAGCACGAGGGGCACCTTCGATGAGTTCTTCAATGTCTTTGTGAGCAACAACTTTATGGGAAATTGAGAAGTGTGTTTTCTTCCAAACAAAGGTGCAGTATTTGGGACATGTTATTTCTAAGAAAGTTATCACAGTTGATCCTTCCAAGATTAGAGCCATAATGGAATGGCCAGCATCCACTGCTATGACTGAGGTGCACAGCTTTCATGGGTTTAGTAGGATACTATAGGAGGTTTTTTTAGGAATTCTCTTGAAGAGCACACCCAATCACTTCCCTTCAATGAAAAGGGAAGAAGTTTGTTTGGATAGATAGGTGTGAGTAGGTCTTCAAGAAACTACGAGGAATGTCTCACTACAACACCCATTCTTGTTGTGCCGAGATCCACATGGTGAGTTCTTTAAATATAAAGATGCTTCTTTAGTAGGGCTTGAGGTGTGTTGATGTAGGATGACAAGATTATAGCCTTTGAGTCTCATAAAATCAAAAATCCCGAGCTTAATTATATGACTCATGACCTTGAGCTTGTGGTAGTTGTGCACGCTTTGGTTCGATGGAGACACTTTCTTCTTGGTCAGAGATTCACACTTAGGACAGATCATTTGAGTATTCACCACCTCTTCACGGAGCCTAATCTAAACGCTCGTCGATGATGCGTTGGATAAGTTGCTTTGTGAGTATGACATGGAGATAGAGCATGTGAGAGGGAAATAGAATGTGGTTATAGATGCTCTCAGTAGATGGAGACATGAGACTATGGCTACTTCAGTGAGCAGAAATTTGTGGAGTATAATTCTTCAACAACTTCCTCTTGAAAGCTTCTACATTTCAGCTCGAGTAGAGATTGAGTCCTAGAGATCCCTTGAGGGGAAGTTTGATGGTTTATGACTAGAGGTAGATGGCCTTCGTAGGAACAAAGGTTGGATTTATGTTCCCAGAGATGGAGGCTTGAGGCAAGACATCTTGACAGAGGCACATCATGCACCCTACTCAAATTTCATCCCAGGTGAAGAAGATGCACGCCACTTTGTGATAGTTATATCACTAGAGAGGACTTCGCAAGGACGTGGCTCGCTTTATGTCACACTTTTTAGAGTGCTAAAAAGTGAAGGCCAAGCATCGGCATCCAATTTACCTTCTGTTTCATCATGCTATATCGAAGTGGAAATGGGACACCATTTCCTTGGATTTCATTGTTGGGTTACCGATGTCGAGATATCACCACGACGCCATCATGGTCACAGTTGATAAATTGACAAAAGTAGCTCAATTTTCTCTAGTGAAGACCACTTATACAACTAGTGCAGTGGCACGTGTCTACTTGGATGAGATTTTCAGGTTACATGGGATTCTGTGGAAGATCATTTGTGACCGTGATCCTTTATACACTTCCCAATTCTGGATTACCATGCAATATGTTCTTGGGATGAAGATTAACTTTAGCACAACTTATCACCCCGAGACAGATGGATAGACGAGAGGGTAAATAAGATTTTGGAGGACATGCTTAGGATGTACATGATGGATCATCAGGTGATATGGGAGGAGTACATGCACTTAGTGGAGTTTGCCTACAATAATAGTTTTCGACTTTGATAGGTATGACACCTTTTCGGGCATTGTATGGTAGGAAGTACAGGACACCCCTTAGCCGGGATAGGTTGGAGGATAGAGTATCTCTTAGGCCAGCCCTTTTGAAGGACATGGAGCAAAGAGGTATTGCTTATTAGGAAGAGATTGCAGGAGGCATAGGATAGGTAGAAGAAGTATGCCGATCAGCATAGAATCGAGCATAATTTTGATGTGGGCATGAAGGTATTCCTTCATGTTAGGCCACATATGATCCCGATCCATTATGGAAAAGGTTCTAAGTTGGCTGCTCGGTTCATTGGACCTTTTGAGATCTCGAGTGTATCGGCCCGTTGGCTTACCATCTAGCACTGCCACCCAGCTTGTCTCGCATACATGATGTGTTTCATGTTTTTGTTCTTAGAAGATACATCAAAGATCCTTCTAATGTTCTTGATTAGACATAATTATAGGTACAGGATCAGGGGAAGGTGATGGTGGAGCCCATCTGTATCATAGATCATAGGACACTAGGCCTTCAAGGTAGAGATATTGATCGTGCACGGCACAAAGGGGACAAATACAATGAGACTGTAGCCACTTGGTAGGATGCTACTGTTTTATGAGTGTAGTTTCCACATTTGTTCCAGTGACTTCCAGGAGGATGTCGAGTCTAAGGAGGGGATGTAGTGCCCACTTCCCTTTGACACTGTTTAGATACTAATTTTGACACTATTGATCATATTTTGGACATTATTATGTTTTGATGTAGTATGATGTGTATATGCTAGATCATGGATTATTATGGACAATATTATGTTTTGATTATATGTTAGATTATGGATTAGTATTGATCTGGATTAAGTTAATATGCTTGATGATCATTGAGACATTACTATTATTATGTGGATGATGATATACTGGTTGACATGGACAGGTTATTGATGTTGAATTTAGACATGTGACATTTGATGTTATAAATAGCTCTAGTATAGAGATTCATTGGATAATGATATAGTTAAAAATGGAATTATAATGATGATGTTAAATTCTTGATATTGTCGTGATTTGGATTTTATTTTTATATGTTGCTTATATCATTTGGATGTTCTGATGTGGCCACGAGGCCGAAGGAGGTATTGTTATTTTGCAAGTTAAAAATCACAACAATGTCGGGGACTGGAGACTAACCATATTGGAATTCTTTTTGAAATCAACAAGGTCACCATGGAAACTATGTTTGATTTGTGTGTTGAGTTGTGTTAGGACTTCCCATGGGGGATTTCCACTATTGTGACCATGGGATATATGTGTTTAATTTTTGTCCCTTTTTAATTATTGTTGTATGTATTTTATTTGTAATGTGTTCCTTCTTTTAATTATTTTAAATGTGATAGTAATGTGAGAATCATATAGTTAAAATTTTAATTAAATTAATTGGGATGTGGAGTGTAAGAAATAAAGTTGTAGTCTTAATTAATAATTAAATTTGATTTATAACCATGTGATAAATAAATAAATCTTTATGTCAAAGATTGTAATAAATAAATGTCATAGATATTAGTGCATGAGTAAGAGGATGTAAAAGAGTGTCTAAGTTACCATGTAAGGATGTGTAAGAATTTGTAAGAGTTGTAATGCAAATTTTGGAAGGTCAAACACTCCATCTCTTTTGAAAATTTGAAACCTACCATGGAGGAAAAATTTGTAGGCTTGTGGGACAAGTTAAACTTGTCCCACACCTCTCAAAAACATCCACCAACAATTCCTATAGTATTGGAGTCAAAATCAATCCTTTTTATTGCATTTTGATATGATTTTGTGTAAGAATTTATTGCACTTGTCTTACATATGTTTAATGCATTCCTTTTGGAGTATGGGCTAGAATGAAGTATGTAAGTGATTTTTCATTCACATTTATTGTGATTTATTTGTTGATGTTGATTTGAATTCTTGGGGAATAAGGAAAAATGATGTGGCAACCCACTTGGAATCCACATCATCCTCTCCCCACCCTCTCCTTTAAAAATTTGAACTCTTCCCTCATTTGAGGTTTTGAAAATTTGTTATTGCACTCTTAGGTCGTATTTTCTCTTGCCTTTGGAGTTTTCTTTGTGGAAGGATCTTGGATTGATTCACATCCTTGTACATTGCTGTATTGGGACTGTGTTTTGAGAATCAAAAGACTTTGTGTTGGAAAACAAATCTCCATAATGGAGAGGTAGGCTCTTGCCCTTTTTACTTGCTGTTTTTCCTCTTTCTTGCATGCAATATTGACTGGTTTTGTGTTTGAATTCTTGGATGGATGGTTATAATGCTTAGGGAAAGGTGTAGGGAGAAGACTATGAGGTTTTATTAGAGTAGGGATAAGGGATTGCCAAGGGCACTTGTCTTATGGAGGGAGTGTTGGTTTGGGATCCACGTAGGAAAATAATATGCTTGCATTTCTTACTTTTTGGGGGACATGAGGGATAAATCTAGAGGAGGGATAAGGTTTATGGGTTTCATTATGATTTTGGTGGGTTTTTTTTGTTGATGCCAAAATTTCAACAAGGGAGACATAAGGAGACCTCCATAGATCTTGCTCCTTTTTGGCTTGCTTTCTTGAAGAACCCTTTGTTTTGTTATGTTTTTTTGAAGTTGTTGTGAACTACATCTTGATTGAATTATGTGTCTTTTGAATGTGAAAGAATGATTTTTATATGTGAAATAAGCCATGTTGCCATGTGTTGTAAATCATGCTCCATTTTAATATGGTTGGGGCTTGAGGGCCAATGGGGAAAGATGGCTTCTATTTTAGCATTGGGTATCATGGTTGGGTGGAGGGCATTGCCTTTCCCCCTTCCTTGTTGTGATCTAAAGATGCAAGATGAAGAATTCAACATACTGCTGTTTGGAGAAAGAAAAAACTAGTTTTGATAGTCCTCTTTTCTTGAGAAAATTGAATGTAACCCTTCCCACTTAGAATGGATGAATGTAAAAGATGTTGAAATGTGAAATGTTTACCTTGTAATTGGAAGTTGTAATTGAATTGAGAAATGTACTCTCTGTTTTACCTTGGAAAGATAATGTAAATGATATCCCATACTTGTAATTTTGAAATTTGAAATCAAATCAAATTGGAAAGGAGTTCGGTTGTAAAGTTATTTGACCTCTCAATAAAGGATGGCATTGATTCTTTTAATTCTGTTGGAATGTGCATACTGGATTGTATTGAATGTCTTGAATTACATTTGCTATTTGAAATGGTATCTCTGTTGAAAAAGAAAATGTGTGAAGAATAAAAGACAAGATTTTGTTTCCTTGTTTTTTATTGTCAAATTTAGATATCAAAATGGTGCCATGTACTTTGAGTAATAAATTAGAGCAATAGAATGTTTCATATCAGAATTGAAAATGCTTCCACTTTGGGAAATTGTAAGTTGACTTTTAATTTGTTAGTAATTGAATTCTTTTTTCTTTAGAATCTGTGAATCGAAATTAATTCATTAAAAGCATATTTTAGATTTATAACTAAAATTAAGGAATGAAACAATGAAATTTAGATGTATTAATGTTTAAGAAACCTTGTGGGAACTCAATAATTGAAATGACTAGCAATAACTTCATCAAATTAAATTTCAAACTTGCATAATTAAATTTCACAAAAGATGTAAAAATAAAATAAAAATTGAAAAAGACAACTTAACTATCAAATTGAATCTTGAAAATATACCTAAACTTATCCATGATCATCCCTCCATATTTTGTCTACATGTTGAGAAGAAAAGAAATCAAAATTGAACAAAACTTAAAAGTTAGAAAAATTGCCAGTTATGAAGTTACAAACCCTGCAGATTGTTTCTTCAAAATTTACCCTTAAAAATTCATAAAATTCCAAAATTGATGACTCTATGCAAAGAGGACTCCAAGAGCTTTCCAGAAAGTCCTCGTTTTCCCAAAATGGAGTTTCCTATCAAAAGTTATGGCCATTTGAAGTTTTACTTCAAAATGGCCATCCCAAAAGAAAAATAAATCAATTTAACTTTATAAAAATTTAATTCTACACTTTGGAAAATTTTCCTTAAAAATTCCACCACCCCGCCACCCTCTCATCCTATCAGAAGTTTCCATGTGGCACCTTGGAGGGGCGAGACCCTTTTTAAAACTTAACATTTTGAAAATTTGGCCTTGGGAAAATTTTCCCAATTTTTCCCAGTAACTATGTGGTCCCGCACCAATCACGTGCTGACACATGGCGGGATAGGGCCCACTAGTAAAAATTGAAAACTTAACTTTTTTTGACTTGGGAGAAATTTCACGTTTTTCTCCGCATTCCCGTGGCATCGCACCCATCATGTGCTGACATGTGGCTTGGTGGTCACGTAGAAGAAAACTCCAACTTTGGGGTCTTTGGAAAAACTTTAATTTTTCGCATGCCCCATACCCCCGTGACCAATGGGGTGATGACATGTGTCCCCATGGGCACATGGGCCATGAAAATCTTTTGGGTTTTGTGGCACCTTTGGTGCAAAATCTATTTTACCTCCGTCCACCCACTTGACCCGCGTCCAATCACGGGATGCCACATGGACCCCTTTTGCACGGTGGGGGGTGTTGAGACAAATTTTTCCCTTGGAAAAATTTGGATTTGTGTTTGGGAAAAAAAATTAAATTTTTCCCCAAGCCCGCGGACTTCCTAATGGAAAATTTCTCCCTAGAACTCCGCCGAGCCATAACTCGAGTTCTATAAGGAGTTAGGAGGACTTCTTTATATGGTTGGAAATGTGAAAGAATTTCCTATCCAATGAGCAGAATTTATGAAAGATTTGATGAATATAAATGCAATAAAAATCTTGTTGAAGTTTTGAGCCTATTAGAGAGGCATGGGGTAAATTACTCCCTGAACCTAGGCAAAACACGTAACCTTAAAATTTAAAATTTATGAACTTGTTATAAGTTGAAAATGGAAATCTTGTATTAGGTAATTAGGATCTGCCCACAACCCGTTAGTTAAAACCGATGCCTTACTTGACAGTTTGTAGACTCTTCTAATAATAAAAAAATTATCCCATAATTTTCCCAAATTCCTAGTTTGTTTCTTGGTCTCAAGTGGTTGTTTGAAGAGGGCATGACACTTGGTATCAGAGTAGTGGTTCAAAAGCTTGGACCATTGGGCACACTAGAAAATTGAGACTTGAGACTTTCAAACTAGTAAATCTGTTAACTTAGAAAAACAAAACTGTTTGAAAATTGTTCATGATAGTAAACTTAGAAAATTGAAGAAGGTTTGAAGTATTGAACTAACTCTAAGTTTAGTGTGTGCAGGAGGCTCAGATGGAGTGAGAGGAACATTCACAGAGACCCAGATTCACAACCACCACCACTGCCATGACCACCACCACCACCACCACCACTAGATTAGGGTTTAACAACTATCCTACCACAGATTTTACAGACCCTCCAGGATGTTAATGCTGCCCTATGTGGAGGATCAGTAGGAGGAATTCGGGTGAGACATGAAAGCACTACTTTCGTAGAGGGACATGCACCTCCTTCACTCGGTGAGGAGCATGGAGGAGAGAATTATCATGGAGAGTCAGATAGAGCAGAGTCTCCTTCAAGGGGACATGGTGACCATATTTCAGGACAGAGAGAGGTCTCAGAGCCCTAGGCTCGAGGATAGGTAGGCAGAGAGGCCCGTGAGGCCATCGACCATAGCTACAGATCACATCAAGGAGATCCTAAAGCTTAGGCCATCACATTATTCAGGTGATACAGGAGGATTCCAGGCAGAGGCTTGGCTGGTTAGCTTGAGTGGTTGCTTCAAGCTTTGTCCTTGTTCTAGCAATAGGAAAGCTCATGTTGCAATCCATATCGAGGGATGGATCTGGAGTATGGTGGAGGATAGAGGAGAAGATTCTCCACATTGAATCATAGATAGTCACCGGGAGCTATTTCAGAAAGATTCAGGAGTAGATACTTGTCACAGAGATTCATACAATAGAGGATTGATGAGTTCCAAAATATTCGACACGCATCCCTTACAGTGGAAGAGTACGAGAGTAGGTTCTGGACCTACTTCAGTATGTTGATTATATGCAAGATGTGTAGGTGTGGTTCCACGGTTCATCCAAGGCCTTAATTTAGATATTGGAGGTGCAGTTCAGATCCATTGCTCACGAGACTTTAGCAGAGGTTGTTTTGAAGGCCTACTTTGCAAAGGAGACCTTGGGTAAAACCCAAAGAGGCGGGAGAGACCGTGTCGAAGCCATATTCGGTAGTTACATGATAGCATATCGAGGCATCATCTCCTCCTCCTCGTGGTGGTCAGCATTCTTCGCAGTCATCTTTTAGGCTAGAACAACATCAGTCCCACCCACCTTTTAGGCCTCCTCTGAGAACTAATGCACAGAGAGGTTGCAGTATGAGGACTCCTCGTAAAGGTCCCACCAAGACACGGGGTGGAGCTAGAGAGCGAGTCAACAGGAACTCAACTATAGAGGCCACATAAGACTATAGCTATATCATCGGGATCGACAACACCTACCTCTAGGGCACCTTTGCAGTGCTTCGCTGAGAGGCTTAGGTGGTTGTTTCGAGTGTGGAGTAATGGGACAATTTTGAAGATATTTCCCCCGAGAACCCTAATAAGGGTAAGGAAACCATCTCGATCCTATAGTCAAAGACATGGGATGGAGTCAAAGGATCTATGTAGCAGTTGAGAACCACTAAGTAGAGCACTAGAGCATGGTCATTAAGACCACATGTAGTATTGGAGGTGTTTCCACTTATATATTATTTGACTCTAGTTCTTCTAATTCATTTATTTCACCATCCTTAGTAGAGCGATGCAGGCTAGTGGCTGTTAAACATGGTCATAGTTGGGATGTCGAGATGGCTATGGGAGCTAAGGTCTCTGTAGATTCCTTAGTAAAGGAGTGTGTTGTTAAATTGGGACCTTTCACCACCATTTCAGATCTTTGTATTCTTCCTTTGTGCTCGTATGGGTCATTTTAGGCATGGATTGGTTATCTCGCACATAGGGAAAAGATGGATTACTATCGAAGACTATATCTTGTGCGAGATGATCTTGGAGTTGAGTCGGTGATTTCGGGAGTCGGAGACCCGTTTCTATTCCCTCTATCTCTGCTATGCAACTCAAGTGGTGTGTGTGGGGGTTGTTAGATGTATGTAGTGACGATCAATGACAGGATAGAGGATGGATCTAGTGTGCCATCACTAGATGATCATCCCATTCTCGAGAGAGTTTTCTGATGTCTTTCTAAGGGAGCTACCCAGATTGCCACTCCCACATGAGAATGAATTCCATATTGATCTCGGTTCTAGGAGCGAGCCTATCTCATGAGCTCCTTATCGATGACCACCCCGGATCTCTGTGAGCTCAAGTTGAATCTTGAAGGCTTTACGGAGAAGGCTCTCATACCTTCTAGTGTATCATGTACGTACCCAAAATTGTACAAGATAACATAACACGTACCCCAATGATGATACAAGTCTCCTCGCAAGGTGTTCGGGATCCAAAAAGCTCTCTAAGTATACGTTATCATCCCGCATGCCCCGCTTAGCCCCCACGTGCTTTATTTTTCTCTTTTCCACTCTTTTCTTGGCCTTTTTCTCTTGATTATGGAACCGCCGCCCGACCGGCCCAGGTGGTGATCCCGTGACCGCCGCCCTAAGCGGGTGGTGGTCTGAATCGCCACCTGCTCGGGTGGCGGTCCTTTACACATTTTCCAGAATGCTCTTTTAACACGACTCACGTAAATTTCAATGTTTACTAGATTTTTTTCACCGCCATAAGCTTTCATTACGATTCTGGTTCCTGGAATAGTGTTTTACAATTGTTTATAGTTTAAGATTTCTATTTGGTTTTTACCTTGGGTAAATACAAATGCTATAAATAGTTGGCTTGTGCTCAAGCAAATGGCCCCTCAAATTTTCCTCTGAATTTATCATTGCAATAGATTAGTCTTTCATTTTATTTATAATTCTTAGTTTCTTTCATTGCATGCCTAGTTAGTGTTGTTTTGCTGTTAGGAAGCCACATATCCATCTTGTGCAAATGTTGTTGATATTTCATCCAATCCATTGGAGTAAAATAGTTTGTTTTCAATAGGAAGCCATTAAAGTTGCAGGTTTTGTTCTTCAAACAGATAGTTTCGGTTCGGATGTTTTATGTTGCATGACTCACAATAAATACGGCTAGGAATTGCATGAGTCAAGCTCTGTACTCTTGCGCTATCTCTCTCCTACTCACATTGTATTCAGTCTATATCCTAAGCTGCCTTTGTCCCAATATCTACTTCTGTTGATGCTAGCATTACACACTTTTCTGGATCCACGTGAACATGAAGGAACAAGGAGATCACACTAAGGGGACATAGCCACACACACCATTGGATTCGCCACTTTTCTACATAATCCAGGTTCTAGCTTTCAAAGTTCTAATTAGAAACATATCAAATAGAGTAGCCAATCACTTTATTTCAGTCAATTTTACTTTCGATATTGCCAGGGAAGCTGTGGGGATTGATAGTTTCTGAGAAACTATGATTCATTTCTCACTTCTGAGGTAGGATCGAGAGTCTTGCAAATAGACTAGATCAGTTATTTCATTGCTTAGAATAGATTTACAACTGCACAGGAAAGTAGCTATACTCGGTTACTTTGTTTGTTTTAAAATTCGACACTAGGTTAATCTGTCAATTCTAGATATATTAGATAGTTGTTCTTTAAATTTTGTTTAGTAGATAGATATATCAGATTTAGGAATATACATAGACATATCTTTCACAATTAGTTTATTCTGTCATTAGTTAGATTTATATAACTTTCTTTTGTATGACAATCACGGGACCTAGAGAGCCCAGGGAATACGTATTCAAGCCAATCATGCCCCAACCCAATCTCGTCACAGCCATAATTGATATAAATCAATCTCAAGATCCAAGTCTTCCAAACAATGGTAAACTTACAACAAATAAACTTACAACAAATCATTTTCCAACTGCACGGGTTAAACATAGAAGACGACCAAGCACACACATTTTGGTCAAATCAACCAAACTACATATTACCCTAGGTTCATATCCGCATGACTGTAGAAGGGTTTGAAAGAGAGTAGACCTTTGGTTGTGACCCTTTGGTCCCATAGCCAGAAGCAGGGGATACTCTCATAGACATAGATACTAGCTTAAGAATTCAAGTTGCACAAACGCCTGTAAGATACTCTGAGAAGATCACACAATTATTGATTTTGAATATAGAAGCTGAAAAGGCATATGACTATTAGATACTAGGGATTACGGATTAATTCCGCGCATGACCATAGCAGGACCACAACAAATACGAATCTACAAACAGACCAATAAATACCATAGCCCAACGATCCCATAGGTGAATCGGACATAGATGCTAGCCTACGTACACTAGTGTTTAGATCTACTCCACTTTCACCTATCATCATTGAATAGTTATCGATATTAGACATAACACTAAAAAAGCTAAGGAGTTTTGGACTAAGCTTGCAGAATCACCCATAGAGTCGATATAGTTACCATCCACCCTATGACCTTATCTGGAGATATACACGGAACTATCCTAGGTCATTTTCCACGTATTCCACAACCCATAGCTAAATCATGCCAGAGCTCGATATTGATTAGAGCCTTCGAGTATTCATCCTTACGGATCGATCTATCACACCAGTTCATGTTAGAAGGGCCTTCTTTTCCTTAGATTCATAATTTCCACTAGTGCGCATCAAAGACATCAGATTGCCTAACTAGTTTGTCTGGATCCCACGCATATTCAATCCCCACCGGCTGTCTCGGCATGACCTCGGGAGGTCGGGTGCAAGGAAGAGTTGCTTGTAGATTCCCATGCTCACTTGTCACTTTTCCATCGTACAAAATTGGTGAACCCGACGTGAACCTTTCTACTTTCTGGTCTAGAGTCAGATTTCTACTGGTTCTTTTAAATTAAAAAAATGACTCTTTCATCTTTACTACCTCATTAGCTTTCACCATCACCTTCACTCCTTCCCATTATTCTGTGGGTATTCATATACCCCCAAATATGTCGGGATTCGATGCATATGGTAGGCCTCTCTTAGGTCTTGAGGCATACTACGCTCAACTAAATGGACAATCATCACCCTCGCTCTCAGTATGGGGTGACAACTACTCAACTAACCAATTATCAACACAAACTCCATCTCCAAGGATTAGATATAGCTCATCTTTCCAAACAGAGGAGTTGGGTCAGTTTGCTCAAACATAACAAATAGAGCCTTCGTGCTCGAAGAATATGACGCTCACAGAGAATCAAGTTCTTCTCCGAGGTACTACTCGGACTGTAAAATTAGTAGACAATCGGACTCATACCTAGGTTTAGATGACGAACATTCAAGTATGTTATGTTAGGAATGAAAAACATTCTCGAAGTATGTACCCACCTGTAGGAGGTTTACAAACGCAACCTGAGGTCTCTTTTCAAGAAAATACCTCCATGCCACTACATAGAGGAAAAGCCCTCGGGAAACTTGGCAGGGCAGTGATCAATTCATAGCAGGATATCACATGCCTATACAACACCATGATATACAACAAACACCACTAAGGAAAAACACCGTGACTTCACCAAATGAAGTCATTTCAACGTTAGTAGAAAAAGTGAGAGGGTTAGAACTTGCTCAAGAAAATCAAAATTCCCAATTCATGCAGACAGGAAGTTCCAATACTCCACACCATCCTAGCCAAATAGACCTCCTCACAGGAATAGGTACGTTAGGCGTGACTCCTCAGTATTCACAACAAACACCGATTAGAACCACCATTTCTAACACCGTTCCAATACCTCCCGGTCTAGTACAAAATAATCCATTCTTGGACAATACCCCTTCATACTTAAACATGTACTCCAAATCACCACAAGGGGATATGTTCTCCTCTCCCGGTATTTTTACTCAACCACAGGGGTTCCCTTATGCTCCTACCAATGCATATGCAACGCCATATCAACAACCCATTCCACCTCCACTCCCTCAACAGGCACCATCAATGGTCGAAACCTATGCGATAGGGACATATTCAGAATACTTGAAAGAGCCCTTAGATTTCACCATACGAAGCGTCATGCTTCCAAGACCTCTTCCCGATTTTCCCAAATACAAAGGTGAGGGAGATCCAAATGCACATATCAAAGCTTACGCTACAGCCATCCGAGAACTACTCCCATGGGATGGGGTTGTTGCTAAAATATTCCCCAAAACTTTGGAGGGCATCGCTCTCGATTGGTATTATAGAATACCTGAGGCTTCCATCCATTCGTTCAAGCAACTCGTGTCAGAGTTCATCAAGGCCTTTGACATGAACAAACTATTAAGGACAGGAATCAGGGAATTCTTACACATTAAGCAAGAACACAATGAATATGTCACCCATTTCATCCAAAGGTGGCGCACAGTTCTCTATTCTTTGGCAATCCAAACATTAATCGATGGAACTATGCAATCTATTCGCTCATTCTCTCAAGTAGAGAGGTAAAGGAAGAAGTCCAGAAGTTCCCGCTAAGAACTTACGATGAATTACTTGAGAGTTCTCTCCAAATAGATCAAGCGAAATTGATAGTGGTCACAAGACATGGATCAAACGGGAGGTTAATCACCTCCAACCAAAACAATACAACCTATCCTACTATAACGAATCTCAATCAAGGACCTAAAATTCTTAACAAAAATCACGGAGTGACAACGGATGGAGTAATCGATCAAAGCTAGAAAGGTAAATGTTGTGAATACTCCACCACAAATGAACAATCAACGAAACAATAACTTTAATCCAACAATTAATATAGTGGATTTTAATCATCCACAACAACAACAACGAATCCCTACACGGGATCCAAATCAAAATTCAACTAGGTATCAAAACCAAAATTCAAACCAAAAACAACAAACGCAAAACTTTAATAGGCAACGGTTTGATCAAAGTTTTAGGCCACAATATACACCGAGCCAACAAACTAGGAATTACAATCCTAACTCCTATTGTGGTTTTCACAAAATCCGAGGCCATGACACTAGAACATGCCGTGACTACAATAAATTCATGCAACGTTTGCCAGATGAACAAAGACAACTTTTCATAGATATGTTCTTGGCAGATCCTATGTCACCAGCACCAAATACTTTTACAGGGGTAGTTTCCCCTCAAAATGCACCCCTCCAGATCTTCAATGATCTGCTTCCAAATTACAACAATAATAAGATAAATCCAAGTGAGACAAACAAGGGTATAATTGCAGGAAACAATGATCATGAGGATTCAACTTCGCTAAATCCATTAGTTACGCCACAACTAGGAAGTCAGCCATGACCTAAGATAGTCAGATTAGTAGATTTAGATGCCGAACTACCCATAGAAGCTGTAACAAGGACATAAGAGTATTCCTCTCAGCCAAGTCCAAGCTACCCGCTAGAAACAGACAATATCCAACAAGTATTAATAAAACCCGTGGGTGCTTATGACTTAATTAATGATCTAACAAAAATTTCTCGCACATCTCCTTTTTGGATTTATTAAAGAACTCCCCGCTCACGGGGCTACTCTTTTAGAAGAAGCATTTGGTTTAGGTCATCTAATTAGCATCACTCCACCTCCCGAAACACAGGTAAACCATATAGACTTTGATATCCATCCTCTGGGGCAGCCGGATAGGGATGTCGAATTCATATTCGAAATAAACAAAATGCCAACAGATGATGAGATTGTAGGTCGAGGTGATCCGGATTTACACTTACAAGTGTGGGTTTCTAACAATTATGTGAAATGCACGATGGTTGAAGATGGGGCAGCAATTAACATAGTCCCTTTTTCTTTCCTTCAAAAGCTAGGGTACGGAGAAACGAATTGTTCCACAACCCGAAATACGCTAAGAGGCTATGATAGCCTTAAAGCCACTTCAATTAGAACTATAATACTACCGGTCACCTTAGGACCCAAAACAATTGTGACTGAGTTTTATATTATAGATCAGGAAACTAACTAGAATATGATCCTCGGCCGACCATGGATACATCGTATGAAGGCAATTCCTTCTACGTAATTTCAAGAAGTAAGGTTCTTGCATTTAGGAAAGGTGTTCATAGCCAAAGGTGATCCAAAACCATTCGATGTACACCTGGCTGACCTAAAGAGAAGACCAGGCATGCACTCGGAGTTTGAACTCCCAATGAACCAACTTAATAAACCTACATTGTGAAACCAGAAGAAAAGTTGGTACCTACCACAGACCTTGAAACTATGAGCCTAGCCAAGGAAACCCTAGCCCCCAAAGATGAGGCTAACACTATAGAAACAGTATCATTAGGAACTACTACAAAAATTGTTGAATTACTAGAATAGGATCTACCAATGTTCCTACCATTTGATTCTGTAGGCATGGGGTGCACCCTAGGTGTCGGTTCTCTCCCAGTGGTAGATCTTTGCATGGTAGAGGTAGAAGATGTTAACACAACAAATATCCCAGTGCCCATATTCCCAGCTAAGTATTGGACTCTCCATTTTGATGGAACTAAATGTCGTTACGGAGTTGGGGCTGGAGTAATCCTTACTTCTCCCGAAGGAAAAGCCGTACCATTTACCTTCAACCTAAATTTCAAATGCACAAATAATGGCACTGAGTATAAAGCCCTCCTCCTTAGCCTCATCGTAGCTAAGAGAATCGGTGCTAATAATATCAGGGTGTTAGGAGACTCACAATTGATAGCAAACCAAGTTGCTGAGGTATATGAAACCAAAGCCGAGCACCTACAGCTCTACAAAACAGCTGTATTGAATTTAAGCAAGGAATTTGACTTCATATGAATTGAAGCAATCCCACGAGAACAAAATCTCCTTGCTGATTCAATAGCAACGTCAACATCATGCTTTACTCCAAATAGTAAGTTAGAGGTTACCCGTTTCATGGTATCCCTTCATGATGAATCATTGATAAATACAACATCAAATCCTCTTTTAAATAGAATTGAAAAATCTACTATCCTAGACCACATTGATAGTGATAAAACCACTCTTGATTTCTTAAATGCCTATGCGGCATTACATCTCACCCATCACGTGGTAGATTTATCCCTAATCCCTCATGCATCTTCTTACTTCGGGAATCCCATGACAGAGCTTCCCCCACAAAAGGAACTTAGCATATATGCAGTCGAGAATGGAGATGATCTGGAACTACCTCTATCCTCGCCTTGAGTTTGAAGAAGGTAACGCTTCTTTAATCGAAGAAACAATTGATATTAACATTGGAACGGAAGATGAACCAAGGATATTGAAGTTAGGATCCTTGCTAACTCCATTAGAAGTAGAAATACACACTCGGATCCTCAAGGAACATCGAAGGCATTTTTATTTAATTATAAATAAATGACAGGGGTTGCACCACACATTGCGGTGCACAACCTCATCACTAAATCAGATGCAAAACCGATTAAACAAAAATCGAGACCAATGAAACCCAAGGTAGCTCTCATGGTAAAAGAGGAGGTAATAAAGCTCCTCCAAGTAGGATTCATCAAACCAGTCGATTACTCTCAGTGGGTATCTAATATCGTTCCTGTTCTCAAAAAGAATGGGAAGATACGCATCTATGTAGACTTTGGAGACGTTAACAAGGCATGTCCTAAAGACAACTTCCCATTAGCATCCATAGACGTCATTGTTGATGTAAGAGCTGTATTTGAGCTTTTGTCTCTCATGGATGGATTCTCGGGATACAATCAAATCAGAATATCCAAACAAGATCAAGCTAAAACCACATTCATAACTCCTTGGGGAACCTATTGCTATGTTGTTATGCCATTCAGACTCAAGAATGCTAGCGCTACATACCAGCAGGCTATGACATATATATTTCATGATCTTATTCATAAAATTGTGGAATCATACATAGATGACTTGTTGGCCAAGGCCAAGAGGTGTTGTGACCATCCGGAAGTACTTTACATCATTATTTCACGTCTGATAGAATACGGAGTCACGCTAAATCTAGAAAAATGTGTCTTTGGTGTGACAAGAGGGAAGCTCCTAGGTTACATTATATCATCACGCGGGATCGATGTTGACCCAACCAAAATTAAGGTTGTTCTCGAAATGGTCCCACCTTCGGATGAATCTGGAATCAGATCATTTCTCGGAAAACTTGGTGTGATCCGGAGATTCATCCCAGACTTAAGTTTTACCATTCATCCAATCAATAATCTACTCAAGAAATATTATAGCATTGATTGGATCAAGACTGCAATGAAGCTTTCAACACAGTTAAGCATTTCTTGTTATCACCACCTACGCTAATGCCACCTAATCCAGATCACTTGTTAATTTTATATTATCGAGCCACCAAGTGTCTCGCTAGCCTGTATGCTAGCTCAAGAAGATGATGATAATAGAGAACATGCAATCTATTTCATCAGCCGGACATTGCTCGACTATGAAACACGCTACACACAAGTAGAATGAGAATGCCTCGCCATAGTCTTTGCAACAAAATGCTTAAGACATTACATGTTAAATCAAGAAACAAAGGTCATTGTAAAAATAGACCATTTACAAACCTTCCTCATGCAAGGGTCCTTGTCTAAAAAGGTTGGATGCTTTATAACCTTAATGGGTGAATTTGAATTAAAGTTCATAAATCAGATGTCGGTTAAAGGAAAAATCATCATAGATTGGTTAGCTAATAATCCATTAGATGAAGGCAATCTAGTAGATCTAGAATTTCCAGATGAGTGCATATACTACGTCGAGACCCGACCTTCTATCTCTGAGTGTCCTTGGTACACTAATATCATTAATTATATCATGGACCATACATATCTAGAAGGTTCTACACCACAATGAAGAAGACAGGTTACACATTATTGTAGCTAAATACGTCACCATAGAACAAGTCCTCTATCGGAAAGTGTTTGATGGAATGCTTCTAAGATGCATCGACACAGAAGAATCCAAGAAGATTCTCCATGAATCTCACAGCGGAATGTGTGGAGGTCACTTTGGTGGCCATGCCACCACTCGTAAAATACATCGAATGGGCTATTTCTGGCCTACTCTAGAGCACGACGCAGTAGAGTTTGTACGAAGGTGTCATAAATGCCAAGAATTCTCTCATGAGATTCACATGCCGGCACAAGCTCTACAACCAATCGCTACTCCATGGCCCTTTTCTACGTGGGGCCTAGATTTAATAGGGAAATTCTCTCCCTCGTCTACTAGATGGCCATAATTTTATAATCACGGCCACCGAATATTTTACCAAGTGGGTAGAGGTTATGCCTCTTACTACTATACCAGGTTCTGTAATCACCAAGTTCATTTTGAACCAAATCATTTACAGGTACAGTGTCCCACAAGTCATTATCTCAGATAATGGGACTTCTTTTAAGAATGACAAAGTTCATGAATTATGCAATAAATTTAAAATAAGCCATCATACAGCCTCCTTGTATTACCCTCAAGCCAATGGACAGGCTGAGGCGACAAACAAAACATTAAAATCCATTCTCCTTAAAACGGTGAAAGAAAACAAACGAGATTGGCATTTGAAGTTATATCCGGCCTTATGGGCCCACCGAACCTTAATAAGAACACCAACAGGAGCGACTCCTTTCTCGCTAGTATTTGGGGTAGAAGCAGTTCTCCCGCTGGAGGTTGAAATACCCAGTCTCTGCATTTCATTACAAGGGATCCTGGATGAAGATGCTTATAGAGAAGCACGTCTCTCCCAACTAGAAATCCTAGATGAAGCTAGGTTAGATGCTGAACAATGGCACAAATTCTATGCTGACCGGATGTGCCGGCAGTATAATAAGAAGGTCTATGAACGTGACATATATGAAGGTGATCTAGTTCTAAGGCTAGACAGTCGGATCGACAAAAAGACCGGCGAAGGAAGGAAGTTCTGGCCCAAATGGTTGGGCCCATACCAAGTCATGAAGGACTATGGAAATGGTGCATATCTCCTATGTACACTAGAAGGTGAGGAATTTGGTGAAACAGTCAATTCCCTGCACCTCAAACAATTCTATGCATAAGTAGCTAGCACTATTTATATAATTATATCTACATTGCATCTTCATATAGTTAGGATCATTTTGTCCGCTTGTTTCATACAAAAATTGTGATCAAGGAATTTGTTCTCAAAGTAATTCATTACAAACTCATGATGTTGTTGGCATAAACACTCTAATCGTACTTCTCTATTTCCATGATATCATCAAACTATTTCAGAATCATTTCATCAAATAAAGCTAGATATGACAAAGTCTTAATGGTAACCATGCCAAGATCTGTGGGTTTATTCTCACTTTTGGTTTCTTCTTAGGATAGGTGTCTTGCCTATGGTCTGTTCTAGAAGCTTCACGGTGTCACATCTATCCCGTATGAATATCTCTTTGGAAATAAAAACATACTGACATTTTTCTCAAGTAAACAAGTCAAATATAGAATCAAACAGAAAATTTTAAATTTACACATTTCCTTGCCCCACCAACCTTCGGTGATGAGCTTGCGTCTCTTACTAGTGACGTAGGGTTGGGAAAGGATGGAAATGCCCTTACTCGCCTATATCTTGCCTATGGTGATAAGCCCATACTTCTTACTAGTAGCATGGGGCAAGGTGTAGGGGGTCCTCTTGACAAACAAACGTAAAAGGTCATAGACAAACAATTCAAATCTTGAAGTCTTGAGTCAAAAACAAATGAATCAGATGTCCAAATTCCAAAAGAGTTAAAAATCCTAAAAACCCATATTTTGTCTACCATGTGGCCATCTACGGATCTAAGTCTAGATAAACCACAAAGCAAGTTGCATCCCAAAACTATGAAGTCATGTGAGTGGAGTAGGCTTGTGGCATCCTAATTTGGTTCCGCCAAAGCTTTTTCTATCTTTCATCAATATCATTTCAACACATTTCATAACTTGCTCCCTTTCTAACTCTCGGTGATGAGCCCTTGCATCTTACTAGTTACATGGGGTTAGGAGTAGGGACAGGTTTATCTACTCATCATATCAGCTTATCTTCACCACTTTGCCAAAGAAAATATTAAGTGTCCAAAATTTCTTACAGAAACTAAGATTTAACATCACATTGTATCTACATTATCATATATTAGCATCATGAAATATAAAAATAAAGTAAACACTTGCATCATTTATTCTCCATTACATACATTTTAAAGAGCATAAAAGCATAATATCTTAGTTCACATGAGGAAACTGGAAAGGAAACAAAGCCATGAATACCAAAAGTCTGATCCAAAAAGAATATATATATATATCAAAATTCCTGTACAATGCCATCATGCGCTAAGCATGGTCAAAACGCTCAAAGAGCCCGGGATATACAAAAGAATATATCATACAAAATATAGGAGAGGCAAGTGGCTTCTTAACCCCTATGAGACCCCTCCAAAGGTGCATGCCCACACCTAGGACTCTGGCTACGCCGGTGCTCTGAGTGCATGGAGGGCTCAGGATCCTGAGGGGTAGCCGCAGTCTCACCACGAGAATGACTCATCAGGTGCTCCTCTGTCCTATACCCCGCTAGCTCCGTGTGGAGATTCGATACCATCCTGGCCACATGCTAAACTGGGGCAAAGACGTCAATGTTTCTACCAGTGCTGAGGGCTCCCCAACGTCCACAAATAACTCTGCACGGGTCCTCTCCATGGGAATCATTAGGGTATCAATGCATACCCTGTGAATCAAGTCCCACCACTCATCGGTGGTCTCTACAAACAAAGGAGAAAACAAATTAGAAACAAAACAAGAGATAAAATACAAGAGAAAACAAAAGGAGAGATAGTAACTAAGGAAATCCTAATTAAAAACAAGCATTAAAAGGAAGGGTGGTAACTTACTTGGATCACCAGGCCTCCAGGATGGATCTCTAGGGTCAGCACTTGCCATAGATGCCACCGCTGACTGAGGTGCTCCCCCATGGCTGGAGCAATGTGGTATCCTACAACGAGACTCATCCTCCCCACCATGGCCCTAGGAGAGTGGCTCCTCTGAAACCAGAGTAACTCTCTCTGCACTCTGCTTGGCCCTCGCCGCTGCATGATATCCTGAGTGTCATGCCACTCAGGATCACTATCCTCCTCAGTCTCCTCCTCTGTCTCTCCCCCTGTAAACTCCTCGGAATCAGAGTCTATGTTGATGGGGTCATCACTGCTATGGGCGGGACTCAGGCAATCTGAAGCAAAAGTGCAGAGGTGCACTCTCTCCTCGAGCACGTACTACCCTCCTGGCTACAATAGGAATGTTAGGAGTAACAATTGTCCAACCCCGGCCTCTAGGACCCCCTCTGGCCTCTCAAACTAACCTGTATACTAGCGCTACTGGGGAAGCATGCCCATGTAGGGTAGGCCAAACTGAGGAACTCGGCCAAAGGGGTGTATCTCCACTCACTAAAATCAGTCAATAAGCTGCCTTGTGGTGGAGCAGGAGATCAAAGTAAGAGCCTCCTCACCCCATATACCTGCCATGGTCTGATATGGTGTGGCCTCCATGTCATCGGTGGTCAGAGAAGCAACTGGCTGATGAGGTGCTCTGAGCACCAACATATCTGTCCATCTGGCTGCCCTCACAGCTCGAGATCTGTCACCTCTACACCTCTACCATAAGGAATGAAGTGCTCGTAAACCCAACTCATGACCAGGGTCGGGTGGCTCAAGGATCGCCTGTAAATGGACTACCCTGTATAAGTTATGGTAGGTAGTCCCAAGTATATCTACTCCCTAGGTGTAAATCCGTCCATGTCCTCTATTTGTGCAATGATGGGGGACCAGCAGTATAGTAGTGTGTCTCCTCCCTTGTCCCCGATCAGTCTCGAGGCAAGGATCCCCATAATAGCCTGGCGAAGCAAGGGGATGGGAAAACTAGGAATAGATCGAACTCTGACCCCCTTCTTCGAACCCATGGAGATGACTGCATCTCCCATATAAGTGGCCCACTATGCTATCTGGGCCCGTGAACCTGTTGTCTCAAGGGTAAGATGTCTCCCAATGATCGGGACCCCCAGATATGATAAACATCCTCTAGTGTGATGGTCCACTCACCTCGGACCCCTGGTAATCGGAAGGTGTTCCGATCAGCATCCCAATAGGAGAATAAGTCACAAAGAATGTGACTGGATGGTGCAACATGTGGAATGCGTGAGATACGTAGTATCCCGGCCCTCTGAAGAGTGTCCTCCTCATCCTGTGAAAGTGCATCTAGTACTACTGGGAGCCAGTCACACTCTCTCTCTCGGCTCCACCGAATATACTCCTCCTCACCTGCATACACCCAAAAACACACAAAACAAAGCAAGTTAGCATCCAAGTAATACTAGAAAAATCATGAAAACACATAGAAATGCTAAAAATGTAAAAACAATCTCAAACAGATGTTCTTTTGGCATTCTCTGCAAAACCACCACGAGCAAGGAGGCGGTTTCATAACCGCCACCTTAAGGGTGGTGGTCTTATAACTGCCACCCTGAACAGGGCTGGCGGTCATGTAACCACCGCCCTGGGTAGGGTGGCGGTCGTGTCCCGAAAACCCACGTGGGTTTTATAACTTAAAAATCCCAAAAATGCCAAAAGAGGACCATTTCAACTAAAACAAGGCCTACCCAGTAGGCACCCCCTAGATGGACCTTTTAAACCTAACATTTTCAAAAATAACCCCCACGACAAAGATTTTAGCATTTTAAAATTGAGGGGGTAAAAATGATAAATTGAGGAAAACTAACCTGTGATCTCGTGGGTCGATGATCTGCACGTGGAGGCATGATCGCTATCTCACCACAAACATTTTGACTCTACTCTCGTAAGAAACTATCACCGTGGGTCCTAGAGCTCAGAATCAATCAAATCAACACGCGTAAATGAATAGGAAAATGGGCCCACTTTCATATATATAGCAACCTGACTTGTTTTGAATGTTTTTTTCTCGGGTTTGGAGCACTGACAGAGGTAAGTTCTTACCCCCACACAAATGGTATGTCCTCATTTCCCATTATTTTAGCATTTATTTTCTGATCTATCTTGTCTATCTACACTTGAGTTCTCTTTTCATTTTACAGGAGCAGGAATTTTGGATGGCGTCATTTCGACACACGGACATATCAGGTATAACTTTCAACTTCCCATTTTGGGACCACCATACTCGAACCCACCGTTTTACACCTCTTCATGGCTAAAACACTTCTCCAGGGGGCAATATGTATGTACCCAAAATTGTAGGGTACTGCACCATTGGAACAACGTAACACGTACCCCAATGATGATGACAGGTCTCCTCGCATGGTGTTTGGGATCTTGAAAAGCTCTCTAAGTATGCATTATCATCTGCATGCCTTGCTTAGCCCCCGCGTGCTTTGTTTTTCTATTTTCCCCTCTTTTCTTTTCCTTTTTCTCTTTAGTTACGAAACCGCCACCACGATAGGCGGCGGTCCCATGACCGCCTCCCTAAGAAGAGCGACGATCCTGTAACCGCCACCTTGCTCGGGCGGTGGTCCTTTACGTGTTTTCCGAATGCTCTTTTAACACAACTCACATAAATTTCAACGTTTACCAACTTTTTTCATTGCCATAAGCTTGCATTAATGATTTTGGTTCCCTGGAATAGTGTTTTGCCATTGTTTATAGTTTAAGAGTTCTATTTGGTTTTTACCTTGGGTAAATGCAAATGCTATAAATAGTTGGCTTGTGCTCAAGCAAATGGCCCCTCAAATTTTCCTCTAAATTTCTCATTGCAATAGATTAGTCTTTCATTTTATTTAGAATTCTTAGTTTCTTTCATTGCATGCCTAGTTAGTGTTGTTTTGTTGTTAGGAAGCCACATATCCATCTTGTGCAAATGCTATTGATATTTCATCCAATCCATTGGAGTAAAATAGTTTGTTTTCAATAGGAAGCCATTAAATTTGTAGGTTTTGTTCTTCAAATAGGATAGTTTCGTGTTACGGAAGTTTTATGTTGCATGACTCGTAATAAATCCGGATAGGAATTGCATAAGCCAAGCTCTGTACTCTTGCGCTATCTCTCTCTACTCACATTGTATTCGAGTCTATATCCTAATTTGCCTTTGTCCCAATATCTACTTGCTGATGCTAGCATTACATGATTTCTGGATCCACGTGAACATGAATGAGCGAGGAGATCACACTAAGGGGACATTACTAAAGACACCATCGGATTTGCCAACGTTCTCGAGAATCTAGGTTCTATCTTTCAAAGTTCTAATTAGAAACATATCAAATAGAGTAGCCAATCACTTTATTTCAGTCAATTTTACTTTCGATATTGCCGGGAAGGCTGTGGGGATTGATAGTTTCGAGAAACTACGATTCATTTCTCACTTCGAGGTAGGATCGAGAGTCTTGCAAATAGACTAGATCAGTTATATCATTGCTTAGAATAGATTTACAACTGCATGAGCAAGTAGCTATACTCGATTACTTTGTTTGTTTTAAAATTCGACACTAGGTTAACTATCAATTCTAGATATATGATAAAGTTGTTCTTTAAATTCTGTTTAGTAGATAGATATATCAAATTTAGGAATATACATAGACATATCTTTCAGAATTAGTTTATTCTGTCATTAGTTAGATTTATATAAATTTCTTTTGTATGACAATCACGGGACCTAGAGAGCCCAGGGAATATGTATTCAAGCCAATCATGCCCCAACCTAATCTTTTCATAGCCATAACTGATATAGATCAGAATCTCAGGATCCAAGTCTTCCAAACAATGGTAAACTTACAACAAATTAGTTTCCAACTGCACGGGTTAAACATAGAAGATGACCAAGCACACACATTTTGGTCAAATCAACCAAACTACAAATTACCCTAGGTTCATACCCACATGACTATAGAAGGGTTTGAAAGAGAGTAGACCTTTGGTTGAGACACTTTTGTCCCATAGTCGAAGCATGGGATACTCTCACGGAGACATAGATACTAGCTTAAGAATTCAGGTTGCACAAACGCCTATAAGATACTCTGAGAAGATCGCAAAATTATTGATTCTGAATATAGAAGTTGAAAAGGCATATGAATATTGGATACTAGGGATTAGGGATTGATTCCACACATGACCATAATAGGACCACAACAAATACGAATCTACGGTTGTGACCCATAAATCCCATAGCCCAATGAGCCCATAGGTGAATCAGACATAAATGTTGGCCTACGTACACTAGTGTTCAGATCTACCCCACTTCCACCTATCATCATCGAATAGTTATCCGTATTAGATATAATAGCTAACAAAGGTAAGGAGTTCTATACTAAGCCAGAGAATTTCCCATAGAGTCGAGATATAGTTACCATCCACCCTATGACCTTATCTCGGAGATATACATGAAACTATCCCAGTCATTTTCCTCGTATTCCAAAACCCATAGGGCCGAATCACGCCAAAGCTCGATATTGATTGAATCCTTGAGTAGTCATCCTTGCTGATCAATCTATCACACCAGCTCAAGTTAAAAAAGCCTTCTTTGCATTAGATTTGTAATTTCCACTAGTGCATGTCAAAGACATCAGATTGCCTAACTAGTTTGTCTGGATCACACGCATATTCAATCCCCACCGGCTGTCTCGGCATGACCTTAGGAGGTCGGGTGCGAGGAAGAGTTGCTTGTAGATTCCCACACTCACTTGTCACTTTTCCATCGTATAGTATCCCCCTAGGGTGCACTGGTAATTTTCGTGAAGAAGAAGGATGGGTCATTGTGGTTATGTATTGATTACCGCTAGTTGAACAAAGTGATGATCAAGAATCGTTACCCCCTTCCTCATATCGGTGACTTGTTTGACCAAATGAAGGGAGCCACGGTGTTCTCAAATATTGATCTTAAGTTAGGCTACCATCAGTTGAGGATTTCAGAGGCGGACATCCATAAGACTGCCTTCCACACGAGGTATGGGTACTATGAGTTCACAGTGGTGCCTTTTGGTTTGATGAATGCCCCTGTAGTGTTTATGAGTTTGATGAATGGGGTATTCAGAACCTTTATAGATCACTTCATGCTCATCTTCCTTGATGAAATCTTGGTATACTCACAAACACGTGAGGAGCACGAGGGCACCTTCGACAAGTTCTTCAGTGTCTTCATGAGCAGCAGCTTTACGGGAACTTGGAGAAGTGTGCTTTCTTCTAGACAGAGGTGAAGTATTTGGGACATGCTATTTCCAAGAAAGGTATCGCAGTTGACCCTTCTAAGATTAGAGCCATTATGGATTGGCCAACACCCATTACTATGACTGAGGTGCACAACTTTATAGGTTTAGCAGGATACTATAAGAGGTTTTTTCAGGACTTCACTCAGATAGCGCACCCCATCACTTCCCTTCAGCAGAAAGTGAAGAAGTTTGTTTGGACGGATAGGTGTGAGTAGGCCTTTAAGACACTGAAGGAATGTCTCACTACAGCACCCATTCTTACTATGCCGGATCCACATGGTGTGTTCTTTGTATGCAGAGATGCTTCTTTAGCAAGGATTGGAGGTGTGTTGATGTAGGATGGCATGGTTCTAGCCTTTGAGTCTTGCAAACTCGGTGATCATGAGCTTAATTATCGACTCATGACCTTGAGCTTGTGGTAGTTGTGCATGCTTTAGTTTGATGGAGACAATTTATTCTTGGTCAAAGATTCACACTTTGGACGAGATCATTTGAGTCTTTTCCACCTCTTCATGCAGCCCAATCTAAATGCTCTTCGAGAGGCATTGGATGGAGTTACTCCGTGAGTATGACATGGAGATAGAGCATGTGAAGGGGAAAGAGAATGTGGTTTTAGAGGCTCTCAAAGCAAACAGAGACATGAGAGTATGGCTACTTCGGTGAGTAAATATTTGTGGAGTAGAATTATTCAACAACTTCCTCTTGGCAGCTTCTACACACTGCACTCAAGAAGAGATTGAGTCCCAGAGACACCTTGAGGGAAAGTTTGATGGTTTCTCACTAGAAGGGGATGGAATTCTTAGGCACAAAGGTTGGATTTATGTTCCCAGAGAGACAGAGGCTTGAGGTAGGAAATCTTGACAGAGGCACATCGTGCACCCTACTCACCCATCCCGGGGTGAAGAATATGCACACCACTTTGCGATAGTTATATCACTTTGGAGAGGACTTCGCAGGGACATGGCTCAATTTCTATCATGTTGTTTAGAGTGCCAAAAGTGAAGGCCGAGCATCAACATCCATCGGCCTTCTCTTTCCTCATGCTATCTTTGGAGAGGAAATGGGACACCATTTCCATGGATTTCATTGTTGGGTTACCAATGTCGAGATATCACCATGACGCCATCATGGTCACGGTTGATAAATTAACAAAATTAGCTCAATTTTATCCAGTGAAGACCACTTATATAGCTAGTGCAGTGGCACATGTCTACTTGGATGAAATTTTCAGGTTGCTTGGGATTCCGAGGAAGATCATTTGTGACTATGATCCTTTATATAGTTCCCAATTCTGGACTACCATGCAGTATGTTCTCGGGACAAAAATTAACTTCAACACAGACTTATCACCCTAAGATAGATGGATAGGCTGAGAGGGTAAATCCAATTTTGGAGGACATGCTCAGGATGTACGTGATGGATCATCATGTGAGATGGGAGGAGTACTTGTACTTAGTGGAGTTTGCCTACAATAATAGTTTTCAGAGTTCTTTAGGTATGGCACCTTTTCATGCATTGTATGGTAGGGAGTGTAGGACACCCCTTAGCTGGGACAGGTTGGAGGATAGAGTATCTCTTTGGCCAGCCCTTTTGTAAGACATGGAGTAGTAGGTAGTGCTGATCAAGCAAAGATTACAGGAGGCACAGGATAGGAAGAAGAAGTATGCTGATAAGCATAGAACCGAGTGTAATTTTTATGTGGGCATGAAGGTATTCCTTCATGTTAGGCCACATAAGAGCCTGATCCATTATGGAAAAGGTTCTAAGTTATCTCCTCGGTTTGTTGGACCTTTTGAGATCTTGGAGTGTATCGGCCCGTTGGCTTACCATCTAGCATTGCCACCCAGCTTGTCTCGTGTACATGATGTGTTTCATGTTTCTGTTCTTAGGAGATACATCACATATCCTTCTCATGTGCTGGATTGGACATCATTGTAGGTACAGGATCGAGGCAGGTGATGGTGGAGTGCATCTCCGTATCATAGATCGCAGGACCCTGGGCCTTCGAGGCAGAGATATTGATCAGGTATGGGTACAGTGGGACAGATACGATGAGATTGCAGCCACTTGGGAGGATGCTACTATTTTACGAGTGTAGTTTCCACATTTGTTCCAGTGACTTCCAAGAGGAATTCAAGTCTAAGGGGAGGGGGATGTAGTGCCCACTTCCCTTTGACACTGTTTAGATACTGATTTTGACACTATTGATCATATTGTGGACATTATTATTTTTGATGTAGTATGATGTGTATATGCTAGATGATGGATTATTCTAGACAATATTATCTTTTGATTAGATGTTAGATTATGGATTAGTATTGATCGGATTCGGTTAATATGCTTGATGATCATTGAGACATTACTATTATTATGTGGATTATGATATCTTGGTTGACATGGATGGGTTATTGATGTTGATTTTAGACATGTGACATTTGATGTTATAAATAGCTCTAGAATAGAGACTCATTAGATAATGATATAGTTACAAATGGAATTCAAATGATGATGTTAAATTCTTGATATTGTCGTGATTTGGATTTTATCTTTATATGTTGCTTATATCATTTGGATGTTCTGATGTGGCCACAAGGCCGAAGGAGGTATTGTTATTTTGCAGGTTAAAAATCACAACAATGTCGGGGGACTGGAGACTAACCATATTGGAATTCTATGTGAAATCAACAAGGTCACCATGGCAACTGTGTTTGATTTGTGTGTTGAGTTGTGTTAGGACTTCCCATGGGGGGGATTTCCACTATTGTGACCATGTGATATGTGTGTTTAATTTTGTGTCCCTTTTTAGTTGTTGTTGCATGTATTTTATTTGTAATATGTTCCTTTTTTAATTATTTTAAATGTGACAAAAGAATGTGAGAATCATATAGTTAAAACTTTAATTAAATTAATTTGGATGTCGAGTGTAAGAAATAAAGTTGTAGTCTTAATTAATAATTAAATCTGATTTATAACCATGTGATAAATAAATAAACCTTATGTCAAAGATTGTAATAAATGAATGTCATAGATATTAATACATTTTGAAAGAGTGTGTAAGTTACCATGTAAGGATGTGTAAGAATTTGTAAGAGTTGTAAGGTAGATTTTGGAAGGTCAAACACTCCATCTCTTTTGAAAATTCAAAATCTACCTTGGAGGACAAATTTGGAGGCTTGTGGGACAAGTTAAACTTGTCCCACACCTCTCAAAAACCTCCACCAACCATGACTATAGTTTTGGAGTCAAAATCAATCCTTTTTATTGCATTTTGATATGATTTTGTGTAAGAATTGATTGCACTTGTCTTACAAATTTTTAATGCATTCCTTTTGGAGTATGGGCTAAAATGAAGTATGTAAGTGGTTTGTCATTCACATTTATTGTGATTTATTTGTTGATGTTGATTTTCATTCTTGGGGAATGAGGAAAAATGATGTGGCAACCCACTTGGAATCCACATCATCCTCTCCCCACCCTCTCCTTTAAAAATTCGAACTCTTCCCTCATTTGAGGTTGTTGAAACTTTGTTATTGCACTCTTGGGTCGAATTTTCTCTTGCCTTTGGAGCTTGCTTTGTGGAAGGAGCTTGGATTGATTCACATGCTTGTACATTGCTGTTTTGGGACTGTGTTTTGAGCATCAAAAGACTGTTGTGTTGGAAAACAAATCTCCATAATGGAGAGGTAGGCTCTTTCCCTTTTTACTTGTTGTTTTTCCCTCTTTCTTGCATGCAATATTGAATGGTTTTGTGTTTGCATTCTTGGATGGATGGGTAGAATGCTTAGGGAAAGGTGTAGGGAGAAGACTATGAGGTTTTATCAGAGGAGGGATAAGGGATTGCCAAGGGCACTTGTCTTGTGGAGGGAGTGTTGGTTTGGGATCCACCTAGGAAAATAATATGCTTGCATTTCTTACTTTGGAGGGGGCATAAGGGATAAATTTGGAGGAGGGATAAGGAGGGGTTGAGGAGGGATAAGGTTTATGGGTTTCGTTATGATTTTGGTAGGTTGTTTTGGTGGATGCCCAAATTTCAACAAGGGAGACATAAGGAGACCTCCATAGATCTTGCTCTTGTTTGGCTTGCTTTCTTGAAGAAGCCTTTGTTTTGTTGTGTTGTTTTTGAAGTAGTTGTGAACTACATCTTGATTGAATTATGTGTCTTTTGAATGTGAAAGAATGTTTGTTATATGTGAAAGAAGCCATGTTTCCATGTGTTGTAAATCATGCTCCATTTCAATATGGTTGGGGCTCGGGGGCCAATGGGGAAAGATGGATTCTCTTTTCCCATTGGGTATCTTGGTTGGGTGGAGAGCATTGCCTTTCCCCCTTCCTTGTTGTGATCTAAAGATGAAAGATGAAGAATTCAACATACTGCTGTTTGGAGAAAGAAAAACTAGTTTTGACAGTCCTCTTTTCTTGAGAAAATTGAATGTAACCCTTCCCACTTAGAGTGGATGAATGTAATTGATGTTGAAATGTGAAATGTTTACCTTGTAATTGGAAGTTGTAATTGAATTGAGAAATGTATTCTCTATTTTACCTTGGAAAGATAATGTAAATGATATTCCATACTTGTAATTTTGAAATTTGAAATCAAATCAAATTGGAAAGGAGTTCGGTTGTAAAGTTATTTGACCTCTCAATAAAGGATGGCATTGATTCTTTTAATTTTGTTGGAATGTGCATATTGGATTGTATTGAATGTCTTGAATTACATTTGCTGTTTGAAATGGTATCTCTGTTGAAAAAGAAAATGCGTGAAGAATAAAAGACAACATTTTGTTTCCTTGCTTTTTATTGTCAAATTTAGATATCAAAATGGTGCCATGTACTTTGAGTAATAAATTAGAGCAATAGAATGTTTCAGATCAGAATTGAAAATGCTTCCACTTTGGGAAATTGTAAATTGACTTTTAATTTGTTAGTAATTGAATTCTGTTTTCTTTAGAATCTGGCACCGAAATTAATTCATTAAATGCATAGTTCAGATTTATAACTAAAATTAAGGAATGAGACAATGAAATTTAGATGTATTAATGTTTAAGAAACCTTGTGGAAATGCAACAATTAAAATGACTATCAAGAACTTCATCAAACTAGATTTTAAACTTGCATAATTAAATTTCTGTCAAAAGATGTAAAAAAAAATTGCAAAAGACAACTTAACTATCAAATTGAATCTTGAAAATATACCTAAACTTATCCATGATCATCCCTCCATATTCAGTTTGCATGTTGAGAAGAAAAGAAATCAAAATTGAACCAAACTTAAAAGTTAGAAAAAACTTCCAATTATGAAGTTATAAACCCTACAGATTGTTTCTTGAAAATTGAGCCTTAAAACTTTATCGAATTCCAAAATTGATGACTCCTGTGCAAAGAGGATTCCGGAGCTTTCTGGAAATTCCTCGTTTACCCAAAATGGAGTTTCCTATCAAAAGTTAAGGCCATTTGAAGTTTTAATTCAAAATGGCCATCCCAAAAGAAAAATAAATGAATTTAACTTTATAAAAATTTAATTCTACACTTTGGAAAAATTCCTTAAAACGTCCGCCGCCCGCCACCCTCTCATCCTATTTGAAGTTGCCACATGGCACCTTGGAGGCGAGACCCTTTTAGAACTTAACATTTTGAAATTTTGGCCTCAAGAAATTTTTCTCAATTTTCCTGCAACTACGCGGTCCCATGCCAATCACGTGCTGACACATGGCAAGGAGGGGCGCGGGTAAAATTCAAAACTTAAATTTTTTTGACTTGGGATAAATTTCACATTTTTCTCTCTGCATTCCCGTGGCACCGGACCAATCACGGGCTAACACTTGGCTTGGCGGTCGCGTGGAAGAAAATTCCAACTTTGGGGTCTTTGGGAAAAAAAATAATTTTTCCTCTGCTACCCGTACCTCCATGACCAATGGGGTGATGACACGTGTCCCCATGGGCGCGCAGCCACACAAACCTTTTGGTTTTTTCATCTCCTTTAGCGCAAAATCCATTTTACCTCCGCCGACCCATTGACCAACGTCGAATCATGGGATGCCACGTGGACCCCTTTTACGTGGTGGGGGTGGGTGGTTTCGAAGACAAATTTTTCCCATGGAAAAACTTGGATTTGCATTTGGGAAAAAAATTTAAATTTTCCCCCTAAGCCCATGGACTTCCCAAGGGAAAATTTCTCCCTAAAACTCTGCTAGAGCCATAACTCGAGTTCTACAAGGAGTTAGGAGGACTTATTTATATGGTTGGAAAGGTGAGAAATTTCCTATCCAATGAGCATAATTTAGGAAATATTTGATGAATCTAAATGTGAGAAAAATTTAATTGAATTTCTGAGCACATTAAGAGCGAGCATGGGGGTAAATTGCTCCCTAAACCTAAGAAAAACATGTAACCCTAAAATTTGAAATTTATGAACTTGTTATAAGTTGAAAATGGAAATCTTGTGTTAGAATCTATTCTAGAACCTATTAATTCAAACTGATGCCTTACAACTTGGTTGTAGACTCTTCTAATAATAAAAAAATTATCCCATAATTTTCCCAAATAATTCCTAGTTTGTTTCTTGGTCTCGAGGGGTTGTTTGAAGAGGGAATGACATAGGAGGTCCTTAAAAGAAGGGGATGAATGTGACTTAAGAGTCGAATTAGATGATTTTTAATAATACTTGGCATCCAAATCATCACAAGAATCGGAGGAAATATTTGGATTGGAATCCTCGAAGAAGAGGAAATGTGAAGCCCGAAACTTTTATTCCTTATTGTCATATGTATAAAGGACCTTGCAATAGTTAATCATTATTGGTGCGTGTTTGGTTCAAAGGCATAGACCTAGATTGTATGATAAAAATTCTTCAAAGTGAAGAATATTTCATGTTGAATTGGGCATCATAATGATAACCAACTACACATTTTGTAAAGATGAAGATGCTTGTGTGATTTTCCAAAAGGGAAGATAAGGGAAATGTACATTATGATGAATCGATATTGATAATCCAACAAGGTTTGGAGGCATAAATGTCAAAGGATTGATCAAAATTTTAGCAACATAAATGATACAAAGGAAATATTTCCAATGTTTCATTAATGCAAAATTTTCTTGATAGGAAATTATTTTTCCAAGGTTTGAAAGATATGTTCAAAATTGATCATAAACTTAGGAAAAAATAAGAAGATCAAGAGGATCAAAGACCCAAAGGATTTTCCTAGAAATGAGGTTATAATATGGATAAACACAAGGAATAATCACGATTCAAAACACAAAGCCAAATTAATGACCAAAGAATAATTAATGATAAAGAATCAATGGATGTTTTTTCCAAACCTATCAATCAAATGAGTTACTTACTATTTTCTTTTCAAATGGTATTTGATGTTTAAGATGAGAAATTTTTTTACACTTATGTGAAGTTCAAAGAAGTGAACAAGGTCTAAGTAATAACAAGAGGTTGAAATTATTCCAAAACATAGTATATGTAAAAGAAAGATTGAATCCAATCAAGACCTATATCTCTAAAAGTGGAGGTTTTGAGTATGAAAAACGTAACAATACCACTAAGATATGTTAACCAAACTTTATGGAAAAGTAAGGTAGTAATATCAAAATAATATTGATATGATGTGCACAAAGGTAGCAACAACACCTCTTGAAATCAAGGTAATGTTTGGAAGGAAACAAAGACTGAAGTATACCAAGGAATTATAAGAATGCAAGTAGTGTAATGCTAAAATCTAGACACTTAGGCCAAGTTTGTAAGAAACAAGATGTAAGTATCAAACAATTTGTGTTACAATACAAGAATGTTAACAGATTAAAAGGAGAATCAAACTAATGAATTAATCTTAACTACAATTGATGATTTTGACTTGGGTATCAAAATAAAAAAGGCTACTGAGGAAATGAAAATGTCTCCACACACTTTATACATTTAACAACTCAGCAAAAAATGGATTAGCATAAATGAACACATACGTGGTGAATACAATCAATTAGCAACACAAGGGTAGTCACTCTTCCTATAATCAACAAAGTGTTAAAAAAGTGAAGGAAGTAGATCAATTGGTGTTGAAGAGAGTTCATCCTCATTTCAAAAAATATTTACCTCACACCAAAGGTTGAGTAAAAACAATGCCAAATTAATTCTTTACAATCCTCTTGATGAATGACACATTGTTGAAACTTTGATGAAATCTCCCTTATTAAAAAAACTAGGTTATAACTCTAAAAATTTCTCTCTTTGCGATAGCTCTAAAATCAATTTTTTTATAATCGTAAAAGTTATCTCCTAGTCAAAGATAGCTTCTAGGTGGTTCACTCAACTAGGTGTCACAAGTTATCTAAAAGTGAGCTCAGTTTACCAAGGTTTCCCAAGGATTATCCCAAATTTACTTTACCCCCTTCAAGTACAGTGGGAAATAAATGTGTCCATTGTGTACTCTCACTGGGGTCGCGATACAGATAAATTTGATGCTAAATCTCACAAATGGTAACACTAGTCAAGTAGGTTGTGTGGATCACTTCCTATTTTTTCCACAAGGTTCCCTCTTCCATGGACTACTTTAGGGTTCCTAGAACCACCATTATTTTTGTAGCTTAAGTTTTTATGCGAAAGAGGTTATGTTCTAGTTGAGTGGATAGAGATGTACCCTTTTCAAAATCATGTAAATAAAGTGTGATGTTTGTGGTGTATTTTTTTAACTTGTTTATCATAATGTGGTTTTCTTGAACACATTTTGGCAACCTGCATGTAAACTATATTATTATTTTTGTTTTGTCTCAATTTCTTCCTTCTTTGACAAGCATTTTTTGTCTTACACAACGGATTAGTAATTTTCCATGCACAAAAAGAGGAAAACCACCATTTCTGATTCTCAAGATCATCCTAAGACATAAGAGAAGAGGATATCTGATTGAAAATCCAACTAAGAAATCAACAAATGGAAAATACTTAAATCAAATGTGATACATGTTTATTTTAACCAAATTTGACATTCCCAATGTTTTTCAAAGAAAAAGAAAGAGATAAGAATCGTTTTTGATTCCCAAGATCACCCAAAATATTGCAAGGAAGATTAGATGTGAATTCACTCTTATGATTAAGTATGTAATGTTTATCTAAAGTTAATACAATTGAAACAAAATCATGTAAATACACCTTGGAAAATAGAAATTAATCAGAATAAACCTGGAATATGTTAGTATTTAAATGACATGAGCCTTTGTAAAGGCCAAAATGATATTCAAAACTCGATTGTGGTACCTACACATAGATCCAGGTATATGCGCATGGATTATGGTGTATGTGTACCTCTGTGTGGACTAGCAGATCTACAGAGTGCTTATGTGGTGAGAGAGATGCATGTGCCTTCCTGAGCACACATGCACTAGTGGATAAATGTGTATGCGTGGGAATAAAAATAGAAATTCAAAC
This sequence comes from Taxus wallichiana var. yunnanensis, assembly GCA_018340775.1. NCBI lineage: Eukaryota > Viridiplantae > Streptophyta > Pinopsida > Cupressales > Taxaceae > Taxus > Taxus wallichiana. Next base: position 261,945,654 of record CM031244.1, on the reverse strand, counting down.
AAATATGATAGTGTATGTGAGCTAGCAGAATGTTGTCTCTATGTTAGGAAATGGCTGTATGTGTAGCTATATACGACACGGAGTGTGCACAAAATCATAAGGATGAATGCAAAGCATGGTTCAAGCACCTACGCGGGTTTTACTATTTTAACATAAACATGCTAGAATACTAGAACAGTGTGTGTGTGATATAAGAATGATGTTTGTGCTAGGAAATGAGTGCCTGTGCATTGGTTTATGTACTTGTGTGCCCCTTGGAAAAAATGTACCTGGGGATGACATCAAAATATGACACAATGAGGTAAGTAATATTAAAAGCTCAAAATTTTAACATGTTAGCTCAAAATTGACAACAACCCATCAAAATAAAACCCCTAAAGAGGACTCAACACATGCAAAGTTAGCAAAAATCATAAGAAATTTAACATTATTTCAAACATGTGCATATCAAGGGTTAGTCAAATATTGAAATAACAACTTAAAATTAACTACAATGTTTCAGCACTAAGGAACCCTCCCACTAGGCATGCCAAATGTGTACATGAAGTAGCTAACAATGCAAAGGAAATCAAAGCTAACACCTAATAGCTTCAATACAATGCTAACTAGATCAATATACCATCATGCTAAGAGCTAAAAAAGTAATAAACATCAATACTATGCATTAAAACCTTGAAAATAAAACCTCAAGCTAACATGCTAACATTTATTACTCTACACTTTAGAAATATAAATCAATTAAGTGGACCTAGTTAGATGCTTTAGCTATTAAAGGGTTGAGAGTTGTTACTCTATCTAAGCGGATAGATGATGGAGGTTCATCAAGTTATGGCAACAAGGCATTTCTTGATTAATTTCATTGATCTTCACAAAATAACTTAGATTATTAAATGCAAATGGATGATTCCTATCTCCACTCTAGAAAGGAATAATTCCATAGGATGATGAAATGTCTATAGTATATGCTCTATGCTCATTTAGGTGTAAAGGTGTAAGTAGAAATGGTGGAAGAGGGTTCCTTTTATAACCCAATGGATAAAATAAGCTTTACATCCCTTTACATGTGGGATAATAGAAAGGTTGAGTTAGTTGGGGATGACCATGGTTGAAAGGGGGTTGAGTCAACCTTAGGAGAGTTTAGTTTGTCCTTTAGTGACTCATGGGGTTTGAGGGGATTTACTAATTAACGAAAGTGATTAATTAATAGGTGAGCAAGCTAATCTAATATTTTGAAAAGAATAATTAGTATGATTTAGGGGATAAGAAGGGTTTAATCAAATAACTGATGATTTATTGATATAATAGAAGATGAAATTTAATTAACTAAGAATAATTCATTAATTCATGTAGAAAGGGTTTAATTAATGGAAGATCGTTAATTGTCATCTTTGTTGGATAAAAGGGACAATTAACTAGCATAATTTAGTTAATTAATGATGATAGAAGAGAAAATATGATATATTGATGATATGTCATCCATTTGTGGGATTGAGTATAAATAGAAAAATTTAAGTATTTAAATTGTTGGAGATAAATTATAGGGGTCTACGGTGTGAGATAAAGATTGCAACAAAAAAAGGAGGTATTGGAATAAAAATATCATGACTATGAATGCAACTCTTGTTTCAAAAATGGGATGGAGATTAATCAAGGAGAAATATCCATGGATATAACTTATTAAATAAACTATCTAAATCAAGTTAATATATAATATTCCTTAATCAATGCCACTCATCTCAATGGTTACTACTTTTGGAACAATTTGGTTAACATAAGAAACGACCTTGTTTCAGGGATGTAAATGGTTTCTTAGAACTAGTGAAAACATTAATTTTTGGAATGATAGGTGACATAATTTTAGTAATCTCAATAATAATGAGAAATGGGAACAAATTAAAAGAACCCTTAGTGGAGCTCTAGGATAACAAGTCAACAAATATATTACGAATATTAAAGGCGATTACATTCGAGAAATTTTGAGTCTATTCTCCCGATCAAAAGTAAATTCTAGTGGACCCACAAAATATTCTCAAACATATTCCTATCAGTAAAATTCATTCCAAGGATGAATTGATATGGTGCAATTCTCTTCATGAAAACTACACATTGAGGTCGATTATCAATTATATTGTGATGAACCCACTTGTAAGTTTCCTTGCAATAAGATCTGGTTCAAATTACTCAATTAAAAAAATTCTCTAGATGGTCTTGAATAAAGGCATTCTAACCATTGGTAATCTTATCAAAAGGGGATCACCATTCCAAATAAATGTTATCACGGTAAAAAAAATATAATGAAACCATCTATCATCTCCTTTTGTACTTTCCCATTGTTGGCGCTCCTTTATATCTCATCTTCAATAGGTTTGGTATTATTTAGTCCTTCCCGGATGGAATTATGCAGGCCTAAATTTAGTGGCAACCTTATTTTAAACATGCTCTTCTCTGTAGACTTTGGAGACTCATCTTCCCACATACTATATACTGTATATGGAAGGCTTGAAAATCACTTATCTTTAGAGACACCAACAAAGATATCAATATAATTTTGAATAAAATTAACATTTCAACAAAAGAAAACATCCTAAAGATTAAACCCCCTAAAAAAATCAATACCCTAAAGAAGAGGAGAAATTTTTAATGGCCTTAAACATGTATATTGAGTATATTTCAACTTCCGTACCCAACATTGATAGATCTCTGTTGATGGATTCCCCCAAAAGATGGTTATCATAATTTAAATTTCAATGGAGCCTCTAAAGTCAACCCATGGGAAGCGGTGGTGGTGGTATCATTAGAAACAAATAGGGTCATATAATTGTTATTGATGTTGGTCTCATGGGTAAGTAATCTAATAACTTTTCTAAATCCCTAGCTACTCTCTAGGGAATCAAATTGTCTAGGATGTTCAAAGTTAAAAATCTCATTATGGAGGAGATTATATGAATATAATTAACAATCTCCGTAGAATTCAAATGACTAATAGGACCATTAGTGATTTCATTAATGAAGCTACTATACTTTGCATTGGTCTTAATATAATGTTTCAACATGTGTATAGGGAGGGTAATAATGCTTCAGATGCTCTTTTTACTATAGGTGTTCATATACATAATTATAGTCCATGGCATGATATCAAAGAAGTCCCCATATGGAAATCATTCCATCATCTTTAATGAAGCTACTACTCATCACATCATTTCTCCTTAAGCAACATCTTTTACACATGTGGAACTCCCCTCCTAGGTACTTGAAGAAAATTAATTTCAATCATTTTTATTTCCTCCACACCTTGATCCTTGAGGTATTTTATCACAATAAAAAGGTTTGGAGAAAGACGTGGGGTTTCATTAGAAAATTAGTTCAATTTCTTGGCTATTGAATTTATGTCATAAGGCTTACTTGTTGCTGCTATCACTCAAAAATCACTCTACCACTAGTTACTTTTACAATGGGAGGAACACCTTGCTCGGTCAAGCCTTTTTCAACCTCCATAGAAAGAAAATGTTTAAGTTTGAGAAAGCGTAAACATTAGAAGCTCCTTATACTTCATTCAACTAATTTGGGTACATGATCAATATATCTCTCTTCAATTCTGGTAAAAATTGGAAGGAAACAAATATCAAGTTTAAGGGAAAATAATTTAACATTTATGAGGAATCTATCTCCTCCATCATGGGTTTGAGTAGGGATGGTAATAATTTTTTCACAATAAGTTCGATAAATAGGTAGAGGAAAGCTTATTCTTTGACGATGCGAAAAATTAAAATCGACGAGAAGATATCACTGCTCCTATATTCGGCAACTTTTTGATGAAGTTTTTCACATCATGGTTCGATACATAACACTTTAATGTAAGTTCTTCACTCTTCCTCTACATCATTTGGTTCTTCTCAATCACTTCAGGTGTTAAGCTAAGGATAAGTCTTTGAAGATAATGTACACTTTATCCTCAAGTATGGAACCAAGACCTCGAGTTTGATTCTATTACCATCATTCAACGGGAAGTTTCCAAAATTTCTAGCTAATTCAGATCCCTTGAGGAAAAATATAATAATCAATTGGTCACTCACAAAGTAGTCATTGATCTCCTTTAGGTACACATTAGCCGATCCGCGATGTTAGTGGAATTCTTACATTGTCTTGACATAGTGGGAGGAATACTAAGAAGTTTAAACCATCTAGTTGGGACCCTAATATTTGGAAAACTATGAATCTATACAAGGCACTTAGGGTATCTCTTAAAGTGTATAAAAAATATCAGAATTAGTGCCCTTTTCCCTTTGTGTTCTCTCATGTCACAGCTCATGTGGTGTTGTTTTTCTTTGTTAGTTTATTGTCAAAGCAGGCTACTACTAGGAAGTTGTCCCTACCTTAGTACTTTTATAGTTTTATCTATATTTTTGTTTTTTTTTTTTGGTTATGGTCCCGACATATCCAAAACCCACTTTTCTCTCTCTTGTATATCTTGGTTGTTGAGCATTTTTGGTTGTACTAAACAAGATGGTCCCTTCAAAACCATTTACTTATATTAAAAAATGATATCTAATTTTATTATCAAATGAATAAAAATAATTCTAAAATAATTAAATAATATTATAAAAATATGATTAAAATTTATAAACATAATGTTGGTGCTCGATTTTATCATGCCCTAGTTTGCCCTCAAAATTCTTTATTCTACGGGCTCTATCATATTTTTCTATTTCCCCGAATGGATGCATGATAACTCTTTTCTTCATTTGGTTGTCATGATCAGTCCTTTCCTTTGGTCAAGGATCACATGAAGTCAAAATATTGTTTTCCGTTAAATCTGTCCATGAGAAAGAATTTTTATTTTCGGCGTAAATTCAGGTTTTGTCCCTTCCTTCTATTTTCCATAGTCACGTTTTGTTTTCCTATCAATTTTTATCCCAACATCTCGTGAAAACATGGTCCTTTCTGATTGGATGCGGCTTGATGGGGCATTTTGAAACTCTAAGGCCTGCTTCAACTCAATTCTTGTCCACATAGAGAGAGTGTCCTCATCTTAAAACTCACCTCTTGGTTTGACATTTGGAGTTACACCTAGGAGACACGTGGAGGTTTCTGCTGGCCTTGCCAAGACTTAGGCATTTTTTTTTCATGCGACCAATGTAGCTTTGTCAAACCATTGACATGTGGAGGGTTGATGCTGATTTGAGGATCCGCCTTTGACTCCTACCTTAGTATTTGTGCCAAGGAGACATGTGGAGGCTTCCAATGGCTCCTCTCTATACTCAAACTTTTCAAGAAACTTTTTAAGGCACGAGACTCATGGAGCACCCACACCGGTTTGGGACCTATGTACATCTTGTACTTTTTTTGAAAGAGCGCTGAAGGGACACTTGGAGGTTTCAATGGCCAAAGAAACTTTCTTTGACCCTAGACACATGGCACCTTCCACTGGTTATTAAACATTTTCAACAACTTTTCCAAACCGAGACACATGGTGAGCCCGCACTTATTTAGAATGTCCACTTTTGGGCACCATATCAAAAGTGCACCAAAGAGACATGTGGAGGCTTCCACTAGCTCCTTTTTATACTGAGAATTTTTCAAAGGCGAAAAGGAAATTTTCTTGGGCCTAAGGCACATGGAGAGCTTGTGCTCATTTGAGGTCCCACGTCTAAACTTCATCTTTGAAGTTACGTCAAACAAACACGTGGAATTCCCATGCTCATTTGGGAACCTTCCTATGTACTTCACCTTTGCACTTACACCAGGGGCAACACATGGAGGCTTCTGCTAGCTCCTCTTTACACTTGGAAGACTCATAATTGTAGTGTAGGTAATGTGGGATAATCCATGTGTAGAAACTCATTTCTAAGAGTCATAAATTGAGGAATACATGTGAGGGAACTCATTTCTCAAGGTGTATTCTTGAGGGTGAAAAGGATTTCCTGTTAGATCCGAATATATAAAGCCACATGAATAAGATTAAAATGGGGATTTCTTGCATGACAGAATAAAATAATGATTAGAAGAACTGTCAAAACTTTATAGAATGGCATCCCAGTCATTAGTCGATGGTCTAAGAAATGTGATCAGTTCATGATTCTTCCACCTTTGTAGCTATGGGTGTAAATTTGTTAAATGTCACTTTTTGAGAAAAAATTGGTAACAAGCAAAGGATTCCTCGAATATTCTTCTTTTTGGGGGAAAATTTGGGATGAGTGAGTGAATGAATTATATAAATGTAATGAGGATACTCTTGCAAAAGTTAGGGGTTGAATTCTTATGAGAAAATTTGAAAAATACCATCTTCCGAGGAGACCATATGAGAAACATGTTAATATCTTATGATTTAGATTTGATCATGTCAAGTTGGTTGTAATTGCACAACCATTGAAAAGCTTTGAGACTGTTCAAAGAAACCTTCCCCTATTGATGAATATAATCAAATTTGAATTAATTTGTGTTAATCTTGGGAAAAATTATGTCTTCTTTATTTTAGAATGTCTGCAAGTAGTTTTTCCTGTTCCTATTGCAATCTTGTGTTAAAATCCCTCTAAATCACATAGGATCTCATCCCTTGTGATAGTTTAGTGGCATTTGCAATTTCATTACGAGAAGAGCCTTCATCCTATAATGAGATAAACAATTTAAAATCACTTTACTGTCATTTTGTTGATAAATATTGTTTGTAAGCCTTTGAGTGTATCTTAGGCATGAGGAACCAAGAGTATTTAATGTTTAATTAAGTATTTAGCTCGAGCCTTCATGTTAAATTCTTGGAGATTGTGTGAAAACGTGAAAATCTAGGCCTCCATTTGATACACACCTTCTCGGTTGAAGGAATATTTTAGCTATTCTAAAGAATTCTATCATTTAGTTTTCTAATTGTTGTGAAGGTCCTCATAAATATGGAAAAGTCAAGTTTATCCGACTTAATCTCCCACCAAAAATTAGTCAAAAACCAATGTATCCTACTTGAACTACCCTTGTTTTCCCGTATGTCGACCAATGAGTAAATTCTACTGCCAAAATATGCATAAGCATTCATGATTCCATAATGTCTTTAGTAACGTTAACACTGTTTAGAAAATATCACCATTATTTAGAAGTGACAACTCGTGAGAGTTAAATTGTGGTGCATTGATCATATTTTCTCAAGGTTTCCTTTCAAATTTATGCAAAGAAGGATTTCTTCATTCACCTTCACCAACAAAGGTTACAAAATAGATCCTCTCACCCCAATTGTAAGGCATGGCCTAAATTAGTGAGGATAGATCAAATCCTTTTATATGGTGTTATCCATTTCTCTAGCACCCAAGTGATAAAGAGCCAGCTGAATCCCTTCCCCAGCTAAAAAACAACTTGTGATCCATCTGTCTTTGAGTATCTTGTTGAATCTTTGATGGTGTTTGGCTTCCAAGGGAGAATCAAGTTGGATACCAACACATAATTAACATCATAATTGACATTATTTTTAATGCTTAATTAATTATAGTGAATTTTAATAATAATTTTATTAAATTATAAAAAATGTATTAATAATTTGTAAAACTAATTAATAATATGAACACCGTTAATATTTATAATGCTCTATTACTTAAAAGAATCATAGAAGAGAAACAAAGGTAATATTTAATTTATTTTAGAATAGACAGGTTGTCCATTCCCGCATCATTTATAGTGATATAAAAATGATTAAGTTCTATATTGATTCAATGATGTAGAATTGTTAGAATAGGCATATGCTAAATCGGTAAAATGAAAGAGTTCTATGATTGTGATGATAATGGGCATATGCCATTTCTTATATAAACAAATATTTTTATCATTGTGGTGAGAATGGACACATTCCCATTCTCATAAACTCAATATAAAAAGAAAGAAAAATCTCCTACAAAAATATAAAGAATGAATTACAAATACTTCCTTTTATGAGAATGTTTAAAATGGACGTAATACCATTCTCATAGTCAATGAATATGGGAAGTATGAGAAATTCTTGAAAAATAAATATATTTTATGTTAATATGATGAATATATTTGGATGAATCGTTAGTAATCAAGCTTCTAATTAACTTCTATTTAACCATTATTTATTTATTTCTCATCATTTAAATTCAACCTCATCTATTCAACATCTAATTGGATGAATTGGTTAGCAAATGTAAATGTAACTTATAGTTATTTCTCATCCTTTAAATTCAATTGAGTCAAGTTCAATCATTTTCTAGAATTTTTTTATAAATATTTCCAAATTATATGCATAATTTTGAAGTATTTCCAAACCTTCTTGAATTTGAGAAGTTTACACCCATGTCTTTATGTGTATTTAATTTACTTATGGTTGTACATACATGATAATTATTAATTTATTTTATGGAATGCTATAATATATTTTCCATCATCTCTCAAACTTTGTATTTTATGTTGTTAGAGTAGTGTATTCTTTTGCATTTGTAGAGAATGATCATATAGAATGTTTTTGAAAAGGAACCAAAGTTCTTAAGGGAATATTTTATCCAAGTAGGAAGTCACTACATTGCAAAGATGTGGAAAGAGAATTTTTGGTTCTTCTTTGTTAACATAGTATTGGATTGAAGAGTCAAATTACATTTTTAGTTGATGAATTTTAAACTTTGGCGGTTATCGGGAATAAAGGATACTAGATTGCTTGGGAAGAGTGTGAAGTGTCAAAGCATGCAAATTCATCCATTCCCCCTGTTGGTGCTCAATTTAATTTTTCCTTGATTGTTCAAAATTTCTTAGTCCGCATGGTTTGAAGTATTTTGTCTCCCTATATGGATGCGTGAAAGATTTTTGCTTTATTTGGTTTCCATGGTTAGTCCTTTCCTTTGGTTGAGGATCACATTACGTCAAGATGTTGTTTTCATTTCTCTATCCATGAGGAATAATTTGTAATTTAGGCGTGAATTTAGGTTTTTCCTTCCTTCTATTTTTCCATAGTTATGTTTTCCTATCAATGATTGTCCCAACATCCATGGAAACATGGACCTTTTGATTAGATGTAGATGGGTGGTTTTTTTCGTGAAACTTGTCACTTTTGTCACATTTGTAAAAAATATCAAATTGGCCCCACGGCCCAAAAAACATCTAATTGGCTATTCAACATATATGAAGAGGCGGGGAAAAAAAATATTCCTTTGACCTCGAAGATGGACATGTGGTTGTTTTTCAAGACAAAGGTAGAGAGGCAGATTATCAGAACATTTTGCATTTTTTTGCCTTTTGGTATGAGGGAGTAAAGTTATAAAATGATCCGCAACTTTGTAGGGGACTTTTTATTGTCACATGTTTGAGTCAAATTCGAAAAGTCAAAGCAAGGAAGCGGGTCGGTGGAGAACTTTGTAGTTTTTAAGCTCTATGGATGTAAATATATAAAAGTGAGTTGGGACTCTGATGGGACCCACATCAAAAGTTGGAAGCAGAGAGGTAGGTCACTGGAGCATTTTGAAGTTTTCTAGCCTGCTTCAACTCAAGTATTTTCCATGTGGAGGTCCTACACTCATTTCGATTGGCCTCTCAATTTGACCTTTAGATTTGTGCCAGGAGATATGTGGAGTTTCCACCGGCCTGTCTTTTCTTCAAGTGGTGGTGTAGCTTTGTGAGACCATAGACACATGGAGGGCTGTGCTCATTCGAGATCTACCTTTGGGTCCTACCTTTACTGACTACACCAAGGAGACATGTGGAGGCTTGCGCTGGCTCCTCTCTATACTTAGACTTCTCAAATAACTTTCTAAGGCCTATTTGGGGCATCTCCACGAACTTTGCTTTTGAAACAACACCGAATAGACACATGGAAGTTTTCATTGGATCTTCCGATACTTAACATTTTTTCAAGTATCAGTGTGCAACTTTTTCATACCATGGGCACATAGTGCTGCCATTGATTCTTAAAATTTTTAACAAATTTTCTAGCACGAGACACGTGGTGAGCCAACACTTGTTTAGGGTCTCCACTTTTAGGAACCATGTCAAATGTGTGCTTTGAAGAGACACGTGGAGGCTTCCGCTAGCTCCTCTATATACTGAGACTTTTTCAAAGTCCAAGGAAATTTTTACATCCCGGGGCATATGGAGATCCTGTGCTCATTTGAGGTCCCACCTTTAGACTTCAACTTTGAAGTTGTGCTAAATAGACATGTGGAAGATTCTAATGGACCTTCCCATACTCTAAATTTTCAGCAATTGGTGCAAATCTCTAGGGATTTAAAACACTTGGAGGGTCCATGCTCATTTGGGATCCTTCCACTAGACTTAATCTTTACAATTGCGCTAAGGAAACACATGGAGTCTTCATTTGGTTCCTCTTTGAACTTGGATGAATCGGACTCCCGGTGTAGGTATGTGGTATAATCCATGCGCGAATACTCATTTATGAGAGGCACGAATGTAGGCATCCATACGAGGGCACTCATTTTTCAATGTGTATTCCTAAGGGTGAAAAGGATTGCTTATCAGATCCAGCCATATGGAGCCACCTGAAAATGATCAAAGAGGGGATTTATTGCATGACATAATAAAAGAATGATTAGAAAGACTACCAAAAATTTGTGACATGATATCCTACTCATTCTTTGGAGGGTCCGAGAAATGTTATCAATTCATGATTTTTCCACCTAGAAGCTTTGGGTGTAAATTTGTTAAGCATCACTTTCTGAGAAAAAATTGTAACAAACAAAGGATTCCTTGAATATTCTTCTTTTCAGGGGGAAATTTGGGATGATAGAGCAAGTGAAATGTATAAATGTAATGAGAATTATCTTATAAATGGTCAGGGGTTAATTTTTGTGAGAAAATTTGAGAAAGCCCGTCTTCCTGAGAGACCATCTGAGAAACCTATTAATCTCTTGTGTTTTAGAATTGATCACGTCAAGATGGTTGTAAGTGTATAGCCATTGAAAATATCCAAGACTCTTCAAGAAACTTTCCCCTGCTGATAAATCTAATAGACCTTGAATTAATTTGAGTTAATCTTGGGAAAAATTGTGTACACTTTTATTTCGAATGTCTTTCAAATAGTTTTCTTGCTCCTGTTGCAATCTTATGTTAAAATCTCTCCGAATCACACAGGATCTCATCCCTGTGATAGTTTAGTGGCATTTTTAGTTTCATTATGACAAGAGCCTTTATCCTGTAATGAAATAAATAATTTAAAATCACTTTATTGTCATTTTTTTATAAATATTATATGTAAGTCTATGAGTGTATCTTAGGCATGATGAACTAGGGATCTTTAATGTTTAATTGAGTCTTTAGCTTGAGCCTTCGTGTTGAATTCTTGAAGATTCTATGAAACCGTGTAGATCTAGGCATCCATTGATGCATACCTTCTGGTTGAAGGAATATTTTGGCTATTCTAAAGCATTATGTCATTAGTTTTCCAATTATCGTAAAGGTTCTCAAAGATCTGTTGAAATCAATTTCACCTTACTTAATTCCCCACCAAAAATTTCCAATAACCATGAATCCTACAAAGTACCCCTATTTGTGTTTTGTATCCACAAATGAAAATATACTAAAGCAAGAAGGTTTTAAGTATCTTTAGTAACCCGAACCCTGTTCAGAAAAAATATCCATTCTTTAGAAGTTACAACTCGTGAGAGGTAAATTGTGGTGCATTGATCATATTTTCTCAAGGTTCCCCTGAAAATTGTGCAAAGATGGATCACTTCATGTCCTTCAACAACAAAGGTTACAAAACGGGTCCCCTCACCCTGGTTGAAAGGCATGACCTAAAGTAGTGATGATAGATCAAATCCTCAGTGAGGTGTTATCCATTTCTCCAATGCTCAAGTGACAAAGAGCCAGCTGAATCCCTTCCCAGCTACAAAATGACTTATGATTTGTCTGTCTCTGAGTATCTTGTTAAATCTGTGATGCTTCTCGGCTTCCAAGGGAGAATCAATTTGGATACCAACACCCCCAATTTCGGTAGAGAATTTTTTTAGTGATTTGAAGGATTAAAATTATGAGAGAGACATAGAATGTAACGATGAAACTAAAATCCCCATCAATACATGTCCAAAAGGTGGAAGATATTTGGTCACAAAAATGCCATTCTCAAGAACAAATAATATAGCGAGATAATGACATAGCCATGGGTTTTATAACTCATGTGCGAGAAGATCATGAAAATGATGGACAAAGGTTGGGTCCTTTTGAATTTTGGTATATGGATATAAAATGTGGTAAATATTTGTTCTAATTTCTTAGAATTTATATAACCTAAAATATCAATAGTTCTACTAATAAAATGATTGATTTTCAATGAAACAAGAAGTTCCCTTATGATTAAGTAAGGGAGTGCTCAACTAGATGGTATTCACCTTGTATATAGTGATCATTTAGATATAAACATTGGGCTGTTTTTGGAATATCTAATCAAGAATTTAATCTATTAAAGGATGTGTTAAAGGGAAAGATGCTAGTTATAATAGGACATGATAATGAAAAGATATGGATGGGGATAGCAGATGGGGATATTTTCCTTCAAAAGGAAGGCAATGTTGTAAATAAAAAGCTAAGAGTTCAAGATTGGAAACTTGGAGAGAGATGAGAAGGTATAACATTGTCTCAAGATTGTTTAAAGATAAATAAAACTAGACCATCTCAAATGAACCTAAAATAGATACGATGTCGATAACATCATCTAGGCATGAACACAAAAAAAGGAAAAGTGGGTACATAAAGATACTCGATAAAGGAAACTTTGTCATTAAATCATATCTTGAACTACTTGACCGGGATAAGGAATGTTGAATTTGAGAAACTATTGAATTTTATAAATTTATATTTGAAATCATCTTGTCTCAAGATATGCATTTTTAAAATAGAAAATTATTCAAAATCTTGGTCCTATAAAAATTTACAATTGTATTTTTATTTGATAGTTAAATGAAAGACTGATTATTATATTACTTTGGAAGATTTTTGCACAATATGATTCTATATAACATTGTGTTTCTTATGGAACTCTTGCATCTTATTAATGTATTATTTGTAATATAAATTCCAACATGCAATTAGAATAATTTGAAAATAAAAATAAAAATAACTATGCTATAATTTTATGGGGAGTTGGATCTTGTGATTTAAAAGGACATGAATGTGATTTAAAATGAAATCATTTCAGAACATCTTTCTATGTAATGAATTGATTTATGCATTCATTACAACCACAAGAATATATGGTCTTTTCCTAAAGCTATGTGCATAAGTCTAGATAACTTAGTTTTTAATTATTCTAATAACTTTATAAAATTAAAATGTTTATGAAGTCAATATACTAAATTATATTCCTATAATCCCCTAATTCTTGAATGCAAAACTATAGTATTTAAAGTGCTAATATATATTATTTAATTCTCTCAACAAGAATTTCTTGAAATGCACTATCAGCTTAACCTATTATCTCATCAAGATATAAATTTTCAAAAGAGGTCAAAATCCCTCATATATAAATTATAGAAGAAGAATAAATATAAAGTTTATACACATAAAAATAATTAGGAACATACTTGTACCATGACCGTGATGAAAGTGGGCATATTTCTGTTAGGAATAATCCTATTAGTGCTCATAGGGGTTTACATAATATATATGTGAGAATATATTATGATAATGTGGTTGAGTAAATTGTTATTAGTGTTATAACAATTTACGTAATTAGTGAGTGGTTGAGAGAATATAGGTATGCATTGTTAGAGTTGTTATGCCTATCTAAAAGCCTATATATATGGCTAATATATTGTGAATGGATATCCTGGATGAATTGAATAATAATAAGATTATTATTCCGGTGTTATTTGATTTAATCCTGTGTTAGACTATTTGGTTTTCTAGATTTGGTATCAGAGCGGTGTCTAATACATGTGATGGAGGTCTAATGATTTTATAGGAGCAGCTATATTGATCATTGGAATTGACCTGAGGAATGATTTCTTATTTTATGAAATAGATTAACATGTGCAGTAGCCATCACCGTGTATTGTTGAAATTGTTATTCATTAGGTGGAGTGGAATTACAGATATTATCGGTTGCATTCAGAGTGGTATCAAAGATCCAGGACAATCAGGTATCTCTATCATTGTAGAATTTTCCTACCTCGTACTTGACGTCCTCAGTACTAATTTTATATTGCTTAAAATTTCCATCTGAGTAAAACCAACATAAATTTCTCATTTCTCAACGAAATTGAGAATTTCAAAATGTTCCAAAAATCTTGAAATGAAGGGAATAAAACCCATAAATTGTTTTGGAAAATTCATTTTTGGGTGTGAGCAGTCAATTTCAGAAATATGACATTTTTAAAAAAGATTCAACATACTGGTTTGGATTTGTTCTCTATTGGCATAAGATTGGATTTGTCCTCCTACGTATTGATCAGAAGACCCACACTATTGTTCATCTTATGAAGCTCATAAGCACCCTTTGATCCTGCAGATGTACTTTCCTCTATGGTGGACCAATATCTCTGTCGGAATCATCACTTCATATATGACATTACATTGGACTTGGCACTTGTGCACCCACCATCGACTCCAGTTTGCATGTTGCATTCGGTACATTATATCTTCACTACATTTGCATTGGAATTCATTTGAGTTCAATAAAAACTCAACCTTCTGGATCGATAGTTCATTCCACCATCCATGGGTAAGATCAAGTCTGAATCACATTGGGCAATGAGCTAAGTTGGGTATTGCATTGGCATTGTGTTGTATAGCTGTAATCAACACAACCTACTTGACATTCACATACAAGTCAAAGTTTTATTTTAAGTCGTGTTTTATGTCATTTTAAAGTTGTATGTTTAACTTTATATGGCATAAGTTTGTCATTTTTAAGATTTATTTGTGAGTCAAGTATGGTATGCCTTTTATCCACGAGAAGTCTCATAGTTAGAGTTAAAAGTGAAATTCATCTTGATTCCGTCTTAAGTTTGTATGTCATCAAATAAAATAAGTATTATAATTTTTAATTAATAGCCTTCGGCTATATTAAAAATTAAATTTTGTTTTATCAATTTTATGTCTAATGATGTGTTTTGAGTCTAGTATATAGTTGTTCATAATTAAATATTTTGTATTTCAGTCTATTTGTTGAGTCAAGTGTCACAAGTTGTTGTGTTATGTCATTAAGTCAAAAGTAATTGTGTCATTTTTTCAAAAGTTAGTCATTTATGAGTCATTGTAATATTATCATTGTAAATCAAATCCAAACTATCGAATTTGTGTAGTCGTATTCAAAATCATAAAGTCAAAAAAATGAAATTTAGGGTTGTAAGGGATGCATTATCGCTAGAACATTACGTCCCTAGAAATACAAAAAAGAAAAAAAATAATCAGAGATAATCTTGCGGCAGGATATGAGGCAGACAATGAACCTGAAAACGCCTATCCTGTAAACATCGACGATTAACGACACATGAATATAGAAAGCATTTGCTACTTGTTGTCACAAACCTAAATCATCATATCGAGAGGATGGAGGCAATAGAGGAAGGATGACAACTAGATTCCTCTCGTCATTCATCGAGTGATGGGGCATGCAATAGATTTGGTGACGTGTGTGTGTTTGTTTTTTAAAATTTCTAGTGTGTTGATTCATTTCACAGATCTTGTTTTATAGTTTTATAGAATAATGGAAATTTCACATTTTAGGTGGAATAGAACACAATATTCCATTTCAATTCTATGTGAAATATATTCCACTATGAGCTATTTCCTATATACTTCCCGATATAAAAGCATAGAGGTAAACATAAGCACAAGAGTAAGTTAGGTCATGGATCTTGAAAAGGTTTGTAGGAGATCCAGAAAAACCACATGAGGTGGAAAGTTGATGGGTTCTGTTCATGTCAAGGTTTGTGGTAAACATGTTTAAAACCATGGAAGGAGAGAGCCTTTCTTTTGGATCAAGGTCATGAGTCACATAGATGGACATGCCACAGGGGTGAGCATACTACAGAGAAGTGTGTGAATGTTTTTTCTACCATGTTCGCACTAAGGGGGGGAATGTTAGGAATAATCCTATTAGTGCTCATAGGGGTTTGCATAATATATATGTGAGAATATATTATGATAATGTGGTTGAGTAAATTGTTATTAGTGTTATAAAAATTTACGTAATTAGTGAGTGGTTGAGAGAATATAGGTATGCATTGTTAGAGTTGTTATGCCTATCTAAAATCCTATATATATGGATAATATATTGTGAATGGATATCCTGGATGAATTGAATAATAATAAGATTATTATTCTGGTGTTATTTGATTTAATCCTGTGTTAGACTATTTGGTTTTCTAGAATGTCCATTCTCAAACTCAATAGTATCTTCTTATTTCATACAACATGTACCCATATCACATTGTTTTAATTTTCAAAAGGGATAAAAATGCCTGATATAGGAATCACTTTGAAAAAGAATTGACATAAAACAAATACACATAAAAAGTATTAGGAAGATAGTTGTCTATGAGTGTATTTAAAATGGGTATATTCCCATTCTCATTAACTTAATATAGCATTAGGAACATAGTTTTATGAAGTGTAAACATTGGAATCTGATATTACACTAATTAAATTCCAATAATAATCATATTGTGATCTTATATCACACTACATAAAAACAAATAATGGCAATTTAGGAATCTAATTTGAACAATTATAAAACCAGAAATAATAATACTAGAAATCTAGATTCTTAGTAAAATGTCCATATTTAACGAAATTATGGTTTTTATATTTTTGTTCATTTTGTTGGTTTTTGAAAGTTCTTTGTCTTGCAAATTAAAAAATTTGAATACATTAGATTTTATTTTTGCCACCTTTTGCGGCCTGATTTTACTTTTTACTAATCTATTTACAAGCATATAATCGAAAACTGTTAGAATTAGTTTAAGCATTAGTTTAATCCATTGTTGTTAATGGACAGTTAATGGATAGTTATAACTGTCCTCTCTCCTTCTCTCCTCCACAACCTTTATAAGGCTCTGCACTCTTGTTTGATAAAATATGATTTGAATAGAATACATTGTATAATTATGTATCTATCTCCTGCTCCTGCTATCATTGGTATCAGAGTAGGCATCTTGGCGCTAGAGGGAGGGCTGTGAGCCATACTGTCTTCTCTTTCACGTGTAGAGATTCCTTTGCTTTCTGTAACCTACGTTAGATTTTTTTGTGCATTTTCTTTGGCTGTTAGCATTGGAGATGTGGAAGACCTGCATGGAAATGTGGAGGTCTTGTCCTAAAATTGTTTCCTACTATTTTGTTAGGTTGCTTGCTATCTAGTAACCTGCGTGAGACATTCTGTTTGCTAGTCATTTTGTTTCCTGCCTTGAGATCTGTGTGGGACATTTATAACATGGAGGAGTGGCTTTCCTTGGTCATTTGTTGTCTGGAATAGAACCGACCAACATTAATCTAGCGTGGCAAATAACATCTATAGAGTCATTGTAGTTTAGAAATTATTTTGGTAGTTTCTTTCTCCTGGATGGAAGGAATTCATTTCATTTTTTCATTGTAACTGTTACAGAAATCAGAGAGAGTCAAATTTTCCATCTTCCTTTGGTGGCGGTTTCTTAATAGCTACTCACCTGGGAATCAGACCAAACACATAAGAAATGTGGAATGCGGATTTCCTACAAGGCTTGATGGAGAGTGCTCACAAGTCTAAGGAAAAAAGGCCAGAGAAAAGAATCTTTCTGATCAGTTTGAAGCACGATGTGCAAAGAACAAAGAAAGCTATGAAAGAAAAATTACCATGAGGGAAGAATGTCTAGTTCAGTGCCCTACTGAGAAAATAGTTGAACCTGTGTAGATAGAAGTTGTTGAGATTCTAAAAATGTCAAATAAGAGAGTGAAGAAGTTGTTGATGAGATTGGCTTCACATCATCTCTAGTACTATAAGCAGCTACAGGAGGATGGAGGAAAATGGAGGCTAGAGGAAATCCAAAGTGACCTCTTGTAAGCCACAAGTGACGAGGCCACCGATAGAGATTGTGGCAGAATAAGGTATTGAGGACCTATTCCTCAATTTTTGTTTGAGTTTATTTCAGTTTCAGTATTGTTTCCATGTTCTGTTGTTTTGTGATCGGATGCTGAAAATGGATTATTCTAGAGCATCATTTTCTGGAGCATGTTCTTTGATGTGATTTATTTCTCAGTGTTCTTATTTCACATTATGGGCAAAAATGACTTAGTCAAGGAAACATCTAGTGGTAGTGATTTGTTTCCTTTGCTGTTGAAGATTGGCTAAACGACGATTGACATCAGTGACTACAACTAAGAACATGATTGCTATGATTCTTAGAAGTGAATGTGGAATTTTTGAGTATTGTTTGTTGTTTTTCCTATGTTGTTTGGTTGTTCAATAAAGTGCAGATGTTGCATAATTTCCTATGTGGGACCTCCTAATTGAAGAATGTCATGGGGAATAGAAAATCACTGAAAGCAATGTATGGTTCTCACCCTGGGTTCATGGTAATCCTATAAAACCACTGAGGTATCATCGTCTTGGGTTCATGGTATGCCTCAGTAAAACAACCGAGGTAAAATCCTCTTGGTTCATGGTAATCCTGTAAAACCACCGAGGTGAACAGTCGAAAAGTGTTCCTGTCCCTCTAGGTTTCTGGTCAACCTTAGAAAAACCACGTGAGACCATGTAGGCATGCTCGTGTGAAGACCCTCTTTGCGGTGTACTCTTTAAGGGGGACCTCTCTATCTGGAAATGTATGTTTGTACGAACAATGTATTAAGGGGGGAATGTTAGCATTAGTTTAATTCATTGTTGTTAATGGACAGTTATAACTGTCCTCTCTCCTTCTCTCCTCCCACATCCTTTATAAGGCTCTGCACTCTTGTTTGATAAAATATGATTTGAGTAGAATACATTGTGTAATTTTGTATCTTATCTCCTACTCCTGCTATAAAAAAAGATATGTACCTTAATTTTTCACTTTGTTTTGTTCCCTTGACAAATTTTTTAGCCGTATTTGTTTCGATACCATTTTATTAATAAAAATGGCTAGTTTAGCTAGTTTTTCATTGGATAAGTCTCAACTATTAAATGGGAAAAATTATAACATTTGGAGAGTTTGATTAAAAGCTTTATTTATGGCTAGAAACTATGGGATATTTTGAATGGCATCTAAAAGCATCCCACATGCATATAATTATCCCCTACAAATCTTAGCTCCTCCCAAACATCACAGAAGCTATGTCCATTATGTTGTGAAGCATAAAAGATGAATTCTTAATTCATATAGGTCATATGGACTTGATTTCGCTGATGATGCTTGGAAATAATTATATATAATGCATGAAGGTAGTCATTTTCTAAGATAATTAATCCATTTTTATAGATATTCACAACTCTCATGAAGGGGGATGACAAAATTGTGAAATATTATCTAGAATGAAGAACATTAAAAATCAATTAGGTGGATGCAAATGTGAATTATTTAAAAATAAGCTTATGTACTTTATAATTCAAATTCACTTTCGTGAAAAGTTCAAAAATACATCTCAATTCTTAATTATATGTATCATAATGAAAAAGATCTACTTGGTTTAGATACTTTTTCTTCTTTCTTAATTATAGAACAATGTGTTATGGAAAAAATTGATTTAAAAGATACTTGATTATCAATATCTTCTCTTCTGAATCATAAATTTTCTAAGAATAAGAAAAATAGAAATCATAATCAGAAATATAATATTATATCAAGATTAAAGGAAAATCCTAAGCCTAACTCTACCACAAATAATCATAATTTTAAGGTAAATTTTAATGGAAGTTTCAACAAGTGTGAAAAATTTGGGCATAAAGAGTCTTATTATAGACTAAATATGAACAAATAAACTAAGAATGATAAGAATAAAGAGTCTAAATATAGTCTTAGTAGATCTATAGAGTGCTTTCGCAGCCATAGAGATGCATGCGCCTTCCCGAGAATTCATGCGCTAGCAGAATAGATGTGTGTGCGTGGGAATAAAAATAGAAATTCAAACAAATATGATAGTGTATGTGAGCTAGAAGAATGATGTCTATGCTAGGAAATGGGTGTATTTGCATCTATACAGGGAAAAGAGTGTGCACACAATCATAAGGATGCATGCACCATGGTTCGGGAGCCTATGCGGGTTTGACTATTTTGACAAAACATGGTAGAATCTGCAATAATGTGTGTTCGCTGGTAGAATGATGTCTACACTAGGAAATGAGTGCTTACGCATTGGTTTATGTGCTTGTGTGCCTCTTGTAAAAAATATACCTGGCGATGACATTAAAATACAAAACAATGACGTAAGAAATCTCAAAAAGCTCAAAATTTTAACATGTTAGCTCAAAATTGACAACAAACCATCAAAATAAAACCCCTAAAGAAGACTCAACACATGCAAAGTTAGCAAAAATCATAAGAAATTTCACATTATTTCAAACATGTGCATATCAAGAGTTAGTCAAATATTTAAATAACAACAAAATATTAACTACAATGCTTCGGGACTAAGGACCCCTCCCACCGAGTGTGCCAAATGTGTACATGAATTAGTTAACAATGAAAAGGAAATCAGAGCTAACACCTAATAGTTTCAATACAGTGCTAACTATATCAATATACCATCATGCTAAGACCTAAAAAAGTAATAAAAATCAAGACTATGCATTAAAACCTTGAAAATAAAATCTCAAGATAACATGCTAACATTTATTGTTGTTTACTTTAGAAATCTAAATCAATGGAATGGACCTAGTTAGATGCTTTAGCTATCAAAGGGTTGAGAGGTTTTTCTTGATCTAAGAGGATCGAGGATGGAGGTTCATCAAGTCATAGCAACAAGTCCTTTCTTGATTAACTCCATTTATCTTCACAAAATAAATTATATGATTGAATGCAAATGGATGATGCCTAGGTCCACTCTAAGGAAGAATTTCCTACGATGATGAAATGGCTATAGTATGGGCTTTATGATCATTTAGGTTTAAAGATGTAAGTAGAAAGGTTGTAAGAGGGTTCCTTTTATAACACAATTGCATCCCTTTACATCCGGGATTATAGAAAGGCTAAATGAGTTATGGATGACAATGGTTGAAAGGGGGATGATTCAACCTTATGAGATTTTAGTTTTTCCTTTAGTGACTCATGCGGTTTGAGGGGATTTATTAATTAACCAAAGTGATTAATTAATAGGTGAGAAAACTTATATAATGTTTTTAGAAGAATAATTAGTATGATTTATGGGATACAAAGGGTTTAATCAAATAACTCGACGATTTATTGATCTAATAGAAGATGAAACTTTATTATTTAAGAATAATTCATTAATTCATGTAGAAAGGGGCTTAATTAATGGAAGGTTGTTAATTGTCATCTTTGTTGGATAAAAGGGTCGGATTAACTAGCGTAATTTAGTTAATTAACGACAATAGAAGAGAAAATATGAGATATTGATGATATGTCATCCATTTGTGGGAAAGAGTATAAATATCATAGTTTAAGTATTTAAATTGCTCGAGCTAAATTATAGGGGTATATAACATGAAATAAATATTGCAACAAAAAAATAGGAGGTATTGGAATAAAATATACCGTAACTATGAATGTAGCTCTTGTTTCAAAAATGGGATGGAGATTAATCAAGGAGGAACATCCTTGGATAGACCTTATTAAATCCAAATATCTAAATCAAGGTAATATAGAAGATTTCTTGAAAATTTCGCTCATCTCATTGGTTAAAACTTTTTGAACAATTTTTTTGAGATAAGAAAATACCTTATTTCAAGATATAAATGGTTTCTTGGAACTAGTGAAAGCATTAATTTTTTGAATGATAGGTGGCCTAATTTTATTAATCTAAATAATAATGATCAATGGGAACAACTTAAATGAAGTCTTAGTGGAGCTCTAGGATAAAAAGTCAATGGATATATTCCGAATACCAAAGGAAGATTGCATTAGAGAAATTTTGAGTCTATTCTCCTTGATCATAAGGACATTCTAGTGGACCTGCAAAATAGTCTCAAACATATTCCTATCACTAAAATTATCACCAAGGATTAATTGATATGGTATAATTATTTTGATGGAAACTACACAAAGAAGTCAGTTATCAATTATATGGTAATGAACCTTCTTGTATGTTTCCTTGGAGCAAGAAGCTGGTTCAAATTACTCACTTTGAAAATTAAAAAAATTATCTAGATCGTCTTGAATAAAGAATTCTAACCATTGATAATCTTATCAAAAGGGGATCCAAAGATGCCAAATAAATCTTATCACCGTAAAAAATATAATGAAACCATCTAGCATCTCTTTTGCACTTCTTTGTTGTTGGTGCTCTTTTGAAGCTCATCTTCGATAGCTTTGGCATTATTTAGTCTTTCCCATATGGCATTATCTATGCCTAGATTTAGTGGGAGCCTTCTTTTAAACATGCTCTTCTCTATAGACTTTGGAGAATTAACTTCCCAAATACTATATACAGAATATCAAAGGCTAGAAAATCACTTATCTTTAGAGATACCAACAAAGATATCAAAATAATTATGAATCAAATTAGCATTGCAACAAAATAAAACATCCTAAAGATTAAACCCCCAAAAAAACTCAGGTATCCTGAAGAAGTGGAGAAAATTTTAAAGGCCTTGAACATGAATATTCATCATATTTCAACTTCTATACCCAACATTGATAGATCTCTTCTTCAATGGATTCCCCCAAAATATGGTTAGCATAACTTAAACTTTGATGGAGGCTCTAAAGTCAACCCATGGGAAGCGGTGGTGGTGGTATCACTAGAAACAAACATGGTCATCTAATTGTTGCTGATGTTAGTCCCATGGGTAAGTAATCCAATAACTTTGCTAAAGCCCTAGCTACTCTCTCGGGAATCAGATTGGCTAGGATGTTCAAAGTTAACAATCTCATTATGGAGGGGGATTCTATGAATGTAATTAACAATCTCTCTATAGTCCAAATGACTAATAGAACCATTAGTGATTTCATTAATGAAGCTACTATACTTTCAATGGTCTTAATATAATGTTTCAACATCTCGTATACGAAGGGTAATAATTCCACAAATGTTCTTGTTAATTTAGGCATTTATATAAATAATTATAGTGCATGGTATGATATCTAGGATGTCCCTATGTGCAACTCATTCCATCATCATTAATGAAGCTACCGCCCATCCCATCATTTCTCCTTAAGTAATGGATTTTACATGTGTGGAACTCCCCTCCTAGGTACTTGAAGAAAATTGATTTCAATCATTTTTATTTCCTCCAAACCTTGATACTTGAGGTCTTTTATGACAATAACAAGTTTGGAGAAAGACATGGGGTTTCATCATAAAATCATTTCAATTTCTTGGCTACCAAATTTATGTTAAAAGGCTTACCTATTACTGCTATTAGTCAAAAATTTCTCTGCCACTAGTTTCTTTTATAATGGGAGGAGCTCCTTACAGATTTGAGCTTTTTTCAACCCGCAATCACAAGAAAATGAGTAATTTTGGGAAACCCTAAACATTGGAACCTGTTTCACATACTTCATTGAACTAATTT
The DNA here is from genome assembly GCA_018340775.1 of Taxus wallichiana var. yunnanensis. Taxonomy (NCBI): domain Eukaryota; kingdom Viridiplantae; phylum Streptophyta; class Pinopsida; order Cupressales; family Taxaceae; genus Taxus; species Taxus wallichiana. The sequence continues at coordinate 261,922,076 of CM031244.1, read as the reverse complement.
GGGGACATGATCAATATATCTCTGTTTAATTCCTAGAAAATTGGAAGGAAAAAAATCAAGTTTAAGGGAAAATATTTTAATTTTTTTGAGAAATATATCTCCTTCATCATGGGTTTGAGAAAAGATGGTAAAATTTTTTTGCAATAAGTTCGACATGGAGGTAGAGGAAAGGTTATTCTTGGGCGACGAGGAAAAATTAAAATCAAACGAGAAGGTATCATCTTTTCCTCTATTCGTTAACATTTTGATGAAGTTTCTCATATCACGGTTCACTACATAACACTTTAACGCAGGTTCTTCACTCTTCCTATGCATGATTTGGTTCTTCTCAATCACTTCAAGTGTAAAGCTAATCCCGATTCTTGAAAGAAAATGTAGACTTTCTCCTTAAGTTTGGCACCAATACCTCAAACCCTGATCCCATTACTATCATTTAAGGGAAAATTTCAAAAATTTCTAGCCAATTCATATTCCTTGAAGAAAAATATAATAATCAATTTTCCATTCATAGAGAATTACTTCATCTCCTCTAGGTACACATTAACCAGATCTGCAATGTTAGTGGGATTCCTACATCATCTTGAAACAATGGGAGGAATACTAATAATTTTAAAGCATCTAGTTGGAACCCTAATATTTGTACATCTATGAATCTATACAAGGCACTTAGGGTAGCTCTTAAAGTGTATAAAAAATGTCTGAATTAGTGCCCTTTTTCCTTTATGTTCTCTATGCAGCTCCTGTGGTGTTGTTTTTGAGTTTATCTTTTGCTGTTGTTAGTTTGTTTTCAGGCTTCTAGTAGGAAGTTATCCCTTTCTTTAGTACTCTTATAGTTTTATCTATATTTTTACTTTTTGGGTTTTGGTCCCCACATATCAAAAAACCACTTTGTTCTCTCTTGTAATTTGGTTTTTGAGCCTTTTTGGTTATACTACAGGGTATGGTCCCTTCAAAACCATTTACCTTTAATAAAAAAATGAAATTTAATTATATTATCAAATGAATAAAAATAATTCTAAAATAATTAAATAATATTATAAAAATATCATTAAACTTTATAAACATAATTAACATCTTAATCGCCATTATTTTTAATGCTTAATTAATTATAGTTCATTTTGAAATAATTTTATAAAGTTATAAAAATGTAGTAAAAATTTATACAACTAATTAACAATATAAAAACCATTAATATTTATAATGCTTTGTTACTTATCAAAATCATAGAAGAAAACGGACGTAATATTTAATTTTTTCTAGAATGGACAATTGTCCATTCCCACATCATGTATACTTGATATAAAAATGATTAAGTTCAATATTGCTTCATGATGTAGAGTGGTTAGAATAGGCATATGTCAATTCTCATAAAAACAAAGATTTTTATGATTATGATGATAATGAGCATATGACATTTCTTATATAAATAAAGATTTTTATCATTGTGGTGAGAATGGACACATTCCCATTCTCGTAGTCAAGAAATATGGGAAGTATGAGGAATTATTTAAAAATTAATATATTTTATGTGAATATGATGAAGATATTTGGATGAATCTATCAGTCATCAAGTTTCTAATTAACTTCTATTTAACCACTATTTATTTATTTCTCATCATTTAAATTCAACCTCATATATTTAACCTCTAATTGGATGAATTCGTTACTGTAAGGAAATTTAACTTATATTTATTTCTCATCATTTAAATTCAATTGAGTCAATTTCAATCATTTTTTGGACATCTTGTTATAAATATTTCCAAATTATATGCATAATTTTGAAGTATTTCCAAACCTTACTAAACCGGAGAATTTTGTAGCCCATGTGTTATGTGTATTTATTTTACTTATGGTTGCACATACATGATAATTGTTAATTTATTTTATGGAATGCTATAAGATATTTTCCAGAATCTCAAAATTTTGTATTTTATGATGTTACAACAACATAGTCTTTTGTATTTGTAGAGGATGATCATGTCGAATGTTTTTCAAAAGGAGCCAAAGTTTATAAGGGAATATTTTATCCAAGTAGGAAGACACTACATTGCAAAGATGTGGGTAGAGGATTTGTGGTTATTAGTGTTAACATAGTATTGGATGGAAGAGTTAAATTTTCTTTCTCGGTTGATGAATTTTAAAATTTGGTAGTTGTTAGGAATAAAGGATACTATATTGCTTGGGAAGAGGTTGAAGTGTCAAAGCATGAAAATTCATCTATTCCCCCAAATTGGGTAGAGAAAACATTTTTAGTGGTTTGGAGGATCACAATGTTGAGAGATACATACATTATAGTGATGAACCTAAAATCCCCATCAATACATGTCCTAAAGGTAGAAGATATTTTGTCGAGACAATTTCATTCTCAAGGATAAATAAGATAGGAAAGACGATGACATGACCATGGGTTTTATAACTCATGTGCTAGAAGATCATGAAAATGATGGAAAGAGGTTGGGTCCTTTTGAATTTTGGTTTATGGATATAAAATGTGGTAAATATGTGTTCTCATTTCTTAGAATTTCTACAACCTAATAAATCAATAGTTTTTCCAATAAAACAATTGATTTTCAATGATAAAATATGTTCCCTTATGATTAAGCAAGGGATTTCTCAATTGGATGGTATGCACCTTGTAGATAGTGATCAATTATATATTAACATTGGGCCTTTTTTTGGAATATCTAACCACTAATTTAATCCATTGAAGGAGGTGTTCAAGGGAAAAATGCTACTTATACGACCATGAAATGATAATGAAAATATATGGATGGGGAGAGTAGATGGGGATATTTTCCTTGAAAAGGAAGGCAATGATGTAAATAAAAATATAAGAGTTCAAGATTTGAAACTTACAGAGAGATGAGAAGGTACAATATTGTCTCGAGATTCTTTAAAGTTAAATAAAACATGGAACATCTCAAATGAACCTAAAGAAGATATCGATGTTGATAACATCATCTAGGCATGGACAATAATAATGAATACATAAAGTTACTCCATAAAGGAAACTTGGCCATTAAATCATACCTTGAACTACTTGAATAGGATAAGGAATGTTAACTTTGATAAACTATTAAAGTTTATTATTTTATATTTGAAATTATCTTGTCTCGAGATATACATTTAAAAAAAAATTATTCCAAATCTTGGTCCTATAAAAATTATAGTTTTATTTTAATTTTATAGTTAAATGAAAGAATGAGTATTATATTACTTTGGAAGTTTTTTCCGTAATATAATTCTATATAACATTGTGTTTTTATGGAACTCTTGCATCTTATTAATGTATTATTCATAATATAAATTGTATAAAAATCCATAATAATGCTATAAGTTTACGGGAGCTGGATCTTGTGATTTAAAGGGACATGGATGTGATTTAAAATCAAATCATTTCAAAAATTCATTCTATGTAATGAATTTATTTATGCATTCATTACAACCACAAGATTATATGGTCTTTTCCTAAAGATATGTGCATGATTCTAGATAACTTATTTTTAATTATTCTAATAACTTTATAAAATTCAAATATTTATGAACACTAGATAATAATTTATATTCCTATAATCCCCTAATTGTTGAATGAAAAACTACGATATTTAGAGTGCTAAGATATATTATTTAATTCTCTCAACAAGAGTGTCTTGAAATGCACCATCACTTAAACTATTGTCTTTCAAGATATAAATTTTCAAAAGAGGTCAAAATACCTCATATATGAATTATAGAAGAAGACTAAATATAAATTTTATACACATAAAAATAATAAGGAACATACATGTCTTGTGAGTTTGATGACAATGGGCATACGTCCATTATCATATAATCAATAGTTGCTTCTTATTTCATACAACATGTACCCACATCACATTATTTTAATTTTCAAAAGGGATCGAAATGCCTCATATAGGAATCATAGAAAAATAATTGACATAAAGCAAATACACACAAGAAGTATTAGGAACATAGTTGTACTTATGAGGTATTTATAATGGGTATGTTCCCATTCTCATAAACTTAAAATAGAATTAGGAACATAATTTTATGACATAGTGTAAATAATTGAATATGATATTACAGTAATTAAATTCCAATAATAATCATATTGGCATATGATATCACACTACATAAAAACCAATAATGGCAATTTAGGAATCTAATTTGACCAATTATAAAACCAAAAATAATAATACTATAAATCTAGATTCTTAGTTGATGTGAATCCAGCTACAAGAGGTTGAAATACCTCCAAAAGCACACATAAAAAGCTTTGCAAATAAAATTAGGATTTTCAAAATAGCTTACTTCTCATTCTAGAATTCACACTGATCTATTACATCATTACAATCCTCCTTTTATTTCAAGACTACTCTAAAACCCTAAAATGCCAACCAACCCTAAAATGAAAAACAACTCGGATTGACCCCAAAATTTTTGTGCCAAATATGCATTCATAAATTAGGGCTCACCTAAAATTTGGACTTATTTTGACAAGCAAAACAAAAGTTATTAAAGTTCTAAGACCTAGTCAAAACCGGAAAAACATTCGGAGCCAATTTTAGGCCACTAGATGAAGGAATCCGAGCCCGAAAGCATGCCAAAATGGGCACAAAATTGCATGAAAAGTTGACCCCAGCATATTACTAATGTATATCCACCACCCTGTAAAATTTCAGGATGATCCAACGGTCGAATCAAAAGTTATGGTCTCTATAAGTTATGCTCGCATCATTCTCCCCTAGTTGAAAAGAATTCAGCTCCTTTGAATGTCGTTGATGAAACTCATCTAATTTTGCATTGTCAATTTTCCTCAACTCCCACTCAAGAATCCAAGTATTTTCTTCTTTCTACAAACCTTCCCATTATACCAAATATCTGTTGTAGCTCCCATGTCTAGTAGTGATTGTCTTTTGGTCCAAGACACGCATTACCCTCTCCTTTTTCTTCTTCGGCATTTGTTGCTTCCAATTTATTTCTTCCTCCTCTGCAACATTTTCATCATGACCTGAAACTTATATAAGTCATAAACATTAAAAATTGGTGAGATAGAAATTTTTTCGGTAGCTCCACCTTGTAGGCATTATCACTCATTTTCTTTAGAATCTTACATGGCCCAATCTTCTTATACTTGAGTTTATTATATGTCCCCTTTAGAAACCTCTCTTTTCTAAGATGAACCATCACCATATCTCCTTATTCAAATACACTTACTCTCCTACGGCATCTGCAGCTGTTTTATATTGTGCATTACTCACTTTTAACTTTTCCCTCACTTCATCTTGCAACTGTAGAATGTGTTCTGCAAATACTTCTACATCATCACTAGTTTCATCTTCACCTGGTATAAAAATTAGATCTAGGACCCCCTTGGGATTCCTACCATATACAATCTAGAATGGAGACCTCCCTGTTGACCTGTTTATCGAGCTATTATATGCAAACTCAATTTGAGGTAAAGCTAAGTCCCATTGTTTTGGATTTTCTCCAACTATACGACATACGATATTTCCCAATATTCTATTCACTACTTCTGTCTTCCCATCAGTCTAGGGGTGATATGCACTACTGAACTATAGTTTTGTCCCCAATTTCTTCCACAGATTCCTCTAAAAGTGACTCAAAAACTTCATGTCCTAATCTGAAGTGATCGTTCTTGGAATTCCATGTAATCTAACCACTTCTTAAATAAACAAATCTACAATTCTGGAAGCATCATTAGATTTTTACAAGAAATGAAATGTGCCATCTTAAATAATCTATCAACCACAAAAATGATAGAATCATTCCCTCACTATGTGTTAGGAAGCCCTAACACAAAATACATACTCAGATCAACCCATGGCCCTGTAGGGATATGTAATGGCATATACAACCCAATATTCTATGCATGGCCCTTAGCCATTTGACACACTCTACATCTTGCTATAACCCTACTTATGTCCCTCTTTACCTTTGGCCAATAATACTTTTCTACAACAAGATAAATTGTCTTACTTATACCAAATTGTCTAGCCAACCCCCACTATGCAATTATCTTATAATATTTTCTCTCATTGAACCAACAAGGATGCACAATTGTTTCCCGCTAAACAAATAACCATCATGTATCAAATAGTCGAAAGAATCACTACCTACTGTAGGCTCCTTAATTTTTCTCGACAACATCACCGAAATCTGGATCACCTTTATACAATTCCTTAATTACCTCAAACCCTAGTACTTTATTTTCCATTGTTTTCAAAAGGGCTATATGCCTACTCAAGGAATCAACAACTTGATTTTTCTTACCAAACTTATGCTTTAAAACAAAAGTATATTCTTGCAAAAATGAAACCCATTTTGCATGCCTACTATTTAGTTTCTTTTGTGTGTTTACATACCTCAAGGCTTCATGGTCAGTGAAGAGTACAAATTCCTTTGCTACCAAGTAATGTCTCTAGTTCCTTAATGCTTGAACAATAGCATAAAATTCCACATCATAAGTAGAATATTTCCTCCTGACTTCATTTAGCTTTTCACTGAAGAATGCCACAGGTCATCCTTCTTGACTCAACATAGCTCCAATCCCAACATGTGAGGCATCACAGTCAACCTTGAAGACCTTGCTAAAATCTGGCAATACCAAAACAGTGCTTCTAACACTTTCTTATTCAACAATTCAAAACTATCTGTTGTTTCCTTGGTCCATACAAACTCCCCTTTTGTACACTTTAGTATGGGTGCGCAAATGCTACTAAAATTCCCGATGAAATTCCTATAAAAATTTGGCAATCCATGAAAACTATGAACCTTTTTCACATTCCTTGGAATAGGCCATTCTAAAATCACTTTCAATTTTCCTCATCCATCCTCACTCCATCCTCTCGATATGACAAATCCAAAAAAACAAGACTCTTCTAAAGGAATCTACACTTCTTTAAGTTTTCATATAGAATCTCTTTACGTAACAAGTCTAGCACAAATTTCAGATGTAATAAGTGTTCTTCTAATGTGTTACTGAATATCAAAATATCATAAAAATAGACAACAACAAAATTACTATTGTATTCTCGAGTACTATGTTCATTAACCTCATGAATATACTGGGTGCATTAGATATCCCAAATGGCATCACCATCCACTCGTATAATCCATATTTTTTTAAAGCAATTTTCCATTCATCCCCTTCATGGATTCGGATCTAGTAGTAACCACTCCATAGGTCAATCTTGCTAAAATATTGGGCTCCCACTAGCACATTGATCATATCATCCAATCATGGAATTGGGAACCGATACTTAATTGTGATCTTGTTTTACGGCTCTCTTGTCTACATACATTCTCTAGTCTCCATGTTTTTGGGAGTCAATAATGCTGGAGTTGCACATGAACTCTTGCTTTCTCTCACTAACCATTTATGTATTAGATCTTTCACTTATCTGTTCAACTCTTCACTCTGTGTCGGACTCATCCAATAGGCTTCCTAATTTGGAAGGGCCAATCCTGGGATCAAATCAATATGGTGTTGAATATCTCACTTTGGAGGTAGCCCATCTGGTAGCTCATCTGGTATGACATATTTTTATTATTTTAGTCTCTTGTCTACCACAACAGGGTATATTAAAGTCTTCTGTCTCCAACTTCTTTGACATTAGTGCATAACAACATCCAACTTCTTCCAATTTTGTAACAAACTCTTTTATAGCCAATAAGCCCTCACTCTTCTCTTCTTCTTTGAAGGGTAATAAGACCACCTTTACACCATCCTTCCAAAAGGTATATGTATTTTTCCCTCCATCATGTGTAACCTTTCTATCATATTGTCAAGGCCTACCCAATAATATATGACATGCATCCATTGGGATAACATCACACCACACCTCATCTTTGTAGGTATTCCCAATTGAAAACTTTATAAGGCATATTTTATCTATGGTTACTTCATTTCCTTTCTTGAACCATGATATATGATAGGGATATGGGTGCTTCTCACATTTTAGATTTAGTTTATCAACCATTACAGTTGAAACCATATTTTCACAACTACCACCATCAATAATAATTTTACATACCTTTCCTCTAGAGGTGTATCTTGTTCAAAATATATTTGTTCGAAGCCACGAATCAGCTCCAGCAACATCATGTTCTTTCTCATTCCTTAGGAAAATCATCATCCTCCTTATCATGAGGGTTTCACCCAAGTCTAAAGCAACCTCCATTTCTTCTTCCTCTTCAGCCTCAACTAGATTTACTTGTGGTTTTTCTCCTTGTCATCTATCTTGTGTAGGATAGTGCGGACACTTAAAATATCTGTTCCCCTCTTCACCACATTTTTAACATGTATATTTCCTTTGGGGGATATTCCAGCCCCGTCCTCCATTATAACCTCTTCCCCTCTAGAACCCCCAACCTCTTTGGTAGTTACCACGGTTTTAACCAAAATCTTCATGCCCTACTGTATTAGAGGATTCACCTTTTGTAGATTCAAATCTACCTATGCCCCACATTGGAGATGATGATGGACATCTCTTCACACCTCTTCCAAAATTACTCCTCTTGTTCTTTTCCTCTACCTTTAATGCAAGTTGATAAGCATCATCTAGGCTATGGATCCGAAGCATACTGAGCTCATCTTGTATCATGTAACTCAACCCATTTATGTACCATGTAGCCTTTTGTTCTTTAGAATCTCCCTATTCCACCCTAATTGATAACTTATAAAATTCATTCATATAATCATTAATGCTGAGATCCTTCTGTCTTAGGTTTTGGAACCTTCGAAAGAGTGTTTGAGCATAATCTACAAGAAGAAACTTTTCTTTCAGCTTCTTTACCATTTTATTCTAGTTTCGGATCTTGCCCTTTCCATTCCTTTGTCTTTCATTTTGTAGGTGATCCCACTAGATCAATGCATGTCCAGCCAACTTAGTGCATGCAAACTTAACCTTCTTCTCCTCTGAAAGGTTTTTCCACTCTCATAAAAATTTTCCATGCGATTTAACCGGTCAATCAACTCCTCTGGTCATAACCCTCCACCATAATCAGGAACATTAATCTTGATGTCATCATTCTTTCCCTCTAAAGCCTCGATCAATCTCTCCTTAAATGGTCTCTCATTCAAGGTTTCTTCATATCTCTCATTTTCTTCTTCATCTCCTCCTTCATTCACTAAGGAGGCTCTTCTTCAATATCACTATCTAGGTTTGTATCCCCATTTGCATGTCTCCTTGTAAGGTAGGTAACTTCTCCCATGAGCTCAGCAACTTGTCTTTTTAGCTCCTTCATATGCCTATTAATCTAGGCATAACCTCCCCTCCCACGTCTAGCCATCGTTATATAAAATAGAGGTAAAAACTACACAAAAAAATGTAATATGTTACCTTAACTATTTCCACAAGATAAAAATCCTGCTCTGATACCAATTGATGTGAATCCAGCTGCAAGAGGTTGAAATACCTCCAAAAAACACATAAATAGCTTTACAAATAAAACTAGGATTTTCAAAATAGCTTACTTCTCATTCTAGAATTCACACTGATCTATTACATCATTACAATCCTCCTTTTATTTCAAGACTACTTTAAAACCCTAAAAATGCCAACCCACCCTAAAATGAAAAACAACTCAGATTTACCCCAAAATTTTTGTTCCAAATATGCATTCATAAATTAGGGCTCACCCGAAATTTGGACTTATTCTGACAAGCACAACAAAAGTTATTAAAGTTCTAATACCTAGTCAAAAGCGAAAAAAAACATTCGGAGCCAATTTTAGGCCACTAGATGAAGGAATCCGAGCCTGAAAACATGCCAAAATGGGCACAACCTTGCATGCAAAGTTGACCCCAACATAGTACTAATGTATATCTACCAGCCTGTAAAATTTTAGGACGATCCAACGGTTGGATCAAAAGTTATGGTCTCTACAATTTATGTTCCCGCATCATTAGTAAAATGTCCATATTTAACGAAATTATGGTTTTTTATATTTTTCTTCATTTTGTGGGTTTTTCAAAATCCATGTTCTACGGGTTTCCTAAAGTTATTTGTCTTACATATTATAAAAGTTGAATAGATTGGATATTTTCTTTTGCCACCTTCTGCGACCTATTTTTCATTTTTTATTAATCTATTTGGAAGCATATAACTAAAAACAAGATATGTACCTTATTTTTTCACTCTCTTTTGCTTCCTTGACACATTTTTAGCTTTATTTGTTTTTGATACCATTTGAGTATTAAAAATGACTAGTTTATCTAGTTTTTCATTGGATGAGTTTCAACCATCAAATAGGACAAATTCTAGCATTTGGAAAGTTTGATTAAAATCTTTATTTATGGCTAAGAAACAATGGGATATTTTTATTGGCATGCAAAATCATCCCACATGCATACAAATAACCCCGAAAAATATTATCTCCTTCTCTCAGAGATCACAGGAAGCTATGTCCATTCTTAATTCATATAGGTCATATGGACCCACCTGCTGATGTCTAGAAGTAATTAGATATAATGCATGAAGGTAGTCATTTGTCTAAGATAATTAATCTAGTTTTAGAGATATTCACAACTCTCGTGAAGGGAATGAAAAAATTGTAAAATATTTATCGAGAATTAAGAACATTAAAGATCAATTAGGTGGATGAAACTGTGAATTATTTCAAAATGAGCTTATGTACTTTATAATTCAAATTAACATTCATGAAAAGTTCGAGAACTACATGTCTTAATTCTGAATTCTATGTATCGAATGAAAATGATTTGATTAGTTTAGATACTTTGTCTTCTTTATTAATTCTAGAATAGCGTGTTATGGAAAATTTTTATTTAAAAGATACCTTCTCAAGATCTGTTCTCTCTGAATCATAAATTTTCTAAGAATAAGAAAAATAGAAATCATAATTAGAAATCTAATATTATATCAAGATTAAAGGAAAATCCTAAGCGTAACTCTACTAAAAATAATCATAATTTCAAGATCAATTTTAATGGAAATTTCAACAAGTGTGGAAAATTTGGGCATAAAGAGTCTTATTATAGACTAAATACTAACAAATAAACTAATAATTCTAAGAATAAAAATATGAATAGTGATAAGAAAGACAACAAACAAAATCATTCTAATGTTGGAGACCAGTCTATTGCCCTATATACTACTCTCTATACCTCAAATGAAAATGAATGGATTCTTGTTAGTGGTGCCTCTCATCACATGACTTGTAATATTGGTATCCTCTCATATGTAGTTAATTCTAAAAAAAACATTTATCTAGGATAAAATTAGGTCATTAGATCATACACTTTTACAAATATTACATTGTCAAATGGAGTGATTAGGAATGTTTTATATGTTCCTCAGCTCAAAAAGTATCTTTTCCTTGCTCTTAGGCAACTAAAGAAATTTGTAAAGTTGTTTTTTTGCAAGATAAATGATATTTCAAAGATAATTTTAGTAATGTTATTGCTTCTGTATTCAAAAATGCTTTGTATATCTTCGATGGTTTGGTATCCAAGTCTTGTTTTTCTTCCTCTTCTAGGAATGCTATTCATATTTGGCATGAAAGACTTGGTTATGTAAATTTAAAATTCTTATATGAAATGTGTATATTGAATCTTGTTGTTGGTCTTCCAAAGATAAAATCATATCATGAAAAATGTGAAAGTTGCATACGAGGTAAGAAAGATGTTGAACCATTCCACATAAATCCTAATCCCAATTTTTGTCATATATTAGAGCTAATTCATAGTGATGTAAGAGGTTCACTTGAGGTTATTTCACTCAATGGTGCTTTGTATGAAATTTAATTTATTAATGAACTCTATATAATGACTTGGTCCTACTTTATTAAGAAGTTTGATGTCCTCTTTAAGTTTCAAGAATTGAAAGATCTAGTTGAGAATGTTACTAATTTAAAAAATTGGATTGATAGTGTAGGTGAATATGTCGAAAAACTTTTGATGAGTTATGTGATACGTGTGGGATTCAAAGAGAGTTGACTACTCCTATTTATCTCTGCAAAATTGCATTGCAGAGAGAAATAATAAGATTGTATTAGAAATGGATAGGACTATGATTCATGCTTCTAATGTGCCTAAGTTTCTATGGGATGAAGATATGAATTCCATTGTCTATATTCTTAATAGAGCGTTTAGTAAATCTCTTCATGAATATATTCCTCATGTAGTATGGACAAAGGAAAAAAACTAGATATTTCTCGATTAATAATGTTTGGTATTCCTACTTCTATATTCATTCCAAAAGACAAAAGCAAGAAGACTGATATAAACTCTTTGTCTTGTATTTTTTTGGCCATGGTTGTAGAAATAAAATAGTAAGAGTGTATGATCATTTAAAGTGTGATATTATTTAAAATAGAAATGCTAAAGTATTGAAAAAGACATTCTGTAATGCTTCTCATGAACCCTCCTCTACTACTTCTAAGAATAAGCCTGATAATATTTTTCCTAACATTATGGAAACTATAGTGCCCACTTCCCTTTGACACCTTTTGATACTGATCATGACACTGTTGACTATACCATGGAAATTGTTATAGTTTTGATTTAGTATGATGATTAGATGTTAGAGCATGGATTATTTCTGACTCTGATTCATATATGATGCATGATGATTATTAGAGATATTTTATATATTGATGTTGATATACTGTCTGACATGGTTACATTATGGATGTTGTTTAGACATGTGATATTTGGATATTGTGAGTAGACCTAGAAATGGAAATTATTTGATGATGATATAGTTGTTGAGTAAAATTGCAAATGATCTTGTTGGTTGCTTTGATGTTGTTGTGATTCATATGTATAGATGATTTTGAGATTTTATTTATATCATTTTGGATGTTTTGATATGGCCATGAGGCTGAAGGAGGTATTTGTGTTTTGCAGGTTAAAATATCACAAAAATAATTATGGGGATTGAAGACCAACCACATTAGAATTATAGATTAATTCAACAAGGTCACCATGGGAATTGTATTTTTTGTGTGTGTTTGTTGTTGTTAGGGATTCCCATGGGGGGGTCACCTTTTAATATGAAAAATGGGTTTATGTATTTTTTTATTTGACCTTTTGTTTAATTTTTGCACGTGTTTATTTTGTGATGCATTTGCCCCTTTCTTTATTTATTAAATGTTGTATTAATATTGTGGGTAAGCATGTTGTTAATTTAATTAATTGAAATATATCATGAGAATGTAATTAATAGAGTTGTTGGTTATGATTTAAAGTGTTGAAAGAATGTGTAAAGTAATGTGTAAGTGATTTTGTAAGTAATGTGTAAGTTGATTTTTGAGTGTGAAACACTTCATCTTCTTGGAAATTCAAAATTGTCCTTGGAGGTTGATGTTGGAGGCTTGTGGGACAAGTTAAACTTGTCCCATACCTCTTAAATTCATTTACCAACCATACCTATGGTTGGAGGGTTGATTCTAGACTTTTATAATGCATTTGTGTAAGACAAATTGTAAGTTTTAATTGTACTTTTCTTACATGGTTTAATTTCAGTCCTTTGGGGTGTGGGTTGGATTTGAGTATATAAGTAAACTGTCATATTATTCACCCACCTATTTATTATGAATTGGAGAATGAAGTTGAATTTTGGGGTTGGGGTTGAGGATGTGTGATGTGGCATCGTACATGGATCCACCTCATCCTCTTCCCTTCCCTCTTCTATAAAATTTAAATTCCTTGCCTTGTTTTGGGCTGCTTCATTTTTGTAGACTTCATTCTTGGGCGAATTCCTTGCTGTTTTGGGAGCTCTTGCTGTTGGAAAAGTTTGAAGATTGTTGCATGCTTGTTGTTTGGTGGATTTTTGGATTGTTTGCTTAGAAATAACTACTATTTGGAACTTGGAAACTCCATCATTGAGAGGTAAGAGCGTGTCTCTTGAAATGATCTTCTTTTGTGAATGTAAATGTTATTATGTGAATGTTTTGACATGTTTGTGGGATGTTGGGTAGATGGCCTAGGTATGGTGTAGGAGAAGATTATGGAGTTCATTTTGTGGGAGGCACAAGTGTTTTGGGAGGTATAAGTGTGGAGGGATTTAGGGTTCCACCTTACAAAGAAATAGCTTGCATTTCTTTACTCGTTATGGGGTGCCATACGAGGTTGGGGAGGCATAAGGAAATGTGAGGAATAAGGGGTACTTGGGGGATGCATAAGGAATGTCAATGTTCTGATATACTATATTTTGGCAGTTTTTAATTCAAGTGGTGATACCCATTTTCCCTTTTGAGAGGCATAAGAAGCATCCCCCATAGTTTCTTTCTCCTTTGGATTTCTTGATGAAGCCTTAGTAATGTTTTTCATGCTTTAATGTAGTTGTAAACTACATTTGCTTTTGACTGTGTTTTATTGTGAAAATGTTGCTTGAGTGTTTGTGCAATCCTGTTGTTGCCATGAGTTGGATCACATCTCTTATTGCTTTGTGGTTGGGGCTCGAGGGCCAATGAAGAAGGATGGCTTCTCCTTTTCATTGGATGTCTTGGTTGGGTGGAGAGCATTGCCTTTCCCTTGCTCTTGTGGTGATCAAATTAGAAGAATAATAAATCTACATGTTGCTATTGTGCGGTTGAGAAAAGATAGTTTGATGAGTCCCTTATGAAATAAAATTTTATTATAACCCTTTCCCGCTTTGAATTGGATGATATGTATATTATTTTAAATGGAAAGATACTTGGTATCAACAATGAAAGTTGAAATTCAAAACATAGAAAGTTATAATTTGTTTTCTCTGTTTTATTTGGAAAGAATGTCAAAGAAGGATACATATTTTGTAAAGTTAAATTTTGAAATCAATAAATGATGTATTACCTTTCTCAAATTACATTGTGGTATTGAATATGATATTTTAAATGTAATTGAAATCTCTGATTGAAAGAAAGAAATGCGTATGAAGGAAATGTAATACTCTATTTTGTGAAGTGCATGATTTGAAAAGAATAAAAGTTGCATTCTTGTTTTAATGTTTGATTGAAGGAAAGAAAACTATTTAAGACCAACATGGAATGAATTCAATGTTTTATTTCATGGCAAAAGAGATAGTTTAATCTCTGTTCTGGAAATGTATACACTTCTTTTAATTCATGGTATAGTTTAATATTTGTTCTGGAAATGTATATACTTCTTTTAATTCATGGTATACCTTGTAAAATTCCTTTATCAAATGTTCAAATAACCCTGCAAATAGATAAGAGGCAAATGAAATAATCAATTGGACTTAATGAGGCCAAAATGATCCCAAAACCATCTAAAACACTTAAGGAAATGTCTTGAAAACCTTCCAATTGAGCCGAGGAAAATCTGCAAGCCCTTTTTGTAAAAAGAAAATTGTAATTTTGAAATGTGAATCAATCAAACAATTTTACACTTTCAATCTATCCTAACACTTCCCTATTGGATGTTAGCACATTAGTTTGTAATTAATACATTGTTTGTAAACGCAGTTGTGTGGTCATTAAACTATTCTTTCCTCCCAAGCACCTATTTATATTAGGGCTTGCTATTTTGTTTTAGCACGCATTGAATAAACTCTATTCTGTGTCATCATTGCTATCATAGCCCTTTCTTCCTTTCCTCTACCTACGTGAAGATTTGGAGACCTGGCACGACATGGAGATAAGTGACCAACGACCAAGGAAGGCAACACCAAATAGACTTGCATGGAAGGAAAGAAAATGTTGTTTTGCATGGAGTTTTTTTGTGCGTGGAGAGCAAACGTTGATGTGCGTGGAGAGAAAATGTTGCTGTGTGTGGAGTCTATATTTGGAAACTCTATTGAATTTTCTGTGTTTTAATCAAATTATTGACTACAAACCATAGTGCTGAGCAACACGATTTCTTCCATCGTTGATTTTGCCATATGCTTGTCCAGTCCCTCAATTCCCAAGAGCTATGGTGTCCATCGTTTCCATCATTTTTTCTTCTACGCCCATCTCCGGAGACTTGCTATAAACCGCAAAAACAACGAGCCGGGGAGGAAAATTTGTAAGATTTGTTGTTGTTGGCAAGTAGAAGTGAACAATATTGAAATTGCATCGATCAACCTTTAATTGGATCCGGTGTTTTTTTTTGTCTAGATGTGGCCATTATTCAAGCCAACACCAACA
This sequence comes from Taxus wallichiana var. yunnanensis, assembly GCA_018340775.1. NCBI lineage: Eukaryota > Viridiplantae > Streptophyta > Pinopsida > Cupressales > Taxaceae > Taxus > Taxus wallichiana. The sequence continues at coordinate 261,905,960 of CM031244.1, read as the reverse complement.
AAGCCTAAAAATTACAAAACTGTGTGCGCACGTATGACACAAATTTTGGATGCACAAAGCACCATAAGAAATACACCAAATATTTGGGCTTTGAGCGACAATGAAGAAACCACTGGATTGTTCTTTGCCTTGGTCAACGAGCTCCACAACACTGGGAATATTCTCTTTGACGAGATTATGTGCCAAGGACTATTGGAGTATTTTTGGTTCGACGTTCAATGTCAAGCACGGTGGATTCATGCAGAACTTGAACGTGGCTATGATGCAGATGATGAACGCAAAGTAGAATTCCCACAAGAGCATCTACGTCTCACTGCATGAGCCTATAGAGCCCATCTTTGGGATAGATTCCTTCAGTAAGCATTGTAGCCATTTTTGAAAAATAAATAAATAAAATACAATTTTGAGTTTTTGAAAATGTCTGCTCCAAAAATATTGCTATCCGATGCCCAACTCTTGAAAGGGCCAAATTTCACCACATGGAAAACCAAGATGCGGATGATTCTTCAGTTTGAAGATCTTTGGGGGATCATTTCTGGCAAAGACGCCCCTCCCACAGACGCTGATCTGTTGGCTAAATATGAAAAGGATGATGCAAAAGCATTAATGCTTATCACCCTGAGCCTTTCTGATGAGGTTCAACCTTACATTCAGGAAGCAATCACTTCCTCTTAGGCATGGACCACGTTGTGTACCATCTATGAAGCTAATAATTTGATGATGAAGTTGCATCTTCAGACTAAGCTTCACATGATGAGTATGCAGGATGGAAAATCAGTAGAAGCCTTCTTGCGGTGTGTGGCCAAGTTACGTGCAGAAATCTCTACTCTCGGTGAATTGGTGGATGACAAGTTGCTAGTCTCACTCACCTTACGAGATCTTCCTTCCTGGTTTCAAACTGATCACCAGGTTGACCATCACTCAATAGGAGGTGAGTTTTTCCACACTGGTGAATTATCTCCAGTAGGAAGAAGCCATGAGAAATTTTCAAGAAGCCTTCGAAGATAAGGCTCTCATCACGAGGAAAAAGCATAAGCCTCAAAAAGGGCAGTCAACCCTCTAGAATCACAAGTAACATCCTCAGCAGCAACCTTCCCAGTGGCCACCACAGCGGCCACCTCAAAAGTAGCAGAACAACAAGGTAGATCAATGGTGCCACATTTGCTCCACGGATACACACACGACTGTGAACTATTATTACAATGGTCACAAGTATGGCAAATCTTTCTAAAAGAGCACTTATGGCCAAGGATATTATAAGAAATCCCGATGGTGTGCTTGTAGTCAGAGGCGTAAGAGTCACATTATTGGTCAACAATATGCCACATCTAATGAAGAGGTTATAGACATGACTCATTATGACATTGTTCTAGTCTCACAGACTTCGCAGCCATCATAAAATGTCTGGTTGATTGATTTAGGTTCCAAAAAATAGATGACTAGCAATAAGAAGTTGTTTGATACACTGAGTGACCAGCACACTGGAGATTAGATCACCATCAAAGACAATCAAGAGTATATTGCGGTAGGGATTAGTGATGTCATCATTCCTCTTAGAACATGAAGATGTACACTCACAAAGGTGCTATATGTTCTAGGTTTGACCTCAAATCTCCTGTCTATGAGTAAACTTCTTAATCATCGAATGTAGGTTGAATTCTTTGTTGAAAAATAGGTTAAGTCTTCGATCATTTCCTAGGGAGACTCAGTAATTGCTAGAGCATTTATGAAGGGCCGTATATTTTCACTAGACGCGGTCACTTCATCTAGCATTGCTCTCTCTACTTCAATGACAAAGTCCACTGCACTATGGCACTTTTGATATGGTCATCTTTCTTTTGGGGCTCTGCATCAGCTCAGTGCCAAGGAAATGGTAAGAGGGCTTCCTCCACTCTCCCATTCCTTACCTATTTTCTCAGGATGTCTTGCGGGAAAACAACATTGTGGTCCATTCAAACAGAGCTGTTATCATTCTATGGAGCATCTTCAGGTCCTACACACCAATCTGTGCGGACCCCTACAAGCTAGCTTCTAAGGTTTTGAGTACTTCTAGCTCATCATTGATGATTACTCACAAAAATGTGGTTATATTTTCTCTAGAAGAAGAGTGAGGCATATTCCAATTTCCAAATCTTTTACCAAAGATGCCACCAGGTAGTCTGGGAAGCCTCTCCTTCTCCTCTACTTAGATCAAGGGGGAATTTGTATCAAATAAGTTCTTAGTATACCCAAGCAGCATGGTGTTCAACAACATCTGATTGCACCCTACATGCCCCAACAGAATGGGATTTCTGAGTGACACAATAGGACTATCATGGAGATGGCTCGTTGTATGCTCTTAACCACCAAGTTGGAGGATCGGTATTTGGCGAAGCAATCAAGACAACGGTGTATCTACTCAACCCGGCACCCACGAAAATATTACAGAACAAGACACCAGAAGAGGTATGGACTGGTCGTAAACCTCCTATTCATCATTTGAGAGTTTTTGAATGTACTGCATATATGTATGTTCCTGATGAGAGAAGGAAGAAGATCGATCCAAAAACACTGCCATGTCTTTTCTTGGGGTATAGTACTACCTCAAAGGCATATCGTCTCTTAGATCCTAAGATGAAGAAGATCTATGAGAGTCAAGATGTGGTGTGTGATGAGTCATCCTTTGACTCCCTGCCACACAATAGAGATCCAGTACCGACCTCGTCACATAGAATGCTCACACATCCAGACGATGGGAAAGATGATTCTTCGAGATAGAAGAAGAGTTAAGTGGAGACTTGTTCATTGATCTAGGCACACTTTGGAAAACACATCTTCACATCGATAGCAACAACACCAACATCTGAAATGGGTCCTGTTATCACCGAATCACAGCACCCTCTTGTTTATACAAGTGTATATACATGAACTCATAGTGTGATTGGATAACATGGGTACTATCTCCAAGTTGTGGGAATTGCTACTTGAGATAGACCTCCAGAGAAAGTTGGTTCTTGCTCCTAAACTACCTGCCACAATCTACTCTAATGCAGGGAAACTAACTATTCTTATTTAAATTTCCAAGGGACTAGGAGAGAGAATGCATAAAATGAAATCCTACAATAAAGCGGTGATACACCGGAAAAGGAGGGTGTGATAGTAGTCTCCAAATGTGTGAAATACAGAGGCAAAGTGCACACTAGAAGAGGTGATGACAGTTCTCCATAATCTAGCAAAATACATTCACAACAATATTCCAAGCATACACAATGATAATGAATCCCTACAAGAACATAATAATAGACACAATATTCTTGTAGAAAGATTAAAGGGGCAAGAAGAATGCAAGAAAACACAGCAGGGGAAGATACATCCACAAACTGATATTTTATTGCTTCATGATATGCACAGTTCAATCTATTACAAGATAAGGGCCTGGATCACCATACAAGGAGTCCACTACAAGGGCTTGCAGCATATTGGCTTCACAAAGCAATTTTGATAGAGCTTTGCTATCTGAAAACTACCTCTTTTATAATGAGCCCAACACTCTAATTTATAGAAAAATGAGAAGGGAAAGAGAAGGGAAAATGGAAATCCCGAAATCTGTCCTTCAACCACCCGTAAGAGGCACTAAATGGAGTAAAATGATTTTACATTACTTGCAAAAGGTTTCCCATACTATCCTAGGTGCTTTGCAATGAGAGAAAGAATGATGACCATGCCTCTTAATTGCACTCCTAACCACCAAATAAAACACCGTTATGAACCCGAGACACGTTTTCTAAAAATATTGACCAATTTCTAATAAAATCTGGAATTTATTTATTTTTGTGTGTCGGACTCGGAGCCATGATTCCAACGATACCAATTTTGTCGATTTCGTTGAAAATGCAAAAGTTATGGCCTTCGAGTGCGGGCAGCTATTTTGGGCCTAACGAGGCATTTTCTCATCATTTGACGGAATGAGCATTAATCGAGTGGACCCGAATATGTTTCTTTTATTTAAATATATCTAACCTCATTAAAAATAATAAATCCAGTTTTTGTGACGTAGAGGATGTTGTGCTCATTCCAGAAAGTCCAATTTTGTGAAAATCGGAGCTCGAGTCAAAAGTTATGGCCATTTGAAGTTTCACGGGTCAAACGTTGACTTTTCTTCTTTACCTTCGGCCGCTTCGGCTTTCGCGTCCCTCGCGTCCCACGTGTACCTTTGTCCCAACTGTCCTAGATGAAAATCTCCTGCTTCGCTGATTCGGGCTTCCTTGTCCCTGTTTGCGGTGAAGACACGTGGCGAGATTCCATTCGCTCTCGGCTCTTTCGGCTTTTCGCGTCCTCCGCGTACTTTTGGCTGGATGTCCCAGTACGAAAGTCCTCTGTTTCAGCTGAACCAGCTGGTTCGCATCCTCCGTGCACTTTTGTCCCAACTGTCCCGGACTGCCTGGGACAAATTTCTCCGAACCGCCCGAAATGGACTGACTTGTGCCAAACCGGCCGATCCGCGTCTTTCGCGTACCTTTGTCCCAACGGCTACACACGGATTGCTCTGGCGGCTTTTCAGCTGATTCGTGCCCAGATGTCCCTCATGTCTTGACTGTTGCAAGGACTAGGACTTAGCCATTTTTCATGATTTTTCCTGTCCCGAGCTTGTTTTCTGCAATTTTTTCACCTTTTCTCAGAACTTGCTCTTTTCTTCTTGGACAGGGGAGTTAGAAAAAATCTGAGGGGACCCTAGAAACGTGACTTTTTTCCCTGACTCAATCTATTTTCTTGGGACTTGAGAATTTAATGCATGTTATCAAATTTACCAGGGGGTGAATTTTGTATAACAAGTCTAGAATATTATTTGAGATGCACACCTAAACTCACTTCTAGGTAGTTCTATGTGAGTCGAACACGAAGTCAAGCTAGACATGAGGTAAATTTTGCACTCATGAGTTCAGTTGTTGAGAGCACCAAACCTGACACTGTTCATGAGGCATTAGACCAACCACAGTGGAAATAGGCTATGGATATTGAATATGATTCCCTAATTCAAAATTAGAGGTGGGAACTTTTCGATTTGCCTCTAGGTAAGAAATCCATTAGCTGCAAATGGATTTTCAAAACAAAATATAAGGAAGATGGTTCAATCCACAAACACAAAGCATGGCTTGTTGCAAATTTTTATGCTCAAAAGAAGGGAATTGACTATGATGAGACCTTTGCACCCACCGTGTGAAGATCAAAACCATCGAGTTATTTGTGCACCGACAAAGACAAAAATGGATGGAAACTTTAGCATATGGATGTCAAGAGTGCTTTTCTCGAATGGTGATCTAAAAGGAGAAGTGTACATCAACCCAACTCAAAGGTTTTTAGATGAGCATCAACCACACAAGGTATTTCGTGTGATAAAGTATCTTTATGGACACAAACGAGCACCTAGGGCATGGTACATAAAAATTGATGATCACCTATTGCAACATGGATTCACTCGTATCCCCTCAAATACAAATTTTTATATCAAGAAGGTAGGAACAAAGATTGTCATTATGGTTTTGTACGTAGATGATCTTGTGATCACAGGAAGTTCTGACAATCTTATGGATGATGTAAAGAATGATCTGAAGAAATCCTTTGATATGACCGATTTGGGGCTATTTCACTACTTGTCTTGGCTTAGAGATATGGCAGAAGAAGAATCATATCTTTGTCTCCCAGATGAAATATACCAAGACACTCCTGGAAAAGTATGGAATGTTAGATTGTAAACCAATTTCCACACCTATGGAAAAAGGTTTGCAATTATCTAGATTCCAGGATTCACCGCAGTAGATGGCACTCACTACAGGTAGCTTGTGGGGAGTCTCATTTACTTGACTTATACTAGACTAGATATTTTCTTTGTAGTGAGCTATCTCGCCAGATTTATGCAAGATCCAAAGAAATGTCATTAGATAGCAACAAAGCATGTGTTGAGATATGTCTGAGGTATAGTTGACTTTGGTTTGGAGTATCAGAAGAACACTCAGTTCTTCTTACAAGGATATACAGACTCGGACTATGCAGGATCTGTTGATGACAAGAAATCCACTTCAAGGTATATTTTTCATTTTAGATATGAGCCTATCTCATGGATTAGCAAGAACCAAACTGTTGTTTCTCTCTCATCCACTGAGGCTGAATACCACACCACATGAGGAGTTGTGTGCGAAGCAATTTGGTTACGTCACATTATTACAGATATAGGAATTCCTGAAGAAAAACCTCCCATCATTCACTGCAACAATAAAGGTGTGTTGAAGCTTGTGAAGAATCCTATTTTTCATGAATGAACAAAGCATATTGAGGTCGAATGTCACTACATTCGTGAACAAGTCTTGAACCACCAAATTCAGCTCCAGTACTACCCTATTGATTTTCAGGTTGCAGATATTCTCACCAAGCCTCTTGGAAAAGTAAAGTTTGATTTGTTTAGGAGGTACATTTTTAAGAACAATGTATTAAGGGGAATGCTAGCGCATTAGTTTGTAATTAATACATTGTTTGTAAGCATTTATGTGGTTGAATCGCTTTTCTTTCCTCCCATGCGGCCTATTTATATTTGGGCTTGCTTGTTTTGTTTTAATGGGCATTGAATAAAATCTATTCCTATGCCATCAATGGAAACCTCCATGTCTATTTGACATGTTGAAGGAGAAAGAATGACAAATTTAAACAAAATTTTATAAGTTAAAATTTACCAGTTTACACTGTAAAAGCCTATAGAACGTTTTCACGAAATTGACCCCTTAAACTTTATCAAAATCAAACTTTAATGAATCCTCTGTAAAGAGGACGTCGAAAGCTTTCCAAAAGTACTTGTTTTCCCAAAACTGAGTTCTCTATCAAAAGTGAGGGCCTTTTGAAGTTTTTCTTCATTTGGCATCGAAAAAATAATTCTAATTGTAAAAAAAAAAATTGGGAAACATTTCCTTAGTGGACCCACTGGTCCGAATTTTCCCTTAACGCTTCCAAATTTATTTTTTTAGCAGAAATTTTTCTAAAGTTTCCCTACCACCCCACTAGGTCACAACCAATCAAATGTTGCCACATAGCCTCACGAGGAAACAACAAATGCACAAAATCCTTTTTACCTTAGTGGTTTTCAAAATAAAATTTGGAAAATTTTCTCGAGTTTCCTTGCCTCCCCACCAACCCATAACAAATTAGAGGCTACAACATGGCACATGAGGTGTTTGCAGAGGAGCGGATACCTTTTTCACTTAACGTTTCAAATTTTTTTGGAAAATTTTCTAGGTTTCCTCTACCTCCCTGCCGGTCCAAAACCAATCAGAGCTCAACACATGGCACCTTGGGTGCTGGTGGAGACGCGGACCATTTTGGGCCCGAGTGCTTTTTGGCCGAAAATACATAATGTCTTAAATCACTCCAATGGTCCGACATTCTATCAGGGTGTTGTATAGCCAACACATGTCCTCTTCGGGCTTGCGGAGGAAAATCACACTTTTTCCCCAAGGAAGTAAAATGTGCAAAATTTATCCTCCGCTCCACCCCGCACCCATGGGAAATGTTTCTTCCTAGGCTGCGCAGTTTGCTCTTGGGAAAATTTTCCTCCCAAGGTCCACCAGCCTATAACTTGAGAAATATGAGGAGTTAGGAGGATTTCTTTATATCATTGGAAAGGTGATGAAATTTCCTATCCAATGAGAGTAATTTAGTGTAATTTTGAATGAGTAATTTTTTTTTAAATCAAGTTGAATATTTTAAGCCTGTTAGATAGTCGGTATGGTGAGGAATTACCCTCTTAACCTAATTGAACATTCTAACCCTAAATTTTGGACCTTGTGACCTATACTAATTGTTAATAAAAAGGAAAGTATATTCTAGTAGATTAGAATTGATCTAGAACTTGTTAGTGACAATGTCTTGTAACCTAGTTGTAGACTCTTTTAAACAAAAAAATGTTATTCCATAATTTTCCTATCTAATCCTAGGTTGTTCCTTGGTTCTCAAGTGGGTTGTTTTTAGCAGGAGTTACGAAACACAAGTTCAAGGGGCTGATTATCCTAATCTAGATATGATGGATATTTAGGGGAGTTATCTCAAAATGTCTTGCATCACAAGATTCCTAAATTGGCTCAAAATCTAGTTAAGGATTCTAATCTTTTTAGTCTTAGAGAGATCACTCACAATCAACACTCTTATCATACCTCAATGACCCTCTATGAGGTAGAACCACAATATTTTGAAGAATTGTGTCAAGAGTATAGGTGGATTTAGGCTATGAAAGATGAATAGAATTCTTTTATTAACAATAACACTTGGGAACTAGTCCCCCTCCTTCTAAGAGAAGCATTGTAGGGTATAGGTTGTTGTATATGATCAAGTATAACTATTTAGGAGAAATTGAAAAGTTGAAGGAAATTTTGGTTACGTGTGGTTTCACTCAAAAAATTGGTCTTGATGAGGTTGATACTTTTTCTCCTATAGCTAAGATGAGAATTATTAGAATTATTCTTGATTTGGAAGCCCAATATGGCTGGGAAATTCACCAAATGGATGTTAAAAATTATTTTTAATGGTGACTTAAAAGAAGAAATCTAAATGAGATAGCTTAAATGTTTTGAAGAACCTAGTAAAGAACTTTTTTCGTAAACTAAAAATTCTTTTTATGGCATTAGGAAAGCTCCTAGAGCTTGGTATGATATAATTAATAGTTTCTTTCAAGATCTTGGTTTCACTAACTTCTATTATGACATTGATTTATTTATTACATTTCAAAACAATCATATTATCATTATTGTTATTTATGTTGATGTTCTTTTGATTACTAACTGATGATAGAAATTTACTTTTAAGATCAAATAAATATTAAAACAAAATTTTGAAATGACCCATTTAGGTATGCTAAATCAATTTTCTTGCACGGTTTTATTTCAAGATCATAATTCTATTCTTGCATCTCAATCTTAGTATTCTATGATTTTTTGTAAGATTTAACATGATTGAATTCAAGCCCAGAGCCATTCCTATTGAATTTGGTGTCAAGTTAGATCTTAAACCAACAAGTTCTAAATTTAATTCTACTATGTATAGATAGCTAGTTGGTAGTCTAATTTATTTGACTATTAGTAGGCTTGATATTTCTTATGAAGTACAAGTTATTTCAATATTAATGTAAGATCCTTATGAGGATCATTGGAATGAATAAAATAATTTTGAAATATATTAAAGGAACAATTAATTATGGTTTTTTTATTCTTCTTTTAATGATGCATAATTATTTGGCTATTGTGACTCTAACCATGGTAGTGATGTTGTAGATAGAAATTCTATTTATGTATATGTTTTCAAGTTTGGTGAAGGTTACATCACTTGGTTTACCAAGAAGTAACTAAAAGTGTCTATATATTCTATTTAGTCAAATTATAGAAGTGTTATGAAAGCTAGAAAGAAAGCTATGTGGCTGAAAATAGTGTTGGATGAACTACACATGGGCATCAAAGGGAGCAATAAATTCTATGTGAAATTTAAATTTTCGTTTCTCTTTAAATAAATCTAGTTCAACATCAAATGGCCAAGCATATTGAAGTTCATATGCAATTTATTCAAGATAAATTCCTAAATGGTGATAACAATTTCAATTTCTTCTCATCTAAAGAGAAATTTGCATATATATTCACCAAGCCAATGTGTCCTTTGAAGTTTTGTACATTTTGTGCCTTGTTAGGCCTATCGAGTTTCCATTGAGGGCGTGTGCATGAAAATTACACCTCTTAACGGATGTTGTAAAGTTCTAATACTTCCTCCATTTTTTAATAAGTAAATGTGTTACACTATGTGTGAATTTACTAGTACATCTTAGTGAAGTTTTAGTTATGTGTATGCCTTAGTTCATAAAAGGATCCATAATATAATGTAGGTCTTCATATGTAATTCACTTATATTAAGAATTAATATATGGGAATATCTATATGATTTCCCTTTTCTACATTCTATCCAAATAAATACTGTTGATTCATATATCTATAAATCCTTTTGTAGAAAAACGGTAATTTGGCATGTCTTGTTTTTATATGTTCCTTTGAATTATGTTTTTTATGGAATTATTGAAACATTGTTTTTAATTGAGGAAAAATAGTTTCTCATGGTATCACTAAAATCCACAATGCATTTATAGTATGACATAAGGAACTGATGTTAACATGTTTATGCATGTTTATCCCACTTAACATTAAGAGGGGGTGTTGGGGTTGATAATGTGCAGTGGGATATCATTTGGTAAACTACCACTTATGACCCTTATTAAATTTTTTATTTAAAATAAACTTATTTGGTATGTGCATCCTTGAATAAAGTGAAATGATAGGATCATTCACCCATATTATATAAATAAGATGATCCTACACGTATTGAATACTTCTATCGGATCTATTCATAAAAACATAAAAATTGATCTTTTTATATAAGTGAGTTGTTTAATGTGATATCAGGGAGTGAAGTGGAAGTGATGAGTTAAAGTATGATCATTCTTAATATAGAGAGTGCTTTATCAATGTGATTTTATCCTTCAGGTTTCCCCACTTAAATATGGTATTATCTATCTCATTTAATTTCTTTTCATTTACTTTCAGCTCATGTTATTAAGCTCTGTAATTCACTATCTGTAATAATCTATGTATGTGATTAAATTTACTACACAACATAATATATAATCTTTGGTATTTATCTATGAATATATGATTTGTTAATTATACATTCCATATAATTCCTAACATCCTTTATCACTTGAATTTCCTTCACTAGAGTTGGCCAAATAGTTAGAATTTTAAGGCACGAGATAAAAAAGAAACAAGAACAAATGAAATTGGTGAACTTGAAGATCTAATGAATTATTCCATGATCAAATTCGAAAAACATAAAAAATCAAACAAGTAGTAATGAACCTTGTGTCATTGATGTCATGAGGAAATAGAAAATAGTTAGTGGTGAGGTGTAAACAATTCAAGGGCATGAAGGTTGATTGGGATGACCTTCCTTAAACCTAAAATGGTGTATTTGAATTGATTTGGCATGATGTGAGGTGGCATGGTGTATGTATAAGGTCTTGGTGCATGCTTGGTGCATTGGAAAGAAACTAGGTGTTTAGTGTGAACCCTAAATATGTCTTACATGTTTCAATAGGTGTTTAAAAGGTGTGCAAGGTATTTTATGATGGAAAAAAGGTCAAGTATCATGAATCATGGTATAAACAATCTAAATTATGCCTAATTCAGAGACATATTGCAATTAAAACATAGACAAATGAGATAAGATAGACATTCTAAGCATGAGGAGTGTGTCGGGACATTGTAGAGAGGTTGTACAAGATGTTATATGTCATATTTAATCTTTTAGAGGCATGTTTTAGGTCTTTTGAAATAATGCCCTTGAGGACACGCCATATAAGCATGGAAAAATGATGGTGATCCAGAAGGTGAATACATATTTATGGGAAAATGAACCTTGGGACAAGTGAATGAGGTTTTCCTAGTATTGTGGAAAAAGCAGTCAAGGTATTATGAAGAATAATTTTCAAGTTATGAGGTTTTAAGCTCTATCAAGCTCTTAAAATGATCATCTCCAACTCGAAGGTCATGTTTGATGAACTCACTTGTATGTTAAAATTTTTCATGGTGACCTAATCTTTTCATCAAATTTTGGGCATGGAACCTAGTTCATTTTATAAATGGAATGAGGAAGAATGATACCTCAAGGTTTATTAGCGATTCTTAAGAAGTGAAGTGGGACCAAACCCTTTTAAAACCTTCCTTTTAAAGTGATGGAGAAGAAATCAAGTTTTTGGTCATAACGTTTCTTAGAAACATAATATAATAACTTGGGGTTGAAGAGGACTCCTTGTATCTCATTTTGGTTACATTCTCATGTCCCAAGTTATCTTTTTAACTACAAATTTAGCTTTGTTTTGTAAGGATTTTCTATTCTAGTCAGGTATAACATGTTTCATGGTGAAAATACAACTTTGGGAGAAATCTTAAGAGGTGCCGCAAGTGTTCATGAGAATATTCGGTAATTTCTTTACACAATTTTTGTGAACCATGTCAATCAAGGTGGCCTACCACTTAAAGCCTAATATTGTAAAACTAGTCAAGTTTGTTTGAGATAGTATTGAAGTGAATGCATGTTGTGAAGGTGAAATATGAGCATGAATAGTTGATAGAAGTCCTATATGACATATCTTGGAATTAACTGTACTCCAAAATCACATATATTAGAATCTAAAAATAAAAATATTGGAATTTGTTAATTCTCCCTCCAAAGTCCAATATATCTGATCATGAATTAAATTAATGAATTTATGATTTTATTTTAATGATTTTAGGGAATCCAATATTGGTATGAGAAATAATGCCTAGTGGTCAAGCCCCATACAAAACAGATACATGTTTTCTTTTATAATGTCTAGTGGCCGCTTAGGCTTAATGTTTTCTTACGAATAATGTTCTTATCTCGCTTTAAAATGTTTTCATATTAAACTATGCAAATGTTAATATTTAAACCGCCATTATCCAAGTGGTATCTAGGCTAAGTACATTCAGAGATGCGAGACACTTATAGATTCATTTACTATGGTGCATTGAACCTAGGTTCAACCATAAAATTACCAAATATGTTATGAACAAACTGAAGAGGGTGAAAATTAAATTTAGAACAATGTAATTATCTCGTAAAAATATTCTAGATACATTTTCGTATTTAAAGTTAGATATCAAATTAACTTCATTTATTACGGTTTGATTGAACCTCAATGCAATTTGAATAATTTCAAGAACTTATGAAGAAATTAATGGAGGACAATGATCTAGTGTAGGAGATTGTAATTAATTATAAAACCATACTAGATATATTTTCATATTTACATTTAGATATAAAATTAATCAGTAAGAGACATGGCATAAAAAAATTTCATATTCAAATATTGATATGAACTTATTTAAAATTAACTATAAACCTATCCCGGATATATATTATTATATAAATATAGCTATGAAATAAATTTAAATTTATTTACTATAGGTATAATTATAGTAAAACATTTGAAGAATAATTTGAATTTATAATTTAACACTATTCCTAAATATGAGATTCTAAATAAAAAAACAAAACATACTAAAGCTTAAATAAATTTTTTTGTGATCTAATATAATCCCAAACATCTTTGACGACCTTCAATGTTTTCAAGCATAGGCCACAACAAATCGAACAAGTATTTGTCTTATAAATTTTAATATATGTTAAATGTTTCAATAATTATGTATTTTGTAATGTCATTATGCTTGTTTTTCTCTAAAGATTCATTTACAAGAACTGCATTTTTACAATTGAATGATGCATTAAACCATGACCAAATAGAGTTAAGATTCTATGGATATAATTTGGGGTTCCTAGAACCTTCATAATCGTAGAGCGTTTGGTCTCGACAAAGTCTTCATGTGTAAATATGAACTCAAAGCTTACAACCTCCAAGTCAATGTTATGAAGGAATGAAGGCATCATTTCATCAACATTTGAATTTCTTTTCGATATCCATATTACTATTTTGAAATGTTTTTGCACCGATTGCAATAAATATTTCACATTAGGTCTGAGAATTTTTATTTTTAGCTCGATTATGCCAATTTTTTTAACTATTTAAATGCGAAATCATCCTTTTGGAGGATGTGTGGAAAAAAATAGTTTATATTAAATATGATCAATTTCTTGGTGCATGTGTTCGTATCTAAGAATGAAAAAAATTCAAATGGTTGATGGTGGTGAATCAATTGAGAAACAAAAAAAAGTCCCTTTCGATATTGTTAAGTAAAAATCAAATGGTTGTAGGTAATGACAAAGGTAAAAATATAAGGGCGTTCCTCATTTCTTATTGTTATACTAGGATTATTTTTTTGTGCAAAATTTATTTGAATGGAATGTAATTTTTCGGTCTGAGGAGTCTTTACATACCATATTATATTTATTTCATTCCATTGGAAAGTGTTATACGTTTTCTATTATCGAAGCAAAAACTAGTATTTGTGCATGCTCATAATTAAATTAGGAATACATATTTCATAAATAAAAAATTACTCAAATATTTGTTACAAAAACTATTTTCTATTAATTAGCATTCATAATTTATACACTCACACTCTAAACTCATAATCGGGAAAATTTAAATTCTCCTGACTTATAATCATATAATCTCAACATAAAAAATAGTTAAGCGAACCATCACTAAAACATATGAATGTATTTGAGTTGTAATGTTAAGTGTATCATCTCAATAACATTTTTAAATTATAATTTTTACTTAACATTAACTAGCTCCAAATATTTGATGTGCTCTACCACATTCAATCCCTTTGATCATCATTCTTGATAAGTATTTGTATAAATCGGTCATCAACCACATATATTTTGAAGCATTTTCTAGTCTACTTGTCATCCCAACCATAAAATTTAATGTAGGTTTTCCCTTTGTACTTAATGTAATACACATTGTGTCTTTATAACTCTAGGGAGAATCATTTCTACTCCAAACATCTTCTAGAAATTTGATTGCAATTCCATTGACTATATTGAAATGTTATTTTCGCTAGTGGAGTATTGGATTAAAGTAAGTCATTAATTATTCATTTAAAACCTTTTTCATATTTTCATCATTAATAGAAGTGATTTTTTTTACCAGAATCCCATTTCCAATTTTTTTGATAATGACTTTATAAACTCTTTCGAGCCACCTCACATATGGATAGTTTCTTTTTTGAACATGAATGACATCTCATTAGAGAACAATTGGTGTTTCTCATAAAACAAGCCCTCAAATTCTAAAATAAGAAAGTGATTCTTGTGGCTAACTAGAGAAAAGTAAATAATTATTTTAATCAGTCTCATGTCAATTCTAACCAATGGAAATAATAAAAATTTTATCTTGCGACTACCACTTATCGATGGGTCTTGTATGTACGATTGCATCTTCTTTACCTCCATTTAGATACTTTGATGCAATATTTGTTTCAAAAAAACATTTATCTATTCACTATATAGCTATTGCTATGCAAAATGAAAGTGTATTTTAAAAAATAGTGATATACATGGTAAAATGGTAAATTCAATATCAACACAATAGGTAACTACCACTTACCGACTGAGCTTCCGGCTTGGCTTACGTAGA
The DNA here is from genome assembly GCA_018340775.1 of Taxus wallichiana var. yunnanensis. Classification (NCBI taxonomy): domain Eukaryota; kingdom Viridiplantae; phylum Streptophyta; class Pinopsida; order Cupressales; family Taxaceae; genus Taxus; species Taxus wallichiana. The sequence continues at coordinate 261,890,782 of CM031244.1, read as the reverse complement.
CCTTACTAGTTATTGGTTTTTTTATGAAAGATGTAATGTAAACAAAAATAATCAATTTAAGGCTATGGGAAACTAAAGCATAATTGAAAAGCATATTGATATCTTGGTAATTATAAATCAAAATTCTCTATTTCTTTTGAATGAATTCTATTGGTTCCTAGGGTTTGTTTATATCTTTGAACCACCCATTGACACATAATAGTTCTAAGATATTGTTGTGGATTAGTGACCGCTAGGTTATGCCATCATTGGCTGAATCAACCATTGATTCTAATGTCTATATAATTATGTTGATACCAATGGTTTGTGCAAACAACCAACAACTTGGAAAATAAAAACTATGTAGAATTGGATGCCACCATGAAATTTTGAAATAGGTTATTTGGTAATTCCTTCTTTGAAAATGGTTCTTCTTCTAGAATTATCTGATATCATTTTCTATAAATTTGTGATCTTTATAAATAGTTATGTGTAAAAATACGCATGGATAACATACCTGGTTTTGACTTCATATTTGTGTTGGTTACCACTACGTACTCCAATGTTACTTTCTCCTATTGTTGGTTGTCTGCATAAACCATTAAGTGTCTTATCAATGTCTTAATATTTTTTATTGTTTATAAATGCATAAGAGTAATGAGACCAAGATTTTATTGCATAGTCATGCATGATATGGCTGAGTTCTCATCATTTTTCATCATAGCTCGTGAACATAGACTATTATAAAAAAATGAAAATAATTGAAATTTAAAACATATCTCATTAAAAATATTTATTAAATGAATGAAGGTAATTCACCATTTTGATTTAGTTATGTAACATCAAGTTGAGAGGTTTGTACATAAACTCCTATTTTTCTTTGGTTGTATGTGTAAATAAGAAATGTGTAAGTAGTTTTTTTTTGTTGAAAGACATTTAACATAATCATATGTTTGAGTTGTATACCAATACGAACCTTTCTTCATATGAGAATAGTAATGTTTCAAAAACATTTTCTCGAGTATGTGTCTCAACAAAAAAATTAAATAAATTTGATTCAACTAATTCACGCAATGATGACACCAAAGCACCGTAAAGCACTAATACTAAATAATTATGGGAACAACATCGAGTGAACATCTTAGCCCAGAAATCATATGATCTCTCACAAGGAAAAGGATGGTTTTTTCCTTTTAGTCCATTTCGCATGAAGTTATCAATTTATGTGGCAAAATTTCCATCCAATCCCTAATGAATTATTCTCTTTCATCAATGTTATCATCGCACTTGTGCACTCTAGTTATTTGTACTTAAGAATTTTTTTAAAGTGCCCACTATTATCATAAAGTGTATAACATCCATCCAGAATTAATTCTCCAATGTATTTAACCTTTTCCATGTATTTTTTATTTTTTCTCTCAATTTTTTTGAATATTGTATTGGTATGAGAACAATAATAATACAATCTAGCACATTGGTTCCAATATTTTTTAGCAGCTCCATTATTACTTTAGAACAAATATTGCAAGACAAATTGTAAAAATCTGCGATAAAACATTATGCATTGAAAGGATTGGTGGCAGGAATACACGATAGAGTTGACGGAAGATGGAACTAGTATGCACATTGACAAGTAAAATACTTTTGTACTCTATCACTTTAGGGTATAATTTCTTCTATTAACATCACATAGTTATCTAATATGTTCTAACCCTCGACGAGATGCAATTATACCTCCACATGGTCCTTTTCTTGTTTCACTTTTTTTCCCAAGTGGGAATCATATTTTCTCTTTCCTTTTATCTCTTCACCCAAATAGCACAAACAATCGGTGGTAGTGTGATTCATGTAATTTAAATTTTTCAATTACATTAGATTCACTAAAGGATGTCAATAGATCATTATTTGGATGATTTCTTTAAAATATTGTCAAAAATTTCTCTCAGTTCTTTGTCACCTTTTATTCTCCTAGGAAGAACCAAATATCTCTACTATAACAACATCCCGAACAAGGCTAGTTAACCATACATTCTCTTATTGTAATTTTTCTACTAGTATTTATAGTTCTTCATTGTTCATTCCTCTAAAATCCCTAAATGAATTGGATGTGAATCTTTCCAATTAATTAGGCTGAAATTTATCATGATTATATTTAATAGGTAAACAAAAATGCCCACTAGATATAAACAACTGAAATGTTGTAGTCCATTTAGTCCATATATCATCTGGCAATAATAGAAAACTCCATTTCTCGTATAGATTTTTTGTTTTGTCACTTTTTTAAAATCAAAAGAAACTTATTCTCAAAGTTATGAATTCAAAGGAAAATCATATGTTTTATATTTTTATATAAGGAAGATAAATGTTAATAAAAAATGCAATAAAATTAAAATACAATACCTTCCACTCTTCTGTTTTGGTTTTTGTCAATTCAGGATGTTGTGGACATCTAAGTGATTTCAAAACCGATGTAGATGTGTACAATAAATAAATTAAATTTGTGTCTATCCAAGTTTTGTTCACTTCATTATATTTTTTGCAAATATGATTAATGGATTCATTATTTGCATTTTTAGAAAGAATGCGATGCCTTCAAAATTGTAGCTTCTTATGTAAAGAATTATAAGTATCTAAGCCCAAAATATTTTTTATGCCCACATTGTATGCTAGCCATCAAGTATTTAAAATTTTATGCCATATGTTTCCAAGTATTTTGAATCTTGGAGCTCCACAACCTTATTCGTAGACTCCAAGAAGGGAAGAATAATTGTACCCCTCTATGTAAGAATAACATTTATCAACATAGAGTGCGCAAGTAGGTCAACATTCTCATTATCTACAAGAAGATACTCATACTCTAGAGGTGATACATGGCACCTCAAAACATTGTTTGAAAATAATTCACCATTGAAAAAAATTTAATCAAACTTCTAAATAGTTGAAGGTTCTTCTTTCATGAATATAGTGGTTGCTTTCTTCGGCGATACAACTGGTTTTGTATTATTTTTCAACTCTTGCAACTTTTATCTGGAAATATTGATCTTCAATTTAGCCAAATATGTAATACTCATCATAGTAAACAATTTGGCATGTTTAGGTGGTGAAAGAGAACCTTTTCTATTCAAAAAGTGACAAATTGATGAGGTTGTATCAACTCTATACAATTTTTTGAGTATTGCAAGCATGCCACTATGAATGTTTTCTACATTTGAACAACTAGTTTTTTCATTATCTACTAACAACCCCAAATCCTAAACATATATTGAACATGAACATTGTTTTCTGTCTTATAGTACCATCATTTCCCATTTCTGAATAACGAAACATCCAGATCCATATGCTGAATAAGACACTTATTATATTCATAGTTAGTGCACGTTTGAATTGAACATGTAGTGTACTCGAATCAACAAATGCTAAGGATAAAACCATACCGAATTCCTCATGTTCGTCATATATAATGAAAAATAACCACATGTCGGCATAGTATTTTTAAGGGTAATGGATTTCAAAAAACCATTCGTCATCTCTTTTCTTCTAGTACTTAGAACCTTCAATGAATGGAATTTCGAGAATGGAGTGCAAACATTGGAAGACATTTTACTTGCAATTGGAGTAGAATATATTAATAATTACTTCACATATGGAGTAATTATTTTTTGCATTGTATGATAATGAATGTAAGTATTAGCCTTTTTATCACCAATATCTATAATAAATTACTTTTTATCATCGGAGAGTAATAAACGTAATGGTTAGTGACTATTAGGATTCAATCAAACATGATATCTAACCTTTAACTAGTTCTTGTAAATCTTATATTTTGGATCACATCATTAATAATAATATCTATGTAAATTGTTCTTGAAAATTAACACAACACATTTTTTAAGGATTATCTGTTGTTTTATAACCATCCACATTGCATATATTCATGAAAGGAACATTTGAAAACATAGAAGTCAACGAGAGATAGGATTTGAGTCAACATTTTAATGGACAATTTTTAACATTACTTATTGGTAATTTACACCAATTGAATGGACTAGGGTAAAGGCCATTAAGATTTATTTTTTCATATTTTGAGCACGAGTGTGTGAGAAAAAATCATAATAATGGGTTTAGTGGTCACTAATCGGTATTTGTTCAAAATAAAAAATATTTAGATTTTCCATATCACATATTGCAAAGAATAACACACTTATGGCTAACATCTAACAATTTTTATTCGAAATCGAGCATTGTAGTATGCCATAATTTAAATTTTTTCATATAAAAGAAAATGCTTCATAGCCACAAAGCTCCATTACTAATTGAAAGGAATTAAATAAAGACTACAAGGATTTTGTGGTTCTTGATTTAAACTGAGCGATTAAGCAAATCATTATCTAGCCTATCATTTGCAAGGTTACCAAAATTACCTCTATGGTTATAACCACTATCTCTATAGTTTTGAATCAATATTTATTTTCAATGACTATAATTGTATCATATTGGCTTGACTATTCCTGACAGAGCCAAGTGTTGCACTACATACCCTTGGGAGGGATGAAGCCTTATATTTTTCTCATAAGATATATTATTTATGTCATATAATTCATTTATGTTCTTATATTATAGAATACTTACATACCATTAAGATGCATTACTAATTGTGCGGAATGACATATTGAATAATAGGATGTATAGTCTCTTAATTTAAAAAAAGGGACCTTTAAGCTCCATTACTAGTTCAAAATAATAACATAGTGGCCAATAGGCTCAACATTTTTTTAATTTGAAAATATCTATATAATAACAAACAACAAAGCTATCTCAGGCTAACACTAGGCTCGTATGATTTCCAATAGTCATTACAAGCACTATCTGCTCAACTTTGGATTGATATATTTTTCAATGATAGTAATTATATCGTATTGTTTGGACATCGCATGGCGGACCCAAATTCAACACTATATTCTAACAAGAGGGATGACGACTTATATACTTCACCTAAGATATATGTTTGTAAATTACAATCCATATTCATTCATATACAAAAAAATCCTAGTGACACGTAGGCTCAATAATTTCTTAATTTCATAATAGCTATTCAATAAAAAATCATTGCAAAGCTTAGTAACCGCTATGATCCTATCATTACCATTTGTTGTATAAATAATCATCTATACAACTTTAGATTGATTGTAATTTTCAATCATTATAATTTTACCAAATTATCCGCACATTACCTAATAGAGTGAATTGTTGTACTACTTTATTTTGAGAGCGATCAATAATTTCTCTCGTGTATCAAACAAAATTATTAGCGAACACTAAGATCCATTACTAGTTGAAAGGAATAAAGTTGTGTCCAATATGTTAAACAGTTTCTAAATTTGAGAATAGATAACGAATAACAAACAATGGTCTAGCTTAGCGGCTACTACGTGCTCTATCATTAATACTTTTCATTATAATTTTTATCTATTTAGGTTTGGATGCTTAGTATTTTTCATTGATTTTAATTATATCATATTGGGTAGAATTCACATGGTGGACCCAATTTTTGCACTACATTCCATCGAGAGGGATCAAGTTTATTTATTTATCCCGAGATATATCTTTGTAAACTGTCATCCATATTTGTTCAGTATCAAAGAAAAATCCTGCAGACCACTAGGCTCAACAATTTCTTAGTTTAAAAATATCTATTGAATAATAAATTGTGGTCTACTTAGCAGCTGCTGATCCTATCATTACCTTTTGTCATAGTAATCACTATTTTACATCTTTAGAGAAATTGTAATTCTCAATGATTATAGTTTTATCAAATTGGATGCATGTTATCTCGTGGAGCACAATTATAAATTTGAGAATAACAATACAATAATAAATAATGGTTTATCTTATTTTCCATTAGGCTCCTATCATTATCATTTTTCATTCTAATCACTATTTGTTCTACTTTTGATCAATAGTTTTTTTCATTGATTATAATTCTATCTTATTGCGTGGACTTTACATGGCAGACCCAATTGTTGTAATAGATTCTATCGAGAGGATTCAAGACTTATCTATTTATCCTAAGATATATCTTTGTAATTTATAATCCATATTTTTTTATATCACGTAAAAATCCTAAGCAATCTGCTGTGATAAAAAAATTCTCAATTTAGAAATAGCTATTGATTAACAAATCATGGTCTAGCTTAGCGTCTCTGCTAGATCCTTTCATTACCTCTTTTTCATACTAATCACCATCTTTACATATTTAGATCAATTGTAATTTTCAATGATTATAATTGTATCAAATTGGATACACATTACTTGGTGGAGCCAATCCCCCGCACTATGTTCCATTGAGAGGGATCAATAATTTTGGTTTGTATCAAATAAACTGTTTAGCAAGAACTCGCTAATCTCCATTGTTAGTTGAAAGGAATAATGTAGTGGTCGCTAGGCTCAACAATTTATAATTTGAGAATAGATTTATAATGACAAAAATGATCTATTTTAGTGGTCATTAGACTCTTATAAATATGGCTTGTCATTATAATCATTATCTATTCTATTTTGGATTGATATTGTTTTTCATTAATTGTAATTATATTGTATTGGGAAGACTTTACATGGATGCCCCAATTTCTACACTACATATTTATCTCATATAAGATATATCTTTGTAAATTGGAATCTATAGATACCCTTGAAGGAAAAAGATATATTTTTAGTTTTATAAGATATATCCTTACAACATATAATTCACATCAGTTCCTATAAAAAAATGCTTAGAGACCACTAATATATATTTTTATTGAATGAAATTATATAAGGTCCATGAAGACTCAATAGTTACTTTATTTGGAAATAGCGATAGTGAAGGAAGCAAATAGGAGAGAAGAATGTGGAGTGAAATACTCTTAACACCTTGTATTATTATGAAGTGGTACGTACATTATATAGGAGAGGCAATAAACAATATTCCCCTAAACTGAGGGAGGAAGATATGGATGTAGGTGAGAGAATAATTGAATAGATAGAAGCTTAGTCTATTAATAAAATTAGGTATGTATACTATGATAGCATTCCCCCCCTTCTTACATTATTCTTGCAAATGTGACGCCTGAGAAATTGAAATTTCACTTTTCCAAGAGATTTTGTGAGAATTTTGGCAACTCGTGCTTCTATAGGACAAGATCTTGGAGCTGAATGTGATGGTCCAAGACGTGTTCCCAAATGAAATGACAATAATTCTAAATATTCTTTTTTCATTCATGAAATACTAGATTTTACACTTGCTTCAACACACTCTGATTGTCGAAATAGAGAATAGGTGAATGTTTTTAGTAATTCCCATATCATCTAAAATATGACATAACCATATCACTTTGCACATAGCTCCTCATGCGGTGTGATATTCTACCTCTGTGGATGAGATAGAAACAACATTTTGCTTCTTGCTTATCCACGAGATGGGTCCAGATCTGAGATGAAATATGTATCCTGTAGTTGACTTCTTGTCATCAATAGATCCGACATGGTTTGAGTTGATGTATCCCTATAAGAAGAATTAATCATTCTTCTTATAGTCTAGACAATAATTAGTTATTTGTCGACATATCTTAAAACATGATTTGCTGCATTCCAGTGGCATTTCTTCAACTCCTGCATGAACCTGGAAAGATAGTTGACATCATAGTAGAGATCTAGTCTGGTATATGTCAAATAGATGAGCCCTCCAACAAATTACCTGTAGAGAGTAGCATCTACTTGAGGTGAGTCTTGGAATCTTGAAAGTTGCAAGCCTTTTTCCATTGGAGTGGATATAGGTTTACAAATGACATTCTATACTTTTCCAGAGTGTCTTGGCGTACTTTATCTGGGAGACAAAAATGTGATGCTCCTTTTGCCATATCTCCAAGCCAAGACAGTAATGTAGTAGCCCCAAATCTTTCATGTCGAAGGTTCTTTTGAGATCATTCTTTACAATATCAACCTAATCTTACAACTTCCAAAGTGATCACAAGATCATCTACATATACAACAAGAATGACAATTTATTTTCCTACCTTCTTTATATACAAATTTAAATCTCAGGGGCTATGAGTGAACTCATGCTATAAAAGGTGATCGTTGATCTTGATATACCATTCCCTTGGATCTTGTTTCAGTCCATATAGTGATTTGATGAGATGACATACCTTTTTAAGATGCTCTTCATCAAAAATACTTCAGGTTGGGTCATGTATACTTCTTCTTTTAGATCACCATTTAGGAAAGCACTCTTGACGTCCATCTGCTGAATTCTCCATCCTTTCTATGCTATAAGTGTGCAAACTACTCTGATGGTCTTCATATTTACAGTGGGTGGAAAGGTTTCTTCATAGTCCATACCCTCTTTTTGAGCATATCCTTTTGCTACAAGTCATGCTTTATGTTTGTCGATGGATCCATCTGCCTTATATTTTGTCTTGAAAACCCATTTGCAGCCTATGGGTTCTTTCTTGTAGGTAGATCGACAAGTTCCCATGTCTGATTTTTCATGAGTGAGTCATATTCTTTATTCAAGGCTTCCTTCCACTAAGGTTGGCTGAGTCCTTCACGAACATTTTTAGGCTTAGAGCTATTAATCAGTGAACTTGTGAGTGTAAATTTTACCTCATTTCTTGTTTAAATCCTTGTTTTGAATCCAGATGATGTATTTGGGAGTTGTTTAAAATGTGAGTCCTTGATGGTGCTTTGTACCCACTCGGATGAGAACTTGGCTACTTCGAGAAGAACTTGGTCATTATCGTGTTGATTGATGTGGAGTTATATTCTCTAGTTCTACAATATCAACAAATAGCTCTCCTAGCAGCATTTCTTTTCTCCGAGTAGTCTCCTCGGCTCATCATCGATTCGAGAATAATCAGTGAGATCTGGTCGGAAGTGGATCTTCTATTAATACTATCGAGTCAAAGGATGACTCATCACAAACCACATCCCGACTCTCATATAATTTCTTTTTTAGGATCCATGAGATGGTATGCCTTCGAGGTAGTGTTGTAGCCAAGTAGGATGCATGGGAGTGACTTTGGCTCAACCTTCTTTCTTTTCTGAGCTGGACATGCATGTATGTTGTGCAACCAAATACTCGTAAATGAAAAATTAATGGCTTTCTACCACTCCATACCTCTTCTGGCATTTTATTTTGTAGAATATTTTTGGTGCCTTATTGAGAAGATATACAACTATCTATACTGCTTCAGCCCAATAGCGTTCCTCTAGCTTTATTGTTGTTAGCATACAACGAGCCATCTCCATCACACGTATGTGATTGTGACACTCAAAATTTGTTTTATTGGGGTGTGTAGAGAGAAATCAAGTAATTATTAACGCCTTGGTTCAAGAAGGCCAAGAAATTCTTTGATGTAAATTCCCCCCTCGATCTGAGCAAAGTAGAAGAAGTGGTTGTCCGGTCTCTTTCACAACACGATGATAGAAGTTCTGAAATGTTGAAGAGCCTCACTTTTCTTCTTCAGGAAATATACCCACATCTTGTGAGAGTGGTCATCCATGAATAGTTGGAAGTACTTGTATCTTGAAAAAAGCAAGAAATGGGCCATTCAGATCGGTATAAACTACCTCCAGATGCTTCTTGGCATAGAAGGTTCTCACCTTAAATGGATCTTTGTGTTCTTTTCCTACAAGAAAGCTAGGGAAAATAGGTAAGGAACTAGAAAATTTGGGTAGTCCATGGACCATTGCTTTTGAACTCATATGGTGCAATGAACTGACTGACAAGTGTCCATATCTAAAATTCCATAGGGAAGTTGATTTTATTATTGAAGTAGATAAAGCTAATGTAGAAGATGAAACAATATCTAAAGAAAATAACTTATCTTTTACAAATGATTTAGCAGAACTGTACCTTTTATGGAGATTAAGCATGATTTAATGCCATTTTGAACAAGATATTCTACCTTAAGGTGATGATTCAAGAGATGAGTAATCGACAAGAGATTGATAGTCAAGCCAGAACATATAGTACCTTTGTAAGTGTAAATTTTTACGGTCCTAGAGGAATGGTAACATTCCCTATTCCTTCACAATGTACTCTTTGTCATTCACTATCCGAACTTGATCTCCAATTGGTTCTTCGTGTAGTGAATCACACAAATTTTTGCCACCTAAAATATGCTTGCTTGCATTGGAGTCCATCAACTAGACTTTCTTTGTGGGCTAAGAAGTTTGAGAGATGAGTACAATGTTCTTACCACAATGGACTCCTTTTGATGTCTCCTCATCATATTCATAATCTTCTTGTTGGGATACGAGATGTCCCTTGTGCTTTCTCCAGTGGGGACGTCGTTTGGAATTTTGAAAATCTTTGTGCCCTGATGTGCTTGTTTGACTTGAAGACCCTTGTTTCAAGCTATTGTACCAGTAGTGATCAATGTCGTGAGTGTTGGTTTTGTAAATGTGACACCACCTCTTTGACTTTTGATCTTTCTGTTGTTGTTTTGGTTGCACTTGATTTGGCTTCTCTAGGGGACCCTTCTGATTCTTCTGGCCACGGTAAGGCTTTGAGAACAAGGCTTTATCCTGAGACTCCTCATGGGATGAAGTGATGGCCTCTTCCTGCTATAGAAAATTCACAAGCTCTTCGAATGTCACTTGTTTGTTTAGACACATTTAGTGTCATAACAAACACTCGGAATTGAGAAGGGAGTGCTCTCAAGGTGATTGCGACGAGAAGTTTATTGTCCACTATTTCATCGAGCACCAATAACTCTTATCTCAGCTCATCACATGATGTAAGAACTCCACTTTCTCATCTGACTCCATAGAGAGGGTATGCAACTTTGACTGAAGATGAATAATCTTCATCTAATTTTTGGCATCATAAATTGTTGCCAACTTGTCTCATGTCTCCTTTGGTTTGTTTGCATTCCGAACATGTGGTTGCACTTCATCACTGATATTGAGCATTATCAACATCAAGGATTTCACATTAGCCATCTCATACTTAACTAATTTGTTAGGAGCAGTGGGAACGGGCACCGATCTAGTCACGATGCCCCATAATCCTTCAAACTAAAGGATTGTCTTCATTTTTGTTTTCCAGGGCACAAAATTGGGCCCTTTGAGTAACTGAGCATCAAAAAGAAGCAACTTCAGAGCAGACATTGTAATAAAAAAAATTTATTTATTTATTTCAAGAGTTATTACAATTTTGACTCACTTATGAGAATTATTGGCTCGTAGATGCTCGTGATATTCATGTGCTATGAGACGATGACACTTTATGGGGCGTTCTTCTTCATCGTCACATTCGGCATCGTACCCAGCTTCTAATTCTTCCCGTACTCGCTTTTGCTTGATATTTGACATCGAAAAGGAAATATTCCGTAAGTCCTTCCCCGAACTAGCTTGTCAAAGGCTAGATTGCCGGTGTTTTGAAGCTCATTGAGCAATGCAAAGTAGAACCCGGAACCCTCAAGAGCTTCTTTAAAGTGTTCTCTTCTTTGGTGAGTCAATGTTTTATATTTTGGTTATGGCAACCATGTTATTGATGCTCTCAATCGAGTTGTCTACACTCGACATTCGGTGAAGTGTTGTAGGATCAACTTCATGTTGCCTTGGTAGAGTATCAAACTTCCACGTAGTAGTTCAATTCCAACTCTTTGTTGAAGACATGCAGATCAGGCAACAGGCATTAGAGATCTTCTACGCTGCAACAATGACTATCTTCCCACGTGGCTATGAGTAGAGAAATGCTTCAAACAGTTTTAGATTTCCACGAAGGAATCAAATATGTTGGCCACGTTTTTATTATTAACAACAGCTTTTGCATACAACTCTCCACGTAACTTTGAATGGAGAATCCTTCATAGGCTCTTTGCGGTTCACTGGTTGTTAATAGACTTCCACACAGAGAAAAACAGTCACCTTATGCTAATCAAAGAATCTTCCACTTAGAATATCCATGCGTGCTATTGACAAGAATAATAATTTTTCCTAAATTTATTTTACCACGTAGATCTTGTTTTGAATTTGCTGAGAAAATAAGACAAAAGACACAAAAATAGGTGGATTCTTCCACACAATACTCAGATAGAAATTATTCTATCCACACCACGCAGTCATCCAAGATGGGTCTATGTAGTAAGATGAGTCAGCAATCTCCTTAGCGCAGAAATTGAATCTCCTTCTTTCTCTGATGTGTAGGATGTTCCATGCAGGTGTTCACGCTAATCTTTTCCACGCAGTCTCTCCTTTCTCCACACAGGCTGAAGGCTTAACTTACAACACATCCTCCACACAGATTGCATGCTCACCACGCCAAGCACACAAGCTAGAGATGTTGATGCTCTAATACCAGAATGAAGGAAGTAGATAGGAGAGAAGAATGTGGAGTGAAATACTCTACACACCTTGTATTATTATGAAGTAGTACGTACATTATATAGGAGAGGCAATAAACAATATTCCCCTAAACTGAAGGAGGAAGATATGGATGTAGGTGAGAGAATAATGGAATAGATAGAAGCTTAGTCTAATAATAAAATTAGGTATGTATACTATGCTAACAGATAGAATAAAAATCATGATATAGGTTAGTGGCCACTAGGCTCATACCAATACCTCTTTTCATTGTAAAGATTATATTTATAGATTTAGAGCAATAATTTTTTCATTGTTTAGATGCAAAAACACCTTTTGATATTTCATAATTTATATGCCATGTATCATCATTTTACCAATTTGTATTTATATTACAATATCACGCTTTCATATAGTTTGAATATATTTTATAATAATTTCTTTATATTTAAATTTTGTGGTAAACGTGTCAAGTATAATGTTTTCTAACTATCGGTTAAATTTTTCTAGGAGGCATAGAGTAATTGGAGAATTATATTTTATTAGTGCAATAAATCTAACATTGTCTAGGTCTATTTTGATAAAAATAAAAATAATTGTGCTTATACATTTATACAATTTATTTCTTATGGTTCATTATAATGTTATATGTTTTATTATGTTTTAACTATTTTAAGTTATAGCTAATAACACAAGGTTTTGATTTCAATATTGTTTATTTTTATGATATCTTACACCTCTACTTAATGAGTGGTTAATTCAAAATTTGAATTGTGAATTCCCTCGCATTTTTGAGAATTTGAAATTTCAATATACTCTCAATTTACCCTGCTATGATTTTCAAATTTTCATATCTTGCACTTTTTATATTTTAAACATTTCTAACGTGGAATGTGCTAAAAAAATATTAAATACCTTAGAGAACTATGTTATAGGGCTTTTTTTTTCTTGGTCTTATATACAATTACCTCATGAAATAATAGAACAATACAAGAAAGTTGTATACTACATGACTAAATGCAAGAATCCTAGTTTTGTTTTCTAAGGGAAAGTGAGGCAATAATTATAATCTCATTCGTGGATTAACACAAAGGAAAAATAAAGAAGTAACGAAAATGGTGCACACAATCTAGGGAAGTAAAAGGGGGTGTGGAAAAATAGTGCGAGATAGTTAGTTCGATGCAGTGATGGTGGTTTGAATGGTATTACCAAACATGAAATAATCTCATATTTGAATCAAGTATTTTTCAAAATGTATATTATAATCAATGTGCACCTTTTTTTATCACGAGCTTGTTTACTCATTTCGTCTTCTACTAGATGCTATATTTTTCACATCATTCCCACTATGATTTTCCCTATATAAAATGTGCTTTGTGGCCTAACGCTTCTTCTGATTACTTCGATAATTTGTTCAAAATTCCTTATGCTTACTAGTTCTTGTCTTTTCATGTCAGTCCAGCCCATATTTTCCTATGAAAGTGCGCTCTGTAGCTTAGCTCTACTTACCGGTTCATTCTAATTGTTTTGTCAAACCACCTTGTTCCTCAAGAAAACAAGGAATTTGTTATCCCCAACGAAAGAAAGTTTAACCCCTTTTCATCTATGTTTTTATTTCATTTGAACGATTTCAAGTTTTTGTCATTCTATGTCCCCCTCTTGATTGTTATTTCCTCATAACGATGGCCAATCTCATAATAACTAGTTTTTAAAATTGTAATGTTTAGCTAGACTCAAAATATTGTTTTGGTATTCGTTTCATTTACCTTATTTTTACTTTTATCATGATGATAGAAACAACCATAGCTAGTTATTTCATTGTAAATTATTTATATGATTGTTGTCTTCACTTAGAATATTTTCGAGGTTTAAAAATTATTTAAACCTATAAAATCATATTAAGTTTTCAATTGTGGGATATTTTTTTGTGAAATGGAAGGTAAACATATTATAAATAGACATAAATTTTATTTATTAAACATTTTAGTCATTAGGCATTTAAATTTTTGTTTCCTTTTTTGTCTGCTAATCCATGACCAAAAATCACATAGCTTTGTAGTCATGATGATATAATTCTTTTAAATCAATATTATTAGTAGGCTACATATTATTGGCAAAAGTTAGAGTGTTGTCATATATACTAATTCATTATGGTTTCTATGGAAGGCCACAAACTAATATATTGAACATTATGGTTCTAGTAGTTAAAACATTAATAAACTAAATTTTTATCTTAACAACTTCTAGGTTATACTACAACATATTATTTGGTTATTATTTGTCACTAGGAATTAATAAAAACTAGAAATCTATTGGAAGATTAGCAACCACTAGGGTACAACACAATATCATATTTGTAGATTAGCTATCGATAGGTAGTTACAGATATTTATAACTCTTAGGCCACTAAGACACTACCACATCATAATAGTTAGAACATAGAGGTCACTTTAGATTTAACAAAATAAAGAAAGAAATTTTTTTACTAGGATTTAACTCTTTAAATTAGGCTTCTAGGAGACTAGCGTCTACTAGAATATGTAGACTCATAATGTTTGCAAGTTGTTGATGGTATGATTTAACAAATCAAATTAACAAATTTTGAGCTACATGGCATCTAGGTCCTTTTACAATAGAATATTTTGAGATTAGATATCTCGAGTATTTAACAAGATGAAGAATAATTTTTTTAACATAGCGTCAAATATCTTATGTAGTAACATATTATTTGAAGATATGTTGTCATTACAATAAAAAAAAAAAAAAAAACTAAGATATTACAAGCTTAGCAATGACTAGGTTATGCCTCGAAATCATTTTCTAAGCTTTGCGATTGTTGGAACATAATGATTAAGTGGTTTGGCCAACCCTTAATGTATATGGCTCCATCACAAATATATAGGTTAATATTTAATAATATGAAATATTTATATTTATATTATTAAATATGATAACCTAGTTATATAGTTTAGGTTAAATATTTAATATCTTGAAATGAATATATTTCTAATCTTAAATATTATAAACCTAGGTGTATGTGTCAACCATTTAGGTTGAAAAGGTGGGTCGGGAGACATACCCGATCACCTTATATAAAAAGGACTTTAGGTCCTCATTTGATATATTCGGGAAATATATCAAAGGTGTGAAAATTAAGTGATTTGGTTTTACCCTTGGTAAATAGGGTTTTAAAGGAGGAGGTGATCTTACTGGATGTAAAATAAGTTCTTTGAAGTAAAAGGTTATTTTCAAAGTGGTTTTTACCCTATTTAGATTTTCCACTATAAATAATGTGTCACTTGTGTTATTTATTTCTATAATTATTTTTTTATTTATTTATGTTATGTTGTAATGTTTATTTAAATATTTATTGTAACATTATATAATATGTAAGTTGATTAAATCCATATTTATTAGAATCCTCAAATTCTAACATGGTAAAAAAGTGAGGTAAATTAAATAAATTAAGATCAAATGTTTTATATTTTATTTATTTAATTTGTACGGGTTTTTTCAACCAACCTGAAAAGGTATTTAAAAGTATCTAGTCCCCTTCTTTTTTCTCCAATTTATTTTGGCATTACATTTGTCCAATTAAACTCTTGGTTAAAATTTTAGGGTTTTTCAAATTTAAATCCCTAATTTTTAGGGGAGATATAATATGATATCATTTTTAATTTCATTTATATTTTGTAAATTATATGGAATTAATGTTTGGAGATTGATGTGTGCACAGATTGAAAGGGGCTTCAAATATTTACTTGTGTGAAAATCACATACAAAAAAGAAAGGATTTCTTACTATATGAAATAATTTTCATGTTTTCTATAATTTCAAATGTTTGTAGGTTAAATATTTCAGAAGGTAAATTCATACCCATGTTCTTTGGTCCCCTCTAAAAGGATTTGATTTGAAAAACTATAGTTTATAGTTAATCTATAACTATATCCTATATAACTTGAAAATTATATTATTAATTTGAAATAATAATATATATAACATAGAACAAGTTTTATATAATAATTTATATGAACATCATCTTAAAATTTATATAGTTTTAGAAAAAAAAATTATATATTAAAAGCCTTAAACCATATTAAAATTACATGGGATTGAGGGAAGAGTCAATGCACCATATTTTAATCCTAGGTTTAAATCATATTATATATATATGGATAGTTTAAACTGCTTACAATATAAATTTTATTAGATTTGGTCTATATATTTTTCAAAAAATCTAATTGCTTATTTTTTTTTAGTAAGGGGTTCTGTGTTTATTTCTTGGTCATGAAGGGATTTTTATGAATTCTTAATACTTATTAAATAAAACCTAAAAGGTGTCCCTAACCATTTATATTATCCATGTAAGGGGCGGCCCCATTCATTTATATCTTATAAATTAAAAATATATATATAAATAAACATATTTAACGGTTTTCTTTTATATAAGAGTGGGAGCGGAGAATAAAATGAGATAATATCTCGGTATAAATGTAGAATTCTTAGGTATAAATGGAAATTTAAAAAAAAAAAAAAGCTAGTTTATTGGTGGCCCATGTGAAGTGTAGTAAATATTTATTAAAATATTGGTAGTTATAGCCACATAAAAGTTTTAATTGTTTTAGCTTACTTGTCCCCTCTCTAAAATATGTAGGTTAATCTATACTCTCATAAATCTACTTGCACTTGGTAAAATTCTTTTAACTTTGGTTTATGTCCTTTAAACCATTTTAATAAGGGTTATGTGTTTTTTTAAAAATACTATAGTTTATAATTTTTATGAATTATATATTGTTCTTTATTTACATTCTATAAACTATATACCTTTTTTTTAAAAAGTATATATATTTTTACATTATAAATTATAATAGGTAATTATAATGCATTAAAATATAACCTCCCTAATATTATAAAGAAGAAAAAAATTATGAAATTTCACATTCGGAAATACACAACTAGGTTTTGGCTTCATTAAATTTGACATTCAAATGACTCGTCATGGTAGATCAAACATAAGACAATGATGACGGTCATCTAGACGTCAAATTTAAGCTTGTAGGTTCTAGGAAACTTTCACCGTGTTAAAATTGATGGTCAAATGAAGATCACGGCAGAAAAAAAATAAAATCCATTATGATGGTCATTTAGAAGTCAAATTTGAGTTGGTCGGATCTTTGTGTACATTAATTTTTTTTGAGAAATTTGAAGTGATGCATTCTTAAGGGTCTCTTCTTCACTTCTATATAGTCGTAAATAGTTTTTATAAAAATGTGGGTACAATGTAGAGCCCTTTATACTTTGTGGGTTATTATTTTGATCATGGGAGGGTAAGTAGTATGTATTATAATGACATAGATAGTTATGATCAAATAGTTTCTTTAGATCTATAAAATTTAGATCTGATTCTATTAAAAGCATTTTTTTACTATCAATAAACATTTTCATTTATCTAACTCTATGGTACATTGTATATTATAATGAGGCGTGTTTTATAAGTTTAGGAAAACAATGACATCTAAGTATTTGTCTTGACAAAACCTAGATCGTAAATGAAACCTACTAAAACATTTGGGTCAAAACATAATTTATGACAAGTAAACTTTGGATGATTTTTTCTCGATCTCGAGGTTTCTCCCACCGGTCCTCAAGAAACTATAGATAACATGAATACATTCTTGCAATAAATGTTGGAGCATGTTTCAATGATTCTACGTAATGTGAATGATAAGTACCTTTTATACATTGGTAATATCAAACATCCGAAGAGGTATAGACACAACCGGAATCCATGCATGAAGGATACTTGGTATATCAAGGATAGTAATTAGAGTATAATAGCTGTAAGAATTCAAAGAAATGGTCTCAGTATATTTTTGATGATTTCTCCTTTGTATCTTATTTTATATCTCAAAGTTTGAATTATTCAAAACTATGGCATGAAAGGTTAGGACATGTTAATTATCAAGCTTATATGAAATGTATAAATATAATATAGTGAAAGGTTTACATATGTTGTCTTATTCTCTTAAAGTTACTTCATTAAATGATTTTAAATGATGGTTTTGATTCTGATTTAGTAAAGGGTCATGATGATGTTTTGATGTTACGATGTTTCTGAAACTCTTGTCTTCCTAGTTAATAAATTAAATTGGGCTCAATCTATGTTAGAAAGCTCAAATCCTATTAATCTTAGGAAAATGACTAGAAGTCATCATATATACCATGCATTAATTACCTTTATGAACCCGAGACACAAAGTATTATAGGTTCTAAGTGGATATACAAAGTAAAATATAATGCTTGATGGCGGTATTAACAAACATAAAGATAGACTTGTTGCTAGAGGTTTCAATTAAAAACCTCGTATTGATTATGTTGAAACATTTCCTATAGCTAAAATGAGGACTGTTAGGGCCTTTTTTGCAATCATCACTCAATTTACGTGGGAAATCCACCAAATGGATAAGAAAAATGATTTTTTGAATTACGATTTAAAAGAAGAAATTTACATGTTTCAACCTAAAGGATATGAAGAAACTGGTAAAGAAAACTATGTTTGTAAGTTTAGAAATCCTTGTATAGTTTAAAACAAGCTCTTAAAGCTTGGTATTCAAAAATTGTTCTTAGTTCAATGATATATTCATCAAGCAATAAGGCTTGCATATTATCATTATATGTATATATGTTGATGATTTACTTGTCTGGTGACAAATCTGATTTAATTTATAGGATTAAAGAGAAATTGAAGTAGTAATTTGAAATGAATGAGTTAGGTTCCTCACATCATGTTATTTGTATGATTTTATTTCATTCTATTGTTATTTTTCAAAACACAATATGCGGTCATTGTATTGAAAAATGTTATTATGATTGATTGTAAACCATTTTTAACTTCAATGGAAATGGAGATAAATATTGATCCTAAATATGATTAAGAAAAAGGTTGATCCTATTTTATATACGTTGTTAGTTGATAATTTGATTTATATAACTATAACTAGATTAAATATTTCCTATATAGTAGGAATTACTTCAAGGTTTATGCGGGAATATTTTGTAAAGATCATTCAAATCTTGTAAAAAAATATATTGAAAGGAACAATCAATTATTGGTTGCATTATTCTAAGAATGAAAATGCTATCTTATATGGATTTTGTGATTCTAACCATATTGATGTTGTGTTATTGAATATACTGGATATATATTCAAATTTTTTTTTTTGTGTAGGAACCATTACTTAGAAAAAAATACAATCAACGATATTCATTCCTTCTACTAAGCTAGAGAAGTACAATGGAAGAATTAAAAATCCATGTGGTATACGACTATTGGTAGAGATACACATGGAAGCTAAAGGAAGTATTTATCTTCATGTGGTGGTCGAGTTGTATTACTCTTGATTAAGAATCTAGTTCAACATCGAGGATGCGGAACATTGAAATACATATACGCTTCACTGTGAGAAGGTGAAAAGTTATGACATAAATATCAAGTTCATGTTGATGAAGAACATGTTGCTGACATCTTCACAAAGTACCCGAGTGCTTTAAAGTTTTGTCACTTTTTTGAAAAGCTTGGATTTCAAAAGTTCCCATTGAGGAGGAGTGTACATGATAATGTCACCTCCTAATGGAACTTTTTTTGTAAAAATACCTTGAGCATTTATAAAATACCTTCGGGCAAGTGTAAAAAGACCTTTGAGAAAGTGTAAAAAGACCTTCGAGCATATATTCCTCCTCGGATTCTTTTTTAGAAAGAAGTGTAGAAAGATCTTAAATGTGTTCTTGATGAAACTATTTAGTGCTACTGGGTAAAAATCCAAGACAAGAATATTGTTAAGGAGGTGCTTGGTTGTAAAAGGCTCCTATATGCTTTGATTAAATAACCTTTTATGAGAACCTATGAGAACATGTAAAACTCACAAATCATACTTAACCATTAATCATGGGATGATCTGTGGAATCCAAATCCTTTTGTACCAAAAGGTAAATTGAGTATGATGAAGGTGTTTTAATTCCTTCAACCGATATGCTAGCCTAAAACCTTAATGGTTTAAGGATTGTAAATCTTCTAGTGTACCATGAGCAGAAATCTATTGGCATATATTATGTTATCCCACTTAACATTAAGTGGAAGTTTTGGAACATAATGTTTAAGTGGTCTTTCTAACATTTAATGTATATGGGTCCATCACTAATATATAGGTTAATATGGAATAATATGAAATATTTATAATTCTATTATTAAATATGATAACCTAGGTATATACTTTAGGTTAAATATTTAATATCATGAAATGATTATATTTCTAATATTAATATTATAAACCTAGGTGTATGTGTCAACCATTTAGGTTGAAAAGGTGGGTTAGGAGACATACCCAATCACCTTATATTAAAAGGACTTTATGTCCTCATTTGATATATTCAGGAAATATATCAAAGGTGTACAAATCAAGTGATTTAGGTTTACCCTTAGTAAATAGGGTTTTAAAGGAGGAGGTGATATTACTAAATGTAAAATAATTTCTATGAAGTAAAAGGTTATTTTTAAAGTGGTTTTTACCCTATTGGAGTTTTCCACTATAGATAATGTGTCACTTGTGTTATTTATTTCATGTAAGTATTTCTTTATTTACTTATGTTATGTTATAATGTTTATTTAAATATTTATTGTAAAATTATATAATATCTAAACTGATTAAATCAGTATTTATTAGAATCCTCAAATTCTAACAGCGATTAGTACTCAATAATAGATATTTTTAAATTTGAGGCTCCTAAAACATTGCCACATTGTAATAGTTAGAACATAGTGATCATTAAGATATAATAAAATAAATAAATATATTTCGATTCTAGCGTTTGTTAGGTATTGCCACGACATATTATTTGGAGCTTAGTACTCACTAGGGTTTCAAAAATTATATTACGGTAGTATGAAATTAGCAGCCATTGTGCACTGCACAATGTAACGAATATTTAGAGAAAATATTTTGACAAGATTTAAAATTTTAAATGAAATTAATTTGAGCTTTACCCACTATTATTTACAATGATATTATAATTTAAGCTTAGTTTTTGTTACAATTTAATGCATAATATTTTTAGCATACCAAATTGTAAGGATTTAACATATCAAATTAGGTTTCTATGAGCGTAATGGCCACTAAGATATGCTTAATCATACTATTTGGATATTTTTGATGGTATGATTTAACGAGATCAAATGAACATATTTTGAGTTACTCAAAGACTAGGCGCTTCCACAATAGAATAATTCAAGCTTCAATGTCTTGAGCATGTTACAAGACAAAGAATTAAATTTTTAGTGTAGTGTTTGCTAGCTTATATTGTAACATAGTGTTTGTAGATATTTTTTCGCTACAATGCAATGGAAAAATGTCGGATATTCAAGCTTAGTAGTTGTTAGGCTATGACTCAAAAACATATTCTGAGCATAGCGATCAATACTCAATAAAATATATTTTGAAATCTAAGGACACTAAGACAATTCCACATCATAATAGTTGGAACATAGTGGTCGTTAAGATTTAACAAAATAAAGTAAGATATTTTGAGTCTAGCTTCCGCTAGTTATTTCCGCAACATATTACTTGGATCTTAGCGGTCACTAGGATTTCACAATTTATATTAAGGTAGTATTAAATTAACGACTATTACGCACTACCACATCATAATGATTATAGAAAATATTTCGACGGGATTTGACATTTTATAAAAAATTAATTTGAGATTTACTGATTCTATTCTTTACAACAATATAATAATTTAAGCTTAGGTTTTATTACGATTTAACACATAATATTTTCACCATAGTAGTTACAATGATTTAACATATAGAATTAATGTTCTACGAGCCTTGAAGCCACTAGGATACACTTAATCATAATATTTGGAGGTTGTTGATGATATGATTTAACAAATCAAATGAACATATTTTGAGTTATTGGGCACCTAGGTGCTTCCACAATATAATATTTCGACCTTAGATGTCTCGAGCATATAACAAGATAAAGAATGAAATATTAAGCTTACTTTATCTACTAGATTATATTGAAATATATTATTTGCGAGATATTTTTTCGATACGATGCAACAAAAAAGAATCATATATTACAAGCTTAGCACCACTAGGTTATGCGTCAAAAACATTTTCTTATCTTAGCGATTGGTACTCAATAATGGATATTTTGAACTCTTAGACCACTAAGACACTACCACATCATAATAGTTGGAACATAGAGGTTTTTAGGATTTAAAAAATAAATAAAGACAATTTGATTCTAGCTTCTATTAGGTATTTCTATGACATATTAGTTGGATCTTAGCGAGCTTATTAGGATTTCACAATTTATATAAAGGTAATATGAAATTAGAGCTTGTTGCGTACTCTCACAACATAATTTTTAGAGAAATTATTTTGACATGATTTAACATTTTATATGAAATTAATTTGAGCTTTACAGATGCTATTCTTTACAATGATATAATAGTTTAAGCTTAGTTTTTATTACGATTTAACGCATAATATTTTCAGCATAACAGTCGCAAGGATTTAACATATCAAATTAATATTATACGAGCATAGTGGCTGCTAGGATATGATTAATCATAATATTTGGAGGTTTTCAATAGTATTCTTTAACAAAGAAAAGTAACAGATTTTGAGGTACTTGGCACCCAAGCACTTCCACAATATAATATTCCGAGGTTAGATATCTCGAGCATGTAATAGAAGAATGAATGAAATTTTTAGTGTAGCATCTACTATCTTATGTTGCAACATAGTATTTGTATATATGTTGTTACTAAGATGCATAGAAAAACATGTCGATATTGCAAGATTAGCTTAGAATTAGTACTTAATAACATATATCTAGAATCTTTATGCCTCTAAGACACTTCCACATCATAATAGTTGGAACACGGTGATCATTAATATTTAACAAAACAAATAATATTATTTCGAGTCTAGCATATGCTAGGTATTTCCGCAACATATTATTTCGAGCTTAGCGAGTTGTTAGGATTTCACAAATCAAAGTATGGTAGTATGAAATTAATAGCCACTATGTACTTCCACAACATAAAATTAAAAATAAAGGTTTCGATGGGATTAAAAATTTTAAATGAAGTTTATTTGAGCTTAGAGACCACTATCCTTTACAACAATGTAATAATTTAAGCTTAGCATTTGTGAGGATTTAACCCATAATATTTGGAGTATAGCGTTGGAAAGGATTTAACATAATAAATTGAGATTATAGGAGGCTAGTATCCGCTATAAAATAAACACCCATAATTTTTTCAATTTTTCGGTAGTATGCATTAACAAATCAAATTAATAAATTTTTAGCTACACGACATCTAGGTTCTTCCACAATGGAATATTTCGATCTTAGATGTCTCAAGCATTTAATAAGACAAATAATGAAAGTTTCAGCTTAGCGTGCGCAAGCTTATGTTGCAACATATTATTTGAATATATGTTGTCAATAGGATTCAACGATAAAAAATTAAGATATTATGTGCTTAGCAACCACTAGGTTATTCCTTAAAAACATTTTCTGAGATTAGCGATTGGTTCTCAATAATGAATATATTGAAGTTTTACACCATTGAGAATGGATTTATTGTCTTTGTGTTCACTATCTTATGTTGTAACATATTATTTTAATATTTGGTGTTGCTATGATTTAACAAATAACATGTAAGATATTGTGATCTTAGCGATCGGTAATCATTTATGGATATTTAAGCATAGTGTGTTCTAGCTTATTCCACAACACATATTTGGAGCTTAGTGCATAAAAATATGCATGTTTAGATAAGTATAGAATTTGGAATCTATACACTAACATTCAATCAAATTATAAATATTCATCTATTAACATGTCATGCATATTACAATTCTTACCTTCCTATCTCAAACACTACAATTTATGATTCATTGTTGGTATTCATTAATTATGGGTTATCGTTGATTTGAGTCCATGGGCACAGCATACTTCCTAGGTTTGTTTCTCTCATTCGGGACCTGTTTTATCATCACAATGTCATTCCTCCTCAATCTATTTTTGACAATATGAGAATCTCTAGTTATCTTTCCCATGGAAACAATCATGCTTCTATATAGCACAATAGACTTGTCAAACAAATCCTTTTTAGTACCAATTTATTTTTTGGAAATTTACTTTATAGTCTATATTTTATGTGTTTTTCCCTTTTTTTTGAAAACAATCTCAATGACATGTGAAGTTTCTCCTTATTTAACCTCGCTTATTCTCTTTTGAAAATTAACCAAGAATTACTTAAGTGGTGTCATGAAATATTCAACAAAAACCAACATAATTAGCATATAACAAGTAATTATATTAACATATATTCCATGCCCTTAGTCTTTCCTTCATATAATTAGTATATGTCTTGTATATACCAATATAATTGAAGGGTCTTTACAAATTCCTTTCTCAATCACCTACCCCATATGTATTAATGTTTTCTACAATGATGTCATTGTTGTAATGAGTTTTTCATTATTTTTCAATAACAATGTTTCCTTATCCTTTTCACTGATGCATTTCTTTATATTATTGTGCAAGCCATGTAATGCCTCTTCTACATCAGAAACTATGTCGAGAAGAACTGTGGCCTTTAATTGAGTTTCAAGCTCTTTATTTATAGCATGTACTCCTCTCACTACTTCTACGGTTTCTTACATAATATACCTTATTAATAATTCCAGATCTTCCTCATGTTGCACCAATTAGGATCCATTGGATTTCCTTTTATTTGTAAGAGTGAAGAGGTCTTTTGAGTTTTCTTTCCAAAAAGATCTTGCTATGTTAACATCTTCTTTTTCGTTACCCTTTTCAAGGTTCTCATCCTTGGATTGAATTCAATTTTACTAAAGGATATTTTTGTGCCTCCCAATCTAGATGATATTTTTGGGTAATTACTTCTTATTTTACCTAATATTTTCTTGCTTCATGTGAAGTGGAGGGAGAATATTGAGACGGTTACACTGGGGTTGTGTTGGCTAAAATTTCAGTTTTTCTTGACGAGTTAGACGTATTATAAATTAAATATGATGTTTATGGGATTTATACAAGCATTATAATATACTTTAGAAGAAAGAAACATATTAAACTAATAATAATGAATAATATATAATACTTTATGCTAGGAAAATGTATAAATACCATGATATATGTGTAAATATCCACTAATTAGTAGTTAATAATGTAAATAAGTGTTAACCAATGGTTACCACAGGTCATTATGAGTGAAAAGACGTAAATTTTTCCTTTTAAATGCTATATAATGATGTACATTGAGGGGGGAAGATAATATCATGAAAATGATTGAGAAGAGTTTCTATAATAATGAAGAATAAAAAGAGAAATCAATTTATAAAGCGAGGATATGAGTATAATTGATATAAACATATATTTATGAATTACATGAACATATGATCAATATATGTGTGATATTGGTGGTTTGAACCATTGATGTTTTGAGTAATATGTTTATTCATGTTTAATAAAAGATAAATATTTATTTTATAAGATAGATTTACCCTTTAGTCTAATGTTAGCTCTACCTGGTAAAATGAACTACTTAACCCTCATGTCCGTGTTAAGGCTTAAGGTCAACATTGTTGTTTCTGAGCCCAGGTCCTAGCTATCTTTTATCTATATGAGGATAGAGGGAGTAAGGTGTGAGAAAAATGTGGTATTTATTTGAAAAGGAAGGAGAGACAGTTAAGGAATTTGATCAAAGATTCAAGAATATAGTGCAAAAATTAGATGAACCATCAAATGAGAAAAGGAGAATTGAGTTGTTTATTGTGGGATTGTTACCTTATATAAGATTATTAATTAAGGGAAAATATTTCATAACATTCATCGAAGGAGTGGAAATGGTATCAAAACTATAAGCGAAACCATTAAGGAGAGAGTGTGACATGGTATTATAATTAGAGAAGTTGCAAAATGAATTAGGGCAACTAAGACAAAGACTTGATCAAAGTAATGGAAGAGGACACTTTTGGAGTTATAAAAGAGTTAATGGAAGAGGTTACTATTGGGGATATCAGTTAGATGATGGATATTGTAGGGGATATCATAGAGATAATGATATGGAATATTATAGAGGATACCATGGTAGGTATGGAGGAAATAACTAGAATAGAGGAAACCATCATTATAATGGAGGAAATAACTATAATAAAGGATGGGATGGAAAATATTTTAAAAATAGAGAAAAATGTGAATCGATAAGGTTGATAATGTGTTCTTGGTGTGGATAAAATGGACATATACCATAGAACTGTGAGAAGAAGATACATCTTGAACAAAGATATAAGAAAGAGGAAGGGACACAAATAGAAAAAGAGAGAAAAATAATAAAACCATATGAGAAATATACATCCATATAATGTTTTGGATCACAAGAAGAGAAATCATGGAAATAAATAAGAGTCATATGGATGATATAATATAAAACCAAAAATGGAAAGAGAAAAAGAGATAAGGAAGTTAATTTTTAAGGGAGAAAATGAAACTGTGACATTGTGTGAGGATGTTGCAAAGAAAAGGAAGGGAAATATAGAGAAAGAATAGGAAAGTAAAATGAATAAAAAACAAGAATAAATAGAAAGAAAGAAAAATTTATAAATGAGAAGAAGAAAATTATAGTTAGGTAAAAAAATGGTACAATACAAAATGAACAACATGTAAGGAAAACAGGTTGAGGATTGTGATATTGTATTACAGTAAAATTCATTGAATATGTTATAAGGATAAAATCAGATGATAATGGAGAAGATGGTTCATTCAAGTTTTCAAATGAAGCACAAGTATACTAGAATACGAGGACCGGACAAAGTC
The DNA here is from genome assembly GCA_018340775.1 of Taxus wallichiana var. yunnanensis. Classification (NCBI taxonomy): domain Eukaryota; kingdom Viridiplantae; phylum Streptophyta; class Pinopsida; order Cupressales; family Taxaceae; genus Taxus; species Taxus wallichiana. The sequence goes on along the minus strand of CM031244.1, from coordinate 261,863,540 downwards.
CTTAAGGAATGGAGGAATAAAAAAATAACACACACCAAGAAAGAATATAATAAGCATGTCTCGGGATGAAATTTATTCTATTAGTGAAGATTAAGACTTTAATTCATCACTTGATTGTCTCAAGGATGAGATAACATTTGAAGTGTGAGGATGTTGTTGACAGAGTTCTACATATTATGAAGTTGGTTTACAATGTTTACCATATTTATACAATCATTATAATATACTATGGAAGAAAAAAACATATTAAAATAATAATAATGAAGAATATATAATATTTTATGAAATAAAATGTATAAATACCATGATATATGTGTAAATATCCACTAATTACAATCTAATAGTGTAAATAAGTGTTAACCAATGGTTACCACACGTCATTATGATTGAAAATATATAACATTTTCTTCTTTTTTAAATTATTGGTAAATAGTTTTTTGAAAGGGACTATACCCTTGTACAATAGGACTCAAAAGCTAGATAAAACAATATCATCAAATCAGAAAGGGATCAAAATCCAGATGTGAACCAAAAATCCCATCGGCAGAAACAACTTGCCATGAATAAGACCAGCAACCAGCAAACCAACAATTAAAAATTAGCATCTTAAAAACTACTATTTTCAATTCGAACAGTTTTCTTCTTGTTATGAACCGTAATCCATTCATCCACATATTTCTGTAAAGGAATGAGAACTTCAAAATCCTTAATTGTCTTAAAAGTATTGTATGAGCAAGGAGATCGAGGAATATTCTCCTTATCCATTGTGAACTTTCTTGTTTCAGTGATTTTGATATTCTGTGTCTCCTCCCCTAGATGACTCTTTATTTGCATGGTTTGTGAGCTCGTTCAAAGGAGTTTCAGGGACCGACTCGAGCATGTCTTCCTCCTCAGCAATAGGGATATTCTGAGGTTCGAATCTCAAATGTTTAAGGAGGGCATTTTTCCACTAGTTAGTGTTCTCCTTTTTGTGTTTTATCATCTCACAATTAACAGCAGAATGTCCCAGAGAGAAACATTTCCTACATCTAAAAGGCAAGAATCTTGATGTCCATAGGTTGAGTCCAAGTTTGATTTTGCACCTTTAGCTCAATATGAGCTGGAAGATCCTTAGAGGTATCAACCTCAACAAGAATTCTTGCATAGGTTGTATGTGTGAATTCAGAGGTTTGGGAGTCTATGTTAATGATGTTGCCCAATGTATTGCCTATGGCTATCAGACATTTTGATCCCAAAATTGCAGAGGAAGGTGGGGTAATCTGATCCAAATCGGTTTGCGAGAGAAAGATTCAGTGAGAGGGTTGAAAGATGGGAACCAGGGTTTTAAAATAAGGTATTTTTTCTGGCAGATCCAAAGCTGATTAGAAATGATAACCTTATCATCTATGGATTCAAAAGCAACAATGAAGATACCTTTAGCACATGGGTAGAGATCTAACCTTCCTCCTAGAAGTGGGATCCAGTGCTTGGAGATCCATTCGTGTAGGACTGGTAAACTAGGCCAAAGTCTAGCGAATCTGTAAATTAAGGCATGTTCTTGATAGAAAGACTCTGTTTCAAGGACTTCCTCTCCAAAGGTAATGCATGGATTTTTCTCAGCAGGCTTCATAGTAGTCTTTACACTAGTCTTTGACTGTTTAGATAGTATATCGGTGAAGGAGGGACCACTGGATCTCCCGTTATCTGTATCCCTTCCACCTCCCTAGATCAGCACTTCAGGAAAGAGTGTAGGTATCGAATCAGATCTGCCACTCTGCCAAACCACATTTTCTTTATTGAGGGGAGCAATAGAGACCCCATGATGTGAGCTTGATCCAAAGCCGGTTTTGCCAAACCCTTAGGCCTATGACTTTGTGGAATGAGATGAAGGACCCCGGTTTCATTGTTTCCATTCAGCTTGATAACAGTAGCCATGGATCTATCAGTATCCTTAGCTCGGAGACTTGCCACCTTCCAGTGATTGTTCATTGACTCCTCCAAGCACGGGAATGTCTTTACCAAATGCTAGGTTGATCCATGAGAGGTCACGACTCTCTACAGAGCGTATTTTTTCCCCAAGGTTGTTACTGTATTAGGGTTTTCATCAAACAAGTGGCCAGGGTTGTGATTTAGGGTTTTTTTAACCATGTTGCAGCAAAGCAAAGCAAGCAGCGGAAAAGCAATGACAAAGAAGGTTTTTTATAAAATTTTCCTTTTAAACACTATATAATGATGTATAATGAGGGTGAAGAGAATATCATGAAATTGAGGTAAAAGATTTAGTATAATCATGAAGAATAAAGAGAGAAATCAATGTAAAAAGTTAGGATATGAATATAATAGATATAAACATATATTTTTAATTACATGAAAAAATGATCAATATATGTGTGATATTTGTGGTTTGAACAATTGATGTTTTGATTGATATGTTTATTCATGTTTAATAAAATATAAATATGTCTTTTATAAGATAGATTTACCCTTTTGTCTCGATGTTATCTCTATCTAGGAAAAATGAACTACTTAACCCTCATGTATGCATTGATACTTGATGTTACAAAGTTTTATATTTTACTATTCTTCATATGATGAATTTAAGGTATATGCCATTATAATTGGTGTTTCCTTTGGTTCAGGAAAGACATCTTGAAACTCATATCGAGATTCAATTAATGAAGATAAGGGAGTACAAGGCTTTTTTTATTGTTCTGAATACAATGATTTATTTCTCTTCATAGCCTCCTTTTTAATAACTTCTCTCGAAGGTGGAACCAACCTTGTCTCTTTGAGATTATTCTTAACAAGGCTATATTTTGTTTGGGTAATCCATACCTAGTCATTATCATCATGCACATGAGCAGACGGTATATTAAACTATCCTTTACATGAATTAAGGTGTTGGGCAACACTTTTCATTTTTACATATTTCCTTAAAGGGTTTTTGGGTAGATAAAATGAATTTATATTGGTTAAGGAAGCCTTCAAATCATGCCACTTATTGATTTTTTACGTCTCACATAGACCGAGAGGGGGTGTGTTTTAAGGTTCTCCTCCTTATACTTTCAAGTAATATTGTTGCAAATTTGATATGAAACCTCTTGTTCTACAAATATGTCTAGAACATAATATGGAAACTAAAAAGGAGGTTTGAGGAACCCCTCAATCATTATAATTGTATATTTTGGATATAATAATATGACTCCCATTTTCCTTATGGAAGTGAGGATGGCATCGATGTTCTCGGCATCGTTGTTTCATTTAATTGTTTGTATATAGTAGGATACAAATAAGTTTGTATATCTTGAATATGCGATCTTAAATTATGGGAATATAATTTTGAATATTTCTTGTTTACCTTCAAATGGCTTGAAATATAGAATATTTGATAGAAATCAAAACATTAATGAACACTAAAGACAACATCAAGAAGATAGGAATCCATGTAAAATGATTTCCAATTATTAACAACATTATTTCCTCGTCTCACTAAATTGACATAGATCACTTTCCCTAAGAAGGGAATATTTTCTTCATCAATAATAAAATAAATTAATGGGATCCAGAAATATCCACCTTACATATCGATGAATTTATATATAGTTTATTCATGAGGGCCATGCCAATACATAATTCTAGTCTAAACCTTTTAATAAGGATATCAAACAATTTATAATCATTCGTATTACCTAATGGGTCAAATTCCCAACTCTACAAAACATATCTTACTCTCCTTGGGACATCATGGAATTGAATGTTTTTGAGCTTTACATGGATTCTAGATCTGGAAGTTTATAATAAATTTTGTATGCATTCCTAGAAAAAAACATATTATTTTTTCCTTAATTTTGAAAACAATGAAAAGTCCTTGGACTTAGCATGAGGTACATAGGAAGTGATCACTTCTGAAATGGAAGAAAATCTGGTTTAGAGGTAATTAAATAGATACCGGATTACTTTTTATATCCCTTATGTCATAGAACCATATCACTTTATCTTCCGGTATACACTTTTTTTCTACAACATCAACATCGACACTTTCATCCCATCTTCATGGAAAATAGAGCTAAGTAATGTTGAAATTCATGATGTAATGTACCTAGATAAAACATGGTATCTCTTATTACTCTACCATCCTCATTGAAATATAAATAAAAAATCTCCCATCTACGTTACCAGCTCTCCTGGCATGTTGAAAAATTAAAGGGCCATGAATGGCGCATACATGATCAAAAATAATAATTATTGAGAAAAATGACCTAATTGAATTTACAACAACATCCATATGTCCCTAATTCATAATATTAGGTAAGCTTAGAAAGTAATAGCCAAATAAATGAAATAATTTTTGATCCAAGTTGTCACTAGGGTTAGCCATAATTAAATATTGAGATCTTAATGGTCGCTAAGCATCATTCACATAATTACTATCAATGGAATGATAAAATCAAGGTTATGCGTGGACCACTAAGGGATCAAGATATACATAGTTTTAACTATGGATATCTCTAGGCGTCAATCGAGTAAAAAATATTAATCCAATGAAAATGTATGTCAATAAAAGAACTCTTGAGGGTTCAATACTTACGTAGTTCAGATCCTAGTGATCACTAATTTTAGCCAAAAAACAATATTTAGAGAAAAATAATATTAGAATGAGATAAATGTCTCCAATCTTTACACTTTGGTGGGTGGTCAAGATATACATAGTGTTGATCTTAGTGGTCACTAAGTTCATGCACAATTATTTATTTAGTTCTTCATCATATCTAGGATTATTTCAAAGCATAACTATTATTACAATGAGTAAAACAAGGCCAATCCTTGTGTTACTATGGTGTAAAAACATGTTTTAGTTCGAACCTAGTGGTCATTTGCATTAGCCACAACATATTTTTAAAATATTAATGATGTACAAGAATCATTAACAAATAAATATGTACTTCTTATCATAATTGTTACCACGGTCATCCATAATGATATATCTATAGCTTAGTGGTCGTTAGGCATCCTTAACAGAAAACCAAGAATGCGTAACAGAAAATATTTACATCTTGGTGGTTAATAACATCGACATGACAAAATATTTTGAACTTAGTGTTCCCTAAACACCATTCAATGGACATATGTTATTGACTTGATAAAATTGGTGTAATACATGTATTCTTAAGGCATCAACCTTTACTTAGCTCTGATTAGTTTATTACAGGATCATGTATATGTCTCATTGCTAGTCATCATTGATAGAGTTTATATTAATGGAATGAGAAAAACATGGTTATACATGCACCATTGAGGGGTAAATATATTTGTATTTTTAACCATGGCATTCTCTAGGCATCAATCCAATAAAAATTATTAATGCAATGAGTAAATTCTATCAATACAAGCACTCTTAAGGCTTCAATACTTATGTAGTTTAGATCCTAGTGATTGCTACATTCATCCACAATGAAATATTTAGATATTGGTCTCATATATATATATATTATTCATAGGAAAACTATTATTAGAATGAGAAAATTTTCCCCAATCTTTGCACTTGTGGGGGCTCAAGACATACATAGTGTTGATCTTAGTGGTCAGTAAGTTCATCCACAATGAATTATTTAGAGTGTTACCATATCTAGGATTATTTCAAAGAACAACTATTACTATAATGAGGAAAATAACTCCAATCCTTGCACTACCGAGGCTTACAGATATAAATATTTTTTATCCTAACGATTGCTAGGGTCAGCCACAACCTATGTTTTAGAGCTTAATGACGTATAAGAATATTTAACAAATAAATATGTACTTCTTATCCTAGTTTTTATTACGATTAACCACAATGATGTACCGATATCTTAGAACTCGCTAGGAATAATTAATACGAAAAACTAACGTTGCATTGACAAGAAAATATATAAAGCTTAGTGGCCAATAACATCCACCTTGAATAAATATTTTTCAACTTAGTGTTACTTAAACACCATTCAATGGACATGTATTATTGACTTGAGAAAACTATTGTCACATTAAGAAAGAAATCCATTATATCTTATAATTTTTAGTGTTGATATATCATTATCTCATTTAACTAAAACAACCAGAGCCTTTACTTTAAATCTCTAATTTTTGTATATATATTTCCATAACTATCAATTAAGTGAAAAATTATTCAAAATCTTGTTTAGCTTGACTTCTCAAATAGTAGTTTTTCTAATTCATTGATTCACTATTTTTCAAAGACGAACCTACATAGATGGAACTCTTTACATTTTTGCTTTGCGATCATTTATATGTTTTTCTAAAATTTATTTCCAACAATTTTTATGTAATCAAAAAATTACTTTAAAAAAGAAAACAATTATTTGTGTTCTTATTACTATTTCATCTACTGGAAGTTGTTATCACTATTTCATTACTACAATTTAATTTATAATAAAATTTCTATAGAAATCAGCCGCTAGCGTTCCAAAATCCCTAAATGAATAACAACCCAAACTGAAAAAAATCTATTTTCCTCATCCTTTTCAGTAACACCCATTTTTTCTCTTTTAGTAATCACTGATGTCCATGTTAGGTATTTTACGAAACAGCTTCTCATTCCTCTTACAAAAAAATACCCATAACAAGTTTTACATTACTCGTAAGTGGGATACACATTTATTTAACATATCACGTAGGGATTAAAAGATAAATGATAAAACTATGTCAAACTCTATTAATTTAGAAGTGTTTTTCAAAGATTGTTAAAGAATAGAAAGATTTGACTACTTGAAACATACAAAATAGGTTTTTTTGAAAAGTCTACCAAAAATTCTACATTCATAGAATTTTAGAAATTTGGAAGGAGAAAAGGTGAGAATGCATAAAATTTTTGACACCTTCAAGAAAATAAACCGTCCTCAAAATATTCTAACTCAAACCATGATCATATTTTCCAATGAATTATTACGCTTACAGAGTTTTTCCCTTATGCCAATGTTCTCACCAAAAGCTTCACAAATTTAAGCTTCCTTTAAATATACTAATAAATTACAATCTATAATTACAAAGACATGCATATTCCACTAATTTTATTTATATTTAATGGATAATTAATGGCTATTAAATGGCACACATATTTTGAATATCGCGCTAAATTTACATTATTCAATTTAATGTTGGGGGAACCAAAATATTAACCATATATGCCACACACATAAATTATCAATATGAAAAACATTATTATAAAAATAACACCATTATCATTGTAAATATTATCATCTTTAGATTACATATTGAGTATATAAGTATTCCATACTTTGACTATCCTACCAATGATATGTGATTTAATTGTGTCTCACATATTGAATTATCATATTGTCCTAAAAAAATATACATGTTTACTAAAATCATTTTAAAAATTTTTGTTACATAAAAAGTCTCTCGGGATGTGTGTGCCAATGATATTTGTGGAACCCATGATGTTGATCTTTAGAAATGTTTTGAAATAAAAAAGAAGAATGTAAAATAGAAAAGTATTAGCTAACTCTATTTTTTTCTTACACAATGTATACCATCTTTTTAATGGAATGAATGATGCAATAATATATCAATATGGTTAAAAAAATTTATTTAGTTAGGTAAACATACTTGTGACTTGAAGTTGTACATCCAATATTTTCTCCAATCACTTTCTCTCTTGTTCGATTCTTTCACGCTTAAGTAATAGATGCATGCTATTTTTTATTACCTCTTTATAATATGCATAATAGTTTCTTTTTCTCTTTACACCTTTTCATTGAATTCCATTTTTATTCAAAGGGTTTTTTTTTTTCGCTCCTTCCAAATTTTCAATGTTGATAGAAGGGATTTTTGATTTCCCTCTTATGTCTTTTTCAGAAGTAGAATTGGTTATATTAACACTCTTGTTTCCATTAAAAGCAATAACCTTATGTTTTTCTATGTAATGAGATCCATATCTTCATAGAAATTACATGTTGAATGTGTTCCCAATGTTGTTTTTTCCAATTATTTCTCCTTCTTGAGGGTTTTCTTCAACTGTTCATCTTGTATTTGCATTACATCCCAAGTAAATGTTTTTCCATAAACTTCATTCAAAACATTTTCTCTATTATCCTAATGTTTCTTTCCAAGTTTTCCATAATTTAAATCTCCATACACTTCTTCATATTTTGAAATAAATTTTTCATAGTATATTTTAACCACAAATATTCTATATATTCTTTCATCATCTCCCAAGTATTTATATCTTTTTCATATGCATGGCTTATTAAAAAAGTTTCTTATAATTTAGTATCATCAACATCATTAACAATATATGGAGAATTTAGATCAATTTATGAATGTCAAATGCAAGGACCCAATTTATGTGTGGCCCTTGTATACTCTTGCAAATTTGACACATTATTCCATGTAAGTTTTACACGCAAAATTATTTTACACGATTTTCTTAGTTGTGTTAAAAAACCATATTGTCTTCATAGTTTCTTGGACTTGAATTGAGAACTTACGATTTGAAACATGAAAATAAGGATAATGGTGAATTTTACTTGTCCTACAAATTTATTAGTTAATATAAACATTCATAAATGAAACAATTTGTGTACTCCATGTTTTATCTAAACTTAATTTAATTTTTCATTTTCTAATAATAAATATACAAGGGATCCAATGCTATGTAAATTAACAGAATCAAAACATGTGGAGAAATATTTAAATTGGTTAATTATATACTAACAAATACGATATTTAATACAATAGTTACAATCACCGTGAAATGGGTGTATCTTGTAATTAAATTCTTCAAAATAAAATAATAATGCTTTACCTCTTTTAATTTTTTGTAACTCTATTCTTCCCTTATTTGTATATTTGCTCATTGTTTTAGTGTTTTCACCTTAAAAATGAGTATAAATTTTTCCATTTAATTGCATTAAAGTACGATGTTGATAGATATTTTGTGGATTAAAATTTGCTATTGTACCACTTAACATTTAATACAGGATGAAAATTTTTAAAATACTCTCAGTGGAGGATTTTACATTATACGATTTAATCTTCATTTAATGTTTAGGGAAGTGCAATATTAATTAGGTAACAGATTGACCTTACAAAAAAGTGTAATTCTTATTGCAAATAATTAAGGTCTGATTTTTATAAAATGATTTTTAATGTATGAAAACTAAAATTTGAAATCATTTAAAATTTAAATTTCACATACATATATTTAATTGAAATTAAGTCATTGATATTTACAATTATTAATAATTAAATACGTAGCATGGGTTACTTGCACTCAATATTATACACAATTATTGAAAATCAACTTATATTTTTAAAATATTTAGTAAGATATAAAAATCTTAGAAACAATTAATATACATAATTGAATCAAAGAACATACCACCATCGTTAATCAAAAAATACTAAACTTCAACTTTGTGCCATAAAATAAAAATAACTATAAAATTAGAGAATTAAATACATGAGCGATTTACTTGAAACAATATTAATGTCCCAAAATTTAAGTCCAAGATAATTCTAGGCTAGACAAATTGTTACTAGAAAGGAAAGTGAAAATGTTAGTGATGACCCTTCGATATGTGAGTGATCGTTATTCCAAGTGTGAATGCTCGCACTTCATCTTGAAAATTATCATACTTCATCATGTGAGGGATCACACTTAGATGTAAGAGGGATCACACTTTAATGTGTAATGGATTGTACTTTGATATGTGAGGGATCGTAGTTTGATGTGCAGGGAATCACACTTCATAGATGTAAGAGGCCACGACTCTCTCTTACTATGATGAATGATCACTGGACCATCTAAGTGTAAATTTTTGAACTTAGAAATTCACTCGCTCACACATAAAAGTGTGGTCACCGACATTTTCCTCCCATTCTAGTCAATATTTGAATTTTACTGTGTTCGAACAAAAAGTAAGTCATTATAGCCGCTAGGTTATAAATTTTTGAAATCCATAGGGAAATAATCCAATTACGTGCATAAGCCAATGACTATGAGTGGTAATGTGAAGTATAGTACTACTAGTAGTTAAAATCAAAGTCAACATTTACAACAAATATACTTAAAATTTAGAGAAAAGGTAGCCAATAACACAAGTAAAATCAAGTCACATGTATAAATCAACCATTAAAAAGGTGAAACATTAGATGTCCCAAAAAGGTGATTTTATTCACAAGTAATGACTAATATTAATTTTATTTATACTGAAATGTGCTTATTTTAAATTGATTAAAAATAATTTTTCAACAAAATCTAAATCCACAAAAGAAAATATTTGCATTAAAAAATATTAATATTTTAAGTGATATTTTTAATTAAAAAATATGATAGTTATGTAACTCTAACAACCTCTTGCATTTAGATTCATGATCATTGGCTCCTTTCCCCTACACTGTGTGTTTTATGGATAAAAATATAAACACAATTGTGGGATCTAAGGGTGTAATACAATTTATTATATGTTAAAATACTTGGATTAAATGAGGTTTTAAAGATGTTCATATCGATGTATATTTTTATTTTCTCATTGTGATTTCAATTATCCATACTAATGTTAAAGATTTAAGTGTCCTCAATACCAATTTTCTCTCTTTCTTTAGATACACTTGAAAATGATTTTTTTTTAATATGGAGCACATGTGGATTTACCACCAAAGGTTTGAAAGTCGTGGAGGGACTAATTTATCCATCCAAAGATATACTCCATTGTAGAAACGTGGGGTCTAGCTTATTTGTTGTCATAATTAGTATTATATTAAATGGTATATTGACACTACCATACGCAATTGATGATTTTTAAACCCTTGCAAAAATTAAAAATAAGGGATACTTTATCCCATGGAAAAGGAAGCAAATGATTGAGAATGTGATTTCAAAATTTTCACATGTGGGGGTGATGGCATTCAAAACATCCTAAGAAATGAACCAAATGGATACATTTAATGAGGATGAGGGTTTGAATTCTAATAGTGATATCCATTATTTCAGAACTCCTCAATAAATGGATGAATTTTCTACAATCTACGTGGTGCTAAAAATATGTATGCTAGGAAAGAAGGAAACATAGTTGAATAGTTTATATCCCTTATATAAGAACAACATGTGATTTCGGGGTAGTGATGGGACCCACACAGGTGTGATTTATTTGTGTAGAATATTATAACTAGATGTAATAATTGGTATCCAATTCTACAACATAATAGCAAAGTTTCCTCACCAATCAAAAACCTAGTTTATCTAGAAGCAAGAACTGAAATTTGTGTGAATGGAAATTATAAACATAAAAAAACAACCGACACATCAAACAATAGCTTCAATTTGAATTTTAAGGGGTTTACTACCAATTTTATACCTTTTTGTTCAAAAGAACACAAGTTTGCTTTCGAAGCAAAAATTACAAATGTCTCATGTGAAAGATCTATGGTGCACTTAAAAAATTACATGGAAATACATTTTGAGTGCATTTTGATAAATTATTTAGGCCTTTTTGCAAGGTTTTCTTCATATCATAAAGATATCTCATCCAATGGCCTACTAGCAAGTTGGCCAACCAAGATGGTTACTGTTATGGAAGTAAGGCTAAAACAAATTTTAGAAGAGTTACTTGGTAAAAATGTGGGGTGTATTTGAAGATCCATTTCCTCAATCGGGTATACCCAAATTCATATGAATCCTCCATCTTTAGGTAGTAATGAAAACATTATAAAAATATGTTACAACATCCACAAATTTGAAAAGGTAAATTCTACTCCATGTAGTACACTAAAGGAAAAGGGAAAATGATGAAAAAAAAGAGAAAAATTTATGTCTGCAAGTTTAGAAAAAACTTGCTGCAAGGAAGGATGTGTCTCTAATCTATCTCTAATCACCTTTAATCATAGTTGGAAATTAACTCTATTTATGAATGAACTAGCCTTAAAAAAATTGTACTTAATACATTCACAAAGAAATGTTAGCAATTGTGATCAAGGTCAAAATTTTGAACATAGTATAGATAAATTTAAGTTATGTGGAAGGGATGTATGTCGGAATGCATGATACGAGATGTCATGGAATCCTGAAAAAAACCTATTATGGAACTATACAATCTTGGATTAATGGCAAGAGGAGGGAAGTAAATGGAAATATAGAAAAAAAAAAGCAAATGCCAAACACTATTATGACTATTGCATTGATATCCAAAATGGTGGAGAGGAATTCTTATGTATCCCCACACATCTCTCCTTCGATGGGACAAGATGGTAAAAAAGTAACAATGAGATCTGTTACCTTCATGTTACAATTTTCTTACACCTTAAAAAAGTGTAATGAGGGCCTTTCACTGATGGACCGTCCTTCAATGTAATAGTCAAATCTCAATAAAATATGCCAAATACATTTCTCCCATGTTTTAATCACGAAGAACAACTTCTTCACCAAATGTGACGAGTGCACATAGCTTTAGAACAAATGTGTAACAACCTCATGTTTAAAAACAACTGACATAAATAGAACAACCCCATAAATGGCACAATGATTGCATTAAAAATTGTCATGTAACTTACTATGTACATAGAGTGCGATCCACAACTAAATATTAATAGTTATTTGAGCATTGTGAATGAAAAAATGGACAAGATGAAAAATACAATACCAAGGATGGGTATAAAATCAAAATAAATAAACAATGATATTAATATCCTTGCTACCTTGACTAGTATGCTGACACATTGGCACAAAATGGGTGGTTTTGGGAACTTTGGTCTCTCGTTTGTTGAGTAAAGAACAAACTTCACAATAACATCATTGGCACTATGTATCTAGAATCTAGAAGAACCACTTATAGATCAGTATGGTGATTTGTTATATATTAGTTGGAAGTCAAAACACCCATTACGTGATGTTGTTACAAAATTATGCATATGACAAGTGGAAGGAATACAATCATGAATATGAGCGTGCTCTTACAAATAATATTATAAGCATATGTTCAATTTCATTTAGAAAACAACCACAAATTATGTACTTACAAGTAGATAATGTTGTAAGTGAAAAAAAAATCACACATTTTTTGTGTTTGCATCCATGTTGATAGTTAGAAGGGTTTTCAAAATAGTGTTCATGAGTTTCCTTCTAGTGCATCACACACATGAAGACATAGATTGCACATTTGGCTGATTATCAATAGACTTGTGGAAATTGGAAACATTCTCTTTGCCACAAATAACACACACTTACGGAACATTTTAAGAGGAGTCGAACACATTCACTCCATACAAAATCTAGGAATTTTGAAACTTTAATGCCTTTTTGGAACCATACTTACTAGATGGTAACCAAAAGATCGTGGGTATCAACAAACCAAAGATATTTAAATTCCATATCACCAACAACAAGGCTATCATGGAGTTAAAAACATAAATCATGGATTACGAATGGTCACACTCAACCGAGATCATTAAAATAGTGGAAGTGAAACCTTTCTTTTCTTAAGGGGATCCTCCATTAGCACCATTCAAATAACTCAAAGAGATGACAGACATGTAAAGAGGCATTCAAGCATACATCAAACACTAGGAAAGGAGCTCAACATATGGTGGAGAGTCATACTATTTTCTCGAAGATTGCATATTGAAAACATGTTCAATGTACACTAGAGAATCCCTTTATTAATTATAGCATAACGAGGAGAGATTATTTTCAGCCAAAAAAATTTAGGATAGTGCAATGTATTATCGGATAGTGGGTACACAAAATCTTGAGTTGGATAGCTACTATAGTCAAAATGTCCTTTCAAGTAAGGATGTATATGTTAGGGAAATTTTTGATAGACCTCGAGAGGAATTCAACCTAGTAGTGGATGTGAATGTTGATTAGATGATACTTATAATACCAACTGATGATGACATACCTATATGGATGGGAAAGGTAAAATGAATTCTAATTCTATATGTTCACAAAAAGGCTCAAAAGATAAGGGTACGCTGATGGGAACCCACAAAAAAGTAAATACGAGAAAAAGAAAGGTATCAAGAATGCTTAAAGAAAAGGAAATGGTGGAAAAAATCAAGGGACACATCAAATATTGATATAGACAATGTCATCTGGGCATGGATTCCAAGAAAAATATGGAAAACAGTCAAATTAAAATATAGAATCGGGTGATTGTGAAGTTATACAACAAAACCTTATACAAATTCAATAACAATAACTAATACCCTTATGAAATCAATGTTTATATGTAATTTTCAATATAATTGTCCTGAAGGAATTAATTTCCTATGGAAATAAATTTTCAAATCCATTTTTTCAAAACAACGTATTTAACGTAATTCTTAACTCTTTGTTGTTCTTTATGATTTACATAATGGAAAAGAATAAAAGTAGTTGACTTTATCACATTTAACTTGCATATTTACAATATCACGATCGGTTTTTATATATATTTATATAAAACTTATATCAATATATAATATACATAAAAATATTAAATACTAATTTAAATACTATTTTACTTTTTTAAAGTGCACTATTTTAAAAGTACCATCATCTAAATATTGTTTGTGACAGGCATAGGTGGCCATCAAATTTAATCCTTGGGCTGATGTAACTTTGTCACGGTTATGTTTATGTAACTTAGTGGCCGCTAGGATTATGTATCTTAGAGGTGGGTAGGCTAATGAAACTTATTCTTGGTATGTTGGTGTAACTTTGCAGCCGGTTGGATTATTTCATCTAGATGAATCTTCTCTTATGTAAGTTTGTCTGTGAGTCAACTTCTTAACCATCGAATGCAAGTTGAATTCTTTGTTGAGAAAGGGGTCAAGTCATGCATCATTTCCCAAGGAGATTCAATAATTATTTTACATTACTCTGATACCAATGTTAGCACAAGAAAAATGTAAAATAATGACTGAATCTCCTTGGGAAATGATGCAAGAATTGACCCCTTTCTCAACAAAGAATTCAACCTGCATTCGATGGTTAAGAAGTTGACTCATAGACAAAAGATTTGAGGTCAAACTTGGAACATATAGCACCTTCGTGAGTGTACATCTTCATGTTCCAAGAGGAATGATGACATCACCAATCCCCACCGCAATATACTCTTGATTGTCTGCAATGGTGATCCAATCTCCAGTGGGCCGGTCACTCAGAGTATGGAACAACTTCTTATTGCCAGTCATGTGTTTTCTGGCACCTGAATCAATCAATCAGATATCTTCTAATGGCTATGAAGTCTATGAGACTAGAACAATACCGAGAATGAGTCGTGTCAGAGCCTCTTCATCGGAGGTGGCCTCCTAGAAGCGTGAGAACCACAAGGTGGATCGGTGGTGCCACATTTGCTCCACGGATACGCACACTCTCTGCAAACTGTTATTACAATAGTCGTAAGTATGTCAACTCAAGCGAAGAGAGCACTTCTAGGCCAAGGATATTCCAAGAAATCGATGGCGTGCTCGTAATCAGAGGCAGAAGGGTCACATTGCTTCTTAGTAGGATGCCACCTCCGATGAAGAGGCTCCAGACATGACTCATTCTAACATTGTTCTAGTCTCATAGACTTCGTAGCCATCAGAAGATGTCTGGTTGATTGATTCGCACTAAAAATACATGACCTGTGCAATAAGAAGTTGTTTCATACTCTAAGTGACCGGCCCACTGGAGATCAGATCACCATTGCAGAAAATCAAGAGTATATTGCAGCGGGGATTGGTGATGTCATCATTCCTCTTGGAACACGAAGATGTACACTCACGAAGGTGCTATATGTTCCAGGTTTGACCTCAAATATTTTGTCTATGAGTCAACTTCTTAACCATCGAATGCAGGTTGAATTATTTGTTGAGAAAGGGGTAAAGTCCTACATTATTTCCCAGGGATATTCAGTCATTTCTCAAGCATTTCTAAAGGGACGTCTATTTACACTGGATGCGGTCACGTAATCTAGCATTGCTCTCTCTGCTTCAATGGTGGAGTCCACTGCACTATGGCACTTTTGATATGGTCATCTTTCTACTGCGAGGCTCTGCATCAGCTTAGTGCTAAGGAAATGGTAAGAGGGCTTCCTCCACTCTCCCATTCCTTACCTGTTTTCTCGGGATGTCTTGCGGGAAAACAACATAGAGGTCCATTCAAACAGATCCCTTATCATTCTACAGAGCATCTTCAGGTCGTTCACACTGATCTGTGTGGACCCTTGCTAGCTAGCTTCTAAGGTTTTGAGTACTTCCATCTTATCATTAATGATTACTCACAGAAAATGTTGGTATATTTTCTCTGAAAGAAGAGTGAGGCATTTTCCAATTTCCAAACCTTCTACCAGCAAGCCACCAGGCAGTCTGGGAAGCCTCTTCTTCTCCTCCACTCAGATCAAGGGGGGTAATCTATGTCAAAGAAGTTCTTAGCATACCAAAGCAGCATGGCATTCAACAACATTTGATTTGCACCCTACACGCCCGAGCAACGGGGATTTTCGAGTGCCACAATAAGACTATCCCGGAGATGGCATGTTGTATGCTCTCATTTGCCAAATTGAAGGATCGGTTTTGGGAAGAAGTAGTCTAAATAGTAGTATATATACTCAATCGGGCACCCACGAAGATCTTACGAGAAAAGACACCGGAAGAGGTATGGACTGGTCGTAAACCTTCTATTCATCATTTGAGATTTTTGGTTGTACTGCATATATGCATGTTCTAGATAAGAGAAGGAAGAAGATTGATCCAAAGACAATACCATGTCTTTTCTTGGGGTATAGTACTACCTCAAGGCGTATCATCTCATGGATCCTGAGATGAAGAAGATCTACGAGATTCGAGATGTGGTATGTGATGAGTCATCCTTTGACTCCTTGCCACACAATGGAGATCCAGTACCGACCTCGTCACATAGATTGCTCACACATCTAGATGATGGGCAAGATGATTCTTCTCAGAGAGAAGAAGAGCTGAGTGGAGACTTGTTCGTTGATCTTGGCACACTGGAAAACACATCTTCACATCAAGCAGCACCAATGTCCGAAATGGGTCTAGAATACTATTAGGGATGCACACCTGAACTCACTTCCAGATACTTCTACGGGAGTCAGAACATGAAGTCAAGCTAGACATGAGGTAAATTTTGCACTCATGAGTTCAGTTGTTGAGAGCACCGAACCTGACACTATTCGTGAGGCATTAGACCAACCACAGTGGAAACAAGCTATGGATGCTAAATATGATTCCCTAATTCAGAATCAGACGTGGGAACTTGTCGATCTACCTCCAGGTAAGAAATCCATTGGATAAAAATGGATTTTCAAATAAAAATATAAGGAAAATGGTTCAATCGAAAAACACAAAGCATGACTTATTGTAAATGGTTATGCTCAACAAGAAGGAATTGACTATGACGAGACCTTTTCACCCACTGCGAAGATCAAAACCATCAGAGTTGTCTGTGCATTGGCAGCACAAAATGGATGGAAACTTCAATAGATGGATGTCAAGAGTGCTTTTCTAAATGGTGATCTAAAAGAAGAAGTGTACATGGCCCAACCTAAAGGGTTTGTAGACGAGCATCAACCACACAAGGTATGTCATCTGATAAAGTCTCTTTATGGACTCAAACAAGCACCTAGGGCATGGTATATAAAAATTGATGATCACCTATTGCAGCATGGATTCACTCGTAGCCCCTCAGATACAAATTTGTATATCAAGAAGGTAGGAACAAAGATTGTCATTTTCTTTTTATACGTAGATGATCTTGTGATCACAGGAAGTTCTGACAATCTTGTAGATGATGTAAAGAATGATCTGAAGAAATCCTTCAACATGACCAATTTGGGGCTACTTCACTACTGTCTTGGCTTACAGATATGGCAGAAGAAGAATCATATCTTCATCTCCCAGATGAAATATGCCAAGACACTCCTGGAAAAGTATGGGATGTCAGATTGTAAACCAATGTCCACACCTATGGAAAAAGGTTTGCAATTATCTAGATTCCAGGATTCACCGCAGGTAGATGGCACTCACTACAGGCAACTTGTGGGGAGTCTCATTTACTTGACTTATACCAGACCAGATCTTTGCTTTGCAGTGAGCTATCTCACCAGATTTATGTAGGAGCCAAAGAAATGTCATTGGATAGTAGCAAAGCATGTGTTGAGATATGTTCGAGGTACAGTTGACTTTGGTCTAGAGTATCAGAAGAACACTCAGTTCTTCTTACAAGGATATACATACTCGGACTATGCAGGATCCGTTGATGACAGGAAATCCACTTCAGGATATGTTTTCATCTCGAGATCTGGACCTATCTCGTGGATTAGCAAGAAGCAAATTGTTGTTGCTCTCTCATCCACTGAGGCTGAATACCGTGCCACACGAGGAGCTGTGTGCAAAGCAATTTGGTTATGTCACATTCTTGCAGATATAGGGATTCCTGAAGAGAAACCTCCCATCATTCACTGTGACAATCAAGGTGTGTTGAAGCTTGTGAAGAATCCTGTTTTCCATGAACGAACAAAGCATATTGAGGTCAAATGTCACTACATTTGTGAACAAGTCTTGAACCACCAAATTCAGCTCCAGTACTGCCCTACTGATTTTTAGGTTGCAGATATTCTCACCAAGCCTCTCGGTAAGGTGAAGTTTGATTTGTTTAGGGGGTACATTTGTAAGAGCAATGTATTAAGGGGGGGAATGTTAGCTTAATTAATACATTATTGTTAGTAGTTGTTAGTGAACAGTTATGTAACTGTTCCTCCTATGTCCTCCCTCTCCCGTAGCCTATATAATGGCGTGCTCTCTGTATGAATAAATATAGCAATCAATTAATCTTCTTCGAGCTCCAAAATAAAAAATAAAAAATAAAAATAAAAATAAAAACAATATATTAAGGGGGGAATGTTGGCATTTTTAATACATTGTTTATTGGTTAGTTTGGATACAGGTGGTTACACCTCCTAACCGCATTCACTATGTATTTATTCACCCCTCGTACATTCAATATATCATTCAAACATTATTTTACATTGCTCTTGTGCTAACATTGGTATCAGAGTGGCGTGGAAGCAGGAGCATGGAAGCGTGCAGATAAAGGATGGAGACCTGCTTGAAACCGCCGCTTCCCCTCCTGCGTGGAAATTTAGTTGAGCACTGCCATCCTTGACTGCAGACCTACGTTGGAGGATTTGACATTGATGCTCCTATGTGTGTGCTGCGCGTGGAGGAAGACAGCCTGTAGAGCACCAAACACCTACGTAGGAAACAATTCTTGTAGACTTTGCATTAGAGGATTGGCAATTTTCTTATTCTTTGGTGAAAACGTGGAGACCATTGGTGAAAGCATGGAGGCCATTTACTATTGCCAAGGTAGTGAGTAGCATCGCAGAGACTAGAAAAGCAAATATTCAGGCCTTGAGCGTAGTCAAAGGAGGAAACCCATGGTACAACAAGCAATCAAATAATTTAAAAGGAGAAGAAAGTAGACTACAGGATGAAGCAGTTAGTTGTGAAACCATTTTTGTATTCATCCCTGTCTGCTGTTGTGTCCCTTTTCTTGCTCACTCATATCTGCATTTGTCTAAAAGGGGAAATATCCAAATATGCATTTCTTCGGGCTGTTAACATTGCAAATGAGTAGTGATTGATGTGTCTGTCTTGGCATTTTATTGTATAAAGTATTGACTGGCAGATTATGTGAGTTGATTTGCTCATACATTATGTTATCTTGGCCATCATTACATTAAGATCGTAAGAATGGTTGTTGGGAGATGTACATGTGGAGTCACAAAAGAGGGAGAAGAGAGCATGTGGCAATGACCACTGACCAATTTATAAGCACTGTGTGGAGTTTGACATGAGTGGCATCGACCACCGAAAGCCCAGGTGTGCGTTGGTAGACTCCTTCCCCCAACATCTTCTCAACTGTTGTTCACAAACCAAGCGATACATTAGCAAGTGCATCGTACAAAAGATCAAGAGACATGTGGAATTTGTTTGAATCAAATAAAAAAAAATGAGATTAAGCCCCTTCATTCATTCATCAAATTTTCTATCAAAGATGGATGCGAACAACTAGCCTATGATCCCATGCAACAATATGAGAGCATGAAATTCATGCCTAGAGATGTTAGCAACATTGCAAGAAACCATAGAGACATACCACATTTGAGAGAGCCGAAGTCAAGCCCACAAGAGCATCGGCATCTACTCTTCGCCAGTCTCCAAAACTTGCAATTCGAGGACATAATGGACTGAGTCTTGTTCGACATATAGACAGAGAAGAGTTGTGTCGATCTAGATAACAAACACGAGATTAAATGCCCTCAGACACATCTATGGCACACCACATGAACTTTTGAGCTCACTTCTTCATCATCACACGAGATTCAAGAAAATCCGGACAAATTCCTTGCTACAATAAGCGAATAGGACATGTCGCGACATAACAAGATGATGAATCAGGGTATTTTTGTAAAAAAATATATTAAGGGGGGGAATGTTGGCATATTTTATACATTGTTTATTAGTTAGTTTGGATACAGGTGGTTACACCTCCTAACCACATTCACTATGTATTTATTCACCCCTCGTGCATTCAATATATCATTAAGACATTATTTTACATTGCTCTTGTGCTAACAATTCGCTAGTCTTATGTAAGCTAAAAAAATATATGATTATGTAAGATAGGGGCATAGGATAATGTAAGTTACTAGCCTATACACTTATGTAAGATAGTGGCCTCTAGGCTTATTGTCCATTTATGTAACTTAGTGGCCGAAGGGTAGATGTAACTTCTTTGGATGTAAGGCATATGTAAATTTGATGCCTCTATTCTTATTTCACCTACCATGTGGTTTCATCATGGAAGTTAGTAGTCATTGGGCTTATGTACGTTAGCAACCACTAGCCTTGTGTAAGATAGACATTTCTAGGACTATGTAGGATAGTGGCCGCTAGGCTTATATGGAGGAATAAAATAATAACTAAATAGAAATTGTAAAATAGAAAAATTGAAATAAAAATTTAGGATTTATAATTGGATTACAATAGTGGTGAAATTGGAATCCAATAATAGCCAAATTGGAATCCAATAATAGCGATATTAGAATCCAATAATAGTGAAATTGGAATCCAATAATAGTGAAATTAGAACTAGAATAAGTCCAATAATGACAATATTGGAATCCAATATTGCTACTAACAGATTCCAAAAATAGTAACAATGGAATCCAATAATAGAAAAAAATGGAATCTAATGTACACAAAAAAAGGAGATGGATTTCTTCCAATACTTGAATTATTGGAGTCCATATTTACTGGAGTATGTCCATATTTAGTCAAACAGGTGTTATAGGCCCTAATGGTGTAAACTTCCTTATTAGGCATGTCAAGTAGGTATGAGAAACAACAATGAAAGTTTTATTTTATGCACACAATATATATGCAAGTGAAAGTTTGAGGGAGTATAGGTCTCTGAGAAGTGTTCCATCCAATGTATTGGCATAAATGTGAAGGTTTGAATGATGGAAGTTTCTAGGGCCAAAACTGGTTCTTCGGACTTGAAACCTAGTGTTAGCATTATTTGAAGCTCAAGCATATATAAGATTTATACCCTAAAATGAAGCATGTCATGAACCTAGTGAATTTCCCAAGACGTATATATTTTTTTTAAATTGAGCTTAGAAATGATGAATAGGTGTTTGAATGAATGAACTAGATAAATTTGTGAAGATTGGTTTTCTCGAGCATACAAGTTCTTTAGTACCGTGTTCAAATCAGTTTGTCAAAGTGTCAATGAATGTGTTGGTGTTTCTCCAAGTCCTTTAATTTTAACCATATGTCAAATATAACTCTCTTAAATAATTATAAGGCTTTGAAATTGCATACAACAATGTTGATTTAACAATTTTCATGATTATTTTTTAGGCTGCCATAACGTAAGATTCATGCTAAGAACAATAAGTAGAATAGATTCTTGTTCCTTTAACTCAAGCCCCAAAATCATGAGATGATGGCGTGTACATATTTAATAATCTCTCTTTATAATTTCAGTCATACATCTAAGTTGCACATTGTATTTTCAAAATCTTGCACCTAGTTGTGCATACGAGCTCAAAAGGAATACCGAATATGAAATGGAAACGTATAGAAATTGTAAAGGATTTAAATGAAAGTGAGGAAATTCTTGTAATTTTCACATATATTTCTAACACTTTTTGTATTGATATGTTAGCTAGAATACAGAGAATCCTACATTGAAAGAAGAAGACAAAAAAGAATAACCATTACAAATGAAGTTTATAGGTGTCAAAAAAGAATATTTTCATATTCCTCAGGTATGCAGCAAGCTCAGGAGTGTTTCCTAGTTCCTCTTAGGTTGGATAAGGTTCAAGACATGTTAAGGAAGGTCAGTACCTATAGGTGACACGTCCACAAGTTAAATGATGACAGTGTCATAGTTTTTAGATGATGTCAACCAAGCCTCTTGTATGAGTTAGAGAAACTAGAATGTGAAGGAGTAAGAATTTTAAGTTGAAGAGGTGTGCATTTTTATACTTGTGTATAAGTATGTCTTATTGTGCTTAAAAATATCCTTCAAAGACTGAATTTTAGAAGTGTGAGAATATGAGCAAGTAGTTTATTTTAGGTGTGTAAAGGAGGATGAGTATGTAAGAGTTGATTAAGAGATCAATAATTTTTATTAGAAGCAACTAGGATAATAAAATTGATCAATATATGATGAATAGTAAGTAGGTGCTTAGAAAATTGATGCGAGATCCATGCATGTATGCTTTAATCACCCAAAAGTTTACTTAAAAGTCACAAAAGTAACTTTAGGAATCGGTTTTAGGAGCCAACACCTTGCAAAAACTTGTTCAATATGAAAAAATGCATTTTAACACTATATCAACAATAAAAACCACTTCAAACATTCTTAGCTACCCCAAATACACTTTCTCAAATAAATAAACTAGTTTTATTTCTTCATTTTTCATATTTTCCCTTTTTGACCTTCATATGCCCTTATAGCCCTAAAATTATTATTTTTCCAGAAAAAAATCCTTCATTTTTAATCTTCACCCTTGAATGGAAATCTGTTAGGAACCCATTTATCTCTTCTAGGTGCACAACAAATTTTAGATCTCAACTCATCTCTAGTTAAAAGTTATCCTTTTTTTTGGAAATTTTGACTAGTTTCCATATTTTCCCTCCTATCATGCAAACCTTTAAACTTGGAATAATCTACAAATATTAAATAAAAAGAGTTATATTTTTGGATACCCTTTTTATTTTTCCTTATTTTCACCATTTTTCTTCCCTGGATTTCTTTCCTGCTACTCTCAATCACTAAACCCTCCTTTTCTAGCTTGTTCAAATAGGTCAACTAGGGTTTGAATGGAAACTTTTAGTTTTTGGTTTCTCTACTAAATTTGCACCTTCTAAAATATTTACCCTAGTAATTAAACATGTATGACTTTCAAAAATCTTTTTAACTATTCACATGCTTTTTTGAATTCATTTTTCTTACTTTCATGGGTTTAGCCTTCACTAAGCTTCTTGCATTCATCACCAACAATCAACTATACTTTGTTTCCTCATATTTTATTTCGATTATTTGTCCTAATTTCGTTACCATTCACTATTTTCATACATTTCACACTAACGCTTCTACCCAATACTCTCCTCTCTATTCACTTGAGTGACTCTTACAATAATTTTTTCTCAACTAAATTCTTAGATTCTTTACTAATACAAATCCCTTCAACTATGTCTTCATTATACCTTGACCTTATCTCATTGAATTCCTAATTTACCTACCATTAACTTGTAATCTTTTCACTCTCAAATCATTAATTATGCATATATTATTATATCCTTCTCTTAATTTCTTGATACCATGCATATCTTTGTCTCTCGATTACATTCCTCAATGTACTGTGACTATAAAATCAAGTACTTACTCTTCTCCTATTTGTATAGACCTTGACATAATATATTACGTATTAAGTTTTCCTAACAACCTTATTTTTCTACCTTCTATCTCTCAAATTTTTCCATGAGTTAAATTCATGCATATTGTATCTCAAGCTATACTATGAGAGTTTACTTGTCAAGATTGTATAATGCATTTTTCTTGTGCCATTATCAATTAAAATTCCCACTTCAACACTTCATCATATTTTTTTCCTTGATTAGAAACATTCTTACCAAATTACTAAGATTACATATAGGTTTAAGGCTAGATAGACTAAGTTATACACACAATTTTCCTCTCAATCTTCAACTGGGGTATGTTACTATCATTACGGAGTTCTTCTTAGTTGAACTCTCGGTCTATCCTTTATTTTTTCCTTTACTTTTATATCAACCTATTTACATCATGAATCCTTGAGACCATTCTTTCTAATGGTTTTCAATAATCTCACATCATTAACAACCTTACTTTGATTCTTTAACCATTTGAAAAATGGTAGGTACAGTTTGAACTTAAAATTCTAACCCCTAACTTAAAGATACATTTTCAACCTCTTGATGCTACATAAATTCTTCGACACAATTCATATGTAATGTGTATTGTCCCCTTGAGTATGAAGCTATGGTAAAGGACCATGAACCAAATTGATTCTTAAAACGCTCAAGAACAAGGTATACACCATTGTAGGTTGTTTTAAACTTTTGACACTAGCACTACTTTCTATGTATTGACAACCCACATTTAGGATAGGTTCATCTTAACTTCACTTGACCTTCCTCTTACACAAGACAGTATTGAATTCTCCTTAACACATTAAAAATTCCATGCTCTAAACACTTAATGTGAATTACCCAAACTTAGAGGACCAAATTTATGAGTTTAATAAAATGTTCAACAATGTCATGGATCTCTCTGTGATCGTGAATGGGCATGCACCGACTCATAAATTTCATTGTCACTTATTGATAGTCTCACAATTTATGCCCATTCCATATTTTATAACCATTTTTATGATATCTATATGCATGCACTATACCCATATACATGTATCACATTCATCCACATGTATTAATGAGATCACACCCTTAAAAAACTGAATTCATTAACATATACATTCAAAACCCGCCATATAACAAAAGGAAGCTTTCATTATATGACGACAATAAAATCCATAGCTCCTTGAGCATTAGAGGGTTTTCCTAGAAAATACTCTCCTTCTTCACCCTTCATAACCTTCATAACAAACCTCATTTTCCTCATGCACAACAAGAAGGAGTGGAATTAGTTATGTTTCATCCCCATTACTCAACCCATTATTTAGCTAACTATAGTGAGTTCACAACTATACAGGGTCAATATAGCATCCTTAAGACATGAAAACCTTATTAAATACATCTTATACCTACATTAATACTTATAAGTATAACATAATATCACCTAGGATAAATTACACAACTAGGATAATTTGAATATTCGAATGTGGATTTTGGATGGAAACCTCAAAAATGCCACTTATTACATCATGAAGGGTCCATATAGACTAAGTAGGACCCCAAAACATCCTAAGTACCCTCTAAGATCCTAGATAATCTAATATATATATATATATATATATATATATATATATGATGCTCCGCATCATACTCCCCATGTGGAGAGCAATAAGCTATGTATAAAACACCTTTTATTCTTTGTTATTTTTTAGTTATGCTCCACTTGTAGCATTATTCTCTTTAATGTTGCATTCTCTTCATTCTTTTCAGTTTCATGCTTCCTTGAATCTTCATTCTTTATCTTTATCTACTTGTTTTTGTCTCTGTCCTAAAAATGAGGTATTCACTCACTTTTCTCTTCACTTGAGCTCTCAAATGAGTTATATTTTCAATGAACTTTATCTCTTCTTCTATCATACGTGCACATTCACAAATACATAAAACCTTAGATTTAAAAACAAGAAACTTTTGAGTCTCTTCACCTATTTTCTCTTTATTTTCCATTTTAATTTCAGTTTTCTCTTCCATCTTCTCAAATTCTTCTTCACCATACTTCACTTCTTCACCATTTAAAGCATGCTCAAGTGCTTGTAATTTTTCTTCTAATTTTTCGTGACTTATGTACACAAACTAAAAAAGTAATATTTACTTTCTCTCATCTATATTATTCTTCAAAAATTAATGGTTCCTTTATCACATCTATGATTTCTTCATTCTTTTGTTTTCTTTCCATCTTTTCCGTCATATTCAATTTGTTTTCTTCATCTTTTATCTTCCTCTTCATCTATAATCTATTTTCTCTCTTCATGAGTGATCTTAGAGGCAACTTTACCAATTTCTTTAACACTATCTTCATCTCTGTTCATTTCTTGCCTTTGCATTTCTTTCAATTTTTCTCCAACTAATCTAGTTGCTCCTTGATTTTTCTTAACTCCTTAATATCTTGATATTCCCATAAATTTATTTTCCTCTATTATTCTACCATTATCACTTATTTAATTTTATTATCTCTCATCTCTTTATATTTCTTACTACTCTTCATCAACTTACAAAAATCTCTTGACATCTTAGCCTCTATGTCCTTTCTAGAAAATCTTTTCACCTTGCCAAGTCTCACATAGGTTTCCTTTCTTACCTATTTTTTGAATTCTCTTTATTTCTTCACCATCTCTTCTTTTTATTAAATTTTTAAAGGAACAACCTGTCATTTCTCACACATTGAACTAGCAAGATGGAAACAATTATATTCAACAACTCAATCAATTCAACCATATTTACCAAAACAACTATATACAATGGTTCTTAAAAAAATCAGATTTTCCTTAAAATTGAAATATCAAACTTATTCAATAACCCTTTATCTTATACCAAATGATGCATAGACCTGCATATATGCTTCAATCACCCAAATATTTTTCTTAGAAATCACAAAAAAACTTTATCAATCGCTTTTTAAGAACCAATACCTTGCTAAAACTTGTTCAATATGAAAAAATGCATTATAACATTATATCAAAACTCAAAATCACTTCAAAAATTATTAACTACACCAAATACACTTTCTCAAATCACTAAACTAGTTTCATTACTTCATTTTTCATATTTTTCCTTTTTGACCTTCATATGCCCTTGTAGCACCGAAAATACAGTTTTTTCTAACAAAAATCCTTCATATTTTATCCTCACGCTTGAATGGTAACCTTTTAGGAAACCATTTATCTCTTTTAGGTGCATACCAATTTTCAGTTCTCAACATGTCTTCAGTGAAAATTATCCCTTTTTTTTGCAATTTTTACTAGTTTCTCAATTATCCCTCCTATCATGCAAACCTCCAAATAGGGAATAATCTACAAACAATCAATGAAAAATAATTATCTTTTTGGATGCCTTTTTTTTAATCTTTCTTTTAACCATTTTCTTCTCTCAATTCCTTTCCTACTTCTCTCAATCACGAAACCCTCCTTTTCTAGCTTATTCAATTAGGCCAATTAGGGTTTGAAGGAAAATTATTGGTTTTGGTATCTCTACTAAATTTCCACCTTGTAAACTCTTTACCCCACTCATTTATGAATATTTCAAATAATTATAACTATTCACATCCTTCCTTTGACTTAATTTTTCTTACTTTCATGGGTTTATCCTTCTTTAATATTCTTGTATTCATCAACAACAATCACCTATACTTTGTTTTATCCTTTTTTTGGATTATTTTTCGTAAGTTATTTCTTATTCACTCTTTTCATACAATCCAGAGTAAATCTTCCACTTAATACTCTCCACTCTATTCACTTGAGTGACTCTTACAATAATTTTTCCACACTAGGCTCCTTAGTTTCGTATTGATACGATCCTTTTAACTTTGTCTTCATTCTCCCTTGGCTTGTCTCATTAAATTCCTAATTTCCCCACAACTAAATTGTAATATTTTCACTCTCAATTCATTAATTATGTATATATCCTTTTCTTAATTTCTAGATACCTTGTACATATTTGTCTCTCACTTATTTTCCTCAATGTATAGTGATTGTACTATCAAGTACATACTTCTATCCTAGTTGTATAGACCTTAACATCATATATTAGGTATTAAGTTTTCCTAAAAACCATCTCTCACTACCTTTTATCTCTAAAATTGTTCCATGGGTTCACTTCATGCATATTATATCTCAAGCTAGATTGTGACAATTTATTTGTCAAAATTGTATAATGCATTCTTTTTGTCCTATTATCACTCCATCTTCCCATTTCAACACTTCTTCAACTTCCTTTCCTTATTTAGAAACATTTTACCAAATTAATGAGATTACATATAGGTGAAAGGTTAGATACACTTATTTATACACATAATTTTCATCTTAAGCTTCAAACTAGGCCTATTACTATCATTACCGAGTTATTCTTAGTTTAACTCTCAGGCTAGCCTTTATTTAGTCCTTTACTTTTCTATCAACCTATTTAAATCGAGACTCCTTGAGACCATCATTTGTAATGGTTTTCAATCATTTTAGAGTCATCAACCGGCTAACTTTTATTCTTTAACCCTTGGAAACATTGTACCTAAAATTTGAACTTAGAATTTTAACCCCCAACTTAAAGATACTATTTAAACCTCATGATGCTACATAAACTCTTTTGAAAAATTCATATGTATTGTGTACCAACCTCTTAAGTCTTAAATGATGGACAAGTACCACAAACAAAATTTATTCTTCAACCCCTCACGAACAAGGGGACATAGTTGTAGGTTAATGTTTGGACACCAATACTACTTACTATGTATTGACAACCCACATTCATAAGAGGTTCATACTAAATCCACATGACCTTCATCTTACACAATACATTCTTGAATTATCATTAACATATTAGAAAGATCTATTCTCTATTAACTTAACACAAATTACCCAGACTAAGAGGAACATATTTATGATTTTAATCAAATGTTCAATAATGTAATGGCTCTCAAGCCTTCATAAAATCTTGTATCCACTATATAAAAATAATAATCATGCACCATTTTTTCAAATATTTAAAAAACATTCTTACCTTACCTTGCACAACAACTTGGCCTAAATTATTATTATTTCACTATCACTTATTCGAGTCTCGTTGTTAATTTCCATTCCATATGTCATAGCCTTATTTATGATATCTATAGGCTTGCATTATCCTCACATTCATATAGCACATTCATTCGTATGTATTAATGACACCAAACCCTGATAGAATGCAATTCATTACCATATACATTCAAAACACATTCTCATATATAATAAAAGTAAGATATCATTAGATGAGGATAATTAATTCTACAACTCTTTGATCCTTAGAGGCTCTAAACTAGAAAATACTCTCCTTCTCCACCATTTATAACCTTCACAACAAACCCTATTCAAATTCCTCATGCACAATAAGAAGGATGAGATTTAGTTAGGTTTCATCCCCTAACTAAAACCATGAATTATATAACTATAGTGATTTCACCACTAATTAGGGTTAAGAGAGTGTTCTTAGGACATGAATACATTATTACATCATGTTTTGCCTACATCAACACTTATAAGTCTAACATAATAACACATAGGCTAGATTATACAACTATGCTAATTTGAATATTCAAATGTGGATTATGGAGAGAAACCTCCAAAATTCCACTTTTAAAATCAATAATGGTCCATATAGACTAATTACGACTCCAAAACATCTTAAATACCCTCTAAGAACCTAACCAAGAAAAAATTAACATATATACATGATGCTTCTACATCAAAAATTAAGAGTGGGAGCTTTCATGCAAGTATGAGCTTGTAAAAGTTGTTAAGTAGGTTCTTGACTTGATTTATTAGAGTTGGTGCTTCAAGTTTTGTGAGTACTCAACCAATGGAATCTATATAATATTTTATAGGACATTTTTCCACCATAGTTCATTGATTTGAGTGGGTTTTTCTATCTTCAAAGGTTTCCCACATTAAATTTTTCTTCATCTCGTGTCTTGATTGCTTATGGTTGAATGTTATTGTTTCTTCATGGAAAGGGTTGATCAATTTGAATGAGATATCAAGGCTAAGAATTATTTTCCAAAATTTTAAGAAGGATTGATTCACACCTCCCCTCTCAATTCTTTTATTTTCTTGTAAATGTTATCAGATTAAGAACCTTTTGGAGTTATCTTGATAGATTAAGGGTGATATAACAAGAAAAAACATGGATACAAATCAATATCAAAGTTATTTTTCCACTTTAAAGGGACCTCTCTTCAATGTAACTAACTAAGAATTTTTTAGCATTAGCATGAATACTGATCTCATGTCACTAGGCTTTGATATATGAAATTAAGTAGTTGATGACTACACCAATCCAACCAGACCTCCAACTAATGCAATAGGTAAGATGGCTAGTGAGAATAATTAAAATTCAATTAATGTAATCTTTTGTGGGATGATAGAAGTAGAGTTTCTAAAATTTGTGTACTATTGAAAAATAAATTATTTTTGGAAAAACTAAAGACTGTCTATGAAGGAGATAACAAGGTTAAGATAGCTAAGTTGTAGACCTACTAAGGAAAATTTGAGAACCTAAAAATTAATTAAGATGAAATTATTAATATTTTATTTGTAGAGGGTGTATTAGGTAGTAAGTGTGATCGATAACTCGTAGAAAAGATATAGAAAAAATGGTTGTTTACAAGTTATTAAAATCCTTGAAATCCAAATATGAATCCAAGGTTTCAGTTGTGGAAGAAGAAAAATATTTGAGAAACTTATAGATAGATGAAATTCATGGCATTCTAACTACCCATGTGATGAAGAAACAAGGAGTAAAATATATCAAGAAGGAGATTGCATTCAAAGACGATAAGCAACCATAAGTAAAGAAAATAAATTTTGAATCTGACATGGATGATGATGATGATAAAATTGAAGGAATATTCTTTAGAATACTAAAAATACAATCAGCTAAATATAAGGAAAGTTTTCCTTCAATTTCTTTAGTTTTTGTCAAGTGGGTCACTTTGCATCCAAATTTCCTAACAAGAACAAGGAAGAACATGATGAACATTTTGAACAAGAAAAGACTTCTCATAAGCACAAGAAGAAATTCAAGAAATATGAAGGTAATAAAATGTTTTTCAAGATCATAAATAACTTCTATACCAAAGAGGAAACAAGTTTATCTAACTTAAGTGACTCCAACAAGTCTTAAAGTGAAGATAAAGATACTAAGTACGAGACTCTATTCATGGCCATGGAGACAATCTCTACAAGTATCTCAAAAGGTAAGTATCCTAGTGAAGATGAAAATTTAGATGAGGATGATGTTGAAGTAAATATTGAATATGAACTGATTAGTTCCCTTAAGGAATTGAAGCACCAAAGGAGGAAGAACCAAAATTTGAAGTCAATGTTGAAAGAGTATGAAGAGAAAATTAGTCTTCTTGAGAAAAGACAAAGCAAGAATGATATAGAGCATGATGATGAATTCAAGGAGCTTGAAGCACAACTAGAGTTGATCTCAACATATTTCAAATCCAAAGGGGAATAATGCCTAAAACTCAAAACAGAGATAGAGCTACTAAAAATTGAACTAGATCAGATAGTAAGAAAGGTGAAATTATATCACCGATTTGATAAGAGATGAAGTGAATTATATGAGCTGCTAAGAAATAAATGGTCTTCAAATGACAAAACTGATATAGGGTTCATAAAAGATAATAAGGATTACAAGAAAACTAGTAAGAAGGATGAAAATACTACTTGAGAACCAACTCAAGTAAGCAAGACTACTAATGAGAAGGTCTAGATAAGGATCAACACAATAAGAAAATATCATGCAATAAGGTACACTCACTATTTCAATGGTTATTGATTTACATGTAACATGTTTGGACATAAAGCTATAAAGTGTAAAAGATATGAAAGGGGTAGTGCAAGGCAGATTCATTCACAAAAATGTGACACAACAATGAAATGGTCTAATATAATTGTCAAAGGCTTGGTCATATAGAAAAGATTTACAATAAGATACTCTCAAAGAAAAATAAGAAAGAAAGATCAAGTTCTAATATCTCAAATAACATATCATACTAAAAATTAAGACATAACATGGTACATTGATAGTGTGTTTTCAAGTCATATGACAAGGAACAAGGGAAAATTCATCTCATTGAAAGAAGATGCATCAGGAATGGTAAGATTTGGTGATAACACATCTACAAGCATTGTAGGAAAGGGCACATTGAGTCTTGACAATGGAAATAAAGTTAATGAAAATGTTTTGTAGGTAGAGATCCTAAAGCACAACCTATTAAGTGTGATCGAAATGTCAAAACAAGGCTATAATATAAGGAAGAAAACTAAGAAAATCTAGTTGGGAAGGCCAGAGTGACCAAGAACAACATGTATGCTTTGAATGAGATCAATAAAGACAAATACTTTGCAAGGCAAGGTGGATGCTAGTTGGATATGGCATGGGATGTTAGGGCGATAAATTTTGACAATATTTTTAAAATTATCTCCAAAGGATGTGTAACAGACATGCCCAAGATAACTAAACCTACTAATAATCTTTACAAATCATGCTTAGATGGTAAAAAAGTAGAAGAAGCTTCAAATATAAGGAGTATTCTATAACAATACCCATATAACTAATTCATATTGATCTTGTTGGACCTACAAGGACTGAAAATATTCAAGGTGAGAAATTTTTTATGCTTCTACTTGATGATTACATAGTAATGAATTGGGTTGCATTGTTAAAGGAAAAATCAGAAGCACTAGACAAATTCAAAACATTTAAATCTATTTTGGAAAATGATAAAAATAAGAAATTAAAGTTTGATATTTGATAAAGGAGGTGAATTTTAGTTAGATGATTTTGATGAGTTTTTCGAAAATCATTGAATAGGAATGAAATTCACCGTATGAAGAACACTTCAAAAAAATGGGGTTGTGGAGGGGAAAAATAGGATAGTTCAAGAGATGGAAAGAACTATGTTGAATGATTCCAAGTTATCATATTGATATCGAGAGATGCAATTAATACATTAGTCTACATTCTAGATAGAGCTCAACTAAGGATAAACAATAATAAGACCCCCTATATAAATTGGAAAGGAAGTCCTACAAGTGTAAAGCATCTAAGAGTGTTTGGAAGTAGGTGTTTAATCAAGAGGAATGAAGACAAATTAGGTAAGTTTGATTCAAGGATTGATGAAGACATATTTTTGGGATACTCCTTATTGAGATCATCATAAAGGTGTTAAAAAAATCCAATAAATGATAATAGAAAGAAAACATGTTATAATTGATGAGACCAATTCAACGAAATCCAAATGTCAACTAATAAACACACCTCAATACATAGACATCTAGAATGATGATGAAGTTGCAGAATGAAGGCAAAAAGAAGAAGAGGCTCAAGAAATAATATTTAAAAATATGCCTAAAGACATGTCAATAGAGATCACCTTACAAATCGATAATAAGAAATAAAGAGGAAAACATACAAACAAGAAGAATTTTGGAAGATGTATAAAATCAAAAAAATTACACCTTTATCCAACGTTAAACCAAATAATTCTATGGAATCAAACAAAGATCAAAATTGGGTTAATACAATGAATCAATAGTTGAACCAAATAGATAAAAAAGAGACTTGGTAACTTTTGCCTAGACCTAATTACAAAAATGTTATTGGAACTAAGAGGGTTTTAAGAAATAAACTCAATTAAAAAAATTTAAATCATAAATAATAAGCTAATATTTGTTTGTAAATGGTATTCCTAAGTTAAAGGATTTGATTTTTAAGAAACATTTTCAGTAGTGGCTAGAGTGGAGGAAATTAGACTCTTCTTGGAATATGTGACATAAAAAAGGTTGAGGATGTTGGCATGTGGATGTTGAGTTTTCATTGATGTCAAAGGAATATTTATGAAAAAATAGGAGGTAGGAGAGCTATAGGAGATCTTAGAATGAGTCATACAAGACATAATGGGACAAAGGTTTGAGAACACCGGTTGAAACTCGGTTGCTTGAGGATCCTGTGACTAGTAGATGCCAAATGGTGATGTAATATAATTCCTAGATGATGAAACAACAGGTTTATAAGATATGTAATAATGAAATAAGGTCAAAATGATGGATACATAGGTGTATGAGTGGAATTGGTAAGACTAGCTTAGTTTAGCATGTGTAATCCCTAGGCCTAGGAAAGTTACATTAAAATTTGAAGTGAAGGTATGAGGAAGATTGAAAATAATGTTAAAGGTATCAATCATATTATATGACATGTTTAATGGGCTACATGGTGAATAATAGTTAAGATGTGATGAGTTAGAGTGCAAAATAGCTAGATTTTACCTATGTCAAGGATCGAGAATGGATGTATGAAAAAGATAAGGCTAGAAAATTTAAATTAATGCATGATAAATGTGTAGGAACATTTGTAAGAGTTTTTAGATGAAGATAAAAGTCTAAAATAAACACTTGGAGGCATACTTAGGGTCATTTGTATGACTGATCTTCAGACAAGTAGGTTTAACAAGACCAAATGAGATGGGATTAATATTTATAGTGTGAAAAATAATAAATAATCCATTTTATATAGTGTAGGAGGTAGTCTTGAAGGTGTGGACCAAATAATGAATTTTATGCAAGATAATGAACTTTTACTTAATTGGGCTAAACGAAGTATGCCAAAATATTTCCCTGATTTCTTAGCATTCAATATAAATTGAAAATTATTATTTAGATAAATCATACAATAAATTTTTGAATATCATAGGGAGTCAAATATTGTGAAAAAATTATGAAGTCAAAAGGATGCCGGATAAGAAATTTCTATCCATTTTTCTAACATTGTCTAAAACCCTCCTAAACCCCAGTTGAAAGGCGTATGGATAAAATTCCTTGGTTATAATTCGAAATGGATTTTTTTCCTCTAAATTGATTTGAGGGTAAATATAACTCATCATAGGTCATGTTACTGGTGGTTTGAGCTTATGAAACATGGTGGACCCCACAAAAAAACAACTCTTTTATGAAATATAAATTTGTAAAGGAACCCATGCTCAAGTTTTTGTGGCTGATGCTAGAGATGTGATATTGATGTTCATGAATTCATATGTGTTTCTAATTTGGATAAATGTGATGATAAAAGTGTAGTTTTAGTCTTACTTCTTGAGAATTTTAAACAAGTCAAAAACTAGTCTTTTTGATTGAAAGGTAAATGTGCTTCTCTCCATAAACTATTACAAGTAAAGGTTTGAAAGTGAATTATAGGTCCTTTGATATATGTTTCATTTATTGTCTTAGAATGAATGTGCAATATAAGTGATGGAATCCATACAACTCAACACTAGTCTCTAGGTTTTTTCAAACATTTTTAGTGTTTCTAAAATGAAAGGGTACTTGGTATATATTATTTGAAATGAAGGTTTATGTTCATTTGATGAGTTTAATGAGGATTATTATGTTCAATAAAACATATTTAGAATTCATGAATACGTAATGTGAAGAGAAAAAATGTCTCAGGTTATGAAGACTTTGTTTTTGTGCATGAAAACTCTCAAGAACCTTGATCAAAAAAAATATCTAATGGAATGAATGAAGAAATTTTTGGTTGATACAATCCTTAAAGGTTTACTACAGATAAAATACTACTCTCCCAAGCATTTTTTGTATCTTGAAGCAGGAAAAATAAATTTTAAAGAAACATGCAGCATGACCGCAAGTTTTGAGCCCTCCTCGTCGGGAATGTCCTTCGAGAAAAAGAATGAAATGTAGATATTATGCCTTGATTTTATGAGTCCCAATAATGTGATGATGAACTACACATATTTTAATGACCTCAAATTAATTTCAAAGGCATGACATGACCTTTAAATGTATTTATTTTTCTCAAAATGTAGATTAGTTTTGGAAATCTTAAACTTGTGATTTTCATGATCCATAATGAAGTTGTAGAGTCAAAGTACTGATTTACTAAGCTCATCAAGAGTTTTTATATCATTGTGGGAAAATTTATAATATGAATTTTTGTTTACAAAATTTTGTGCATATTTTTGAGGGGTTCAAGACTAGAAAGATACGGTGGATGAAGAAGACAAAAGAGGACTGACATAGTAGCTATAAAAATAGATTTGGAGTAGGTTAAAAAGGATTATTTGAAAAATAATTAAAACCATAAGGAATTTCAAATATGGTCATCATATTTTTCAATGGAATATTGAATGGTCCTTAAAAGAGCTGCAATTACTCCTCGACATCAAGTCAAGTGTAATGATTACAAAATGTGGAAAAACATTTTATGATCTATCCCATCCTTGTTTCAGCTGAATATGAAAAGAAAATAAATATTTGGTAGATGAAATATCAAGGGGTGAAAAAGTAGGTCATTTTCAAATTATATGATAGCTTCATATTTTATTAGGATTTATTATTGATGAATTTATTCTTGAAATTGTACTATTCTATATAAACTATAACATGTATCTAATGAAAATTTTGCAGCACTCAACAGGTATGAAAGAAGTTTTTTTAGAGGTGTATATAATATTATAGCCATGATAAAATTTGCATGAAGAATAATCTTTTAGAGATGTACTTGAATCGGATGATGAGCATGACAAGAGAGAGGACTAAATATGAGAAGGAGGGTATAACAAGAATAAGTTGAGCTAAAGAAGTGATCATAATTTGTTGTGAGATGTAACACAAGGAAAGTGATCAAATAATTTTGGATAAGTATAAGTATATGCTTAGCACACAGTATTTGATGCTTCCTTATAATTGGTAGCTTATAAAAGATAAATTATCATCTTGATTGAAGAGTTGGGAGTTGAAGTTTCCATGCAACTAGAATCTTGTTAATGGTCAAGTGACATCTTGAATAAATCATTTAAGTTCATGCTTTAAGTTGAGTTGATTCTTAACAGAGAAAATATTGTAACATTTATCAGAAATAAATTTCAAAGTTAGCTCTTTGGTTTTAGTGGGTTTTACTCTCTTGAAGGGTTTACCACATTAAATCTTATCTCTGTGTGTATATTCTCTAGTTTATTGCTTGTTATTTATTTTTTGGTTTAATCATAAAAAAGGTTAAGGAAATTAAAATGTCTCTAAAATTTTGAATAAGTACTTATTCACCCCCCTTTTACTACCTATAATTTACAACAATTATTATCAAATCCTGGTCCTCTTGAATCAATTCTAATAGCTTAGAGGATGTCCTCTTGGAACACATGGATGACTATAGACATAATCTCTTGAAGCAACTAAAGATATAATTATGTCACCGCGAATGAAATATCGTAGAGGAAGATAATGTTGAGGTAAATCTCAAAGAATAATTGATAATTTACTTGTAGGAATTGAAACAACAAAGAATAATGAATAAAATATTAAAGCCAATGGTAGAATTATATGAATAGAAAATCATTATTCTTGAGGAAAGGAAGAATAAGAAAGATGAATATTGACTCAAAACATGCATGAAACATGAAGAGGAATTTATCTCCTTGAGATCTAAACTTGAAGAAGTTAATTAAAGGATGAATATTTATGGAAAGTTGGAGATGATATCTAAAGCTTTAGATGGAATTTTTAACAATCAAATAGTAGTAGGAGACAAGACAGTACTAGGATTTGTAGGTGGGCCTATAAATATTTATGAGAATGAGAAACCTAGTTCAATAAGATAAAAGAACATATGAGTGATCAAAGAGACAAGTTCAAGAAGATCTAAATCAATTATAAAACCAAAGACATCTATGTATGAAATAAACTTTATTGGCTATTTCTTTTTTTTTCATTAATTTTGACATAGAGCCAAGGAATCTAGAAATCATGTCTTTGATGAATATCCATGGAGAGATTTTAGATATGAGTACTCAAATAACATCACCAATTTCAATTGTTAAGAAAAAGGAGACGCTGCCAAATATTTCTTAGATGAACCATCTAGTCAGTTTTGGAGAGAATAAGACTCAAGAGGGATGACTAAGATAGTATTATATAATTTCAATTAGGTTGGGCACTTTGCTAAGAATTTTAATTCACATGAAGATAAAAATTCTGGGTGAAATCTCATGGCAAATCCATATAGAAGAAAGAAGCAAGTTGTGTGCTGTAATTCCCATAAACTTGGACAATTTTCAAAACAATGTCATCAAAATCAACCTCCTAGGCATAACAATAGAGCTCAAACATTCAAATGGCATGTTAGTAAGGTATAAAAGGTTCAAAATAATCCTAAGAGTGTGTTGAATATTTTTATAGGAGAGATGAGCTCAATAAATATATCGAAAATTGATGATAATATTGTGAAAGATGAGAGCAATCCAAATACCATTCATGATGAACCTCCAGTCATAATCAAGAGAACTAGGAAAGTGAATGAACTTCATCATGTATGTCTATTAGGAATTCAATCAAAAGGTAAATATTTTTGAGATGAGGTTATCACTCCTAGAAGTGCATTCAATAAGATTGATGAAGTATCAAGGGAAAGAAGAGAAAGGATAGTTTCATCATGTTACTTTGATGACTACCTGTTCATCTAAGGTTGTCTAAAAGTATAGAGTACCTTCTCTAGGATTCTAGAAGGAATTTTTCATTGGAAAGAATATTGGAATATCTCCAAAAGTTATACCTCCATCAGTAGTTCTTGAGAAATATATTCACAATGATTCAGATGTATGAAGAATCACAAACTATGCCCATTTAGTCCTCCCCGAAGTTTTTATGCATATTTTTGTGCTTGAAATCCTTGAGTTAATAAGTGTGTTAGTTCTGGTTCTTATTATTCCATTAAACTTCAAGTAAGTCACAATGTTATATAATATTCACATAGTCATTAGATATATAGTTATGAGACAAAATAGCATCATAAAGTATGTCATGGTATTCACTAAAGTTAGTTTGAGTCCTAATTGTTAATTCATTTCCTTAATGAGTATGTTTACTTATCAATGACATGGTGTCAATATAGTCATCAAAACATATGATTTTTCAAGTGTGTCAAATTTTTCTAGTGCCCATGGTCTCATTTTCTATATAGGATGTCAAGTTAGATTCCCATCATATATGTATGAGAGTAAGGGTTAGATACTCTAAAATTTTCAAATGATCTACAAAATTTGAAGGAAGTGTCCATCAATAAATAGATGTTTCTGATCTACAAACATGAACAAGGAAATATGCCACAAAAATATGATCTCATTGATGTTATAGTCATGAGAAGTGGAAGTAATAATCTTCTAACTGGTCTAATGGAGTCTTGTTTGATCATTGAACCTAAAATGAGTGATTTTGTAGAGGTTTGATATAAAGGATGTCAAAGGTATTAAGTTTTTCTTTATTCACAAATTTAAAAATTACTCCAAATAATAGAGAGAAGTATCGCCATCTTATAGACTTGGCTATAAGAACATCTATAAGACCAAAAGACTTATGAAGATTATGTTATCAAGTTTGGGTGTTAAAGATGGCATGTAAGTCTAGAATAAAGGTTCGATCATTATACAGGTCCTTTAAGTCATAAATGGTTAGATATATACTTAATAATATTGTATAAATAATATTGGAACCACAAAACTACGTTCACGGTTTGATAGCGGTCTGAGGGGAAGTTTGAAGGATAAAAATTAATCTCATGAAAGGATAAAAGACATTAGGGTGTCTTATTCCATCAATGTGATGCTTTAGTCATTGAAAAGCACTTAAGAGGACCAAATCATGTTTCATATAAAGGATTTCAAAGATATTAAGTTTTTCTTTATTCACAAGTTTAAAAAATTATTCAAATAATAGAGAGAAGTATCACCATATTATAAACTTGGCTATTATAAAATCTACAAGAAAAATAGACTTATGAAGATGATTTTTTCAATTTTGGGTGTTAAAGATGGTGTGTAAATCTAGAATGAAGTTTTAATCATTATACAAGTTCATTAAGTCATAAAGGGTTAGTGATATACATGATAATCCTTCATATATAATATTGAAACCATCAAACTATGTTCACAGTTTGACAAAAATCTGAGGGGATGTTTGAAGGATAAACGTTAATCTCATGAAAGGACAAAAGGCATTTGGGTGTCTTAGTCTTTCAATGTGAGGTTTTAACAATTTAAAAACACTTTAGAGGACCAAATTAGGTGTGCTTTGGGTCTAAGTGTGAAGAAAATATGGTGTCACTTCTTTGAGTTGAATTCAAGTCAAGTAATGTATATCTATGTAAGTGTTATAATTTTGATTATTGATCAAGTTGGTGTTTAATGTAAAACTCTAAGACATGTCTCTTTCTAAAAGAGTCTAATAGAAATTCAAATGAGTATTAATCTTATGGAAACTAAAGTAATGAGATAATTTTTGTTTTAGAAAAGTTTGGTTAAACTATTGAGAATTGATCATGGTACTTTGGGTAACCATTCATGAAGCACTAGTCTCTCAAAAGGATGTTACGAAGGAGGTGGTTAAAAGAAATGAAAATTTTGGTGTCATGTAACCTAATATAACAATAAAGAAACAATACGTGTTCTCAAAAGTTAGATTAAGGATAAGATGACATGAAAATCTGCAAACACATAAACCTTACTAATTTTCATCCTTGAAAAACCTAAGAAAATAGTGGAGGAAAAAACTTTAGTTTAACATTTTTTAGAAACTACAACACCCAGCTTATAGTAAGGATGAGGGGATATTATGTCCATATGTATGACTTAAATGTCATATATGGCCTACTTTCATGTTATCAATATCGTAATTGAGTTCAGGGACATATTACAAGTAATTAGAAGCATTAAATCAAACTATAAAGAATATTTTAAGTAGAATTTCATTCGCAAGCTCGTATAAAACCCTCCTAGGGTTTTATTGGAAAACAAGATTTGAAACACTAAAACTTAACATGAAGGTTTGTAATATAAAATATAATATCTTAGTTCCATAATCTCATATAATCTATAACTTTCATGAGTTATTTCTACCCACATATGTCACAGCTTTCTAACATTCATAATCTAGGATTGTAGCTTCCTCCATTACCTAATGAGAAGACTGTGAGAGAATGAAATTAGATGATTTTTGTGAAGAAAGTACTTGTAAAATCTTGAAAAATTATAATATGGTCAAATGGGTACTTTAAATAATGATTTTTTTCTAAATAAGTATATGTAGCCAAAGATATGCTAAAATTTCATCCTTAACAGGGGCTAGTAAGAAATATTAAACCTAGAAGGAGAAGTATTAAGAAATAAGCATCTACATTAGAATTTGAGCCAAAAATCTTGAATCCACATTTGGAGAAGTGTAATCAATACTCAAATGTGGTTTTGGTTTTTTATAGGCATGTTTCAAACTCTCGAAACTCTACTTCACTAAGAGAAATTGTTATTAACTAGCTTGAAAATAAATTCTTGCAAAACAAGGCGAAAGTGAAAATTTCTTATGATTTCAATTGATTTGATAGCTATGTTAGCATGGTTAGAGGAGTGTTAATATATCTCAATCATTTTACAAACTAATTTGGATACTTGGAAAATTTTAACATTTTTGAAGACCTTATAAGCCTTAAAGAAATGTCAATTTGTAATTTACAAGTCTCAAACATGGATCTACATGTCCGAAAAGGGTTTAAGAGGTAGGAGGAGATAAGAACAAATCTCAACTAAAGGAATGTTGTAAAATAATTTATTGTAGAGGAGTATGATGAAATTTTGATATTTTTCAGATAAAGGAGGCATCCAAGTCACTACATTATACAAAGGAAGCTTTTAAATCCTCAAAATAGGGACATATAGGTCTGACATATTGATATCGTAAGATTAAGAGGTTAAGGCCTAATCATGCATAGATGGGTAATTAGAGATGGTACAAACCCATGGGGAGAAAAAAGGGAGTATGTCATGTAATAAATTTGTTTCTATAGATGGCCAAATTTGGGCCAAAATGCACTCACAAGATGACTTAGGGAACTAAGTCCTAAATATCATGTGAAACTAATATATGATAGAATTAATCTTGTTGATGAGCATGTTAAGAAGGGATAGGAATATTTATGAAATACGTATTGGTTTTAATTGAATATCGAAGATTGGAATGTGTAAGTTTCATGGATGCATCTTCTCAAGGTGATAAGTACTAATCTCAATGCATTATGAAGCCAAAAATAGTTAAAGAAAGGAGAGGAAAGAAATAGAGCTTGAGTAAGGATATTGGTTGTTGTTTCCAACCAAGATGGAGACTTAAATAAGATGATGAAGAAGAATAATTTGATTACAAACATGAACTTTACATCAAAGACAAAAGGGGATATTTTTTGGATGTGGATGTGAAGTTTTCATTGATGTCAAATGCATATTGATGACAAATGAGGATGTAGGAGAGCTGCAGGAGAGCTTAGAATGAGTCATACACTTAACAACATGACGAATGTTTGAGAAAACTTAGTTAAGACTCATTTCCTTGAGGAGCCAATGACTAATAGAGGATAAATAGTGATGTCGATCGTACTTACATGATGACATAATAATTTTAGTAGGTATGTGATAAGGAAATAAGGTCAAGATGATGGATACACATGTGCATAAATGGAATTTGTGAGACTAGCCTAGTTTAACAAGGCTAGGTAGAAAAGTGAACTCGAAAGATAAAGTGAATGTATGAGGCAGTTGGAAAATCATGGTAAAGGTATGAAACATATGATATGTCATGTTTAAGGGCCTACATGGTGAATAACATTTCAGATGTGATGAGTTATTTTCTTCAAACCTAGAATGGGTGTCGAAGGAAATAAGGCCATAAAATGAAAATTCAGACATGATAATTTTGTAGGAACATTTCTAAGAGTCCTCAAATGAAGCTACAAGTCCAATATCAACACATAGAGGCATACTTATGATCATTTATATGACTATTGTTTAGGACAATCAGGTTTAACATTACAAAGTGACATGGGATTGCAATTTCCAGGTTGAACCATGATAAATTATCCATTATATATCATGGAGGGTGTATTCATGAAGTTTTGGACCAACTTTGATGACCAAAGAATGTGTTTTGTGTAATATATTGAATTTTTTAAAAACCGAGCTAAACAAAGTATCCCAAAATAGTTCCTCACTTCTTAACATTCAATCTAAATTGAAAAGTATTATTTACATAAATCATATGATACATTTTTCAAGAGAATAGGGAAACAGGTAATGTGAAAATTTTATTAAGTCAAAAGGATGTAGAATAAGAAATATTTATCCATTTCTCTAACACCGCCTAAAACCCTCCTAAATCCTAGTTGAAAGTGGTATGGAGAAAATTACTTGGTTATACCTATAAATGGATTTTTTTCCTTGAAAATGATTTAACAGTGTAGAGAAATCATTATAGGTCATGTTCATGGTGTTTTAAGCTTATGAAACATGGTGGAACCTATAGAAAACAATTATTTTATGAAGATTTCAGTG
Source organism: Taxus wallichiana var. yunnanensis (assembly GCA_018340775.1). Lineage (NCBI taxonomy): Eukaryota > Viridiplantae > Streptophyta > Pinopsida > Cupressales > Taxaceae > Taxus > Taxus wallichiana. The sequence goes on along the minus strand of CM031244.1, from coordinate 261,820,126 downwards.
TACGGGATAAATTTTCAAAGGAACCCATGCTCAAAATTTTGGTGGATGATTTTATAGATGTTATCTTGAGGTTAATGAAGTCATCTATTTTTTTCCTTTGAATAAATTTGATGAAACATGTTCATTTTAACTCGTACCTCTTGAGAATCATAAACAAGGCAAAAACTAGTTTGTATTTGAAAGGTAAATATGCTTCTCTCCATAAAAACATTGCAAATAAAGGTTTGAAATTTAAGTACAGGTGTTATGACATATGTTTCATGCATTGGTTTAACATGAGGTCTCAATTAAAGTTGTTGAATCCATAAACCTCAATACTATTGTTTGAGTGTCTTGAAACAAATTTTAGATGTATCTAAAATGCAAGTCTGCTAGTCAATATTCTTTGAAATGAAGGTTTATGTTCATCTGATGAGTTGAATGTGGATTATTACGTTCAATATTTTTTTAATGAGCCATTAATAGGTAAACTGAAGATAAAACTTCTCACATTATGAATACTTCATTTCCTTGCATGAAATTTTTTTAAAAAAAACCTTGATCAAAAAAAAGTATCTCATGTCATGAATGAAGAAAATATTGGTTTCTCCAATATTTAAATGTGTAATAGAGATAAGATAAAACTCTCCCAAACATTTTTTTATCTTAAACTATCAATTATAAATGTTAAATAAGTATGCACCATGACTTGAATTTTTAGCCATCCAAGATGGAGAATGTCAAGTTAAGAAGAAGAATGAAATGCAAATATTCTTCCTTGATTTGATGAAGCCCAAGCACGTGATGATGTAGTAGACATATTTCAATTACCTTGTTTTCATTTAAAAGGAATGACATGACCTTTAAATATAGTTTCTTCTCTCAAAATCTAAAGTAGTTTTGAAGACCTAAAACCCGTGATGCTCATGAGCCCTAATGGAGTTGTAAAGTCAAAGTGGTGAGTTAATAAGCTCATCAAGAATTTTTATAGCATGGTGGAAACATTTATAAAATACATTTATGTTTTATAAATTTGGTACATAGTTTTGATGGTTATAAGACCAACAAAGCTATGGTGGAGGAAGAAGATAAAAAGAGAACTAACATGGTAGTTACAAAAATATTGTAGGAGGTTGAAAAGGAATATTTGAAAAATAATTCAAATGGTCAAGGAATTCATATATTTCTTATTCATCATATGTGTTAAGTGAATATTGACATTTCCTTGAAATATCTTCACTTACTCAAAAATCCGGTAGATGTAATGATTGCAAAGTGTGGACAATTTTTTTAGGATCTATCCCATCCTTGTACTAGTTGAATATGAAAAGAAAAAAAGAGTTGTTATATGAAAAATTGAGGGGTGTAAAAGAAGATAACTTTTGAAGTATATGATAGCCTAATATTGTATTAGAATTTTTTTATGATTGTATTCTTTAAGTTGCAGTAAGTGCATAGAAACCATATCATGTATCTAATGAACTAAGTATTGAAACTTTTGTAAGCACTCGGAAGGCATTAAAGAGAATATGTTTGAGAGCTGTATATGAGATTAGATCCATGGAAAAATATACATTAAGAAGAATCTTTGAGTGATGTGTTGGAGTCACAAGTGAATGTGAGTGGGATGAATCATTCAATTAAAACTTTATTCCATTTACATTCATGATTAATTTTCATTCATTCAACCACCTAATTAAACATTAATCATATGTGTTCTTAATTAAATATTTAATCAACCATATACAATAGAAATATAAATAGAGTACATCCAAACTCAAATTAAAAGTGGGAAACCATAAAGTGGGAAAAACTGGAATCAAATTATGCTTATATTACACAAAGCAAAGATATTTAGTGAAAAACAAACTTCGAAGGAGCACCGGTCCCTAGTTTAGTAGAGAACCAACCCTAAAAGGAGCATGAACCCCTAATTTATTGAAGCACCAAATAAAAAATGAGGATACAACCCTAATATGATAAAGAAAAAACTAAACCATATGAATATGAAGATATCTCGAATTTTTTTGCTTCCAAAATTGATGGAGATCATAAATTCATCTCACATACTTTGTTCAAACACTCGTTCTCTCAACTCACTATATCTTTCACTTACATTACTTGTATTGGCTTAAATATTTTTCATATATTCTATCCAACTCTCCTCATACTTTGTATGACTTAATCGATCTAATTTTATGCCCTTTATCATCTTTCAAACCCTCACCTAGGTCACATTTTGTCTATGGAATCAACTAGTTCAAATTTAAACTCAAACCCTTTCTTTATATACATTCCATCTCAAAAACATAAAGGATGTAATTCCTAATAGTTTATCATGATCAATATAAATTTAAAAAATCCCAATAAATTCATAAAAACATTCTTAATTCACCCATGTATGTTGGTCATTCCAAAATACACCAAACTAGCACAAAATAATCTTGAAACCCCGTCACCTAAATGAGATAAATATACAAACACCATAGAAATGATTATTAAAGCTCCCTAATTTATCTAAAATTTCAAATATGACATAAAAAAATCATCCATGGTAATACATAAGATTCCCGCAACCAAATTTCACATAAGACAACCAATAAGGTTCATATCTTTCTCAAAAAAGTTGTTTTAAGGACCTTTTCTTCACCTTTAGGCCTCAATAAAACTTAAGAAAAAATAAAATATAGAATATAACCACTCATTGGAACCCCCATAAATTTATATCCCATCCATAATTTCTAGAGCTCAATAAACATACACATGTGGAAACAATACTCACTTTTTGCTTCACCAAACCGAGCCGCCTAAAAAGTAGTTTAGAAAATTCAATTGGTTTACACCCTTTTTCCACTTTTAATACCTCAAAAGGAATTAAATAGAAACAAATAATTCCACTTATCCTTTCCAACTTATATATAGCATCAAAAATTCAAAACACACCTCATCTACATCAATCTTTTAGATTCAACAATCCTGTCCAAAAAATCAAACAACCTTGTTCAAAAACTTATTTGGTTGACATAAAAACACATAATCAAGAAAAAAATTATACCATTAAAAATACCTCTTAATTCTCTTTTTAAAACATCTTACATTTCCTTAAAAATAAAATTGGAAGGCGTTCAACTAGGTATATTCTCTTAAACTACTCCTTTAGCATTATAGGACACAAGAACTAAGCTTGAGATCAACTCAATCCATCACCACAAAAATATCTTCCAAGATTAAAAAATAATGCAACACACTTATAAATGTTTTATAATTACTCAAAAACCTTCAACAAGCATGGAAAACTAAGAACAATCACATTACCTCATAAAGCTACTTGAGACCTGCTTAGACCAAGCATCCTACAAATTTGACCCTCAAATAACAGGTCATTTATTATTCATATGATATTAAAAACACAATTTTGATATATCATTGGAAATATATCTAAACCAAGATTAATACACAACTTAAATCAAGTTCTAACTCTACTTGTAGCTCATGTAATTTCATTTTTACTACAACTTGCCATGAACTGCCCCAAAAACTAGTCTTCATAAATAAGGAACACTTTGATATTTATAATTTCAACCATGATTTCAAACTATCATGGGCATCTATAAAAACTCTAGGGTTGAAATAAAGTAAATTTATTTCTCATCTTGTTTGGACAAATTTACATTAAACTTAAGTTCTTAAGAAACAAACATTTTAAGGTGGAGATCACATACACTCATATGCTCTTATATACATTTCTAAAAATATGGAAGAATCCTCTACAAAATGAAATCATAAATTTTGCAAAATTAACTAAAATAGACTTAGTATACATGTTTTCCTCTAAGTCACTTATAGTAAGGGTTTGAAAGAAAGTTATCTTCTTAATGAGCATTCATAAAAACTAGACTATCAAACCACATCATTACTATTGTAAATAATTCATAACTAACCTAAAATGTTATGTCAAATATATTAGGTACCTATGAAAATCACACATCCTAAAATGAGCATCATAAGGTCAACTTTTAGCACAAACAAATACTCTAAATCACATGGTTTTACAAAAATGACATATCTTGCAAATCCTTCTTAAAAATTACCTAAAACTTGTCATTACACATCATGTAAACATCCTATAGCTGACCATACTCAACATATAGCCCAAATATTTATGAAACTCTCTAGAATTAATACTTTCTTATTCCAACATGCATGCTATTCACCTATTTTCTTCCCAAGGACCATGAAACACCACAAAACCTCTGAGAACTAACCTACAACTCACCATACATGTCATATAAACTACCACCATGTTTCTATCATACACCAAAAAAATTGATCATCTCCAAAACTCATACCTTCATACCATTCTGCAAGCTCTAGGGCTAAGAATAGGCCCAAAATGACTTCACTCAACCATGACACCTCATGAACTAACCATGATGACCTCATAAAAACTCTTAAATGCCTCTAACACACCTCATCAACCATGAATGACATTATGAATAACTTCAATCAGCTTGGGAGAACTCAAAATATGACTTAACTCACTAGACCATGCATTAAGACCTCATAAAACATCACCAAACTTTGTCACTACAAATCAAACTTAATTATTGACCTTTATTGACACCTCATGGAGACACATACAACACTAAAACACATTTTGAAATTATTGGAATTGAAATCAATGATAACAAAAACAAAGAATTGCTAAAAATATCCCCCTTTTTCATTGATGGAAACCATAAGAAAAAAACACCGATTCACTAAAAATTTGGTAAAATGGTATTTAATATAACTAGGAACAACATCAAATAACAATAAATAAAATAAGTGACTAAATATAGAAAGTGACCCAAACAAATAATAAAGTAGAAATGTAAAACCCTAAAGTGTAGAGATAGTTGGAAATGACTCATCTCATTCGATGAACTTGTTGGACCGTGTCACAAATAAGGTTGGAGAAATGGGAGGAGGAAATATTTTTTTAGCGTCCAAAAAAGTGTGTAGATTTGGGTTATTTGAGTGGACTATGATTCCTTGATAGATACAGGGCCACCATAGTATGGGCACCATGAAAAAATTATATAACCTTCCACCGAGGTTTCGTTTGGTTGTTTCATGTATTCACTCCCTATAGCATTAGTTTCATTGGACTATGATATATGCCACTGTGTCGTGATGAAGAAAAGACCTAAAAACTCCAAGAAAAGCATCAAAATCTAAAATAGAAAGATGCATATGAAGGGGTCGACTAACCTCAATCGCCATAATGTAAGACTTACTAACTGAGTGCTACACTACCTCTCGATTCGATGTAGTCCTATGTGATTTTGTGTGCAATTGTGTCCTAGGATACTCTTATTCCAATCCCACTTTCTGAAAGTAGTGAGCAATAACTATGTGTAAAAATGCAATAGAAAGGTGTACGGAATATAATAAAATTCCCTCCTATGCAATGTGATGCGAGATGAACCAACCCTATCCTATGTGATGGAGCTACGTGGATGAAAATGAATCCTTCGATAGATGCAACCTTAGCTGATGATATTAGTGATTAGTTCTTTTTCCCTCATTATGATCACATAAATTTATTTTTATATGGTTCTCTTGTTCTAATTTTGTAATTAACCCCAAGTAGGATGACCACAATGAATATGAAATGTTCAAATGCCTAGAAAGTGACCAAAAAGTTGTGGGAAAGTTGAAAGAGGATCGGGTGCCCCAACTAGGACTAAGGTGACTCTCGGTGCCCCATTCAAATGAAAAATAACATATATTGACATAAACATAATGGGAAAGTATGTGTGAGGGCCAACAAGAATGACTAAAACAAAATTAAAATGGCCAAAAGATGGGGGTCAATTAGTACTTTCTTCACTCAAAAACCATATGAATAGTAATATGAAACCAGGACTAAACAATGTCTAAAGTGTGTGATTTTGTGACTAAATTTTCCCCACTTTATGTTGTCGGGTGGAAATATCACTAACATAAATTAGATAGAGATGTGTACATGATAATCCTTTTAGGGTGATGTAGAAACACATTGAAGGACTAGAAAAAGTGTGGAGTGACAAAAAGGTGGAGCATGGAAACTAAAAATATAAAAGCACAAAAAGTGATGAGAGTGAATCTAGGGCAGAAACGCATGTGTATTTTTTGATCTCGTGTGATGTACCTACATTAGCTAGTATGTTGTGTGCTACTATAAAATGTTGTTCTTCCTACTCCCTTTGGTGTAGTTGTTCGTATTGACTATTTATTTCTCATACGAAATATCTACAAGGAGAAAACAATCAAGTAGTCAAATATGAATGTATATGTAAATACTTATGTAAAAGACACATGAATATGTATGTGAAAGCATGTAAATGTAAATTACATAAATGAAAAATGGAACATGTTCCCTTGATCCATGTTGAGAGAAAAAGTGTAGAAAGAGGATATCCTATCCTGGGTTTTATGGGCGATCTCATTCCATAGGATGAAGAAGTGTAGGGAGAAATATGCATTATTCTCCAACCTGTAACAACTTCCCTAAATTTATATGAAGAGATCTTTGTACTTTGCTCTAGTTTTGGAGGTTATCCAACACCACCGGATGGAGTAGTTTAGAAAGGAATTCTAATGTATCCTCTAACATGTAACTACTCCCCAGAATGCTAAGGAAAACCATGTCTTGTAAACTCTATTGTGTATGGGGTTCGTACACTACTCGAACCTACTCGCTATATAACCCATAATGCCAATGATGGAAACTAAACTGAATCGAACCGGTGTAGAACCATTTTATAGTATGTAAAACCCCAAATGTTGCCCCCTCTTTTTGGAACACACAACGTTGGTGATAGGAGAATGTGGCCCCAATAGAGGACCAAATACATAAACTATGCCCTTTAGGGAGAAGGGAATGTGCTTGGTAGAAACCAAGGTATGCACAAACAAGTGGCTAGAAATATGCGTTAGTACGAATGAGCATACATATAGAAAACATGTGTAAGCTACCAAACAATGTGTAAGTGAGAAAGCAAGTAAACACACAAAGACATTTCTTAAGTGGGTTACAAGCATGGGACATCACTCATGATCTCATAAGACACAAAATGGTTGCATGCAACAAACAAGTGTACACACCAAACAAAGGGCAAGGCTCACATATAATAGCAAACAAAAAAGAAAGTACAAACAATAGATAGCCATGGAAGAAAGTAATTGTGTGAAAAAATGTTGCACATGAAGCACTGTTAGCATGTTAGAAATATAATCAGTATGTCAAAAGCATGTATAACCATATAATATAGAGTGTTAAATAAAAATGAGATAATAACACCTGTGAGAGAAAAATGTGGATGCCATAATGACCAATGTAGGATGGGTAGAATGGGAGCATTCGTACTATGTGAAAAATAATTATATCTATGATCACAACTAAGAAAAGGCATGGATGCACATGTGTGTATGGTATACATAAATGACATACAAGAGATCAAACTACCATCTGTAATAAAGCCATCATATACAAGAAAATACATGCCAAAATAAAAGAAACCAAGATATGCAATATGTTGTGGATGGATGCAATAGAATGCAAGATGGAATGATAAGCAACCGCATGCCCCCAAGTGAATATAAAATGTATTCAATGAGGTTAATTTTTTTTTTCCCCTAAGTAGTTAAGAATGAATAGTAAATGATAGTGTGTCATCGGGAAATGCCTGAATAATGTGTATTGTGTCTAACAATCTATGATGAATGTGTATGTATGATGATACACAACTTACAAATGATGTGTCATCAACCCTATAGATGAAGTTTATATGAAAATAAAAGGATAAAAATAGTGATGATGTAGCCTAAAGCGTATATGACTACAACAGGAATAAAAGGAGTGGTGATGTAACTTAGAGTGTATACTGCTGCACGATGAAGGGATAAGTGACAATTTATCCTATAGCATATGTCACTAACCTAGTGATGTCACATGATAGAATGTGGAGTGATGAATGTGTGTATATGATAAGGTCCATTTGATTAGTAAACCCTTGGCGCATCGAGTATGGATAGAGGAACTAGAGTGCATCATAAGGAAGTGAGTGCAACACGTAGAAGACGATGTAGCAAGTGTGATGATAATAAACGACCATATAATGTGTAATATGTGTAACACACAATGAATAATATGCAATGTGTTTAAATAAATGAGTAGTGTGAAGATGTGTGCTATGTAGTATGTAGAATGAGTAGTATATGATGTTAGGAGTGTGACACATATGTGATGAATACTAGTATGATGTGTAGAGTATGTATGATGTATATATACACAATGCAAAATGTGTATGTAGACTAAAATTTTAAGATTTGTAGTATGTAAGATGAAAATCATAGAATGTAGATCCAAATATTGTGATATATGTATTCTCACGACTAGTATGATGTATAATATGTAAATGCGCAAATGATGTAGACTAAATGTAGAGTGTATGATGTAATATGTAAGATGTATGACGTAGAATGTATGAAACGACCTAGTGCACAGTGTGTAGGGTTCATGTGTAATCAGCCCTCAACAATCAAGTGTGAACCGAAGCACAAGAGCATGTCATTGATTAATGGTCAAATAATATGTATATATGGATGTGCCTATGCTATAAGAGTGATGTGTGCTCATGCAAAGATGATAAATATGCTAATCCTAGTGTGATGGGGATATGACATGTGTATGCTATAAGTATGTTATGTTGTGATGGAATATGCTACTAGGTTGGGGGGATGTGTTATATGTTATGCCACCCAAGTGCATGATAGAGAAGTTGACTATGTGCCGTTATAAAAATATCATCGTTATCGTAGTCAAAACCTACTTTGGAACAACATTAGAAACATGATGAGCTATAGAGTGAGGAGGGTCATATAATGACCCATTGCAGCATATTGTGTAATAATTCATTACATATTCCTCATCTGTAAAGGCTATTGATGGAAAATCGTGAGCATTCCAAATAGAGATATTCATAATGTAAGTGGGAAGAGTCATTGGGAGTAGAGATATTGTTAAAAGGCATAAAAATTTAATCAATGAATGGATAACATCTATCCGACAACCAACATAGTCAATCCGATTTTCCAAGTGTGAGTGGAGAATCACGAGGGGTACATGTAACAAATACGGTCAAATGAAAGACACATAGACCATAAGTGGTCATAATTTGAAAATTTTCATGATAAATATGTGGTGAATGAAGAGGTGGTAAGATTTCATTAAGTGTCATGCCAAACAAAAGAAAAACATTACATGTACAAATAATATCCAAGCAATTGGATTCGATTCAAATTTGCTTCCAAAAGGACTTGTTGATAAATAATGTGCATGTAAAGGCAACGGAGTTATAACCCATGGAGGAGAAGATTAAATATCATCTACAATGTCTACACACTATAGACACCTATAAATACGCTCGAGTAATTTAAATACTAAAGTTGCACTAATTATCTCATTTCCTGTAAATTGACGACATATTGTCAATAGCGCTCATCTTCTCTTCCATTGTCATTAATTTATTACATTACGCTAATAAATTAAGTCGCCTATCAAACACATACCCTAATTAATGACCCTTAGTTAATCAAACACTTCTATCTAGTCTAATTAATTATTATTGATTAATTAGCTTTCCTTCTCATTAAATCAATAAATCACTATTTAATTGGTTTAATTCCCTCCTAATGGTCCAAATCACACTACAATCCATCTCAAAGCTTATAAAAGCTTGCACATGTATTAATTAATAATCTTGATTAATTAATACAACCCCTTTATCCACATAACCCACTCAAGGACAAACTAAACCCTCCGAAAGTTAACTCAACCCCATCTAAACCCCCTTATCCATAACTAACTCTACATCTCAATTAGTCCCACATTGATGAGGATGTGTTGAATCCTTTATCCTTTGGGCTATATAAACAACCCTCCCTCTACTTCTACACTTACACCTAAATCTCTCAAGAGACAAAAGAAAGCACATAGTTTCATAATAATAGCCTTTTGTCATTCTTGAGATCTCCATCCTCCATTCTTGAAGAGCTAAGCCTAACACCCAAGCATCCATTAAAGGATAAAAGTGATAAAATATAATTTGATTGCCATTGAACTACTTAGGTTCATTTTAATCTTAAATTAGGAAATTAAGGAGAATAGAGTTCATTAATTTGCATTATGTTTTGAGCATTTCAAAGTTATAATGTTGAGGGTAGGACTTTATTATTTCTTCATCATGATGGTGCACATTTCTCATTTATAGCTAGGTTAGGAAGCTATTTTTTAGGTGGTAGTTTCTTGCTTTAAATCTAGCTAAATTGATGAAATACTGTACACATTTGGCACACCTTGGGGACACTTAGTCCCATGGCATTTTAGTTTAAGGTTCATTGTTTTGGCCAACTTTTGATATGCACATGTAGCAATTAATGTCCATTTTCTTGAAATTTTTGTTCATTTGATATGTGTAACCTCCTGTTCATAGCCATACTTTTAATGGGTTATTACCATTATTAAGCTAACTTGTCAAAATTGAGATATTGTGACTTTTCTTGTGTTTGTTGTTGTATTTTGGTTGTAGGTCTAGTGTAGGCATGTTTTTAGGGGCACAGGCATGATTTTTGTGGCACAGGTGTGGTTTTCGGGGCACAATGACTCTCTGGTGGCGGAAGAGCACCGGTAAAACTTGTTACTCTGTTTTTTGACCCCTGGTGCATGCGCACTAACCCCGGTACACACACCCTAACCAACACGCAGGTGCAATAACTTGGGTGTAGACGTCATTTTGTACTGTACCTTCACTACATTTTAAAACCTGTTAGATTGGCACACATGCCCTAATGAGAGCGCACACGTTGTTTTAGTAGCGCTTGAGACACATTTGTTCTATCTATTTTTCTGTATGTTTTCCTCGAGAGTAGCACGTATGCTATTTTTGTGGTGCACACACCTCTCTGGTGGTGTAGGCACTTGATAAATCAAAAATTCCATAGAGTGGCATAGGCACTATTTTAGTGGCACATATACTGTTTTCATGGCACACACATCTCTCGGGTGGCGTAGGTGCACTTTGAGATGAAAACAACATTTAGTGGTGCATATGCCCTAACCCACACATGGGCACTAAAAAGGGGAACAGGTGTCTGTTGTATTTTTTGAAATTAGGGTGTTGATGTGCTAACATTCTTGCAGTCTATCTAATAATGTATTTGTCTTTGTAGGTCGTTTATACATATTTGTATCTCGATTAGGTAATATTTTCCATGGTTTACTTATAGGAATAAGATCACATATGCTCTTCCCTCGCGTCCCTTGCGGCAATCTTGGGAATAAAAAATGATTCTTAAGTCCTTTTTATGCTTTGAGATTGTTAGGAGTATTTGAGTTGGAATTGGTTAATTTGGCATAGTTGAATTAGAGTGTTTTTCCATTTGATATCTTTTTGGATTTTTAAAGATAATCACATATGCTCTTCTCTTGTGTCCTTGGATGATCTGGAGAATCAGAAATGATGCCTTCTCTTTTGATGGAAAACTACTAAAAATCATCATATAGGACCAAAATTCCATCAATTGTCAAAGAACGGAGGAATCAAAACAAAAGTCAGAAAACTACTAATACAGTTGTTATACAGGTTTCCAAACGATGTTTGAGCAAACCAAATCTAATTAAAAAAGATAAAACGAACAACATATTCAAAACACTGTATTACAGGTTTCGGAAAAGGGTATGTCCATCTCCACTCAACTGGAACACATCCCCTTTGGCATAACATCTTAAGCTACAACAATGAGGGTGGTTCCAGGAACCCCAAAGTTGTCCACACACAAGGGAACCTTGTGGATGAAACAAGAAGTGCTTCACACTACCTATCTAACTAGTAAATCCTTTGTGAGATAGAGCTACAAGTTGTCCGTATGTGACCCTTTTAAGTACACAATGGAAGCATCTAATGCCCACTGTGCTTGAAAGCGGAAAAGTTGAAATACTCCCAAACTAGTCAATGCAACATTTTGGGTAAATCGTACTGCTCGTGGATAATATTTGTAGCACCTAGGACAAGAGAACCACCTAGGAAGATATACTTTATCCGAGAGCTCTTTGACCATTCTAAAAGCGGTGTTGAGTTGTGAACCATATTTTCATTGTGAAACATGTGACGTGTTACTTTTGCCTAGTTTTTACTTTCCTTAGGGCGAGGTGAAACTCACAAGTGAAGCCAACATTTTTCATCCTTTTTGATTTTCTTCCTTTAAATTCTTTCAACACTTTGTTGATCGGAAGAATGGTGACTACCTTTGTGTTACCAATCGACTGTTTATGTCACTTTATGTCCGTTTATGGCTATCCATGTTTGCGGCTCTGTAAGTTAATCGTCTAAAGTGTGTGGAGGCATATTCACGTCATCGGTAGCCATTGTGATTTTGATACCCATGTGAAGATCATAATTGTAGTTAGGCATGGTTCATCATCTCGAGACTTCCTTAAAAGAGTTATCTTGTTTGTATCATATCACTACAATTTTGATATTTACGTCTTGTTTCTTGTAAACTCGACATAAATATCTATATTGTAAGGTTACCCTACACACACATTTTAAACTATTCCTAGCTATATTTTGAGCTTTTTAGTTTGATTCCATTATTACCTTGATTTTAAAGAGTGCTAAGTGTTACCATTTGTGCGTGTTATATCAATAACACCTTGATATCAATACTTCACTTTCTGGCAAAGTGGGTTAACATATCTTGGTGATATTTTTGTGTCATTTGCGAATTGTAATTGGCACTTTTCGAGATATAGGTCTTAATGGAGTTCGAGCTCGCTCATCGTATATATTGATTGGGAGGTTACATTGAATTCTCGTATTTACTTATATTTTGTTCATTCCCTTGAACTTGGCATAAGTGAAAACATCTTGTTAATCATCTTACAAAGCGAAACTACTTTTTGAAACATAGTCTAGGAGGTACTTCATTTAAACAGGTTTCAATACCAAACACTTGTGTCATTGGTGATTACTCACTCTATCACATTGGTATTCTCACATTGTTGACTTATTCATACTCTTAACAAATACATCTTGCATCTCACTTAGGGGTGGTCACTAAGCTTTGAACACATTTACAACTTACCCTAGTGAGACTATCACGAAAACATGGCTCCTAAAACATGTCTAGGATTAAAGAAACAAATATATGAGGATCAATAAGAATAAGCTTGGGAAACCTCTAATAGACAAGGGTCAAACCCCTTCATTGGACATGATCTAGGACCGCTGTTTTCTATAGAAAAGGAAATAGAAGAGATGGTCGATCATAGTGGAAATGAATTAGAATCTCCACACGTAGAACTTGATTTTGACCCCACTTTACTAGATGAGTTTCTTCTTAGAAACAAAGATAGAGTGTTGGCACGGGTCATAGAATTAGGGACCAAATTGCCCACTAATAATGAAAGAATATTACCGAAAAATGATGCTATCAAGAAGAACATCCCCTTATCAATATGGAAGATATTTTAACACATGGACATGCTTCCACTTCTTACGTAGGAAATGATAAAGTGGTGGGGCATAGAATACCCTTTATCAAAGTGCCATGAAGAAACAAGATAGAACATGAGACAGGTGAAGAACCTCCGCAATACGAGGAGGAGGAACCTTTAGAAGAAGATGCCACAATCCAACAACAAATAAGTAACTGAGATTTACAACTAGCTTTGCTTACTTCCCATGTACAAGAAAGACACAAACAAGAAGTTCAAAATTTGAGGCCTAAGGTTAAGATCAATGAACTTCATCAAGAAAACCAAGGAGAAGAAGACACAAGGTATCATCATGAATACATCCTGCTTCTCCCAATAAAGAAAAATTACTCGCACAAGAAGTGTCGTCTATGAAAGAGACGCTGCAAGCTTACAAGAGAGCAATATAGGAAGTATCGGGAAATATCAATACGTATAATTATGCCCCTATTCTTTTGACAAGACAATGACCATTCAACCCTTTCTAAAGAAATTTGATATGCCAAAGTTCAAAAAATATAAAGGGAAAGGGGATCCATGGGATCATATTAAAGATTTCTACATGGCATGTCAAGAGGTGTCTTATAGTGACAATTACCTCATCATAATTTTTCCCAAAAGTCTTAGAGGTCAAGCCTTGGAGTGGTTTACACGCTTGCCATGAGGATCAATTTTCACTTGGCCAAAATTGGCAGAAAGATTCATGTGTCACTTCTCATATAACAGAGAGTGATGTCACCATGGTGGACTTATGTGGCACCAAGTAGCACCCTAATGAGACTGTCACCATCTTCCTCCAATGATGGAGAGGGATATCTAGTCACTTCCCTTGTGCTTTCCCTAAAAAATAGTTGGTTAGTATTTTTGTTCCCAATCTCAACCTGGATATAGCTTTCCACCTCCAAATGCATTGTGTTAATATTTTTGAGGAGGTTATCGAGAAAAGGGATTTAGATAGAAAAATCTCTCATTGCTAAAGGCACCCTTAAAACCCAATCTATAGATAACCAAAATGTTAAACCCATGGAAAAGTTGAATAGCTTTAACAAAAATAAAAATGTGGTGGGAGACAGAATCATTGATTCCAAACGTGTTCAAATGGTCCAAATTGGTCAACCTTTTAAACTAACCAAGGGCCCAATTCAACCACCACCAAAGTGAAGAACATTCACCTCTCTCAATGAACCTTTGTCAGTCATACTAAAACAATTGGATGCGGCCCACATGATGACCTATCCTAAAACATAACCATTTGATGAAAAATGCTCCTAAACCTTCATGGTACAAAGAGCATGAATATTGTGAAATGCATCGCGTTAAAGGACATAAGATAGACAAATGTCTACATCTTCACCATTATATTCAGGACCTCATTGACAATGGGGAGATAGAGGTGGATAACCTTGGTAAAACACTAACACCTAACGAGAAAATGGGGATATATAAAGAACTATTCCCTAATCATGATAAGTTAGAAAAGTAAAAGTTGGATTAGGGAGAGTCATCCCAGACTTATAATGCTATGAATTACTTGTACACCAAAAGAGACAACAATCATTATGATTCTCTTATTGGATGTATTTACTCTCCTACTAACCATGTCAATACCATCTGGATCAAGGGAAAGGATTGCACTACGGTAACAAGGCGTGCCCACCTCGTGATTCTAGAACCTTCTCCATCGACCCCACAAACCGGTAAATACAACCTTTTAGAACAACTTGAAAAGACATCTACTTAGATTTTCAATCTTAGATCCTCTCAAGATATCCAATGTACATAAAGACATTCTGTACCAAACTCTTCAGGGGTTAGGAGTGCCTTTAGAATTCAATCATGCACACCTTCAAGCCGCGGTGGCAAACATCGCACCAAGTGAACATCTCACTTTCAACCATAGGGAGATCCCTACTAAGAATCCAACACATAATCTTCCCTTATACATTGAGGTAGTTGTCACCCATAGGAAAATCAAATGGGTGCTTGTGGATAATGGATATGAGTTGAACATTTTCACTCTCAAGTTGGTCAAATAGTTGGGACATACAGAGGAAGATATTGAGTCCCATATTATCACTATCACTACATATGAAAATGTGGAAAGGGAGTCAATAGGAAGCATCACGCTGCCCATGGAGGTGGGTCCCACTTTCCATCAAAAAAAGTTTCATGTCCTCGACTTGGAACTTCCATATAACATGCTTCTCGACTGACCATGGATTCATGCCATGCAAGACATGCCATCAAAATTTCATCAATGCATTAAGTTGAAGCATAACGGACATACGGTTACAATACAAGGACATTGAGCTCTTTTCCCATTACAAAGCTCTCAATAGCTTTACACGAAAGGGTACATATGTATGTCCCTCCGGAGATATAGGTATCCCTCTCTAGTCTGAGGCTATGGAATCCCAGGTGGATTGATTCTCTTAGTTCTTAGACTCATGGGGTGTCTACTTCAACATCTTCATTTGATTCATGGGAGATGAAAATCATTGAATATGGCTGCACAGGGGAGTATAATGTATGAAAAGTGCTCTTGGTTTTAGACCTCTCATTATCGACCAAGACTAAAGGTTGACCCAACTACCACTTTAGGATACCTAGAGAGGAACACACTATTGGTTCATTTCTACCCGGAGGCTTGTTAGCTAAGGAAAAATTGCTTGATCCACCTACAACTTGGGTCCCTAAGGATACATAGCCATCATGTTACTAAACCCTAGAATATGAAACATCTATTAGAATGATGTACTCTATGGGATACAAAGGCCTAGGATGTGGGAGGAATGAACAAGGATAAAGGGAACCAATCCCTCTTCCACATTTCAAAATAGAAAGATACAACGTTGGGATTCACCCTTATGGAGCACACCCCAATGATTAAGATGCTACTTGTTTTGAGCACGAGGACATCTCTCTGACTATCTAGACAATGATAAATATTTCGATTATAGCCAATATGAGGATCGGCCTCCATAAACCTTTTCATGAAAAGGTTGTCCTAACCATAACCCCAAGGAACCAACCCTTGACCTTGTATACCCTTCCCTTGTTAAATGGGACCAATAACGTCACATGTCGCTAGATTTATTCAAGAATGATGAAGCTATTGCAGATTTCATGGGCATAAGGGATACAATTCCCATTAGAGATCACAAGAAAGGTTTCTCTATCGACTTAGATACCTGCACCTACTTCAGCGAGGAGGTTAAACTTTATGGTCATAAAACTTAAAGAAAAGTGAGGGAAAAAGTTCTAAAGAAAATCCTCAACAAAAATTGAAGTCCAAGTCACCCACTAAAAACCTCTTTGAGGCACTGGCTAACAAACAAATAAGAAAATTAAAGGACAAACAAAGTGACCATGCCAAGGATAAAAATATCGTGGAGACATCCTTGGATGAAGATCTCAACCTACCTCCTGATCCTACGCGTATGGAGGACTTATCAAAATTGCTAGTCGAAGAAACCATTGATGTCAATATTGGTATAGAAGAAGATCCCAAGATAGTAAAATTGGGAGCATCACTCTCGGCTAGAGAACAAAAGATGTTCACAATGCTGTTGCGAGAGTTTATTGATGTGTTTGCATGGTCCTATAAAGACATGATCGGCTTAGATCTGAATTTGGTTGTGCACAACCTAGTCATGCACGCAAACACCAAGCCTATCAAAAGAATCTCCGAAAGATTCACCCAAGAGTGGCCTTGTTGGTTAAAGAAGAGTTGGAAAGATTTCTTGCAAAGTGGGATTCGGTAGGCTAATTGATTATTCTAAATGGATATCAAACATTGTTCCTATCATGAAAAAACCTATCGGTATCCGAATCTACACGGATTTTAGGGACATCAATAAAGCTTTCCCTAAAGATGATTTTCTGCTGCCCAACATTGACATGATTGTTGACTCAACAACATGGTACAAGATGCTATCACTCATGGATGGTTTCTCAGGATATAATCAAATTAAGATAGCTGAGGAAGACCAACACAAAATAGCCTTTACAACTCCTCGAGGAACCTCGCTATCGGTAATGCCATTTGGCCTTAAATATGCATGAGATACCTATCATTGGGCCATGATAGTAATTTCCAATGATCTGATTCATGACATCATGGAGGACTACGTAGATGATATCCTGGGAAAGTCCAAAATAAGAGAGGATCACCCTGTCATTTTACGACATATCTTTGAACGCCTGCGTGAATACAAAGTTAGGTTAAATCCAAAGAAGTGTGTCATTGGTGTGCTATCAAGGAAACTATTGGGTTTCATTATGTCAAGATGAGGTATTGAGGTAGACCTTGCTAAAGTGTGTGCTATCACGAAATGCCTCCACCTAAGCATATCAAGCAACCGCACACACGACCTACGGGGGAAAATTCAAGCCATTCGCCACTTCATCTCCCACCGCAATAAATGTCACTCATTCACCCACTTTCTTAAAAGGATGTTGCTTTCATCTGGGGACTTAAGCAACAGAAAACTTTTCTTTGCTTAAACGAACTTGGGCTAATCCACCTCGCTCTCATGCCTCCCACTCCTAGGGAACCACTCTTGCTCTATATTTCCACTACGTAATTTTCTATTAGTGTGCTGCTCACCCAATATGACCTTGGCCTTAAGGAGAAAGTGGTGTACTATCTGAGTCACACCCTCGTCGCATATGAGCTCAATTATCCTCAAATTGAAAAGTATTTCTTGGCCGTTGTTTTTACTTTTCAAAAACTTTTCCATTACCTATTAAATACTAAGACCAAGCTCATATCCAAGGTTAACCCACTCAATTATTTATTGTCCAAACTTGTCCTCATAGGTAGAATGGCTAATTGGATCATTCTACTTAGTGAGTTTGACATAGAATTTTTCCATCAAAAATTGGTTAAAGGACAAGTAGTGGACCAGCTAGCGAAGCACCTTTGCAAAGCATGAAACCTTTGAATCTAGATCTGCCAGATGCCTCCTTGCTCTACATTGAAGAATCTATCATGTGGAAGATACATTTTGATGTATCTTTTACGTTTCATGGTTTAGGTGTAGGAGTGGTCCTTATTACTCCTTCGAGTGATCCTATACTAGAATCTTTTTACCTAGGCTTCCTGTGCACAAACAACATTGTAGAATATGAGGCTCTTATTGTAGGAATGAAGCTAGCCATCAAGTGGAATGTTCATCATGTTAAGGCTATAGGTGATTCGCAGCTTAATCATGAAACAGGTTAATGATGAATATAAGGTTAAGGATGACAAGCTCATACCTTATAAAAAGTTAGTGGAAACTCTAAAGGAGTACTTTGTGCGCATTACCTTTGAACAAATCCTAAGAGTGCAGAACAAATTGGTAGATGCCATGTCAATGGTAGGGTCTATGCTTCATATTCCACTAGGGAATAATGATATTCCTTTCTTCATATAAAATCTATGTCATCCTGTGTATCACATGCCAAAATATTGCTGTCTTGTGAGGTTGTGGTCTCAATTCCCCATAGTATGAACCAATTTTTACCTATCTTAAAGACAACACATTCCCCCGATATCTCCCATTTTGAAAAGCAAAGCCTGATTTTCTAGATAGCCTATTACACCGTTTTAGGAGGTACACTTTATCATAATGGCTACGATGGGAATCTATTACGTTGTCTAGATGTGAGAGAGTCAATCCAAGCAAACAAAGAAGTGCATGAAGTGGTATGTGGAGCACATACAAATAGAATGGTCTTAGCTAAGAAAATTTTGAGAGTAGGTTACTATTGGCCTACCATGGAAACTGATTGTTGCAATTATGTTAGAAAATTTGTACTTTGCCAAAAGTATGGAAATTTCATTCATGCTCTGTCACAACCATTGCAACCTATCACTACCCCATGGCCATTCTCCAAGTGGGGACTTGATTTAATAGGAAAACTTACTCCTATCTCATCTGATGGTCATACATATATCATCACAAACTACAAATTTATTTACAAAATGGGTGGAGGTTGTCCCTTTAACCTATGTCATAGAAGCTAATATTTCTAAATTTTCATGAATCACATTATTTGTCGGTATGGTATTCTGCAACCATTATTACAAATAATGGGAAATAATTTAAGAAAAAAACTATGAAAGGCCTTTGTCAATGGTTCCAAATTCAGTTAAAATGGTCAACGCCATATTACCCTCGGGGTAATGGACAAACCGAGGCAACAAACAAAACTTTGGTCGGGATAATGGAGAAGATGGTCAAGAAACATGTCAAAACTGGCACCTACAAATCCATCCAGCCCTTTGGGATTACCGAACATTCATTCACAATCCTACGGGTGTGACACCATATTCCCTAGTGCTTGGGATAGATTCTATCATCCCTTTAGAGATCAAACTTCTGTCCTTGAGAATTTCTCTTCGAGACTATCGGATAAGGATGAGTATTATCGAGTGGCAAGACCGGCTGAGTTAGAACTCCTGATGAGAGGTGCATTCGTGCTCTTAATCACCCGGAAGTGTATCAACATAGAGTCTTCGAAACTACAACAAAATAATCATCCCTCATCAGTTTGAGGTTGGTGATTTAGTCATGATGGAGAACCACTTCAATACCGAGCAATGCAAGAAAAGAAAGGGAAGATCGAACCACATTGGTTGGGACCCTATTTTATAGTCACCAAGTATGGCACATGGGTGTACATCTTTGGATCACCGTAATGGTGATGAGCTTCAGGATCCCATGAATGCCATGCATCTTAAGTGGTTCTATGCTTAAACATGGTGAAAGGAAGTTAAAAATTCATAAAAAGTAAAAAAATAAAAAAACTCAGAAAAAGAGAAAAAGAGAAAATAGGTCATCCACTAGTGAAAACCATGCAATTGTGGCACTTTGGACAAGTCCTTGGGTGAAAACTGGTTTTCGGCACCTCAGAAGGATTCATTTTTCACAAGCATCCTACATCTAGAGGGCAGGTTGTCCTTGGCCCTAGCCCTAATCCCGCCTTCGAGATTCCCTATGTGCCCCATCTTGTCAAGCCTTGATCCTGCTTTGCCTTCTATTATTCTTTTGTGAGGGCTCGGTCTTTCGTTATTTCCCATCTTATGCTGGGGGCAACTCAACGAATTCACCTTCTTGTTCATAAACATGTGGCTTCTACCCTTGTATATTCCCCATCTAATCTTGGGGGCATCCATGCTTTCTTGGTTACCTACACATAGCTTTGGAAAACCGTTAGAAAACACCAAAAATAATAGAAAATTGTTTCACAAACACCAAAAACAATAGAAAATTGTTTCAAAAACACCAAAAACAATAGAAAATTGTTTCACAAAAACCTAAACAATAGAAAATTGGTGCATGAAAAAAATCTTACACAAAAACATTTACTTACATTGTCTTGTTTCTTGCTTTGCTTGTTGCTTATATAGTGTTTTACATTCTTACTTTTTGGGTTGTTTGTTGCTTGGGCGTACTTTGTTAGGATTCATATTTTCTTTCTTAGATTAGATTTATTCTTTCTTGTTCATATTGTGCTATGTTTTTGCATGCTAAGTGAATCTTGGGAAATCATGTTGTAATGTGTTAATTCATTATGTTATTTCTTAAGCATTTGGTTGTGTTTATTGCATGTTCTTTGTTTTGTTATCATTCACATCACATTACCATCATTATCATCACATCTAAAATCATCTATACATCATATATAAACAAAATTCTAAGTTTTACATCATGCATGAATGCTAAGCTAATCATCACATATTGTATCATCAATAGGGGCAAGAGGGGTCATGCGCATGATAAAAAATCTACCCCCTCCCCCACACCAATATCATCATATCATCCCATCCATATACATGAAAATAACACATGAGAAATACATTTCATATCATCTAAGGATCTATCATCTAACATCCACAACACATGTATACCTCAAACATCGAAATTAGATACATACAAAGTACAAAATCAGATAACATCATAATACATCCATAAGTGTTGAATCAAAACATGCAACATGTGATGGGAATTGACATAGAGTAATTTCTAAAAGGATATTTTTATGCCCACTCCTCGTCACAAGTGAATCAAATCCATACATCCATAAGTGTTGAATAGAAAATGCAATATGCAATGAGAATCAACATAGAGTAATTTTTGAAAAGGGTATTTTTACATCACTAAATTATCCCACTCGTGTCACATGCATCAGGACACAAAAATAATAATATGCATCATCTCATAAACATGTGTATCTGAGCCCAAAAAAATCATCATATATATACATGTGTGTCAATATACATATATATCAAAAATGGACACAAATCAGTGCTCTATATCAAAAATGCCTTCAGCTGAGGTGTACAAAGATGCTACATAAAAAATGTCCAGATCGGTACTCAATATAGTACATCATTGATACATAATGCCATAAAAAAGGGGCATGTATAAGAAAGAATCAATCCTTCTTCATGAGGCATCACCAATATACAAATATACAAGACTGTACATCAAAACCGAACTTCATAAGAGGCATACATATAAAGAATATGTAAGACAAAACTGTAGATCTTAACCGCAGCTCTCACCCTCGCCGAGGCTCCAAAATTTGTGATCTAGTTGATGGAACACTTTGGAGGATTTGTTGGCGCTGGTGCAGCTTGCTTGCTCTCAGTGAGGTTATCTCATTGATCCGGTAGAATGGCTCGATCTCCATGATCGACTTGACCTAATGCATTCAACCACCCACAGGTTGTGGCAATGCTTACTCACTACTCCTAGAGGAACCACTCTATAATACAAAGTCTTTTAAAATAAGGCCTCACCACCAAGCCTAGTGGTGTCACGTATCAAGTCGGAATCTCTGGAGGTGAGCACTACCTAAAGGGTAGTATCTCACTCACCTATCACTCAACCCAAGTCTACCTCAGCCTATCTAGAGGCAACAACCTCTTGGTCTCTCTCTGTAGTCATAGTCTACAACTCGGCGTGGGCCTAATCCATCTGTGTTAGTAGTGCCTGTGATCATGCATATACATGGTCTCTTTGTGCAACAATAATCCACACCTGTGACTGGGACTAATGAAGAAGGCTCAATATCTAAGCCCCATGTGTCATTGTCTCCCGGATCTGGCTCTTCCATGCTACTCTATCATCTCCTATGCCAGCCTAGGCTTGAGTTTGATCCCGCTCTTAAAGTAAGGTAACAATGTGAGCTCGAGCCTCATCTCTTTCTGATGTGGTAGTCGAACACCAGCCTCAACCCTCATCTCTCTCTTCTCTAGTTGCATCTCTCTCGATTATGAGCTGTTGTAACTATACCTATATTGTGGCTATCTATGTGAATGGTTGGGAGGTTGTGTGTGCCTCAGGGACTAGTCCCTTAGGTTTTCTTGATGGTTGTCCTTGCTCGAAGACCTTGCCTCTAGATGGCTGCACTTCGCCTATGTTAGGCCCTCGGCCTCGGTCCTATGCCCCGTGAGGCACCTACCCATCATGTTGGATGCCATCACAAGGATCCTTTGGGTCTAGCCCCTATGTCACTGCTCTCACCCTACGCCTCGCATCGTGGGATATCTCTATAGGTGGGTGAATTCCTACTACCCGGGCTCCTCTGGAATGGTGAGACATCGGGGTAACAATGTAGCATACCAGTGCCGTGCATAGTAAGTTATGTTCCTGGATCCCTCACCTATCGAATTGGGTCCCATACCTATGGGACCACTTGTGTGAAACTCGCCCTTGCTTGGGCCACTAATATATAAGGCCCCATGGTCTGCCTCTCTAAATCCCTAGGTGCATGCTAGATGTCTCGTGTTGTTGTCAAATCACTGCACCCTCCGAATGGCCGGATGTGAATAGGACGTTCGGTGTGATTGGGACACATGGGATCATCTCTCAAGCCAGTGGGACTTGGGCTTGAGGTGAACCTCCGGAGAAGGCCATCTTCCTCTTCCTAAACTAAGTGTTGTACTACTCCTAGTGTAACAAAAATGATTATCTAGTCCTATGCTAACATTTTTATGGGGTTTTAGGGAAAGAGATTTACAGAAATGAAATTATACTAGGGATGGTGATGCACCAAATAAAGGGTGTTTCCAGACTCAGGAAGGGTTAATTTGAAGAGGGTGTGTGCACCACAGGTCAACTTCACCTACTACAACTTAGAGAGGGTATAGGATACCACAAACTAAGAGACACGCGTTCCCTTTGTTAAAATTTATCAGACCGAGAAATATAATAGTTTCCCAATGAAGAAGGATGAACTCAAGAAGGGTGAATAGACACCACAACTCAACTGCATGCAATACTCCACCACTCGATAAGCATAGAACTCCAAGAACCTGCAATAGAACTTAAACTTGCACAGTGTACCTGCAAGTATGAGAAAGGCACAAAGAAGTACAAAAGGATGAAAGGACCGAGATTAGTCACAAAACACACTTTTATTGCTTCAATAACATGCACAATGCATCATACATTCAGAAGAGGCAATATTTTCCATTACAGGTCTTAAAGAGGAGGCTTGAAAGTTCTCTCAACACATAAGAACAACTTGCAGAAGAGAGAGGATCCTTGAAAAGTATACACTCGCCTGAGATATCTAACTGTCCAACTTGTCTGAACTGTTGGAACCCTTTGAAATGAGCTTCCAACTTACATTTATAGAAGAATATGTGAGAAAGAAGAGGAAATGGTCATAATTACATTCCTAAAATGAAGGCCCATGATGTATTTATTACAGTTAGTTGAACCACCTGAGAAGGTTCCATCATGGGTCATTAATTGCCTGATGACCTAGTCTTCTCAATTAATTAAAAGAATATTTAAATAAAATATTTAAATAATAATAATAAATATTATTATAAAAATATTTAAATAAAAATATTAATTTAATTAACATAATTCGGGACCCTGTTGACCGTTTGACTTGAAGAGGAGGGGGTCCATGTGGATAGAGTCTCGCACAAATCTCAACTCAATGAGTTTCAATCCTCTAACTCGGTGTTGCAATCAATTTTGAACCCCACACTAACTCTTTCCTCGCTTTGGCAATCCAATCTTTTGCGGTGAGTCCTTCGGTATTTTGGCAATGCACTCTGCAACTCGGCTATCAACAATTATGCCACTATTGGGATCTTAGTATGGCATAGGTCAATGTGAGCTACACAATATACTCATTTTCCGAAACTAAAAAGATCCTTTATGTTACAATTTGCAACACATAAAATAAGCCCTTCAAAAAATATATTGAACAACCTGGGCAACTAAAGGACCTTAGAAAAATGTACAGTAATGAACCATATGAATTTTCCTTAGTCGTGGATCAAAGCTAATAGAAATAAAGCTAGATAAAATTAGCTTGAAACTACAAAGATAATCGTCCATTTGTAAAAACAAGTTTCTCTCGAACTCGTAAAGGAATACTTTTATTGTCGATTGGACATACATAATGGAAGGGTATAAATATTGCCTATTAACCTCGACTTTCTCAAAGAGACCACTTACGAGTAACAAGGATGTAGCATGCAAAATGGCCAACTTGGTATTTTCAGAGCTGACCTTCACATTCAATTCATTTCTAGGAGAAAACATGCTGAGCAATATGAATTGTTTCATTCTGCACCGTAATAAACCTTCATCTCCTGATTCAGGAAAATTTTATGAAGCCTTGAATAGCGTGACTTCAATCCATCGTACACGGCAGTGAATATTTGTTTCCTGTAGCTACTATTCAATCTAAGTTTAGAATAAGGATAAGCCTAAAATTTGAGGATGCATTCGATCCTGAACAGATAACAACACAGTTGGACAACCTGCTTGCTAGAAGCGTTCAAAAGAAAGGCTTCTACTGTACTGCAACATGCCTGCTGCCTGTGCGTGGGATTTTCCCTCACAACCACTGAATTCTCAGAGCCGAACGGGAGTTGGGAGAAGTATGTTGGCAAAGGCAAACTGATCAGGTCAGACATCTGTTTGTTGCTTCGTGAGGAAACCTGTGTCTTCTGTAAGCTACAATTACGGTATTCCATGAGAAGGTGTTTCTTTCTTGTGAGCCTGAAACTAGATACTTTTTCAATGTCGACCCATCTTCAACCATCTCACCATCATCCTCCCTTATCGCTTGGAGGATTACTTGCCACCCAATTTTCAACTGCCACTTTAATTCTCCTTGTGACTCGCATAATGTTCGATCTTGTTTACACACGCCGTGCGGGAAGTATCATGTTGGATAGCCATCGTAATATTTCTGCGCTTGGCGCTTTCATCCAATTTCTCCCATTCCCGTAAGTTTGATCATGGTTTACCAAACCAATATTTCCACTTGGCGCAGTGCTTGCCCGAGTTCCCCTATTCATACCTCGGCAGCGGGATTAACAGCTTGGCCTGCCATCATCAAATTTCTGACCTCGGCATACTAGCTCCAAATCCCCACGTAATGGCTTGGACACATTAATCCATGGGCCCCAGCCTCAGCTTTACCATGCAAACTTGGCAAGATAGTAAAATATTTCCCATGCACGGGATTACCTGCGGCTTGCCATGATCGTGCTCCCGATTTTTTGGCAGTAGACTCAAACTTCTCCCACGCCCGGAATCTTTTCAATGGCTTGACATCACGTCATTTCCCTTGGCAATGCTCACCTTATTTTCCATGTCCGGGATTGGAGTGCGGGGTTTCGTTATCATTTGGCCATATTTCATTTTGGACAGATGGCCACCGATTTCCACTTTTCCACCCAACGTGAGGAGACATCATTTTCTCGGTGTAAACATTTCAGCTGTAGCTTGTAAGGTGTGATAATTCTGACATAATCCTTTATGCCTGTCAACTTAGTGACTCGTTGAAGATGCTCATATAATTGCAAAGAAAACTGATACCTTATGAATATTCTGATATGAAATAGTTCCACCTCTATGAGATTCTCCTCTATGAGTTACATCGTAAAACCAGTAAGGTCTCGATAGAGAATCTTTGTAATAAATTTCCTCAGGTCTCCTGGTAACACTCTCACTGTCACTTAATCAATTTTCATAAAAATATCTTGAAGGAAAATCCTGAATTTGAGGATGCATTCGATGCTGATCAGATAACAACATAGTTGGACAACCTGCTTGTTGGAAGTGCTCAAAAGAACTCTTACTATACTACAACATCCTGCTGCCTATGCACCGAATACTCAGCCGAGGAAGGTCTGAACACCATTATAATTCACAGCTCTTTTTAAGATGTCGGTTTGACTCAATTTTACATTGGTATTCTATGGTGCTTATACTATCTTCCTGGGTAGATAGAATTCCTTCCATTATGTAATTACAAACCTGAGATTAAATGATGTTGAACCTCCCATATCTCGCATAATTTCATATCATCTCGGTCAAATAAGATAATTCTCCCAAGTGGTTCGGCGAAACACTGTCTTAACGGATTAAACCTGGCATCATGTTGACTTTGACTCTCCCTGACTTGGCCTTTAGATCTTTTTGCATCGATCTCCACCGAGATCCTTGTACAGTTCCTTTCATTCGTCAATTTTCAATGAGCTATATTTTGCATTAACAAGGCCATCGTCGAGCTCTTACAACTGAGATTCTCTAGCGAGATGATTTCCAAGATGACTATCAATTTGACACTGGATTCTCTATCAACTCGACCCCAAACTCTTCACTGAGTTGAGATAAACTGGGTGCCTTTCGATGCTAGGTGATCTCTCATATGCAATTTAAGAATTATTTTTAATTTTTGTATCTTGATAATAACCGGAGATGGGTTCCTGGGACTACTATTTTCATTTTGAACGTGATAGGACCCTGTTGTCCAATCTTGCCATGTGTGCAAAATTGGATAACATTTTTGGTGACCTCTCGGGGATGATTGCCTGCTAAGCATGATTCCAGTAGCCTTAAGTCATCCATTGGGCATGGAGTCTATGTTGGAATCCTGAAAGTAGTATGATTTTCTTTGACACATCCCGAAATCTCCTTGAGCATTGCCGATATCCTAGGCCTCCCTAGAATGCTAAGCATGAAGTATACTGAATCTATTGAATGCTTGACATCCATGGAACACTGCAAAAATTTGAATGAAGCAGATTTTGAAACTCTTATGGAAACCTTGAACCTTCTTCTCCTTGACACCTTCCAATGGTGAAACAAAGTGCAGAACAACACAAAACACAACAACAAGGAAAGCAAAACAACAATACGCAATAATGTGCATAAGCACTTGGAGGAAAACACCTAATTTAACTGTACAAGGGGTGGAACGCTTCTCAAAAACAAGCTTTGAGATGTATCCCATTCACATGAATGGGTAGTTCTTCTCCATTGAGCCTAGATAGATGAAATGAATTTGCCTCTTTGCAACTTGTGATGATATACGGCCCACTCCAGAGAGTGTCAAACTTGGCATGCCTTCCTGGTTTGGCCCTGTCTTCATCCCATTTGAGAACTAAATCTCCCTCTTGAAAATGCCTGTCGGACGCCTTCTTGTCAAAATATTTCTTAACTTGAGCCTGATGCTGCTCCAAATTTTTCATAGCCTTGTCTCATACTTCCTCTAACTCCATGAGTTCAACAAACCTTATTGTCAGAGGATCACTCTCTATAACTTCAAGTTGATGAGCTAACTCCAAAGAAGGTAACTCCAATGAGAGCGGGAGTTTTGCCTCTCTTCCATATACCAAAACGAAAGGAGAATTTCCATGGCCCTTTTAGGTGTGATCCAATCTACCCATAAGGTGGTCTTAAGCTGTGTATGCCAAGTCCTCTTGTTAGTCTCCTTTCTCATTAGTGGCTCAGTTTTGGGATTAATTGGTCTTTGTTTCTGATGAACTGGCTTAGCATTAGGATCCAGTTTGATGGTATGTTGTGTTATACCTGGATCAAAACCATGCAGATCTTTATAGCTCCATGCAAATATGTCGTGATACTCTTGACAAAGTTTGATGAAAGCTTCTTTCTCCTCAGAAGTACACACTTTTCCGATCTTAAGAAATTTTTCATTTGATACTTCAACTTCCTCAAAATATTCTTCTCTAACCACCATGTTAGGGCTTTGTCTTGTGGCTTGGTCATCTAAATTGAAAATGGATTCTAAAGTGACTAAACCTTTTGGTAACTTGTTTCTTTTCAATTGGATAATTTTCTCACCATATGACTCTTGCAACTTATCTTGATTATTTGTAACAAACTTTGCCTCTTCTTGTAGGAAGAGGACAATTTGTTTGTCACTATCAAACACTTGCCAACTACTCACATTATCGTGGGACTCGCTAGTCAAACCACCATTTTAACAAATTTCTGCCCTTCTTTCATGATATCAACTGGTATGTTGTATTGTGACCCAATTGTAGCAAGCCTATCTGCATCTTGATTTTGACCTCTAGGAACTGCATGGATTCCAAAAGCTTGAAAATCTTCAATCAGGTCCCAGACTCGATTCTTATATGATCTTAAAAGATCATTTTTGGATGCACTACATGCCAAAACTTGATGAAAAACTAACTCACCATCTCTCTAAAAAAAGTCGGGCCTTGATTCCCTTCCTTAGGGCTAGCTGAATTCCTTACAAGAGCCTCGTATTCAAAAACATTGTTAGTGTAACTGAACTACAACCGGAAAGATGAGAAGTACTTATCTCCCTCTAGAGAAATTAACATAACACCAGCACCAGATCCATTCTTACTTCTTGAGCCATCGAAGAACAATTGCCACAGTCCTTTAGAATCACTTGGTGTTTTGACAAGTTGTGGTATGATCGTATCTTCTTCATGGATACAGTAAGTACCTAATCCTGTTTCTTCCAAGACCAGCAAACCAGCTTCTTCTTCTACCAATACATCAGTGTAGGGATCATACTGATGATCTCTACTTACTTCATCCAACAAAGTATCAGGAACTTCTTCAACAAGGGTGGTTGGTTCATGATCGGCATCTTCCTCTTCGGGATCGCCGATGGTGTAATTTCCATTTATGGGACTAGTAGTGTAGGGTTCTACATGATTATGGAAAATTGGTTCTGCCCTTATAGTTACTTTGGTTCCATATCAAATCCTGAGAATCATATGCGACCAATCGGCTGATAGGTAACCACCCATCTTGGTAGTGAAATCTGTGATAGGAATATGGCAAAGAGGGGAGGGAGATCGATGACCGATATGTCTTGGGTGAATGACAAACTTGTGCATGCATGAATGGTAAGTTGAAGTCATTTGATAACCCCAACAGTCTTAATAGCTGTGCCATCCAGCTGAACAACCCCTCTTGTAACTGGCACATATTGTATGCCTAGTACATCTGTAATTTGTTTCGGCATGATAGAGCTACTGGCACCAGAATCGATCATGCAATTATGTACCAGGTGGTCGCTAATGATTAGGGAAATGTAGAATGGCAGTGGTTTGTTTTCCGTAGGAATGATTTTCCCTTCCGGTTGACAAAAATTTGTAGTATTTGTCACTCCATGGCTTGGTGATCTGCTGGTTGTACTAAAACTGTTTAGAGCTTCTCGCAATAGGTTTCTTTGGGAAGGGATTGAGAGTGCATCCCACATGGTAACACTCAAATTGGTTTTCTTCATTTGTTCTACTATGTTGAAGGGAATTGCTCCAACTTTGATGACACTTTTTTGGGCATTGGGGTCCTCCTTTGGAAAATGTTTGTTGGGTACCGTGATGCCTGGAGAACCATCTTTCCCTGTGGCGTGGCTAGCCGGTGTTTCTAGTGATTTCTTTCCTACATTTTTATCAACTGCCATTTGTAACCCAGGTTGAGAAGTGGATGCTAGATCAGCTTCAAGAGGTTGAGGCTCCATTGCTCTCTTTTTGGAATGAGTGTTTGCTGCCACTGATGAAGAATCTATATTCAACCAACAAGGATCTTCTGCTTACCAGTTTAGCAAAGTGGATTCTTCAGGTGCCTGCGGTTGATCTGTTGCTTCTTGCGTAGATGAATTGTTTGTTAACTCTGAAGGGGTAGATACACTTTGAACCATAAGGGCCTGGCTAAGAACCCCATTGGGACAAAGATTTTGATTGTGAGGTTGAGAGCAAGGATAACACCATTCGTAGTCTTGAACTAGATTATTTTGAACAGGTACTATAGCTCTAGATGAGCTAGCTGCAAGAGGGTTCTGAAAGTTCAAGGGCCTGACATTTGCAACTTGACTTGTAGTTTGATTTCGAGGTTGATTGTTCCCTTGAAAAGGAGAACAGATTAAGCAATCTTGCTGATTTTTAGGCGATCTGACGATTGTATTGAAATTGTTTCCTTTTGAGTGCAACGAGCTCATTTCCAAAATTTTGCAGTAGTGACTTGACTTCAAATAGGTCATTTGAAGAGGTAGGGGAAGATTGAGATGGTTGCTTGGAGTCTACTAGAATAGGAGCAATGATAGGCTGATGATTCATAAGATCTGGAGAAAAGGGCATTGGTGGTCGTGGAGCTATCTTTCCATCCTAAATCAAAGAATTCTCTGCACTTATGGAAACTTCGTAAGCATCAGGTAGTGTAGTCCCTCCCATGGACTAGATCATAACTACTACATCACTATTCAAGGCTTGCAAATAGTACAAGAATGCATTATGTGCAGAAGGCTTTACAAGCACCGGAATCCTATTCCAAGTCCTGTGGAATCGGAAGTTGAAATCACTCATGTATTCTTGGGAAGCTCTCTTTATGGTAGTAAGTTGTTCCAAAAGTGATAGGTGATCACTTTTGTCTTCAAATTGTTTACATAGCTTTTCTCCCAACTTGTCCCAAGTGGTTATAGTGCCAACACCTAACCCGCGAAACCATTGAAGCACTTTTCCCTTGAAAGAGGTAGCAAGAAGTCTAACTGCAATGTTGTCTTCAGTGATATTATGTACTGCACAGATGCTGGCTACATCAAAGATATGCTCCACTGGAGTAACGTGAGTTTCCCCGTGTAGAAGGGTAAACTTTTGAGTTACCAGCAATGTATCGGGTCACGTTGAGCCAACATAAGAGGACTCGCTTGCATTGAAAGGGGAAAAACTTGGTTCCTCGCCATAGAATGAAAGGTTGATTATTCCCGGGTGGAGGAAATATTCCGTAAGGAGGTGTTGAATGACCCCTACTAGGTAAATCTGCAACTGGGATGTGGAAATGCCTCTTCTTCTTCTCTTTGGAGGAGACAAGGAAAGTTCAATATGCTGATACTTTCCTTTCTTTGAAGAAGCTCTTATCTCGAATTCTTCGCATAAGTTACCACACTGCTTGAGATTTGGAATCTAGAGATATAGAGTCGCAGTACTTTGACTTTTGTCGGTGAGAAGAGAAGTACCAACTCGTCCCACCGGGCGTGCCAAAAACTGTTGTCACCAAATCACTGCACCCTCCGAATGGCCAGGATGTGAATAGGACGTTCAGTGTGATTGGGACACATGGGATCACCTCTCAAGCTGTGGGACTTGGGCTCAAGGTGAACCTCCAGAGAAGGCCGGCTTCCTCTTCCTAAACTAAGTGCTGTACTACTCCTAGTGTAACAAAAATGATTATCTAGTCCTATGCTAAAATTTTTATGGGGTTTTAGGGAAAGAGATTTACAGAAATGAAACTATTGCCTCTTCTGAATGTATGATGCATTGTGCATGTTATTGAAGCAATAAAAGTGTGTTTTGTGACTAATCTCGGTCCTTTCATCCTTCTATGCTTCTTTGTGCCTTTCTCATACTTGCAGGTACACTGTGCAAGTTTAAGTTCTATTGCAGGTTCTTGGAGTTTTGTGCTTATCGAGTGGTGGAGTATTGCATGCAGTTGAGTTGTGGTGTCTATTCACCCTTCTTGAGTTCATCCTTCTTCATTGGGAAACTGTTATATTTCTCGGTCTAATAAATTTTAACAAAGGGAATGCGTGTCTCTTAGTTTGTGGTATCTTATACCCTCTCTAAGTTGCAGTAGGTGAAGTTGACCTGTGGTGCACACACCCTCTTCAAATTAACCCTTCCTGAGTCTGGAAACACCCTTTATTTGGTGCATCACCATCCCTAGTATAGTTTCATTTCTGTAAATCTCTTTCCCTAAAACCCCATAAAAATCTTAGCATAGGACTAGATAATCATTTTTGTTACACTAGGAGTAGTACAACACTTAGTTTAGGAAGAGGAAGATGGCCTTCTCCGGAGGTTCACCTCGAGCCCAAGTCCCACAGAGTTGACAGTGATCCCATTCATCCCAATCACACCGAACGTCCTATTCACATCCCGCCATTCGGAGGGTGCGGTGATTTGGCGAAAACAATCTCCACAAGGCACACGCTGATCTCCACATCCCCTATACCCTACCGAGTTGCTACTTGCACTTGTCTACTCGATATAGCTCCATGATGTAATTGTGGCTACCAATAAGAAGGTGCTCCACCGAGCACACGCCGAGCTCTGTGACATCCTCTCACCACCGAAAGTTCCTCGTATGGCCACCAGATGACATCTATCTTTACCATCTCATCGAACTCTCGCCTATATTTGAACAAGCTACCAAGATGGCCATGTGCATCCCCACCAACTACTACCCATGCCATGTACAATGGCTCCTCAGGATCTTGGACATGAAAATGGCCCACAGGGCATCTGATCGCAATATGATCCCATGACCATATCTATAATAATGAAGCTGGACCCATGGTCTTCTGACCATGGTATGTAATCAAGTGTAAATCCCAGTATAAGTGGGCCAGTATGCACTACCCCTAGTAATATCTCTCACCACTATAGATGTCATGAACTAATGGTAATAATCCTCTCAAGAATGATGTCATTGTCTTATCAGTGAGTAGGAACCCACTGATAAGAGCCATGATGTAGAGAGGCCCCCGATGCAATGTGGGGTCAGAGATGCACTCGTGCAATGCTATAGTCATCTCGTCGTGCGGTATATCATCAACACCAAATAGGGCACTGCAAGCTACTCTAATCAGCCCTGCATAAGAGTTGTACTCAATCAAGGTGACCATCATCAGCTTGTGAAGAATCTTCCATACATCCTCAATAGTGACAGTCATCTCTCCTATCGATAGTCTGAAACACTTACTCTTGCTATCCCATCGTTCAACTAGAGTAGTCAATAGGACATGATCCAAAATGATGGAGATCATCCAAGACATGGGGCCTAGCCCCACCACCTCAAGAAGTATCGTCATGGCTCACCGATTGCACCGGTGCATACTACCCTCTAGCTCTGCAATTTGGGTATGTCACTCCCGTGTCTACAAAACTGGTAGTCGTCTCTGCAAAATAACACACTACTAATCAATTCCTAGCATTTCTTCTAAAAATCTATCTCATCTTTTAGGGTTAACCCAAAAATCCTAAAAATTCTTCTAAGTGTCATGTTTTTGACACTTTCCCATCTTTTCTCCACCTATCTAGGGTGCCTGCACACCCTTTTAGGCATGTGCGCCACGTTTCTAGTGCCTACGCTTATGCAGGTATGTCTTCTGGTGCATGTGCCCTCTTTTGGGCACCTACACACCCTTTTTGGTGTGTGCACCACACATCAGTGCTTGCACTTGCATGTATATGCTCCCGTGTATGCACCTGCCCTCTTCATTCTTGCGCCACACTTTTCACATGTGCATCCCATTTCCGTGTGTGCATGTGCGCGCACATGTGCTTGTGTGTGCATGTCCATGTGAATTTGTTTTTCTATGTCAGCGTGTGTGCGCATATCTTTTTGGTGCATGCACTCCTAAAAAGGCTCTTACGCCCCCTATCCGACACCTATGCTGCTGCGTAAGCAAGCACGCCAATGTGATTTCCTACAACTAAAGCTCAAATTTAGGGCATTAATGATAAAAATTAATGAGAAAGGTTTCGATACTCACAAAGGGGCCGTCATCTACATGCCACTGGTACCCCCAGACTGCATCTGCACACCTCAATCGGTCTCGTGACGATCACCATGGTTCTCCTCAGTGTCAGAGCCTCACAATAAATTTTCTAAACTGCTTTGAGTTAAAATGAATTTGTCATGATGTTTTAACCCCACAGTGGGGTATATTAGCCTATTTTTCACCGTCGGGAGTCTGTTTAGATCACCATTCTTTCCTCTATTTGTGTGGAATAATTATTGTTATTAAATAATTAGTTTTTTCTTATTTGTCACCATATTGGGGCATTTTTGCTATCTGATATCCCTTTCTTCTCCCTCGAACAATTTATTGCTCCTGGTGATTTTCATTCTTCTCCACACTCTTGTAAATAATTACTTTTCAAATAATTATTTTTTCTTAATTTTTCAACCAAACAAGAACATTATTTGTCATTTATTTCTCCTTTCTTCCACCTAGGGCACTTTTTGTTTCCCTTAGGCCCTTCGCTTCCTTCTTCTACTTTCTTCTACTTTTCACCACAATTTGGAAAGAAAAACACTAAAAACAATATACATGTCAAAAAACCCAAAAATAGGGCAAAATTTTTCAAAAAAATCCTAAAAAGTAAAAAACCCTACATAAATGGTAACTTGCTTCTTACAATGTGAAACTTGTGTCTTACGCATGGTATTTTCTCCATATCATGTTGGTTTATTTCACATCTTTCTTGATTAATACAACTCACAGATCATTGGATTCACAACCATTCATAAAGCTAGCTACTTTCTTCATCTGTACTCTGGAGGAATTTTGTTACCTGGTGTTGTTTCATTATGCGTAAACGCTTTTCATGGACCCCATGTCCATTGTAATTTCCCCTTGCATGTATCCTTTCTCGGGGAATCATTTTTAACCCTTTTCATCAATCATGAACTTTGGGATCTCTTCAAAGACTAATAACAATTCATTTGTACAACCTGTCTTGATCATTGTTGGGTTGGATATGTGCATTCATACTTGTTTTCCCTGTTAAATGAGCTTATTTCCTTCTCGTATTACATTGCATTATGTTATGTTGCGTGGAGTTGGTACTTTCAGATAATGGAAAATTGTTCATAGTATGGATTTTCATGTCATTCTACCATTGTCGTATGCTTATATTTTCATAAAGACCAATGATGTAGTTCCTATGGCAATATGACGATATCAATATTGTTCCAATAAACAATGGCTAGAGGCTAAGCTCTTCCCTACCCTCCTCCATATTTCTTTTGCATCGCTTCCCTTTCACCCCTAATTTTCTCTCTCACCGGGCATCCTACCTCTTCCCCATTCTTCAACCTATCTCTCACCTTTCTCAATCGTCGATTGGCTTCTTTCATCACCCCATCGACACTCAAGGGGGAATCTCTCCTCCTAATTTTTCTTCTATCCCTTCAAAATTGTCTTACTGCCTACTATCTTTGAAGTGGCATCTCTTACACCACCCCAAAGAGAGGAAAATGTAGACACCTATAATTACGCCCAGTAATTTAAATACTTAAATTGTGCCAATTATCTCATTTCCCGCAAATTGATGACATATTGTCAATAGCGTCATCTTCTCTTCCATTATCGTTAATTGATTACATTACACTAATTAATTAAGTCACCTATCCAACACATACCCTAATTAACGACCCTTTTTTAATCAAACACCTTCTATCTAGTCTAATTAATTATTATTGATTAATTAGCCTCCCTTCTCATTAAATCAAAAAATCACTATTTAATTGGTTTAATTCCCTCATAATGGTCCAAATCACACTAAAATCCATCTAAAAGCTGATAAAAGCTTGCACATGTATTAATTAATCATCTAATTAATTAATACAGCCCCTTTATCCACATGAGCCACTTAAGGACAAACTAAACTCTCCGAAAGTTAACTCAACCCCATCTAAACCCCCTTATCCATAACTAACTCTACATCTCCATTAGTCCCACATTCATGAGGATGTGTTGAATCCTTTATCCTTTGGGCTATATAAACAACCCTCCCTCTACTTCTACACTTACACCTAAATCTCTCAAGAGACAAAATAAAGCACATAGTTTCATACGAATAGCCTTTTTCATTCTTGAGATCTCCATCCTCCATTCTTGAAGAGCTAAGCCTCACACCCAAGCATCCATTAAAGGACCAAAAAAGTAAATATAATTTGATTGCCATTGAACTACTTAGGTTCATTTTAATGTTAAATTAGGCAATTAAGAAGAATATAGTTCATTAATTTGCTTTATGTTTTGAGCATTTAAAATTTATAATGTTGAGGGTAGGACTTGCTTATTTCTTCATCATGATGGTGCACATTTCTCATTTCTACCTAGGTTAGGAAGCTATTTTTAGGTGGTAGTTTCTTGCTTTAAATTTAGCTAAATTGATGAAATACTTGTACACACACACCCTTGATATAGTAGCATATAATTGGTAGAGGGAGAGGTATTGAATTTATATTCACCTAGGCCATCAGCCACAAAGGTTTCTTCAAAATAAGAGTTGTCTACCTCTATAGGAGTAAAGTTAAGTTATCCTAATGCTTCATCAATTAGTTTGATAACGTCAACTTTTTCATTAGATTCCTCATAATCATATATGTGGGCATCATTGTGTTGTGCTGCTTTGTCAATTATAGTGTTAGGAATTATACTAGGGGAAGGAATTAAACATTCCTCAATAGATGAAGAAGAAGTGGTCATTAGAGTGGGTATGGTGGGTGAGATGATTTCCGTAGTATGAGTAGAAATATCTGGAGTATGCATAGCAGAAAAAGAAGGTAGTGAAGCACTATACTGACCAATGTCATATCTATCAAGAATACTATATGGGATACATTGTGTAGGTAGGATAGGTATAGAAATTTTAGGGTTTATGCAACAATATTTGAATGGTTAGAGATATGTAGTGATAGTATGTTCATAGCCATCGTGCAAAAATTGATACATTGGTGAATAGTAAATTGAACTTGCTTGCATTGCATGAATACAAGGTCTACCTAACAAGATATTGAATTGAAATAAGGCATCTATAACATAGAAATAAGTTAGAATAATCTTATGCCCAAATCTAATGTGGAATTAAATAGTTCCTAAGCATGTACGAGTGGTGGAGTCATAACCTTGGATGATAGTAGAATTTATAGAAATGAGAGTATCACTAATACCCAGTTGTTGTAAAAGAGAATAAACACATAAGTTGATGGCTGATCCATTATCAATAAGTAACTTTTTTAGATAATCGGTGATAACAATGGCAATAGTGAGAAAAGGTGCACACGGATTAATTTTAGTAAAAGGTGATAGATCTTTGTTAATGAAAGATATAGCATGTGTAAAATTGTGAAGAGACTGTATGAGATGTTCAAATGCCATTACAAAGTTTTTTTCAATATGAATGGAATGAAGGAAATCTTATATCGTGTTATGGAAATCTAGTGAATTACACAATAAGCCATAAAGATAAATCTTTGCGGTTGTATTTTGTAGTTTCTCAAAATGTCATAACCCCTAGATGCGATCAACGAGCTACTAAAGTTATGGGTGGAGGTGTAGAAGTATCGATGTGATTACGATGAGTAGTAACTAAATTAATATATGGGTTTTCCTAGGCGTAATAAAGAAAGGAGGATGTTGAGTACGCACATGCATAAAATCAGCAGCAGTAGTAACTATACCTAAAACCTTAGTAGGAGAAAAATTAGGATAAGACGATTGAGTCCTAACTTGATAAGGCAAAGACATGATCATAACATAGGGTTAGATACTTTGGCTTCACTTTGAAATGATTAACTAAAAATGTGCTAAAATGGCGGTTAATCTAATTAGGAACAATAAAAAATAAAAGTAAATAAAAGCACTAACTAAAAATAAAAAAGTGACCGAAGCAACTAAGAAAGTAGATATGTAAAACCCTAAAGTGCAAAGAGATTTAGAAAGAACTCAACTAATTTGACAATCTTGTTGGAATCAGATGTAGATATGGCTAGAGAAATAGGAGGAGGAAAGGATAGTGTCGAAGTCAAGAAAAGCATAGATCTAGGTAATCTGAGTGGACCGAGATGCCTTGATAGGGACAAGGGCACCTATGGTTGCATTGGTATGTGAAAAATATTTGTAACCTTTATCCAAGGTTTCTATTAGTGATTTCCTATATTCAATCCTTATCTCATTAGTTTTGATGTCTTGTTTTGTATGTCATTAGTAATCGTGATGAAGAAATGACTGCAAAACCTCCGGACAAGAATCAAACACTAGAAAAGAAAGATGCATATGAAGCGTTTTGGATGACCTCAGCTACCAAAATTATGGACTTACTAAGTGTTGCACTAAATATTATACCTGATGTATTTCTATGTTCTTCGTGTGTAAATTTTCCTAGGATGCTCTTGTGTCGGGTTATATTTAGTGAAATTGCCGAGCAATAACTATGTGTAAATAATGAAATAGAATGGTGGATGGAATATAATAAACTTCCCTCCTATGTATTGTGATCTAGATGAACCATACTTGTGCCTTGTAATGGAGCTAGATGGATGCAAATGAAGCCTTTTATGGATGTAACCTTAGGTGATGATAGTATTGCTTAGTGCTTGGTCCCTCATTATCTTATCATAATTTTATATTTATATGGTTCTCTTGTTTTAATTTTGTAATTAAGCCTGAAAAGGATTACCAAAAAAATATGAAATGTTCAAACAACGAGATAGAGCCCAAAAATGGCGGAAAGTAAAAAGAGGATCAAAGCGCCTCAACCGGGACTAGGGAACCTATTGGCGCTACGGTGTACTAGCTTGGGTTCTCCAGTCAAATGAAAAATAGCATGTAATGACGAAAATAGACTATGTAAGTATATGTGAGAGGTCGGCAGTAAAAACAAAAATTAAAGTAAAACGGCCAAAAGGTGGGGGTTACTTTGTACTTTATTCACTCAAAACCATATGAATAGTACTATGAGAATGGGAATAAAAATTTCTAAAGTGTGTAATTTTTTACTACACACACCTAATAGACCTCATTTCCATGTTTTTGATGTTTCTCTCCCTCTTTGACATCTATAAAAAATGATACTATGATGAAATGACATTCTAAATGATAACACAAAATTACAACAATGCACAAAAGAATTTTTTTACATGAGTTCGTTTAAATAGTTCCCATGGGAAAAAAATCTCTTTCTATTCTGACCCCAACATCAAAAACATTAATCCATGGACCTGATAAAGCATGCAAAGTAGATCCCCCTAAATTGATACTCTCCACGATTTTTTTCAATCAATATTTACATCACCCTCTAGGTCTATTCCATTCTTGACAACACTAGTTTTACCTCTAATTCTTACCAAAACCTATTTGGTACCATTGTCCCTAATCAACATTCTCAATCTAAAAATGAATACTTTCTCCATGTTCTAGAAGCCCAAGCACATCATGGCATATCTTCTTATAACTTCCCCTAAGACTATTCCATCCTTATCTAATTAAAAATACAAGAATTTCATTTCTTACCTTGATTTTTCTGCCTTGTCGATGCTCAAGTCACTAACTACCACAGTCCCTTAATCTATTTCTTTGTGTTTTAATCCTCCTTTAATGCTCTTATAACCTTCTTGAGTCAACAAGTTTCCTCAAAAGCTATTATACTTGAAAAAACCTTCTATTCTACAATATAAGTCCTCCTAGGAACCTTCTCCACTTGATTTAGACTAAATATGAACTTCCCTTCCTCAAAAACCTTCTACATGATTGTAACATGAAATGTAGATATCCCGATGTCATGAAAACTTTACACATGTAAGAAACATACATTCACATTTTGCAATCTTCCTTCATTTTCCAACCAGACCTTCATAACACTTTATATCCTTCATACTTGAATTAATTTTTTATAAATGCTCCCCTATCTTGGAGACTTAATAAGACATGTAGAATCATATTATGCTCTAATAACTAGCTAAAATACCTCCTTAAATCCTGTGATCAAATTTGATTTGAAAAACATCATGCAACCAACAACTCAAACATGTAATCTTCATTGATTTTTCCATACAAGAATTTCAAGAACCTTTTTCTTCTTATATAGAGTATAAGATATGATTCCCTTTCCTTGAGAACCTCCTTCACACATGGTATATATGAAAATCATAAAAATTCACCCCTCATATGTGTAGAGTTACATTTCGTCATACATAGCTCACCTACCTACACGAATCCTACATCCTACACAAATCCATATCTACGGGATAGTGAGAGTATTTACTCCCTTTAAAAATATCATCATTCTGAGACCTCTTGATATTTCATATGTAGTTTGATGTACTTTATACATTCCTTTCTCAACAAACTTGTTCAAACATACATCTACTTTATCCTTAGTCTAGAGAAGTAACAAAGTTTTGAGCACATACCTTTATCATTCAAATAGTTGTAGCACATTTTTATAGGCCTCCATAGTGACCTATAACATCCTCTAGTAATGAATACTTGACTCGATTCATACACTACTTGCAAGATCATATAAAAACATCTAAACATCTTGAAGAACACACGCACCCCTTTTCAATCTCTATATATCTCTATATCACCTAACAACTCTTTACTATTGACATTCCTTTCTCATTCTTTATGGTTGAATGAATCATTACCATTGATACCTATAAAAACACACCTTTCAAGACTTGCATTTACATATTTTTAAGAACACATTATCTTATATAACTTGTTTGAACAGTTTACTTCATCTTTTCTTCTTTGCGGGGATATATGACATATATTACAAGGGTATGCCTTCAAGATAGGGATCAACATATACTTAATATAATTAAATCGTAACTTGGAACACCTATAGAATACCATAAGAGCATATACCAAACTGTTATTCTTATGACTAATTTAACCAATCTTACAAGTCCTTCTTTAATCGAATAACCTATTTTAGAACACATTAGGCCTCTTATAGCTTGTGACTTTTTGTTTCTTATTCATTGATCACAATTCCTTAAACAACCAAAATTTAATTTATATTTTTGTACTGGTCTTACAACTCATTACATGGGTTCAATGATCACCAATCAATATTTACAAACATCTAGAAAATATGAGTAACATCATGAATACATTTTTACCACAAATCCTCCTATATCATATACATTCAAACTCTTTTTCAAACATTACTATAAATGGTCTTGACCATGTTGATGAAGACCTCTTCTCCTTGAGACCTATTTCCTTACACTTCATATTGTCACACTTGCATGGATGAAAATGTATTGGCAAACCTCGCGACACCTTAACAACTTGTATGTATTCTAATTTTGAATGAATACCAAAACTTATACCTGCAGATTCATACACAACATGATCATAGCTCTTCGACATGTAAAATGACATTTTCACTCCAATAATATGCTTTTGAAACCTTTTTAATGTATTATTTTCATCAGCAGACCCTTCATGGAGCTCTTCTCTTCCATTACTAATGAATTTCTCAACATCTTCCTATCCATCTATCAACTCATACATGTATTTCCACAACACAGATGTTGATGGACCAAAAAAATGATCCCATGGAATCAGTACACTTTGAGAAAAAAATCTTATAGTAGCAAAAACTTT
This sequence comes from Taxus wallichiana var. yunnanensis, assembly GCA_018340775.1. Classification (NCBI taxonomy): domain Eukaryota; kingdom Viridiplantae; phylum Streptophyta; class Pinopsida; order Cupressales; family Taxaceae; genus Taxus; species Taxus wallichiana. The sequence goes on along the minus strand of CM031244.1, from coordinate 261,778,134 downwards.
TAAGGATAATGTGACCATAAAATATTACACAAAATTATGCCTATTTAAGCAAGGCCATACTTGAGACCATGACACAACTCAAAAACCATTACACAAAATCAGGCTTCACAGATGTTTTGAAGAACCAAGAAGATTTTAATATTTTATTTCATAAATAATTTTCTTCATGTTACTTGAAAATGAGACACTTAGCATCATGAGATATAGGTGTCACGAGAAAAAATCTCTTCTTCACTAATAATAATCATATGACCCAATTTCACAAAACATAGAATTGACTCAATAATTGATGATGTAATTTGAATATAAAATCCCAATAAACACCATACAAATATAGCATGATAGACATGACTACAAGTTCCTCTTGAAATTACCAACTCATTGGCCAAAAGACAATGAACTAGAATCTAGCACATCTGTGAGAAACAAAAAGAAACATTACCTTAGAAGGCTTCACAAATCATGATTATAATGACTTATAGATGACATATAGAAAAAAATGTAACCTTGAGACTTATAGACATAACTTCAAGAATGGAAGGGAATATTAAAATTACTTTGATGGATGAAAGATAAACAACTAGACCATACCTTAATAAACCTTACATGCATACCATGACAATTCTAGAATTTTTAAAAAGATAACACTTTCTCTTTAACACAAGAAAACTAAATTTAGTGTAATGATATAATAAAATCAGACACATACCTTGGAATCACCTCAATCAAGATACACAAACTATAAAAAAATATGAAAGATGCACCCTTGCAAACTCGGACACCTTATAATTTTACATAATTTGTAGATGCACAAATTTAGAACATGTTCATGAATCATACCTTATCACTTTATAGGTATTCCAAAAACCTATCCTTTTAAATTCTCATGAATTGGAGAATGAGTTGAGGTTAGGAAAAAATTATCTTCTTCTACTAAGGAAAACATGTTTCGTTGATTAGACTTGAGCTTGTTGACAAAATTCGATGGATTAAACTTCGTGGTGTGCATTTCATACTAAGAATTTGTTTTCTTTACCTATTTGGCTTAAACAACATTCTTCTTGACCATAGGAGCAGACTTTACAATCTCATCATCATCATTAGGATTTATTATCCTCTTGGAATATTTATTTTCTTATCATTTGGATGCCCGAAATCTACTAGTATATCCCGAATATTCAACTTGGTGACAATACCTTAGAATATGACCTTGCTTATGACATTTTTGGCACACAATACCATTATTCATTCCTCTTGGATCATATACACTTAGATTCCAGCCAAAATCCTTTGCCTTATGACTAAACTCACAACATGAAATTTTTTTCCATGAAGAGACCTTCACCATTCCTAAGAGACCATATTTTGTAATCTCTAACTCTATCACAATTATAAAAGATTTATATATTTTAAAATCAGTCCTCATTGCCTCCTTCATATCTTATTGGGTACTTAGACCAACTTCTTCATCATTCTCTTTCTTATTTCCTTCGAAACTTATGCATGTCTTATCACTTGCATATCTTTATCTCTCGAAAATATCATCAAGAGGTTTAGTAATATTCTATAAGTTCTCATCCATCATTAATATAGAATAAACACTTTCAAAATAAGATCCTAGGGCTTTCTATTTTTCTTCATACATTCACCAAGTTTCTTCTTTGACTTTTAGGGCTTTAGACACACTCTCCACTTGAGATTCCAAACCCATGATGGATTGACCATGCTCTATCTCCATGCACTTGATTTGATCTTGTAAACTATAAATCATAGACTCAAAAACCTCGTACTTCATTCTTAAAGAAACCTCAACATCTTATGACTTACCCATTTCTTGTGCTTTAATGATCTTCTTAAAGTAATAAAAATTCATTCTTAAGGACCTTCTCTAATACCAATTATTGGAAAAAAAAATTATAAAAGGGGGAAAATCAGCCAATTAAAACTTTATTTAATTTACATTCATCATTCATTATCATTAATTCAACCATCAAATCAAACATTAACCATATGTGTGTTTAATTAAACATCGAATCAACCATACATAAGAGAAAATGTAAAAATGTACACAAGAACACCAAATATAAGTGGAAAACCCTCAAAGGGAAGAAAAATCACTTAAAATAGGCTTATATTACACAAAGAAAAGAGATCTAGTGAATCACCAATCCCTATTTTATTAGGAAACCAACCCGAAAAAGAGAACCAACCCTTAGCTTATTGAAGCACCAACTCCACATGGAGGCTACAACCCCTTAAGATGATCAAACACAAAATTAACCATATGAAGATGAAGATATCTGAATTTTTTTTCTTCTAAAACTGATGGATAAAAAAATTCACCCCACATACATTTCGCAAACCCTCATTCCTTCAACTTGTTATATCTCTCACTTTCATGACATATCCAAGATTCAATATTTTACATACATGCTATCTAAATCTCCTAATATTTTTTATTACTTAATATTCAATGATTTAATTCACTCGATCAACTTCCAAACCCTCACCTAGGTCACATTTTCTCTATAGGCTCAACTAGTTGAAATTTTAACTCAACCCCTTGTTTTATATGCATTCCATATAAAAACATAAAGTAGGTCAGTCCTAATCCTTTATCATGACCAGTAAAACATTAAAAACATCCAAATAAATTCATAAAATAAATTATAATTGACCTATTTAGGTTGGTCATGCCTATATAAACTAAATTAGAACAAAATAATATTAAAACCCCATCACTTGGATGACCCAAAACCAAAAACACAATAACCATGATTATTCAAGATACAAATCAAGAATCCATCTAGAAGAAGAACGCCTTTCTATTTTGAGAAGATGTGGCTCCAGAATGAAGACTTGTATGACCTCATTATGGAATGGTGGAAACTAAAGGTTAAAGGAACAACTATGTATAGACTCTCTAAAAAACTCCAGTATGTCAAAGGCCAACTAAAAGACTGGAATAAAAAAAGTTTGGAAATATCTTTCAGAAGAAAGTGGATATCCAAGCTGGACTGCAGAACTTTCAAAGACAGGCAGAGAGTCAGAAATCTAAGATGGATGTTGAGGATTATGAAAAGGAAAGGTCCCTTCTAGTGGAATACCATAACATTCTGAGCAAAGAGGAAATCTTCTGGAGGCAAAAATCTCAAATTACCTGCTCAAGGAAGGGGATAAAAACACAAGATTCTTTCACTTGTCCACCTTAAAATGTAGAGGGTTCAACAGAATAAATAAAATTAGGAATGAAGAGGGTGTTATGGTGGAAGAAAAAGAAGAAATATCTAAGAAGCTATCTCCTTCTTCTGTAACCTGCTGACTAATAACAGTATGCCTAATTTGAGTAAGGAGCAAGACTTTTTAAAGTGCATTCCTCCACTGGTTTCTAAGGAAGATAATCTGATGCTCTTAGTAATCCCTTCAATGGAGGAAGTGGAATTCACAATCAAACATCTTAACCCTGACAAGGCTCCTGGTCCAGATGGCTTCCAAGCCTTTTTCTTTCAGCACTTTTGGGATATTATTAAAAATATGTTTTTGAGGCGGTGAAGGAATTCTTCAGGAAAAAGTTATGCTGAAAGACATGAACTACACCTTTCTTTCTCTGATTCCAAAATGTGGTAATGCTATGGAATTAAAAGATTTTAGACCTATAAGTCTCTGCAACACATCCTATAAAATCTACACCAAAATCTTGGCTCTTCACCTGTAGTTGTTTCTCCCCTCTATCATTTCTGATCAACAAGGGGTTTCGTCATTGGCCACCGTTAGATTGAAGATGGAATTATAAAAATCATAGAGACGATTGAATAGATGTGTTTTGTGTGAAGTGAATATGGAAACTGTGAATCATCTTCTCTTGGAATGCCCCGTTGCACATCTTATGCTTTCTTCTATTTTGGGTTATTTCTCGGTCTTCTAGGTTATTCCTAAGGAGATCAAGGATGCTTGGATTCAATGGAGCTGCCCTTTCTTCAGTCGTGGACTTAAAAATCTTTGGGTTATGAGTTTGGGTCACCTATGGTGGGAATTATGGAAAGAAAGAAATAGAAGGATTTTCAAGAACAAGAAACTTCCTATTAGGGTGAATATTAACAAACTCCTATAGGCTGTTAGAAACAATTTCTCTATACTTGAGGAAAAATGAAATGGAAATCCTTGACAATGAACTTCCTTTCTTTAAGAATTGGAACCTTACAGGTGACCCTAAATCCAAAATAAGTAACCCTCGCTCAGGGATTAAATGGAATCCTCCTAAGGATGGCTACTTTAAACTCAATTTCGATGGTGCAATGAAAGGTAATCCTGGGAAAGCTAGGGGTGGAGGTGTTCTTCGGGACTCCCAAGGTAAGTTTTTTCTTGCATACTTATTCAATCTTGGCCCAATCGAATAATGTTACTGAGGTTGCTACAATGTTCGAGGGGTGAAGTTGGCTAAGGAAAAAGGCTTAACACTTCTGGAAGTGGAAGGGGACTCCTTTATATTATTTCTTGTTTGAAAGGAATTTCTCACCCTCTATATCTATTGAGGACTTCATAAATAAAACTAAACTTCTTGCATCCTCTTTTGAGTCCATTTCCTTTAATCATGTGTACCGTGAAGGAAATTCTCTCGTGGATTACATGGAAAATTTGGGGGTGATTACTAGGGGGCTAAAGGTGGTGGAGGATCCCATCATGATGCATGCCAAATTTTTTGAAATAATGAAAAGGGAAGGTTTAACTGTTAACACTTCCACAAATGAGGAGGAAAAATTTAATTAGACTCGTGACAATCTTCCATGATTACTACACTCGTGCCAAATTTCTTTTCTTCTCTTTGAAGGGGCAGGTTGGACTTCTTTGTTCTCTGGAAGTGTGAAGATAGGACCCGGAAGTTATCATTTTACATAAAAAAAGGTAGAACAAAACCAATAGCATGGGGGGAGACTTAGTTCACACTGAACCCTGTAAGAGGTAGGAGATGTCTATCAAGGTGGAAATTCTACTCGAAAAGGTGGGCATGCTACCCTTTTTCAATATTTTTGATGGCCATGATGAGAAGCTTAGTGAGGTGGTGGTGAAAACATGGAAGGAGGGCCATGTCTGGGTTGGCAATTTCTCTTTTTCCATTTCACCTAAGCTTATTTCCAAGGTCTCAGGTTTATCTCTGGAAGGAAGATGTATCTACAAGCCAAAGTCAGATTACAGTCTGGAGATAGAGTGTTTCATGCAAGGTAAGGGTACACCTGTTTCTCTTCACAATGGATATGCTCATGGAAATCTGCCCCACCCTTATGATGAAATTTCTCAGTTGTTTATGTCATACATCACCTTAGAAGGCAGGTATAAAGTGATTTATGGTTACCATTTTCCCATGTTGAATCATGTGTGTAACACTAAGGCCTACAATTTCCCTTTCTTTCTAGTACACCTCCTTGGTGAAATCTATTAGTATGGTGGAAAAAGGGACTTTCTCCCTTCCTCTACATCAGGGCCTCATTAAAGCCTTGCTTAGGATGGGTACTCCCCTTTGGGGAAAAATGACAAATTTGGAGCCTTCGTCATTGAAGGATCAGTTCCCAAGGAGGACAATCTTAGTGAATACCTACTTGGTAAACTTGTGGCTAAGTGTACTAGATCTAATTTGAGCCATGGTGTTGTCAAAAATGTAGCAGGGTTAAGGAGGATCCTAAACAGGTGGAGGAAGTGGAGATTTTAGATTCGGGGGAAAACAATGATGGGAATCGGACTTGTCGGGTTCCAGTTTGGACAAGGCCACTATTGATGGGGATAATAGTGATGAGGGGGAGAGTGAGAAAGTTCCAGTTTCTACTAATGATAAATGCTCCAAGAATTCAGAGGATGCCATAGAGAGCTTACACACTCTGAAGAATACCCAGTCTAAATTGTTCACTTGCTCAAGACTCAGCTGTCAAGACCCATTCTTTCATGCGGGATTTTGAGCATTGTAGGCTTGATACCAACATTAACAGACACAGGATTAGTATGGTCTCCATGGATTTGAAATATTTAACTGATAAAGTGGAAAAGCTTTCCTCGGTGGTCCTTAGTGAACAACTCAAGAACGCCAATGAGAGAAGCCTGGAAATGGCCAAGGACATGCTGAAAATGAAAGAAGTTGTGTTCTAGATTCGTGACATCCATCTTCTCAATGTTAAGAGTACCATCCACCATCTCAAGCTTTTAGCTGAGATGATCCACTCCATGGATCTTGCTAAGGAAAGGGAAAAGAGGGTAAAGGCCCCAAAGTGGAGGTCCCTGAGCCAAACTACAAGGTTTGGAAAGCTACCATTGAATCCCTCATCAAAGAATGGAACAGATGCATGAATTCAGTGGGGACTGATAAAAGAGTAACTACTTATATGGGATGTTTTCTGGTTGTTGTTAGTTCTAAGATTTTTTTGTTAGTCTCTTGGTTATGCTTCTATTAGATAGTTTATTTGTTGTTTGGTTTCTTCCTTTTATGTTTGTATTTCCTTGTTGTTGGTCTTGTACTATTTTGGTTTTGTGGTAGGGCTTCAATGGTTTATCCCTTGGCCTTTTGTAAGGAAATGGTAACATTATGTATGGGGTAGGGTCCCCTCAACCCTTTTTTACCTCTAATAAAAAAAGATTAGTCAAGCAACCTAATTCATCAAACATGTAAAATATTATATAAAAACATTATCCATGGTTTTACATTAGCTTACACCAATCAAACACAAAATGTAACCAATAATTGTAATCCCATGTAACTTTATATCACATCCATGGCTTCTACATCTCATTAAACATCCAATGCGTGCAAACCATACTCAATTTACTCTTCACCAAACTGAGTTGTCAAAAAAATATTTTTACAATCTCAATTGTTTTGCACCCTTGTTGCCACATTCAATACCTAAAAATGTCTTAATAAGGAACAAAATTCATCCCAGTCCACTCTCTAACTAATATAAATAATCAACCAATTAAAAAAATTCCTCATCTACCTCAATCTTTCAGCCTAAGAAATCTTGTCCTAAAAACATAACAATCTTCTTCATCACAAACCGATTTGGTTGGCCTAAAAAAAGACATCATAAAGACACAAAACCTATACCATCATAAATCCCTCTAAATCATCTTTCCATATCACCTCAAATTTTCTTACAACTCCAAGTGGAAGTCATATAACTAGATCCATTATGTGAAACTACTCCTTTAGTCTTCTAAGACTCAAGAAATGAGCTTGAGCTCAACTCACTCCATCACCTCAAAAATCACTTCCAAGATTTTAAAAAACATGGAACGCCCTTAGAAATTTTTTCTACAAAATCAGAAACTTTCAATAAGCATTAAAAAATAATACTAGTCATCTTACCTTATGAAGCTACTTGAGACCCCACTAGACCAAGCATCCTCAATATTTAACCCTCAAAGAACATGTTTTAACTTCTTCATATCATATTAACAACCTAATTTTGATATATCATTAGAAATATCTTTGAACTACGATGAAAACACAACTTGAATCATATTCTAAATCTACATTAGCTCATGTAATTCCATTTTCACCATAAGCTTTTCCAAATTGCCCCAAAATCATGTCTTTATAAATAGGGAACACTTTTCTATTTATAATCTCAAACATGATGTGAAACTATCATAAACATCTAGAAAAAATCTATGGATAAAAAATATCAATTTATTTCTCACCTTCTTTGGATAACTTTTCCTTACACCGAACTTCTTCAAACAAGAATTTTCATGAGGGGCCCACACACTATCACATGTTATAATACACCTTTTTGTAAATATGGAAAAGTCCTATACAACATAAAATCATCAATTTTTAAAATCAAACAAAATAGGCTCATTATACCTCCTTTTCTCCAAGTCACTTTTAGCTAGGGTTTAGCAAGGGTTGTAAATTAACGATCATGCATAAAAAAAAATTTTAAAAATAACCTCATTATTTTAGTGAAACCTTCGTAACTAACCTAAAAATCTATCCCAATGAGCACGAGTCCCCATGCAAAGAACACAACCCACAACGAGCATCATGTTGGTGCTCAATGTAGGGCCCTAAAATAAGCTAATCTTTTTCCTAGATTCTCTGTAAATATAAATTTTATGTGTGCTTCATATTGCTGTCCTTGCTTAAAAGTTTAGTATAAGTAAAGGATATTTATCATTATATAAGAAATTTTGTGCCTTGTCAAAATAAGAAAGTATTCAATGAAAATATTACAGACAAAAATGAAATGAAAGATTTTAATGGTCTCCACGATATTGAGGAGTCAATGGGACTAAAATATGAGACTTTAAGATGAATTAAGACTCTTTTCAACATCATATATACTATTGTGAATCTTAAGTACAAAACCCACAATCTTTTCAATCCTTATTTCTTCGAATAGAACTATAAGAATTCCCAAGGGACTTGTTAATGTATTGGTTGATCAAAGTATAAAATATTTAGACTTGCAGATGATCGGGATATGTTTACATCTTTTAGAAAGGTAAAAGACATGCAATCAGCACTGAATGAAAAATTTAAAATGGAATTAGCCATTTAAATATCTTGGGAAGTTAGAATAGTCTGTCAAATATCTACATCACTAAGAAATTTAAATACCCACAAAGGATATGACACTTGGAGGGATTCCAAGCATCTCAAAAGCAATTGAGGTTTCATGAACTTTAAGTCTTTGGGATGTACCAAGTTTCATAATGATTTGGGTTTATAAAGGTCTATAAACATTCAATTTGTTAAAATCAACAACTGATGATGGACATGCATCACCATTTCAATGCAAGATGAGAAGATGGGCTATAACGGACTTCAATTCCACGAGAATGAACCGAGTTTCATATGTATTTAGATTCGGATGGTATGAAAAGTCAAGGTTGATACATGGCAACATTTATATTAAGCCAACAATGAAGTATTTGTAGAAAAAAATTTGATGCAAAGTCCCAACCCCACAATTAAGGAAAGGAAAACACGAAAGCAAGAAAACTAGACTATGTGAAACCATAAAGGTGTGTGGATATTTCTCATTGTTTTATACTTCATACTCTAAAAAGAATGAAATTTCTATTAGCATGGAGCTTTCTTATTGGTTTATGCTTCCTAAAATTGTTCAAGGTTATTAAACAATATGATAGTGCGAAAGGGCCTAGATATTTCTCATTAGTTGATATATTGTGGGGGACAGTACAAGTAAATGATTTTTTTTTATTGATAACGTGTGTGGTAGTATTCTATTGGCTCACATAGAAAATAATAGTAACATCAATACAAACATAGGCAATTCCTAAGGACAATCACAAGTTAACAGTGTAACTCTCATGTTCATCCTAACATGCAAAAATTCAAATGGCCATAACTTTCACTCCAGAGCTCCAAATCAAGCAAAATCAGTCTCATTGGAAAGGTCTCCTCAAGCCCTTCAATTTGGCATCATTTGATTAAGAAATTTATGGAATTTTGTGGGAGAAAAATAGAAAAAGGGGACACAAGTGCACTTGGTAGTATCAACTAACTATTTTACATATGTGGTAGTGAAGGCATGGAATTGATCCCAAAATACTAACAAAAATCAAATATTTTCAGTTAGAAAAAATACATTCCCACTTTGATTAAATATATTTCTTTACAAATATGGGGGAAATTCAATTACTATTTTGGAGGGTAAAATTGAATTGTAAGAATTCATTAGAATTTTATAAATATGGGGTTTTGTCCTTATATTTTAAAGTGGGTTAGTTTTTCTATTTCTAAAAATGTTGAAGGATATACTTGTAAGAATGTATGTTTCTTTTCTAAAATGCATGTTGATTTCATTTTAACAAAATTTTGTGTCAAGGTGGTTGCAATATACATCCATTGACAAAATTTGATATAATTTTCTTTATGTTCCCTTATTAAGAATATCAATATCTGAATGAAATGTTCCCTCTTGTGATCTTTGATTTCTCTATTTTGGGTTCTCTATGTTGAGTCATTGATTGATGAGTTTTACTTTCTGATACAATTTTGTGGTTATTTCTTCTCTTATTCATTTACTAGATCAGTCCTTAATGGTTGTGATTTGGTAATTAATTAAATATTGTGTTGTGAGAATATACATTTTTATATTGAACATAATTCTAAAATCCCTACTATAGCCATTTTTTTGAAGTGATTCTTGTTATCCTTTGAGTGTATCTTAGGAGTACAAGGGTAGAAGTAGTAAACACTTTATCATAATACTTTCACGAGCCTTTTTATCTATTTTAAATATTGAGTGGGAGCTTTACATATGTTGGATATCAATGAATGCAAATCTTCCTTTGTATAAAATTTCACTACTTAAATAAGTTTTTTATACTTTCTAGAATAGTTGAATGCTCTAGTAAGTGTTAAATTATTTGTGACAAGGAATATAGCCTCCTATAATACCCCCTTTGAAGTTACAAAAACTATAATTGATCCCATCATACTAAATTCTATTTCCTACCATATTTCTCTATTTCTAAATATCACTAAATATGCTTTCCATCGTTAATTATTCAAATCAAATACAAGTGAAACTGAACTTTAATGTCTATAATAACCTATGTCTGGTATAGTAAGCATATACAACATATTTTGTGACAAATTGTGAGAGTGAGTGTTATATTAATGGTCATTTTTATCCCATATTGATCCATCATTGAAACATATCAAGAGGAAAAAATAATTCATCTCCCCCTCTGCATTTAGGTTACATTGTGGGTATTCTCACCTTGGTTGAAGGAAGTACCAAAGGTGGTAGGAAAAGGTGATATCCTCTATACGTGCCCCTAAATCACCTCAAATCTTGATCTCGTGGAAGTGTTAGACCCTTCCTTGATACAAAATGACATACCACACGATCTACCACCATTCAAAGCATCTCCCTTTCTAAATAATGATGTTGATCCACTAGAGGCGTATAATGGAGGGAAAAAACACTTCTATTGTCATTTCCGAGGACTTATTTAGTTTCCAGGAATTTATTGATATAATTTGATAGGTTATTTTTCAATAAAATCACGTTTTTCCCATTAACACATTTCTTGCGCCATTTTCGGGATTGTATATAAGATTTATCTCATTAGATCAGATTTTGAGGTAAATTTTCTCAAGTTGTACAAAATTTCTAGTATTCGGACATATTGAGTACACTTATCAACATGCTTCGACACCATTACTAGGGACCATAATACCATTATAGAGCTTTGAAAAAATTAGGAAAATACAGACCATTCTAAAAATATTGTCCAAATTTTTTCCATTATAAACAAGATTTCAATAAATTATTTTCTTATTTGAGTATACTTGAGGGATTGGTAACAAGAAAAGTTTGAAAATTCATAAACATCTGTGAAGATCAACCTCCTAGTTTTTGAGCTATAATTTTAAAATAACTTTCGGTTAATATTTACATCTAAGGTACAAGGCCTTATTGGTGGCTATGTCATCAAAATTACTCTTGGTTATATGAGTGCAAATCTTTTATACACCTTATTGATTAACTCTACTCTTTATAAATCTTGAAGAACAAAGATAATTTTTCAAGTATGACCCCACAAAAAGATTACTCCTAGAACTAGAAAATACACAATCAATATGGATGTATGTCTCGAGAACCAGTGGGTGATCAAAAGTGAAAAGAAAATATTGTTTAACCTATTACATTTGATTCATCTTTGGTGGAGGATTACCCTATCATACCTAAAAACTCTTATTTAGGTAGTTCTCGAGAAAATATACATTCTCTTTTTTAACAAGGTTCAACATTTGAAAATAATATAGGTACTCCTCATTTTTTTTGTTTGTTGAATCTTGAGAATAAAGTATTTTTTGAAATTGAGTCCCTGATAGATTCCCATTTTTTTGATCATAATCCTCTACACCAGAGACCTACATTTCCCAACTGTTTTAACCCTTCTTATGAAAATCCTCCACAAATTAATATGGAACAAACTCCACCAAGGTATCCTTTTGTAGTCACCACTTATAGACTAATAAGGTTCAATGGAATGGTGGGTTGTCCTAATGAAGTATCAAATGAGATTAGGAACAAGCTGCCTATATTTCAAAAGAATAATATTGTAAGTGGGGATTAACATCTTAGATTTTTTTAGAATGTTATCTATGAATATGAAGTAGATAAGGAATATGTTTATGTTAAGTTATTCATACATACATTAGAATCTTATTTAAGGGAATGGTATATTTTTTTGCCTAGCAATAAAATTGATTCTTCAATAGAAATGAAAAATGCATTTAGACTCTAATATGGTGATAATATTGACCTTAGGTTTCATTTATTAGAGATTTTAAATATCATGAAAAATACTAATGATTATGTACAAGGCTTTAATACTAGGTTCACTAAAAAAATACTCTATTGATTATTAATCCAAGTCCTAGTGATGATTCTTGCTTGATTAAGTACTCATATTCCTTTGATAAGAAAACAAATTATTGTCTAAGGGACAAAAATTCTGTAACTCTATGGTAGGTCTTCTCTATGGTTGTCCAAATTGATAACAATATTAAAGCATTCGAGAGTACACTAAAGAGGGAAGGTGTCAAGTTGATTAATCCAGAGAAGCCACAAGTGAGTACTATTGTGGAATTAGAAGAGGTAGTTAAAATTTTTACTAGAATATTCAAAGAGATCATACAATATTACTAGAGAAGAGAAAGGATTAGTTTCAAACCATTAAACTAAGAGCTCAGAGCCCAAGAATTTTTTTTTTTTTGGGAATAATCCCAAAATAGATCACCAAGATGAGGACAAAGGAAAAGGATGTATGGGTTCATGTAACAAGTAATAAAGCTTAATAGATAATACTATAGTCCAAGACCCATTGACAATAAGATATCAGTGGTGGAGGAATACCACATCATTGAATGGTGTGGTAAGTGTTTGTTACCACATCCCCTTGTGTTAAAATTATTAGAGATGATGATTCTATTGATGAAGATGATATTGGTGATATATATATATATATATATATATATATATATGATGGAGTGTTCAAAAGAATAAATGCAAAGAGCCACTTCACTTATCGATTGTATGTTAAAATTGTGGAGGAATTTCGGGCTTACACAAATTAGGTATTCTCCCTTACTTCTAAAGTCAATGTTGATATAGCTATGGATCAATAACTTGAGCTTATAAATCATGAATTTGAGTATTTAAGGTCTTTAATGATTAATTATGATTGTGTAATCCCTTCTAAATAGGATAGGTATCTATTAATGAAATTTATTTTTATTCAAGAAAGAGACTATAACCTTTGTAGTAGATAGGTTAAAGGAAAAACCCCAACTCCTAAATGAAAAAATCTCCTCCTAACTAATATCCCCAAAGATGCTTCTAAGAAAAATATGTTTGACAAAGGTCCCTTTATCTCTTTAAATCCAAGAAATTTTACTTCTCTCAAGCAAAGTAAAGGACATTATCCCATTAGAAAAGATTGTGACCCTTAACTAATACAACCTTACAAATTTATTCTACATGTAATATGAACCAAATTATGATTCACATAAAGATAAATTTCCCTATTGTATAACTGCTTATAATTCTAGAACACGAAAAAGAGCATGTTAATAATAGGGGCTAAAGGATGATAAGGTTGTCAAAGAAATAGATACAAATAATGTAGTAAATCCCCAGTATTGTTGAATTTGAGTTAAAGGAAGACCCAAATAACATGGAAGAAACCTAAGACATATATTTAGGAACATCCTTAGTAGAATCCCGATTGGATGTGGATCCTTTATTTACTACTTTGATTGTTAATGAATGAATTCTTCACAATTACATGTTTGATTCAGGAGCTTCATGTAATATCATGCCTTTAGAGGTCATAAGTCAATTAGATATCAACATAACAACTTTTCTGTGATGTTATCCCATGGATGCAATAGAAGTACCTATTTTGGGCTATGTCAAAGTTCTAGTAGTACAATTTGCTACCTATCTTGGAAAATATCTAACTATGATTACAGTTATAGTTGATTGCATTGCTAAATGGGGTATGTTACTATCAAGAAAGTATGCTTCCAATTTAGGAGGAAATGTTCATATGGACATGTCTTATTCCTCTATACCATTAGGAGGGAATCTATTCAAATTGCATGCATGAAATAAAATGATCCATCTTATTAAGGATCCCATGAATGCCTTTTATGAGGTATTTTTGTTGATACATATTTCGGTAAATTTATAGGATGTACATATTTAGGATATCATTGTATGGGTACTAGTGCACACATTGAAGATGCCCATGTCCCTTGGGCCATGAATTTTTATGGAGCATGTTCCAACATTTAGAATGGAGATGGAGTGGTTATAACTTCTCCGAATCGGGGTTCTTTCATTTCTCTATCAAATTGAAGTTTAAATGTATCAAAAATATTTCTGAATATGAGGCATTGATTCTTAGCATAAGTGTTGCATGGAATCATGGAATTAAGAACATTATTGTCAAAGGATATTCATAATTAATTGTAAAAATTAAGGAACTTCTATGCAACAAAAAACTAGTGGCTGAGATAATATAAGCATGCAGTTTGGGACCTCATAGAATTATTTGATTACTTTAATATTCTATATAATGAAAGGGATCTTAATTCAGCAACTGAAAATTTAGCTATATGAGCATCTCAATATGAAAATGAGATAGTATCTCCTTATTTCCATTATGAAGTCTAATTTCTATTCATAGAATTAGTTCTTGATAAAACTAACATTGGTAAGTTTTTTAGGATGATACTCTTATCCAAAGGTTATTAACATGCAAAGATGAGTTCATTAATCATCTAATTGATCTTGAACTCATGATGAAAATATATAACTCAACTAAAGACAAATATTATTCCTAGAGGACTTATCAGCTTGGAATCAAATTTTGATAGTGTAGACCAAGTTGTGAGAAAACCTATCTATACACCTAGAGATGTTGAAGAATGCAACTTGGGAAATTATATAAATCCTAGAAAGGTTTGGTTTGGGTGTATCATGAATAAATAATGAAAACATATTTATATAAAGTTTCTAAAGAAATACCAAGATATCCTAGCATGGTCATATTCTAAATTGAACCCCTATAGAGAATATTTGTTTCAGCATGAGATATCATTAGAGCCTCACTCTAAGCCCTTTAGATAGAAAAAAATACCATTAAATCCCCTTCTTGAAACTAAAATGCAAAAATAATTAACTAAACTATGAGATTGTGGGATAATTAAACTTAGTAGATACTCTCTATGGGTTTCCAACTTAGTGCTACTTAGAAAGAAAAATGAGGACATTAGGCTTTGTGTCGATTTCAGGAATCTGAATAAAAAAATATCTTAAGGACAATCACCCACTGCATAATATGGATTTTATGATGTAAAATGTAACAAGATATGAGTTACTATCTACATTGGATGGTTTCTTAGGTTATAACCAAGTTGTGGTGAAACAATCAAAACAGTTTAAAACTACTTTCACTACCCCTTGGGGAACATATGTCTATGTTAGGATGCCTTTGGACTAATGAATGTTGGTGAAACCTTTTAGAGAGCTATGGATGTGGCCTTTTCTAGTTTCATTAATGATTTCATAGCATTTTATCAAGATGATATAATTGTCTTCTCTAGACACAAGGGTGACCATTTGGGGCACCTTGAAAAGATATTGATCAAATGCAAAGAATATGGGATTTCATTGAACCCAAAAAATGTCACTTTGGGTTGAAAATGTGAAATTTTTTGGTCATATAGTGTCTCAAGAAGGAGTTATGATAGATCCTGAAAGGGTAGAGGAAATTGATAAATTCCTTATCCCTATGTCTAAAAAGGGTATCCAATATTTTTTAACAGTAAACTTTGTAAGAAGGTTCATCTCCAACTTTGTTGAGATTACTATTCCCATAAAAAGTTTTACAAGAAGGATCAAACCTTCAAATGGGGATAAGGGTCTATTTAAGAATTTAAAGGAATAGAGGAGGCACTACAAACTGTACCAATATTATTTAGTCCTTATTATAGAAATGTGTTTCAAATATTTTCTTTTACCTCTTATAATATAGTAGATTTTGTATTATTTCAGAAAGATGATGAGGGGTATAAAAATCCTATTGAATTTTTAGTAAAGCTTTGCAAGGATCCGAGTTGAAATAATCCATCATGCAAAAGAATTATTTTCCCTTAGTGAAGGCCATTAAAATTTTCAGACCTTACATTCTAAGCTCCAAATTTATAGCTTATGTCCCCACACAATGGTGAAAGACATTTTTTTAGAAATGGATATCTAAAAAAAAGGTGTATATGGGTGAACAAGTTACAAGAATATGACATGGAGATTTAAACCACCAAATTGGTTCAAGAATTGGGCTTAGTAAGGTTAATGGTAGGGAATAATTTGTAGGTGATGAAGAAACATAATGTTGAAGAAGATGGGCCACACCCTCATAAAAAGGTGATCACTTTAGTTTGGTATAAATATATAGTATATCACTTTATGAACTTGAATTATCCTATGCTCTTAGAAAAAAATCAAAGAAGGAAACTCAAGATGGTTTTGTTAGTGTGTGTTATTTTCCACATCATTAGGTGAGTCATCTCACTTAGGTGAGATTGTAGGTCCATGTGTCATTTAGGGGTCATTATGAGATTCCCTTATGAATCGGTGCGTCGGTCGTCATATATGTCATTGGGAGTTACAATTCTATTTTTGGAATGTAACTCCCCTCTCTACTCGAGTTGTCATGATTGCAGCACTGGGGGTTACTCAACACCTCCTATATGTACATGTCTTTTGATCTATGAGATTGAGGAGAGTTTTATGGCTTAACCAGGTTCTAGCTATTTGTCAAATCTTTGCTTGCACATTAGGTGGATGCTCGCTCCTCCTGAGATCTCTTCACACTGCCGTTCACACGTCCATTGATGTGCACATCGTCCCTCGTGATCCTCTCTTGTAGGTTTTGAAACCCTCTTTCATGGTATCAGAGTGGATCTTCTGGATCTGTGCACTCATCGGAATTTCTGTATGTTTTTCTAGATTTTGGCATGATATACAGATCTCTTTCAGTGTGTGTCATAATGGATATTCCAGTTGTGCTCTTCTTGCATTGATTCAGGCGTTTATACTTCCGTTTGGGTTTGATCGCAGTTTGTTTGGTTGTGTTCAAGTTTCTGGTGTTTTCGAGTTTGGTGTCTTCTCGGGCTCATCAATTCCTTGCTTGCATATGCTCGTATTTGCATTCTCTACATCAGGTTATGCTATGGAATCTTCGACGGTTCATTTTTTCAAGCTCCTCGGGCCTTGTCTGTAACTCGGTGTTTGGTTTTGGTCTTTGCTCGGCCTCACTCCATCCTTGTGCATCAAGTTCACCATCAGACATTGCTCTCTCTTTGCTTCATGCACCAAGAGCTCGTACTCAGCCCTTCCTTGTTCTCACGTTGGTTAGAAAGCTCCCTTCTTGCTGGCTGTGAATGTCTGGACGGATCCTTGCATGGAACACCAACAAACTGCCAAACTACATTTTTTTTGCTTTGGAAAAACATTTTTGCACTCTGCTCTAGGTCATTGGTCCTTTCTCCAGCCATCTACACACATCTCAGGCATCTCAGGCACATAGCTCCTTCCAACCTGGCACTTGGCGCATCTCCAACCGCTCCTCCAACAACTTAGCATGTTTCAACACTGCAATCAGCCATTTTTGGGCATTTTTGGCATTTTGGGTCTTCAAACGGCTCCTCCAGCTTGTGCAGACCGCAACACCTACTCCCAGCACCTCCAGTGACCATTTTACACATCTCCAGCAACCTGTAACCTGTAACATCATATTCAACGGCTCAGTCTTTGCTTGAAACGTTTTTGGGCGTTTTTGGCATTTTTGGGCATTTTTTGGGCATTTTGGGTCTTCAAATGGCTCCTCCTACTTGTGCAGACCTGCCACTCAGCCTCCAAAGACCTCGACATGTCCGTAGCACCCTCGGCAGCCTCCCCATTTCTACAAAACCCTCAAGCAGCTGTCTGACTCTTTTTGGTGGTTTTCCCTCCAAACAGCCTAGCACGTGGACCCTCCAACTTGGCATTCGTCCACTCTTCCAATGTGGGCCCTCTTTCCACCTCCTTTTTTAATGTTTTAAGGTGGTTAAATAAAAAACATTTCATTTCTTGGCATGTATTAATTTATAAGGTTGTTTTTGGCTTGTAATTTAATCCCCTCCTACGAGTGTCGAAGACGGAGGGTGAGGTCCGGGGT
The DNA here is from genome assembly GCA_018340775.1 of Taxus wallichiana var. yunnanensis. Taxonomy (NCBI): domain Eukaryota; kingdom Viridiplantae; phylum Streptophyta; class Pinopsida; order Cupressales; family Taxaceae; genus Taxus; species Taxus wallichiana. The sequence goes on along the minus strand of CM031244.1, from coordinate 261,759,876 downwards.
TGGCAGGAGGCTAATCCCCCCTCACAGTCAAAACAAACTCTACCTAAAATTTTGTGCCATTTCCAATGAGTACCCACATGATACCCTTTGCACCCATTTCATGCACTTTTTTAATGCGTTTGCAGTGTCTAGTGCATTTTTCCATCAGTTGCGGGAATCGTTTTAATGCTATAACTTTTGACTCATTGCTCATTTCTGAGCACTTCCTTGGTCAAAGTTGCATGATTTCTCACACACTATGTGATGGAATTGTCAATTTTGTAAATGCACTACTTTATAAAGTGCCGCATTCTCGGGGGGTTGATTATACTCTTGGGCTTTCACATGCAAACACATTATCAACTGATTCCGATGTCTTTCTTTTGTGAATCTTGAATTTTTCATCATGGAGAGTGCTCTTTCTAGACATGAGTTTCATAGGATCACCTTACAGCCTCCGCCACTTTACACCGGGAGAGAGACCTATTTAGCTTGGCGTGCTTCCATGGAACGTTACTTCGCCCATGAGGGTCTTTTACCCTTCTTGCTTGGGCCAGTTCTTGCACCCACTGATCATCATCATCTAGAGGACTTCCTTGACACTTGTGACCATGTATTTGGTCACATGATGATGCATGTCTCTCGTTCTCTCTAGTTTCACATGGCAGATTCAGATCCACCTCACCGTGTCTAGAGCATTCTTCAGTCCTTGTATGGAGACCCTTCACATACTGCCACCATTATTTTTTCTGTTGATTCAATCATCTCCTCCATTTCTTCATGTGATGTCAATTCCACTAACACAAGCTCACTTGGTTCTACTTCTGATGATGAGGATTGTGCACCCAGTTTTGATGTCAAGAGTACTACAGAGGACTCTTCTCCTCTTTCTCTCACTATTCTAGAGAGTGTTGACACTTCCCACATCTCATCAGATATCAAGCAAGTCTCTACTCAGTCTCACACCATCATCACACCTGCCTCCTTTCCACTTCTAGTGTGCAAGGCCCTTTTCACTCCTCTACCTTCATTGGATGACTCATACCTATCATACATCACTCTTCTGTTTGTTGAGCCCCCTCATTGGGACGAGTATCTACCTGACCTTAGTCATATTTTCACAGAGTCTACTTGTGATGCACTACAGGTCCCTCATCCATCTACAGGTGTTTTAGAGGATTTCATCATCTCCGTTGTTGGGAGTGCCCCTTCTAGGATTCTTACCACTTCCACTTTTCCAGAGACCTTCATTGATCCACCCTCATCTGTGGATCCCTTTTCTATTATGGAGGATGTTTTGTTCACTTCACATAACTTGGACATCCTTTTTACGAGTGTTCCTCTTCACTCTGATAGTTCTACACACGTGGCATTACCTTCGGTTCCTTGGCACTCACTCGCTAGACCTATGTCACACTTCCGTGCACCAGACTCAGAGTTCTTCATGTTGCTGCCTTCAGTTTCATTTGTGGAGTGGACGGTCTTCCAGCACATCATTTCTATCCTTCCTAAGGGCAGGCACACAGTTTAGTGTGGGTGGCTCTTCTTCAGTCCAGAGGCAGAGGATCTCATCATCGACATTATTTTGGGAGACCTCCTAGATCTACAGAGTTTAGATCCGTCCATGGCTTCTTCTATATTCCTCTTGTCTCCCTCTTCTTCTCTCTTCTTCTTCTTTATGAGAGATTTCCTCTTTGTACATGGGTACCTTTTTAGGTTCATCTAGAGCTGGGACCCATCTTTAGCATATTTCTTAGATTATAGAGTGTTTTTTCCTCTTATGGTGGATGTTTTTCCCACTGGGTTTTCCTTCACTACTTGGGACCTTTTTCTTGTGCTTGGGTACCTCATCAGGCTTTGTGTCGGGAACCATTTCTCGTTTCTGACATGCCACCTCATCCTAAGTTATGATAAAGTGGGGGTGTTGGTGAGTGTTATTTTCCACATCGTTAGGTGAGTCATCTCACTTAGGTGAGATCGTAGGTCCATGTGTCATTTAGGGGTCATTATGAGATTCCCTTACGCATCGCCAGCGTCACAAGCACATCAATGCGCCACAGTGCATCATATGCATCATTGGGAGTTACACTTCTATTCTCGGGGAATGTAACTCCCCTCTATACTCGAGTTGTCATGATTGCAGCACTTTGGGGTTACTCAACACCTGCTATATGTACATGTCTTTTGATCTATGAGATTGAGGAGAGTTTTATGACTTAACCGAGTTACTCTGCTTGTTGAATATTTTCATGCACATTTGGTTGATGCTTTCTCCTCCCGACATCTCTTCACACTTTATCGTTCACACGTTTGTTGATGTGCACATCGTCCCTCATGATCCTCACTTGTGGGTTTTCAAACCCTCTTTCAACTTTACCAAAAGTATATTTTCACTAATCATGAACATGATTTGAATAAAATAAAAGCATCTTGCTAATATGTATCACTGAAGAAGAGGCACCTAAAATAATTACATAATTTCATGGGAGAGTGTGTGGAGGACATTTTATTGGAAGATTACAACTCATAAAATTTTAAGGGAAGGATATTGTTGGGATTCATTTTTCAAATATTTTTCCTTTTTGGTTTGAAAATGTGAGATTTATCAACATTTTTCTTGAAGACTAAAATCCTGTGGAGCCCTTCCCCTTCATCCTATGTCAATAGAAGCTCCATTCAAACAATGGGGATTGGAATTTATTTGTGAGATTTAAGACTTGTCAAGTGCTAGTCATAAGTGGATATTGGTAGCCACTGATTACTTTACCAAATGGGTTGAATTCATTCCCACCAAGAAGGAAACTCATCAAGTAGTCATGGATTTTATTCTCAATAACATAATATACATATTTAGGGTTCCTACCAAGATGGTTTCTAAAAAATTCCATGACTTTTAGAGATAAACCATTGGAAACAAGGAGCCATGAGCATGGTATTAGTTTGGATTATGCATCAAATTATAATCCTCAAGGAAATGGCCAAGAAAAATCCAATAATAGAAACCTTATTAATATTCTCCTAAGAACATTAGAGACAAATAAAAATAAATGGGGTTAACACCTCAAGTTTTCATTATGGGTAGACAGAGTTATTACTAAGAGGTCTACTCAAAATATCCCATTTGAGTTATTCTATGGAGTTCAATCCCTTTTTACTCAATAATTACAAATTTCCTCGTACTACCATACAAAAACTTTAATATGGAGAATATGTAAGTCAATATGAAATAAGGATCAATCAAATTATGGATTTAGATGATGTAAGAAGACAATCCCATAAAATACATCTCAAGTTTAGAGAAAGAATCAAGAAAATATTTGACAAGAAGTTCACTCCAAGATTTTTCAATGTCGGATACCTAGTCCTAGTTATGGGACAACAAACATGAAGATAAGGGAAAACATGGAAAGTTTGATGCCCTAGGGATGGAAAACTATTCTTTTGATATCGGGATTGGAGAAAATATTTTCTTTCTCAAGGACTTAGAAGGAGATTTTATAGAGTTACCTATCTATGACATAAATCTCAAACAATTTTTGGATTGAGGCAAAGGATCAAGTATGATCATTGCACATCATATAGTTATGTTACTTTTGTTTTTTACAATAAAAATTGTCATTGTTTTCCTTTTTGTGTTATGGTCTACAATGAACAAGTTTTGAGATATGTCAGTATTCAAGTATGAATGTAATGTATCTTTTTAGAAAGACTTATGTGTTTTATCTCCCTAAATCCTTAACAAATGGATTAGGCATCTGATCTTTGTTCTTGTGGAACTCACAAAGGGTTCCCATCCTCGAGAAGGAGCCATTGTTGGTGCTCAATCGAGTCCCCTAGATTAAATTGGTCATTTTCTTATATTCTCCATAAAAAAATATTTTTCTTCATATTGTTCTCCTTGCTTCAAATTTTAGTTTGAGTAAAGGAAAATTTTTAATTTATAACAAATTTTGTGCCTTGTCAAAATAAGAAAGCAGCCCATGAAAATTTTGGAGAACTCAAATGAAATGAAAGATTTTAAGGAAATATAAGAGACTAACAAGTCTATAGGACTGAAAGTTGATACTTTAAGATGAATTAGGACTCTTTTCAATATCATATATTCTACTATGAATCTTGAACATGAAACCCACAATATTTTAAAATATTTTTTCTTTGAATGACATGATAAAACTTCCCAGGGACTAGTTAATGGAATGGTTAATGAAATTATAAAATATTCAGACTTACAGAGATAATCTAAATATTTTTACATATTTCAAAAAGGTAAAATACATGCGATTAGCACCAAATGAAAAATTTAAAATGGACTTAGCTATTTAAATATCCTCAAAATTTGAATGGCCATCAAATATATACATCATAAATTTAAATGCTCGTGAAGGAGAGGACACATGGTGGGATTCTGGACCTCTCAAAAGAAATTTGGATTTTTTGGACTTCAAGCCCATGGAATGTACTTGAGTTTTATAAGGATTTAGGTTTGCGGCAGTTTAGATAAAGTTAGTGTGGCCGATTAACATTTGATGGTGGAAATGTGTCACCATTATAGCATAGAATGATTAGATAGGCTCCAATATACCTCAAGTATTTATAATAAACCAAGTTTCATATGTCTTCAAGTTTGGATGGTCTCACACCAAAGCGAGATACGTGGATTTTTTTATGAAGCTTGATGATGAATTCTATCGAGATAGAAGTTACAATGTAAGGCTTGACCCCACAACCAATAAAAGGAAAACATGAAAGAAAGATAACTTGATGATGTCAAACCCAAAAGATCTATATAGCTTTCTCATTAGTTTATGCTTCACACTGACAAGACTTACATTTATAATATCATGAAGATTTCTCATTCATTTATGATTTGTTGAAATAAGTCAAGATTATAAAATAGTTTGACATTTCGAAGTCTAGATAGTTATCATTAGCTCACGTTTCACAAAAATTAGTTAAGGTTATTAAATTATCTCGATACTATGAAAGAGCATGGAGATTTATGATTAGCTCATATCTTGTGTGGGCCAAAGACAAGTAAAAGAATAGTTTGAGAAGGAGAAGGTGCATGGAATTTTTCATTATCACTCACAAAGTAAAGAAAAGGAAGATAAATGTACAGGTAGGTAATTCCTAAGGTCAATCAAACATTTTCATGTGACACTCTCATGTTCATCCCGACACATGCAAAAATTTGAATGGCCATAACTATCTCTCTAAGGCTCAAAATCAAGAAAAATTACATAATCTGAAAAGAAAAACTAATCCGAAAAGAAAAACTACTCCTAAAAAGAAAAACTAATCCTAAAAGAAAAATTATCAAGAAAAGGGGATTAGTTTTTCTATTCCCGAAAAAAATGTCGAAGGATATACTTGTAAGAAGGTATGTGTCTATTGTGAAATGCATATTGAGTTTGGTTTCCCAATATATTTTTGTGAAGGTGGTTATAATATACATCCATTGAAAAACTTTGAGACCATTTTCTCTATGTTCCCTAGTTAACACATTCAAGATATGGATGAAATGTTTCCACTTCTAAGCTTTGATTTATGTATTATGGGTTATGTATATCAAATCATTGATTGATGAGTTTTAATTTTTGCTACAATTTTGTGTTTATTTATTATCTTTATCATACACTATATATGTCCTTCATGGTTTTTCTTTCGTCATTAATTTAATATTTTGTTGTGACCATTTACTATGTAATATTGAATGTAATTCTAAAATCCTTACTATAGCCATTTTTTCAAAGTGATTTTTCTTATCCTTTGAGTATCTTAGACATATCAGAGTATAAGCGAAAATACTTTATTAAAATAATTTCATTGACCTTTGTGTTCAGTGTTTTAAATATTGAGTGGGAACTTTGTATCTATTGGCTATCAATGAATACAAATCTTCCTTCGGAGAAACTATCCCTAATTAATCACATTTTATGTTCTTTCTATAATAATAAGATGTTCCAGTAAGTGTTAAATGATTTGTTACAAGGAATTTTTCATCCTATAATCCCCCTCCTTTGAAGTTAAAACTCCCATAATTGATCCCATCATACTAACTTCTATTTTATACCCTCTCACTATGTTTCTAAGTATTATTAATGGTTCCTTATAGCCTTAATTCTTTAAATCAAATGTAATATCAACTTAAATTTAATGTCTATAGTAACTTGTGTCATGTATAGTAAGCATATTCAACATATTTTGTGAAAAATCATGAGAGTGAGTGTTTTATTTACTTTCATGATTATCCTATATTTACATTACACTAGGGATCCTCTCACCCTGGTTCAAGGCATAACCAAAAGTAGTAGGAAAATGCTATCTCCTTTGTACGTGCCCTTAAATCACTTAAAATCTTGATCCTAAGGAAGTGTTAGAACCCTCCCTAGCTAAATAATGGCATACCACCCTATATATCACCATTCCAAGCATCCCCCTTCTTGAATAAATTTTCCATGCCACTAGGGGGTGTATAATTTAGGACCAACACATCGAAGGTAAACTTTTAGCCATCATAAATTTTAGTGTCTAATCTTCATTAATTCATGAATATTTGGGTATTTAAAATTTGGATTTATATAATTTTAAGGTGTTATGTCACTTTATATTTCACCTAATTTTTTTGGGTTGTTTCGCTAACATTGATAGTAATAGTCAAGTTTTTATATTCAATTTTTGTATACCACATGCACAAAAGATACATTTTCTACGGATAGTTGATACCATATAATAACGTTTCCTTTTATCTCGTGACATTCACCAAGATTTTAAAATTTATTTATAGAAATTCAAAAGATAATATGCATGTTTTGTTTTAGAGGGATCCTTAAAATTTACCTTCCTTTTAGTAGAAAAACATACTCTAAATCACCCAGTTTACCAAATATGACATATCCTGCAGTTCCTTTTTAGAATTACTTTAAACTTTTCATGAAACATAATGAAAACATCTTATGTCTGACCATACTCACTATCTATCCCAAATAGCTCTAAAAATCTCTATCCATTAAGACTTATCTATGCTAACTTGCATGTTATTCACGTACTTACTTCCTAATGACCATGAAACACCACCAAACGTTTGAGAAATAACCTATAACTCACCATACGTGTCTTATACATTACCACCATGCTACTACCATGTACCAATGAGACTGATCATCTCCAAAACACATACCTCCATTCCATTATGCATGCTCCAAGGCTAGGAATAGGTGTGGAATGACATAACTTTACCATGACACCTCATGAAATGACCATGATGACCTCATGCAAACCGTTAGACAAATATAGAACACCGCATAGACCATAAATGAGTTTATGAAAACCTTCAATCAGCTTGGGAGAACTCCAAATATGACAGAAATTCACTAAACCATTCATCAAGACCTCATAGAACATCATAAAACTTTGTCATTACTAATCATCCTTCATACATGACCTTGATTAACACCTCGTAGAGACACATAAAACACCATTGCACCATTTTGTATCAATAGACTTGAAATCAATGATAACACAAACACATAATGGCCAACATGATGTACTTATAGTATATAATGAGGATGAGAACATAGACAAATCAAGATGAGAAGGAGAGTGTAAAGAGAATAAGTTGAGTTGAATAAGTTATCATAATTTTTGTGAGAGAAAACACAAATAAACCGATTAATTTTTTTGAAGAAATCTAAGTGGATGCTTAGCGTACAGGGAGTTGAAGATTCCTTATAAGTGGTAGCTTATAGAAGATCAAGTAGAATCTTGATTGAAGTGTTGGGAGTTAAAGCTTCCATGCAAGTAGAATATTGCTAAAGGTCAAGTGGAAACTTGAATAAATTATTGGATTTGATGCTTCAATTTGAGTGGATTCTCAACATATACATCATTGAAATATTTATAGGACATTTGTGTCCAATTTAATTGTTTTGTTTCATAGGGTTTTCTCCTTGAAGGGTTTCACACATTAAATATTGTCTCTTTGTGTTTGATGTCTTGTTCATTTCTTGTGAATTATTTTTTTGTTTCATCATAAAAAGGTAAGGAAATTGAATTATATATCAAATGTTAAACAAGCATTGATTTCCCCCTTCTAAGTGCCTAGAATTTCCAACACGGGGTATACTAAATGGATGTTAAGTCAACATTATTAAATGTGAATATAAATGAAGAAGTTTATATTGAAAAACCTGGTGGTTTCTAACTCACATAGGACAAGGAATATGTTTTTAGGTTGAAAATGTTCTATATGGCCTCAAGAAATATCCTAGAGCTTGGTACAATAGATTGATCAAGTACCTAACTTATCAAGGCTTCAAGAAATGAGTGACAGAGATAGAAATTTATGTATAAAGGAATAAAAATGTCATAAATTTTTTTTGTTTGTATATGTTGATGACATAATATTTGGAGGTTATAGTGAGAACATGACACATGAATTTGTAGAGGTCATGAAGAAATAATTTGAAATGTTAATGCTTACGGACTGTCATTCTTGTTAGTATAAAAAATCATCTATTCTGAGAAAGGCATCTTTATCTCACAAACCAAGTACATAAAGGAGATGCTCAAGAGGTTTCAAATGGAAGATTTCAAGCTAATAGGATCACCAATTTTTTTAGGTTGCAACATAAGAAATGAATAAAAATCACCAATAATAAATCACACTACATACGAGATCCATTATAGGAAACCTATTGTATTCAACAACTTTTAGCCCGACATCATGCAAATAATTGGTCTAGCAGGAAGATTAAAAGAACATCCTATATAAAATCACCTACAAGAATCAAGAGTATATTCATATATCTCATGAGGACCATGCATTCTTGGCTTAGGTATCTAAGAAGCAATGAGTTTAGAATAAAGGATTTGATAGATGGAAATTTGACAAGTAGTATTGATGACGGAAGGAGCACAAGCGGAGGAGAAATATTTGTTGGTAAGTTCCTTGTCTCTTGGCTAAGAAATAAGAATTATCTTTTATCTCTATCCACATGTGAAGCTGAGTATGTACCACTTGTATTTTGTTGTGCACCATTGTTATGGATGAGGCGAGACTCTTTAAGATTACAAATTTGAATATAATGATCCTATTCCCTTGTATTGTGATAGCAAAAGTTCCATAATTGTTTCAAAGAACCCTATGGTGTAATCTAAGACAAATCATATACAAATAAGTTATAATTTCTTAAGGAAACAAGTGAGTGAGAAGTGGATAAATGTGGAACATGTGTCCTCCAAGGAGGAGATAGTTGTTATCTTAACAAAAACACTTTAAAAACTAACTTTTGAACATATAAGGCAAAAATTGGTGGTAATCCCTACCCCAAGAAATAACTAAATGAATCAAGTCATCAAGGGGGAACATGTAAAATGGAATATATTCTCCAATAAGATGTAATAAGTATTAAAACATGGGAACTAGTTGATAAGATTCATGTGCAAGTTAAGAGGACCAAAAGGAGATATATGCAAAGAGTGAAGTGAATGAGTATGAAGTTAATATTCTTAGGTGGAGAATTGAGATTTACTTGAGAATAAGTTATTGCATCATCTGAAGCCATGTGTGATAAGAAACTGAGTTTAATCCAAGGGGGTCTTGTAGAGGTAAGCTTAGGCTTTGTTGAGGTTTATTTGCATGCCATTTATTGAAGGAACCTTTTTCATAGCTATGAAAGGGTAAGAGTGTAATTAGAAATAGTGAAAGAGAGAATTAAAGGTGTTGGTATGATAATTTTCTATAAATTTTTTGATATTTTTGCCATCAATGAAAAAAGGGGATATTGTAAAACCATGTTTCATTGATGTCATGAGGCATTGATGGAAAATAGTGAGAAATGAGGTGTCAACCATTCACGGGCATGAATGTTGATTGGTATGTTCTTCATTAAACCTCAAATGTTGTATTTGAAGTCACTAGGCATGATGTGAGGTGGCATGGTGTATCTACAATGTCTTAGTGCATATTTGGTTCATTGTCAAGTAACTAGGTTCTTAGTGTGAATTCCATGAGATGTCCCACAAATTTCAATAGGTTTTGAAAGGTGTGCAAGGGACTGTATGATGGAGAATAAGTTAGGTCACATGAATCATGGTGCAAATAATCCCAACTAGGCCTAATTCAGAGACATATTACAAGAACAACCTGGATAATGGAGCTAAAAAATCCAACACATGACATTTTAGGAACAAGGAGTGTATAGAGACATTGTAGAGAGGTTGTGAAAGATGTTGCATGTCATATTTTGGTTGTTAGAGGAATTTTTAAGGTATTTTAAATGCATGTTATTGAGAAAAACTAGATAAGTATGGTCAAATGATGGTTGTTAACAAGGTAAAAACATATTTATGAAATAATGAACCTTGGGAAATGTGAATGAGGTGGTCCCAGTGCTTTCGAATAAAAATCATGGTAGTATGAAGAATAATTTTCAAGTTATGAGCTTTTATGATCTATCAATATCTTAAAATGATCATCTCCAGCTCAAATGTCATGTTTGATGATTTTATTTGTATGGTAAAATTGTGTACGGTAACATAATATTGTAATTAAATTTAGGGTGTGCAACCTAGTTCAATTTTTAAGTGGAATGAGGAAGAATGAATCATTAACATTAATGAACGATCCTTAAGATGTGAAGTAGGTCCAAACCATCCTAAAACCATCCTTTGAGAGTGATAGAGAAGAAATAAAGTTTTTAGTCATAAAGTTACTTGGAAAAGGTAATGTAAAGACTCAGGGTTGTAGAGGTCTTGTGGTATCTCATTTTGGTGATATTCTCATATCCTAGATCAATTGTTCAAGTATAGTTTTAGCTATATTTTTTTATGGATTTTCTAGTATAGTCAAGTATAGTAGGTGTCATACTCAAAATCCAATTATGGGAGAAGGATTCAAAAGTGCCCAAAGTTTCCATGAGAAGATTTAAGTAATGTATGTGCACAATTTTGGTGAATAATATAAGTCAAGGCGGGTTACCACTTAAATCCTAAGAATGTAAAACTAGTCAAGTTTATTTTAGAGATTGTTGATGGTGATCCTTGTGGATGAACCGTCAAGTAATAGGAAACCTTAGTTTAGTGGGACGTGTTCCCTAAGGTGACCTCTAAATTTTAAAGAAGCTAGCTCTTCTCTATGGTGTGAGATGAGGGTAGAAGAAAACTTTAAAAAGAGCTTCCAAAATAGTTAAGGTGATGTGCTTTGAGATCTATCCTAAAGAAAAGGAGATACATCTAGTGAGTGTCCCAAAATAGTTTGAAGAGCGTTAAAGGATGATCCACCTACTTTGCAACACCTTAGATTAATTAGAGCTGAGGAGACGGAACACATGATAGATGTAAATAAAAGATAAGTTAAAACCCAAGGGATTATAGCACAATGGATTGCATAAATTATATAGAACTACTTAATTGAAGAGAGAAAATCAAAATACAAAAAGACAAAGTGCACAAAACTAGGACTTTAATTTATATGGAAAATAATACATAAGGCCGAAATGGCACATATTACAAATTTCATTTTAAATGAGTCTTGTTAAGGCTTGGCTAATACAAAATCTGAACCTTCAAATGCTCTTAATACCTTATTCCCCATGTCCTCTAAAAGCTCCTTTTTCTTAGTCCTTAGAATTGGACACCCCTTTATAGCTATTTATGGCTCTCTTTCTGATGTTTGGAACTAGGGTTTCTGCTAGTAATATTTAATGATCCTTCCCTTCTGGGTCAGTATCTCAACTACTTGTTGAGATATTTGCAATTTTCTTTTAATTCACCCAACTATCACCCCTAGAGTCGGTGATGATCCCTTCCCGACATGTGAAAAAGGATTCTCACTTGAAAGTCTTTTGTAAAATTAGATTCTCAACCTACATTTGAGAAACACATGGAAGATGCGTGTTATTTTTGGTAGGATTCCTCTTTTTCAATCTAGGAGGAGTGAAGCTTGGGTGACACATGGAGAGTGCATCATGTTTCTACTATGATTTTTACTTTTCAACTTATCTGGGAAAGGGTTCTAGGCCCGAGACAGGTGGATGATGTGATGCTAGGTTGAAATCCTCCCTTGCATTCTTTATGCCCATCTTGCACCAACAAGACACATGGACACTTTCCATATTCAATTCCATACTTAGGTAATTTTGCATTGAGCGTCGAAAATGAGGGTTGGGTGACAACAAAATGGTGATCAAAGAGGTCACTAAAAGAAACTTTATAGCTATGGCATCCCACATAAGGACTTCATGCTAGCCATGGAATAAATTAATGATCCCTCTTCTTAAAAAAATCAAAAATCAAAATGTGGCCCAACAAATGCCACTTAGAGCCATTACGAGGCATCCTAATATACAATCCATTCCTCCTTAGCTAGGTATGTCATCCTTTGCAAGGCTTGGAAGGCACGATCCAACTCGATTATCTCCTTATGCGAGGAATTTTGGAGATTCCGCACTACTACATGCAAGTGGAACTCTAGCTGGATGATAGGGTTTAAAATGGCTTCCACCTCGGCCACACTAGAACTATGATTTAAAAATTGAAATCTAATCTTATCTTGGCATTTGGTATCTAGGAGCTGTTGAATTTTGTCCTTTATGAGGATTATAGAGTCATCGGGAAAAGGAGAAGGGAAGCCTAATGAACCATTTTGTTGATGTTTTATTTCTTATATTTGATTCCCAGTGGAGCTATGCTAAGATATTATGGCGTTTGATTGAAGCATTATTTCATCTCATAATCTTGTTAATTTTAGCAAAAATCAGCTGCATGTCTATAATCCTTTCCCCTTCAAGGGAATATTCTAAAGCATTATAAAGCTTCTAAATTAAGAAGTGTAATTCGGGGACCTTGGCGGAAACTTCATTTGTTATAGTGGAGGCCTCGGTTACTACTGCGGAGAAAAATTCATGTGTATCAGATATGAATTTGAGTGTGGGGACTAGATCCATTGCCTTAGTGGAAATTCTATCACAATAGGAAGCATATAGTTCATGTACCAATCTTACAATCCCTATTATGGGATTGTCATCCCAATTTTCCTAGGTCATATCCTTGATTTGCATGCTCCAATTATTTTAGCTTTTTCTAGAGGTTGTCTCTTTTGAATTCAATGGCACCCGACTTGGGTGATCTATAACTACTTTCACTTTCTTAAAATTGAGCCCTGTTAGATGATCCCTTTCTCCTATGAGAGAAAATTAGGTGATGACTCAGAGATGGTGAGCTTGACTGCAAGGGATCTAACCTTAGTCTGAGAAGCACCAAGGGATTCTTGTGAAGGAACTCCCCTTAACTCCTTACAAATCTTCTCTATTTATTTTCTCTTGCCCTTGAGCTCATCTTGATGGCTGGCCATAGTGGCCTTTGCTCTGTGAAGGTTTGATTGTTCCTTCTTCAGTTTATTGTTTAGTTTCAAATAGTTTTTGTGACTATAACTTCGGTCTCGTTCATTAATTCAACTTTTTCTTTAGGTCAGAAATTTGATAGGTCTACCACAACATCGCTAACACAAGTAATCATAAGGTTACATTTGTTCCACAAGTTTGGATACGAGATGAACAATTCATGCAAGAGTCAAGGAGCTCTATTGATGGTCATATAATGAGCGCATCTACTTTATCACTCATGTATACATTTCATTCTTCTTCTTCTTCACCCTCCCATTATCTCGAGTGGTTTTGGAAGCTTCTCTTTGAATTAGAAAATTGGATGAAGACAAGACAACCCCACTGGCGAAAAGGAACCTAGGTGGCATTCCATAGGTAATGGTTGCTTGTGGTTGAGAAACTAAAGTCAATATGGTGGAGGAGGAGCTTTCCACCACACGCGGGTGAAACATTGGGATGCAAAAGGAAGGTTGAACGGGGATGGGGATGTTGAGCGGAGGAAGGGATTGAGTTGGGGTGACTAATAAGGGAACACCAATGAAAGGGTAAGATGGTGGTGGAGGAGGGGATTGAAGCGGGCCCCAGGAGGGGAGGAGGTAGAGGAAAAATAAGAGCCACCATAGACTTCAATTTCTTACATGGTGGGCTCAGCATTGGATCCTCTATAGTGATATCACATGAAGGAACACTCACATATAGATGAGTTGGAGTTTGAGTTAGAAGATTTGGTCAGGGAAGAGAAGGCGGGGGCAAAGGAAGAAACTACTAATGATGAGAACTGGAGGATTTCAAAGTTGATCTTTTATACTATTTTGAAATGACAAAGTGGCTGTATTATCACTTTTTCTATCGATGCATGTTCCGCATTCCAAAAATCCTCCCACTTTTCATCCCTAGAGATGGCCTCAAAATTTTGGGTGGTCCTGCCAATCTCTTTCCCGTATTTGCAATAGGCATCGATTTTCTCCTTGCTCTAGTCCCTCTTTTTCAAGGCCGCTTGGGGTCCCTTGGTCATGGTGAGAGCGGGTCATACTTATATTTTCCTTGGTGGAATGTCTCCCAAATCAAGTTAGAAAGCCTTTGATCTCAACAAATGTGTGATCGACTTCTCTTGGGGACTCGTCGATTTCAAAAAATTCCCTCAAATCATGGATGCGGGAGCTAGGGAATTTGTTTTCTAGTAGAATCATGTCCATCTTTTGCTTTGGGTTGTACCTCCAAGAGTCTTAAATTAAGGAAAACTGGAAGAATCCAGATTCTCCGTAATGCTATGGTCCGACCTCCTTTTTAGTATAGTGATTCCTCCTTTGTTGAAGGGGACATCAAAATCATCCTTCTTCTTCCACCTACGTCGAATTTAATGTCTAGGAGTACAACCTTCCTGGATATCTCTAGGCCTACTACTCACTCTGTGAGGACCCTGGAAGCATGAAAGATTCCTCCTTGAAACCATGCAGGAAAATCATAGAATGCCCTTTGGTGAAAAAGTAATCGTAGGGGTGTAGGGGTTGGCGAAGATAGATTACACTGATTCATTCATCCTATTGTTGATCCCCTATGGATCAATTTTGAGAAAAGGGGATCCACAAAAGAATTGAAAAATTCATATACATCTGACGAACGGGACAATATATGGGTCCATGCGGATATTGGAATGACCTTTTGCAGGTCCACTTCCATATCCCATATATTCAGAGTCATAAATTGACTAAAATATTTGGCATTCTGATAAAGGATGAGATGAAACAGATAGGATGAATACATGAATGTTGAGGTCACCAAGAATTAGGCAAGTTGCTCGCACATAGATCTTGCGATAACTTCGAAATCAAAATGGTATGTCGATATTTCACAATAAACCTCATTCAAACAAGGCTGCTATATACCAATATTCCACACCTTTTTCATAATCGTGTCTGAAAATGAAATTTTGCATGGAATAGGAATCTTGAGAATCCACTTGAAGAAATTTCAATGGAATAGGAAACCCCGGGTCCTAGAGCCACCTTCATCTAATTGTTTCAGCTCCCTATTAAGGAAAGGGGATTTATTTTCATGTTGTGGCCATATAATTTTAATGTTGGCCATATAGTAGAAGATGGATGTTGAGTCATGAGGTAGCGCCAACATTTCTCTTATGGCATGTGTTGTGATCACTATTATTAAATATCTTCCTTGTATACTATGGGCTCTAGGATTGAAATAGTCTACACACATCCGTCTCGAGTTCCGAGAAAGGGATGAACTAAGTGCACCATGTTTTGTACAAGAGTCGTGCTCTAGATTCTATAGCCAAAAACTTTAGATTCTCCTAGTTTTAGAAACATTGGAAATGTTTCCTCCCTAAAAGCCTTAGGCTTCTTATTGAGGGCTGGATGGAAGACATTGCGGCATGGTCGAGATCACATTATGGTCAACTGAACCGAGACCCTCCATACGGGAACTTCAATCTTGATTAGAGGGGTGGAGGGGAAATTTGTTTTCTTACATAATATTTTATTGAAGGTTCTCAATTGAAGGCTGTTATGGGGTCGCTTTGAGTGTTAGGAAAGGGCATAATTTATTTAACTCTGATGCTTGGTAACTAATTTAGAGGATATATCTTTTGAATGAGCCTAGTTACCTCGCTCCCTTATCTTAAATAGTCGTTACTCATTTAGGAGTAATGGCTCATGCATAAATCAGGTCACCTTCCATAACATCCCCTTTCTCATTAATGAATTCGAGTGCCACACTTTGAGTCTTTTGAGGGATCTCATGTCACTTCAAAATATTTTTCTCTTGATTGCCAAGGAAGTCACTAGATCATTAATTTTGGGATAAAATAGGGAAGTACACTCCCTCCAAAAATTCAAAAAGGGGAAAGGAGCCTAAACAAAAGACTCGTGTCCAGGACACTTAAAAGAGGGACAAAACACACAAAGCAAATAACAGAAAGCAAACTATACATATAATACAACTTTTTCAAGGGGCTTATATGAAAGGCTTTAAGGAAATTCCATTCACTATAATTGTTAAAGAGTCACCTTCCATTTTTTTGAGCTCAAATGCATTATTCTTTTTGCATGCACTAATTACTCAAGGGTATCATCCATAGTGGATTGAACTTTTTATGTTTCCTAGGTTTAGAAGCTTTTGCATCCCATTTCAAGACCATAGTTCCAACTTGGAAGTTTGGTTCCAACATCTTTCAATCAAACCAAGTCTTGATCACTGTTGAAACTAATCATGGCCTCATGAGTAGACTCTCACTTTTCTTGGAGCTCTATTAGCTCGGTGAGCCTCACTTGCATTGCCCCATTTTCATCTACCTCAACTTGTTTTAATATTTATAATGCAGGGATCTCTAGGGAAATTGGCATCATGGCACTTTTCCCATAGACTATCTCATAAGGCGAAGCCTTTAGGATCTGCTTCGGGGTGATCGGTCAGCCCATAAGGCGGTCTTGATATGCTCATGCCATAACTTCTTATGCTCATGCCCCATTCACTTTATGAGTCTGATTAAGTTCTTATTGGTAGATTCTACCAAACCATTTCCTGTGGATAATAATTGGAAGACGTCTTTAGGTAGATCTCATGTTTCACCGCAAAATCAAATACTTTATCTCCCACAAAGGCATTAGCATTATACTATATGATATTTTAGGGGAAGAAGCATGTAGTTATGTCTTGTAAGAGGCCTAGAATCACATTTTCTGTGGCCTCTTTAAGGGGGACTACTTCTACCCATTGAATGAAGTATTCAATTACTGTGAGGATCCATTTATGGCTGGTGCGAGAAGTTGGATTAACCATTTTGATGAAGTCTAGACCCCATTGGGTGAATGGTTATTCTACTAATATGGGGTTGAGGGCGATGTTTCCTTGCTTTGGGGGCAATATAAACCTGGCATACCTTACACTTGTTTTCCTCTACATGACTATTAGTGAACAAACTTGGAAAAAATATTCCTTCTTATAGGATTATTATGGCCATAGTTTGGGCTGAATTGTGACCTCCAAAACTTCAGGATGTAATTCACACAATAATATTGTAAATTCCCCACTCTACAGGCATCTAAATAAAATTCCATTAAAATTATTCTTAAATAGGAAGCCATCAATAATGATAAAATTACTCCCTTGTTGACTATAATATATCCTTTTTTAAAGGGGAGATGGTTGGGATACTTCCTAGTTTGCATAAAGTGAACCTTGTTTGAGACCCAACCTTCAGAGTCAGCTTCTTGAAGGTACATTATCTCTTCACACCCATCATCACTCAGGGGAATAGATTCCTACTTTAGATATTGACACAGGCCCCTGCCTCTCACGAGTTTTGTGGGTTTTACTTCTATATCATACTCAAGGATCTTGGTGATCTAGTTGGCTCTTTTCTCAATTATCTCACCTTCCATTATATACTCTTTGATTTGGAGTGAGCCACCATGACCCATATTTTGTTGTGAGTGATGAGGTGCCTAAATTTCTTCAGACCCTTGACTATAGCATAAGCCTGTCTTTCCACGAAATTGTACCTTGTTTCATATTCATGGAGGGTTTTTGAAAAGAAGGTGATCGAATGTTCCTCTCCTTATGATTCTCATTTTTGGGTTAGTACAGATGCTATGCTATGCTCACCCCCATATACGTACATAATGAAGTATTTTTAAAGGTCGTGGTTATCTTTGTCTTCAAAGGCGAGATGTAATAGCCTCCTTTAATAACCCAAACGACTGATGACCCTCATCGGTCCATTTGAAGCCAAGATCCTTCCTTAGCATGAGAGTGATCGGGTGGATCCTCCCGTAAAGTATGAGATAAATTTGCTGAAAAGTTAATTTTTCCTAAGAAGGATTGAATAACGTTCCTATTAACTAGAAAGGGAAGTTCCAAGATGGTCTTGATTCTCTCGGGGTCAATAGAGATTCCTTCCTTTGACATAATATGTCCTAGTATTTTTCCCAGGTCACTCCAAAATACATTTCTTCCAGTTTAGAGATTCCAAATTCTTGGCATTTTTTGAATACAACCTCTAAAGCATCGAAATGCCCCTCTGTTGTTTTGGTGAACACTGTGAGGTCATCAAGGTATATGAGGATCACTTTGTTTATTAATTCCCCAAACGCAGAATCCATGGCCCTTTGAAAGGTAGCCCCAGCATTGGTGAGCCCAAAAGGCATTTTTGCGTAGGTGAAAGTTCCCCATTTAGTTGTGAAGGTGGTCTTATGTTGATCCCTTTCTATGAGCCATATTTGATTATAGCTTGAAAAACCATCTAACAGGGAAAACATCTTAGAGCCTGTGACTATCTGTAATATTTGTTACATTGAGGGTAAAGGGTAGTGATCCTTTAGGGAGGCCCTATTTAGATCTCTGAAATCTACACAGAGCTGAATTTTGCTGTTCCTCTTTCTTACCAGGGACTATATTGGAGACCCACATCATGTGTTTGATAGGGAAGATTATATGAGCCTCTAGTAGCTTCCTCAATTCTTCAGCCATGAGGGATTCTATCTTTGGGTTCACGGGCCTTTGCTTTTGATGCACCGAGCTTAGTCCCTTCCTCAAGGTTGATGGTGTGTTGAATAATGTATTTTTCATAGCCATGCAAATATTCATACATCCAAGGCATCACCTTGTCATACTTATGGCATAAGGTAACGAGTCTCTCTCTCTCTCTCTCTCTTTTGAGGCACCAATTTTCTAACATTTAATATTCTTTCCTTAGTTATTTATAGTTCGACATAGTCCTCTTTTATTACTACAAACTTTATTTGGTTGGAACTAGCATCATTTGAGTCAAAAATATTCTCAAGGGTAATTAACCCTTTCGAGAAGATTTTTTATATTGGATTATCTGATCCCCATATGCTTCCTCGATTTTGGGCTAGAGTTGATTTACAAATTGATCAGACTATTGGAGGAAGTAAATGATTTTTCATTCGGTGTCAAATACCTATGAATGGTCAAAGTTGTGAGGGATAGAAGGATGAATTATCAACCTTCTAGTGTTTTCTTTTGTCATCAAATCCCAAACTAGGTCAAACTGAGATCCTATCAGGGCCATTCTATCGGCCTCTACATTTTTATCATGGGGAATTACCCTAATATCAAAATATTCAAAATCATCTATGAGATCCCATACTTAGTGCTAGTAGGATCTCATCCTAGGATTATTTGTGGTGGAAGTATTTCTCACTTGTGTTACCACCAATTCTAAGTCACCAAACACTCTTACCTACCTGATACCTTCCTTTCAGGCTATAAACAAGCCGTGCACCAAGGCCTCAATTTTTTCCTCTTTACCATTACAGAGAATTAGAAATGAAATAATAGGAGTATCTTTCTTCCATTAGGGGATACCAGGCATACTCTGGATCCTGAGCCATTCTTACTTTTGGCTCCATTAAAATGTAGGGTCCATATTTGTGAATCCCCAGGTGGATTCACCTTCCTTTTATCATGTCCCCTTTCCACTTTAGGGATCATGGAATCCTCATCAAAAATGACATAAGTGCCCAAACTAGTGGAATCAAAGTTCCTAAAAGGATCTCTAGGGGGAAGGTTAGATAGATGATCACCACTCTTGGGTTCCCCATATTTTGTGTACAATTCTTCCTCCCTAGTGATCATAGCATGAGAATCTTTGAAACCAGAAGCCACTTGGTCTGTTATATGTTCCTTGGAGAGGGGTTCCAACATGACCTTCATCTTGGATCCATATTTGGTTCGTAGAATTAAATGGGACCAATCAAGAGACATATAGCCTCTAATTTTAGCTGTGAAATCACAAGAGAGGAAAAGGAAAAGACTGGTGAAATGTCTATTACCATGATATCTTGCCAAATAGTTATATTTGGGCAGGAATATAGCTGTAATGGGAGCCCCTTGATAACTCCAATGGTTTGGACTAACTTCCCATCTAGTTGCATGAATCCTTTCTTCAAGGGTTCATATTTAATCCCCAAGGTGTCTGCAATCACCTTGGGCATGATGGTAGTGCTTGTGCTGGAATCTATCATGGAATTATGTAACAATTTTTACCTATGATAAGAGTCAAAAATAAGGGGTTGGGCCTTGGTTTACTTGACCTCTCCCTTTTGATTCAGTAGTACCACTTCTGTAGAGATTGGGGAAATTTTTTCCCATCCCTTCTCCTTGGCTGAGGTGGTTGGATCATCATTTGGTTTGAGTACTTCTTGGAGAAACTCCTTTTGCTTTGGGATGCTTAGAAGATCCCACAAGGAAGCATTAGCTAGGGCTTTCTTAAGTTGTTGGACTACATTGATTGGTCCAAGTGGTAATGATTTAGAAGATGATGGGAATTTCACCCCTTCTCCAGTGGATTGGTGGGCGTCTTGAATCTTGATAGTTCCTTTTGAAACGTCCTTCATGGTGATTGGTGGCGATGTGTTTATCATGATTGATGATTCTCTGTGCATCTTTCCTGTTGAATTTGGAATCGAGCATCTACCTCTATGATTCTTTTCTTAAAATGAGTGTTATAGTTAAACTAAATAGGATTTGAAATGGATGCTTCATTTGTAAATATGGACTCCTCTCCTTCTATCCAAGAGAATAGAGTGTTCTCTGGTGTAATCTCTACTTCTTGTTCTAGGGACATCCCCTACATCTGTGCTATGAAAGTGGCATTTTGAGCTTCCATTGATGATGAGGTCTAGACACGTCCCAGTATCATAGCCTTTTCTAGATTGTTGTTTGACCACTTTCTATTGAAAATTCCCTTGGGGGAAATACCTTGTAATATGAGGATTAATGCAAGGGAATAACCATGTGTTAGGGTCTTTAGCCAAATGGTTTTGTCTGGGTACCATTTATCTTTCACTACTAGGTGGAATAGTCCATAGTGGTGTTGGTACAGAACTAATTGGTTTGATGGTTGTGTAGGTGGTAGTCTCTGGGTATTCTAGTATTAAGAGGAATAGGTGGGTCTGCTACCTTAATAATTTTGATAATTTTTCTCTGATAGGAAGCCTAGTTTCTTCTGAGATTTACTATCTCTTTAGAAATTTTTTAAGAATTATTTTCATTTCCTCTATTTCACGAGACAAGGATGAGGACACCGTAGTAAGAGTGGGAGCCTAATAAGTAGGTTGGTAACTATATAAGGATGTAAGGGTCTGAATTGGTGTTTATGAAAGGGGGCTATTTCAAGGTATACTAGAAAGGGGGCACTAGGAGGAAGTTTCCTAGCATCTATTAGGTTGTTCTCATCTTAGACATAATTTTTATAGGCTTACAGTAAGGAATCCCCTCCTAATGATTGAATCATTACCAAAATATCTAAATTTAGAGCTTTCAAATAAAAACAATAGCCATACCTGTGGGTGGCCTTGCTAGGGCTGGAATCCTTTGCCAAGTTTTATGGAACCTGGTGTTAAAATCATCATTAAATCTTGTGGGCAATTTTTAATGTTAATCAATTGTTACAGGAGTGATGACCTATCTCCTTTTTTTTGAACCTTGCCACCAACACTTCTCCTAATTGGTCCTAGGTGGTGATAGTATTAGGAGTTAAGGACTGGTACCAATCCAAGGCTTTTCCTTTGAAGGAAGCAGCTAATAATCACAAGGTGATGTCTTTCTCTCTTATATAATGTACCACACATATCTCTACCACGTCTTGGAGGTGTTCCTCAAGAGTTTTGAAGTCCTCCCCACTAAATTTGGGTAGTTCCTTTACTACATTAGCTAGGATAGATCCGACATTGTCGGTGGTATGGGCGAGAATAAGTGGGCTTCCTTAATCCCATGAGAAAAATTTCCTTGGAGGTTGGGGTTGAAGATGAGCCATTAAAATGGGTCTCAAATTTCTAGTTTACTCTGTGAAAATCCTACCTCATGGAGGTGGCGGGAGATTTTGATTTAGGGAGACTTGGATCGCAGGATCTTATGACCTCTTCTATTATGTGGTGGAGATAGCTATAAATAGTCAAACACACCTTCCTCCATTTCACATTCCCTCATTCTCATTTAAATCCTAAACTTTAGGTGGACTACCCGAATACTACTAGGATCACTAGATATTTGAATTTTAATTAGGTAATTGTGGATTTGAGTCCCACAGGGTGTGCTAGGAAAGCTGTTGACGAGGTTCCTTACAGATGAACCATAAAATGTTTAGGAAAGCTTAGGTTAATGGGACATGTACCCTAATGTGACCTCTATATTTTAAAGAAGTTGGCTCTTATCTGTGGTGTGAGATGAGGGTAGGAGAAAAATTTAAAAAGAGCTACGAAAATAACTAAGGTGATGCACCAAGATAGATCCTAAAGAAAAGGAGAAACGTCTAGTGAGTTGCCCAAAATAGTTTGAAGAGAATTAAAGCATGATCCACCTACTTAGCAATACCTTAGATTAATTAGAACCAAGGAGATGGAACACATGACAGATGCAGATAAAATTTAAGTTAAAACCCAAGGGCTTATAGCATGATGGATTGCATAAATTATCTAGAACTACTTAACAGAAGAGAAAGAATCAAAATACAAAAGCCAAAGTGCACAAAACAAGAAATTTAATTTATATGGAAAATAATACATAAGGATGAAATGGCACAGATTACAAATTCCATTTTAAATGAGTCTTGCTAAGGCTTGGCTAATACAAAAATTGAACCTTCAAATTCTCTTATAATCCCTTGTTCCTCTTGTCCTCCAAAATCTCTTTTTTTCTTACACATAATTAGACACCTCTTTATAGTTATTTGTGGATCTCTTTCTAACATCCGTAACTAGGGTTTTTGCTAGCATCATTTATTGAGACTTCCTTCTGGGTCATTATCTCAACTACTTGTTGAGATATTTGTATTTTCTTTTAATTCACCCAACTATCACCCTTGGAGTCGGTGATAATCCTTTCCCCACATGTGAAGAATGGATGCTTACTTGAAATTCTTTTTCTGAAATTAGATTCCAAAACTATGCTTGAGAGACACGTGGAAGATGTGTACTATTTTGGGGAAGATTCCTCATTTTCTTCCTGGGATAAGCACTCGGGTGACACGTGGAGGGTGCATTGTGTTTCTACTATGCTTTTTACTTTTCAACCTGTTGGGGAACGGTTTCAGGCCCAAGATAGGTGGATGACGTGACACTAGGTTGAAATCCTCCCTTGCATTCTTTATGCCTATCTTGCACCAAAGAAGACAAATTGACACTTTCCGCATTCAATTCCATAGATAATTTTGCATTGAGTGATCAAAAATGAGAGCCGGGGTGACAACATAAAGGTGATCAAAGACGTCACTAAAAACACTTTACAAGAGTCTTGAAGTAAACACATTCTATGAAGATGCAATAGGAAGATTAATAGTTGATACAAGTCCCATATGACATGTTTGAGCCCAAGAAGTAATCAAGTGAAGTGTATTTGGTTCTAATCTCTAATGATGTAAACTACCTTATTAGGCATGTCGGGTAGGTCTAAGAAATAACAATGCAACTATGATTTTCTTTACACAATCCATGCAAGTAAAAGTCTCGAGGATGGATTAGAGGTATTCCAAGAAGCTTTCCATTCAATGTCTTGACATGAAAGTGAATGTTTGAGTGATGAAATCATTCTAGGCTAAGAATGTTTCTTGGGACTTGAAAGCTAATGTTAAAAGTCTCTAAAACTCAAGCATATCTAAGATTTATGCCCAAAAGTGAAGCATGCCATAGACCTTGTGAGTTTTACAAGACACTGTAGATTTCTATAAATGTGCCTTAGGATCCATGAACAATTCGTAGAATGCATGAACTGGATAATTTTGTGAAGACTGATTTTTAGAGCATGAAATTTCATTAATACCATATTCAAATTGGTATGTCAAAGTGTGAATGAAGGTGGTAGTGTTGCTCTAAGTCCTTCAAGGTGAACCATAGGTAAAAATAAATCTCTCCAAGCATTATAAGGATTTTACTGCTTCATAAATTATTTTTCTTTGAACAATCTTCATGAATGTGTTTTTAGGCTTCCATAACTGTGAGCTTTCAACTAAGACAAAGAAGTAAAATTGAGTCTTGTTCTTCTACCGCAGCACCCCAAGCGGTAGATGATGTTCTGCAGTAATATTGAATAATATCTCTTCATAATTTCATTGCATGACTTGAATCTCGAAATGTGCTCATGCATCTAAGTTACAGATTGTAGTTTTAAAATCTTACAACTACTTGTGCATATGAGCTCAAATGGAATCCTCAAGGTGAAATGGTAAGGTATAGAGATTTTTAATAATGTATATTACAAGGAGGGAAGTATTATAATGTACACATAGATTTATAGCACTTTGTTTATTTCTATGTTATCTAGAAGAAAAATAATCCTACATTTAATGAAGAATACAAAAGGGAATAGTTGTTACAAATGATGTTTACAGGTGTCGAATGGAATATTTTCAGTTTTATCATGTATGTATAAGGTTAGGAGTGTTTTATAGTTCCTCATAGGTAGGATAAGGGTCATAATAGGTTAAGGAAAATTAGTACCTACAACTAAAAATGTGCAAGTGTAATGATGACATTTTAGTAGTTTTTAGGTGATGTCATCCAACCCTCTTGTATGATGATTTGGAGAAGTTATAATGTGAAGGAATAAGAAGTTTATGTTGAAGAGGTGTTAGTGTGTTATCCTCATGTATAAGTATTTCTTATTTTTCTTTAAAACTATCTTTTAGAGATTAACTTTCGAAGTGTGAGAAATTGAGCAAGTAGTTTTTTTAGGTGTGTCAAGGAGGATGAGTAAATAAGGGATGAATAAGAGAACATTAATTTTTTATTTTAAGAAAAAGGAGAATGAAGGTGATCAAAAAATTGTGAAAACTAACTAGGTTCTTAGTAAATTTTGGAGTTGGAGAGTCCATTAAAGTAGGAGCTTTCAAAAGTTTTAAAGTTCTTGACTTGATTGATTGGAGTTGGTGCTTCAATTTGAGAGGGTTTTTGTGCACTTTCAGATGTGATATTTTATTCCTTCTAGGATGAAATTTATTGTGCTCACAAGTCATGAATGTTTCAATGGTGGAAGTTATGTTCAAAAAGTTTTTGGTGGAATTCATTAAGTTAGCTAGAAATTTGTGAAAGGCATTACCCAACAATTCTCACACATGTTCCTTGAATAGTGTTGGATCTAATGGAACTTCCACCCTTTATTTTGGTAGAAATATAGGCCTCCTTTATATATTTTCATTCCTTGTAGGTATAAAATATTATTCTATGTTCCCGTGCATGCACCTAGGGTTGTAACCTTTGTACGAATCCAAGGCTGCCAAGTGTCCAAATCTGCGGACTTAGAATATAAAGTACATTTCACGGAAATGAATAGAAAAGTACCAGTTGTGGCTGAATCCTTGTACAAAATGAAGTTCAAACATATGAAAAAGAATTAGTACTCACACGTCAACCAACAAACTCCCACAACCAATCAGATAGTGTGACATGTATGGCATGCTCCTCTTGCATTGTGGATTTTTAAATTTCCATAACTTCCTCCGAGATATATAAATCACGCAGAACTAGTCTTGTTAGAAATATATTGGCATGGGATACACTCTAGGATCTTAAAAATCATATTTTGGTGGGATATGGTAGGTTAAAAGAAGGAAACAAAATTAAAGACATTAATGTGTAGCTTCAAGCAACTCAACCACTCGTATTTAATGAAATATGTCCTCTTTCCTTTTTCCACAAAAAAATTACATGGAGGGATGGGTTTGAGAGAGATCCATGTTGATTTTCTCCATGTTCCCCTTCTTTTATTTAAAAACAATATTTCTGATTTCACATTGCATTATGCCCCAACAATTTTTTTTTATTTGTATTTTGTTAGGGAATTAAATGGTTTGTATAATAAACGGATTATAAATCCACCAAATCATTGCCAAAGATTATAGATTATGAAATGCATTTAAATTGAACATAGATTAAGATGTTTATATTGAATAT
Organism: Taxus wallichiana var. yunnanensis; assembly: GCA_018340775.1. Lineage (NCBI taxonomy): Eukaryota > Viridiplantae > Streptophyta > Pinopsida > Cupressales > Taxaceae > Taxus > Taxus wallichiana. Next base: position 261,733,583 of record CM031244.1, on the reverse strand, counting down.
TATAGAATATGAACATAAGTAAATCACATAAATGTAAATGACACAAAACACTAGATTTATAGTGGGGAAACCCAAAGGAAAAAACCCAACTTCAAAATAAAACTCGCATGTCTTAATAATTTACCAAATACTTTTACCCAAAACTTCCACCGCACTCCTTTGTCTCACAAAAAATAATTGCACACATATTCTCATAAATTACAATTCGACGATCACAATGATCATGAAAATTATAATTCTCACATACTTTTCCAATCTCATGAGGGATCACCCTATTTATATAGGATGGGTGAATCGGTCACACCATTTCACTCTAAACTGTGGAAGACCGACATAATAAATTTTAATAAACAAACTTTAAAATAACATGGGGTGTAAAGTGGTGGTCCACCTAAACGGTATCCCCACTTTAAATTATTTCCCCAACACTCCCCTTTAATGTTAAGTGGGGAATAACATGCCAAATTATTACTTTTTATACTAAATTATTTACAAATCTGTAAATCATCAATGATGATTAAGGATAAAATTTAAACAAGTGAAATCAAACAGATATTTCCATTAAAAAATAAATGGAAATCATATAGATCTTCCCATAAGATTTTTTAAAGAAAAGTGCTTTATATATGAAGACTTATATCATATTATGAATCCTTGTATAAAACAATAAATCTCCCATAGCTAATTCTTCGATGGGATTTATAAAAACAATCACATAGTTTGAACATTTACTTATCAAAAAATGCAAGAAGTATTGGAATTTTACAACAGTCCATTAAGAGGTTGAATTTTCATGCACATTCCCCCTCAATGACAACTCTGTAAGGCATAACAAGAGACAATACTTGCAAAAATTCTTGGTGAAGATATTGCAACTTTGATCTTTAGTCGAAAATAACTTGAGAACAATATCACCATTCAATAATTTTTCTCGAATAAAGTGCATATGAACTTCTATATGTTTTGTCCTTTGATGATAAACTAGATTGTTTACAAGAGAAATGTAATCCGTAGTTGTCACATAGAATAGTTGTGATTCCTTTCACTCCCATATTTCAGGTCCACTCCTCCCTTAGAAATAAAATAGAAAGAAAATATGTGGCATAGATTCAATGCAATTCAACGTAAACACGTGTCACAATTATCTTACTCTTCCAAGGAAAATTAAATTGTGGGCCTAAAACCTCTACAATAAGTAGAAATTGAAGATATTTGAATTCTTTGCGGGAAGAGAAATAATCCTAAAAAATCCAAAGAAAGCTTCAAAATAAAAGAACTTATTTAAATAATTCACACATCTCTAATGACTATAAAGAGCACAAAATATATATGTTTAAAATATCGTAGAGAAGGCAGTAAACTGCAAAGGACCAAGAACATAAAGAAAAGGTCACATAAGAACATACCTATGTACAAAAATGTATAAGCAATATCTATAGTTAAAAAATCATGAACTTAAGACATTATTTAGTCGCGGTCTCATATTACTAGTCATATGGTATTTTAGTGAAGAAATTACTAATTAACCCCTTCTTTTGGTCATTTTAATTTTCTTTTTATTTTAACTTACAACCTTCAAGACATGCTTTCCCGAGTCTCTTTTTGTCATTTTGTGTCATTTTAGCCTTTATTGGGGTGCCCATGCTAGTGCTAGGGCACCCATAAGCACTGATCCTAGTCGGGGCACCCCGATCCTCTTTCGACATTCCCGCCACTTTTTGGGAACTTTCTATTCATTTGAGAATTCTATATTTTTGGTGGTAGGACTCTTGTGGGTTAATTAAAAATTAGAAAAAGAGAAACATATAAATATAAAGTTATGATACCATGATGAGGGCCGAGGCACTATGCACTACTATCATCACCTAAGGTCAGATCCATCAAAGGATGCATTTACATCCATCTAGCTCTATCACAAGGCACAAATTTAGTTCATCTCGCATCACACCGCATAGGAGGGAATTTTATTCTATTCCATCTGCCATTCTATTACATTTCTACAAATATTTATTTCTCACTACTTTGACAAAGTGTGATTGAAAAAACAACACCTAGGGCATGATTGCACATATAATCACATAGAACTACATTAGGTCCTGCATGTAGTGCGGTGATACGATAATAAGTCCACCATTGTGGTCATGAGGACAATCTAAATCCTTGATATGTATAATTATTTTTAGGGTTTTGATGCTTATCTTGGGGTTTTTCGGTCTCATCTTAATTTCTTATTTCCAAAGAACACATTGTGTAGTCCAACAAAGCTAGTATGATAAGATGTGAACATAGGATATCACATAAAGACGCATAAGAGGAGGTTTAAAAATATTTTTTCATAGGTCAAGGGACCCATATCTCAAACCAAGGTTCCCTAAGATGCCATTGCAGCTATCCGTATGCCCTAGTCCACTCATATTGCCCAGATCTACACTTTTCTAGACCTCAACACATTCCTTTCCTCATCTTGTTTCTCCATCCATCTCTATGACACGATCTACAAAGTTATTCAAATCAGCTAATCTCTTTCTAACCCTACTTGTTAATTAGGGTTTCACATTTTTATGTACTTAGTTTCTTGGGTCACTTTCCTTATTTAGTTTAGCTCTTATTTACTATTGTACTTCTTAGATTAACTTCTAAAATCAAATTTTTACGTAATAATTTTGGTGAACCTGATGTATCCAACCCTTTCTTTTAGATCAAGTCTTCACCTTATGATCAATTCATGGCTCAATGTCCTTCTCCTATTTTTTCACCTACTAAGGTTTCGGTATAGTTAATACTCGTTGCTGATTTTATGTGTGTGCATACTCAACATCCTCCTTACTTTGTTATCCCTATGGCTAACACATCTATTAATATAGTAACTACTCGTCATACTCGATTTAATCATCCTACAACTCCACCCACTTTTATCCCTCCACCCATTACTTCGACAACTCATAATTATAAGGGCTATAACATCATTGAGAAACTTAAAAATACACCCGTGAACATTTCTCTTTGAACTTATTCCGTAATTCACTAGATTTTCATAACACACTAGAAGCTACTCTTCGTGTTATTCATATTTAAAGTGATAACTCTATGGTGGCCTCTGCAGATCTCATGAAAGCCCTTCACAATTTTTCACATTCCATATCTTAAATTGACAAAGATCTATCACCTTTTGCTAAAATTAATCCATGTGCACCTTTAATCATTACTACCATCATTAGCACCACTTGTATTAAACATGTACTTATTGATAATGGATCATCTATCAAATTATGTGTTTATTCTCTTCTAAAGCAATTGGGTATTAGTGATACTCTTATTTCTAGGAATTCTACTATCATCTGAGGCTATGACTCTACCACTCACACATGTTTAGGAAATATTTCATTAAATATCCAGGTTTTTCCTAAGATTGTTCTCACCGATTTCTATGTTATATATGTCTCATTTTAATTCAATCCTTTGTTAGATAGACCTTAGATTCACGCAATGCAAGTTATTCAATCTACTATTCACTAGTGTGTCAAATGTGTGTACGATGGCTATGTGCATAGTATTACCATAGAGCCAAATCCATTCAAATATTATTGTATAGACCCTATTACTGCAATAGATCAAGACACACACGTTTATAATGCTTTGTCAATCTGCAATCATAATAGGTTCCATGTGGGGACTCACTTCTTCCTCCGCTGTGGTTACTACGACCAAAAATCCTAAGTAAAAACTACTTCCATGTGCCCCTCCATCTACGTGCCCTTCATAGTGGCGATCATCATCCATGGATCTTCCTGCAAGGATAATCTGATGTACACTAAGATAAATGGCATCATGAATCTTGTCAAACAACCTAAAATCCTTGGTTTCATGGGTCATAGAGGTACATATATTGCAATAGCAAGACACATTCTTGTAGATCGTGTGTTGTAGTAGAGGATACCTACTTTTATCATGATACCCATGGAATATTTCATTGTCCTGCTTCCATGGTGCATACCACTTTCTGGGGACAATTGTCCTTTGTATTCCCTTCTCAATTTGTGCACCAAATACCACTATAAACCTCATGCAATGAGTTCACAGATAGCTTCTCCAAATTCTTGGGAATTGTAGTAATTTGAGCCTCCAGGAAAGAGCTTACACTGGTATCAATGCTCCTAACAGCCTCATCATGCAAGGTAGCTTCCAAGGCCTTACACGTGTATGTGAAATTATTGTGTGATAGTGCCCTTCTAAATGGTGTTATCAATCCCCCAAAAACATTGACCATGCTGAGAGGGGTGTATGTAATAAGATAGTTTTGAACTATGTGTTGTACTCTCACACACTCTTTGTCATTCCTTGTTGGATCTCCTTCAGAGCGTTGATGCTCTTCTACTCAAACTCAAGGATATTGAAATCTACTAGGAAGGAAATTTTCAATGTAGTGTAATCCAAGACCATTTGATGGGGGTCATACTTGTGGTACCAGCTATGTATGCGCCCTTGCAACATTTTTACAAACTGACATGCCTTTCACTCTAGGGTGGTGATGGTGATCCCCTTCACGTGCCATAGCAATTCAAACTTGTGCACATGCTCGTGTAGAAACCTCAATACCTTTGTAGTATGGTAGGTGAAAAGACATCTAAAAAATACTTGTGTGGGTGGTTTAGACCCTTGTCCACATGACCCATAATGTTGGTTTCATCTTCTACCGTATACACTACACCCACCATATCCTATCCCTTCTAACCCATTATATCCTCCATATCCACTAGGTCCACTGGGTCCTCTGGCCTCTACACCACAAGATCCACTTCCTATAGCCAAAAAATTTCCTGAAGTGGTTGTGCCTAGTGTTCCCAACATCCCACTAAACTACGTGTTGATGGTTTGTGATATTTCCTTATTGCTAGTTATGTGTCCAAAGGCCACTCCTAGATGTAATACCCAAAATTTATGTATTTGCACCTTGTCCAAAAATTCCTCTCGAATTTGGGAATGGTTTGTGCAGCCATAGATGTCCGAAATGAGAAATTATATCTCCTAGGCACAGATCGGTTACTCCCACCGATACCATCTTGTTTAGAAATATGTATCCCTTGATTTGGAAAAATAAGTTCCAAGGTTTGGTCACTAGGTGGATTCGATGCATGGCGATAGCTCTCCTTTTTCCATGTGATGAAGTTTCATCGAGATTTGAAGGGTCTTCTCTTCCACACTTGCCAAGATGGGAGAACACATACTATTTAGGTTCCACATCCTTACTTGTGCAAAAATGGGCAACTCAAAATTCTTCGTTATGATGAAAGTCATGGGTGAAGTATACCTAAGCTAAGGAAGTTCTGATGTTATTAGTTACTATTGAATTAATTAATGATTAAGTGAAATATGCAATTATGTGTGTTGTTACAAAATGTAACAGATCACATAGTCTACAATTTCATGATACCTTCAGAAAAAGAACACAAAGGCCCCGAAGGATAGCTGTGTTGTCTTGATGAAGACACAAAATTACAGAGTAGGTAAATTGTCAATTTTTGGGACATCGAGACATAAGTGTAGATTACGAAATTAGAGTTCATTACTAAATGTTATAGGTTCTCATTGATGTTCTTTCCTTCATGATTAAGACATTCAATTAAATGACTGAGTTGTTTAGTTTGTCATACAATCCATACAAAAAGCTGAAATGCAGGAAGAAATATACAACTCATTTTTAGAATTTAATGTTTTATTCACAAGGAAGGTCAAATGTTTCCCACACAAGCCGTGGGATGTGACTGAAAAGGAAATTACATCTTCTCAAGTAAGAGGTACACATGCATGAAATAAAAAGCAAAGGAGTATGAGTGAACCCATCATTACCTTTGTATATTCTTCATTGTGCAGAGCATCTCCTTATCATCTCCTTTCATCTCCATTATAGAAGGCATGGTACCTGAAAAGTAAAAGAAAGGAATCATCAATAAAGAGCTTAGGGTTAATCCATATTCCTACACTACCTAATTCGTGCATATGGATCTCTAAGTAACAAGAGATATAGATTAATTGAAGATAAAACTACATATCTCACTCAGAAAGAAGAAATAGAAAAAAGAATAAGAAACATGGACATAAGAGAGGCCCAAAAGCCTAATTTTTCTAACTATTTTCTTAAAGTGTGCAGATACAGGTTTCAGCCAAGAAGAAAGAATCATATATATGTTGGAAAGGACCAATGTAACTAAAAATCAGATATTGTATACAAATGGAAGAGGGTTAGAGTACAGAACAAAGAATATGCTTACAGACAAGGTACATTTTCTAGATTTCAACCAAAGGAAAGGAATTCTTGAAAAATTTTGCCAGGGCTTTGCTATGTTAAATGGATATTTACAATTTTTCCAATATCTATATCAAGCTGAAAACAAAGAAATGTAGTAAAAGTAATAGAACAAAGTATCTAAATCAAGGCTTATGCCTGATAATGGCATCAAAATAGATCAAGAATTGCTTAAAATTACTACAGGTATCAAAGAGTATAAGTGCAACTATAGGTTACAAATAGGCATTTCAAAAGTGAACTGAAGGAAGAGATGTACAAGCAACCACTTCATTTACAGATTTTATCAACATCATTCAACCTTGCAAACTCACACATATCCAAGTCAAAGAAATGTTACAGTATTTCAGAGATTGTCATTTCCATTAAAATCATATTCAAGTTACATTATCAGAGTGTGTACAGATCCAAACCATTGATAAAAAATTAATAGGAATCATCAAGTTCAGAGAAAGAAGAGCAAGCTCGAACGAGGTTGAATTTTAAATAACCAAGGCTAAGCCCAAAGACATACAGATAAACTCTCAATGAAAAATCTAGATCTAGGGATAGCCAAGCAAAATATGGAATACCCAGAACGTAAACTATCTAGCAAACCCTCCACATTCGGTTCGAAGAAAGCTAACAGTAATAACCAAGAAAGTTATGGTGACACAAGCTTATCAATATCAAGAAAAATAGAGTATTCATACTACTAAGCCATTCATAAAAGGGTGAATCCAAAGTTACCTCTAACCGTGGTCGAAAGAAGTTCAAACAGTAATGACCGAATCCTCAAAATTAAAGGAGCCACAAATTCTAACCAGAGATTTCAAAAATGGTCAAGAACCAAAGCCATACAAGTATGTATTCACAATTGCACAGAATTGAGCTTTAAGAGAATGACTATGGCAGCCAATAGACCATAGAGATCCTAAAAATAGAGAAGAATCGAGCTTTATAACTCACCATGGAGGCCATTGCATAGACCAAACGTAACATAGATGGGTATTGAATAATCAACAATAACACCCCATAAACATTCAAATCTCTAAATAGATCAAACATATGAAAATAAAAATCACAAGAGTTCAGGAAACCATTTTGCATAAGGAACCAAACTCAAATGCTCAGAAATAATGGCGTTGAAGAACTTTTTTCCAGGGATTCACCCGCATAGTGAAAGTCCAAATGAAATGATTTTTAGGGTTGAATTGATCTTACAATGCAAACTTGAGAGATGAATTAGTAGAATTCAACCATAGTTAAAATATCAATGATCGAAAATGACAAGTACATAGATCAAAGGCCAAATATCAAGCTCCACGATCAATGAAAACCATTGTTAAAACACATTTAATGCAATTTAAAAAACCTAAATCATGCTTTGAAGATCAATGATAACAAATCGACAAGTACATGGATCAATACTCACAAATGTATCATCAGAATTAATGCAAAGTAGTCCAAGTGAAATGGTGGTCGATTGACCAAAATTTTCAATTTTCAAATTTGTGAAGTGTAAAAATTTCTTCTGCATGCCCGAAAGTCCACATAGTACACGTGTCACCATTATATCAAAAGCGAAAGAGCTAAGGTCAGGAGTTATTTACGTTTTCAAACTTTAAATTGTAAAAGGTTAAAATCTCAAAATAGCCCCACAACCTTGCAAGGAAAAAGTCAATACAATGGCAAAACAATGGAGAGTGGGAGCCTCATTAAGTTTTAAAACTTTAAAATTGAAAAATTCAAAAGTTCCAATCATTTCTGTAAGCTCGAGCCCTCGGTAATGAGAAATTTAAAGCCACGAGGAGAAGAATAAAAGATCAATTCCACATAGTATTGGTGGAGCAATGTGCCTTATCAAATTTTTGAGACTTAATACAAACATTCCTAAAAACTTCAAAAAGGTCCAAAAGTCTACTAAAGGAGTCAAAGATCAATGGTGCAGGGCCATCAAAGGACAGATATCAGTGGTTTCAATAAGAGACAAAACCCAACCAATGTTAAAAATGTATATACATGGCGAGTGGATAGGAAACCCTAGTTGGGTTGAGTTAAAATGCCACCAACAAATAGCCAAGGGTTGACTCATCATGCAGAAGGGGCCAGCCCATGTGTCCATCAAATAATCATTGCAATATTGACTTAAGTCTGAAACTATAGTATATGCTCCAAATAATACAAGTGCCGACCAAATCATTCCCACAATGATCACCGAAAAGGTGAAATATTTTAATCATATACTATTCAAACATCAAAGCCAACAAGTATTATATGGTCGTGCATAATCAAAAGGTGGTCGAGCATGGTGTGGTGACTTTTACAAAGTGCCCCTTATGTATCTAAACCATGGTAATGTGTTAGGTCCACAAAGGTGGCCAAACTCTCAAGACAAATCCATATATCAAAGGGTGGTCCCCACATGAAGCTATCACATGCACAGGAGTATTTTTGCATGCTTTCACAATAGGATAGAATAGAGAAGAAGACAAAGTTGCATGTTCATGGAGAGAAACTTGCCTAGCAAGCAATCTTATTTTTAGCAAGTTATTCATCCTTCTCTTCTTCAAAATAGAACAGATCAACTTTAGTTTGATCGTATTGTAACTAAGTCTAATAATGTCTATTTATAATTACATGCTCTATTTTTTATTCCTTTATCTATTATTAAATAAAGGATAAAAATAGAATGCATGGGCAAGTATAAAACTTAGGATATTTTTAGGAAGAGGGTGAATTTTTTTTTTTCAGTATATTGTGTGCCTTTCAGCAAAGCACAAGGGGAACTACTAGAGGACTTTTTGGATATAGGAGTACTAAGAAATTTTTGTTATTTTTGCCTTCCGATTGTGAAGTACTTTCTACCTTAATAATTATTTACGGTGTTATGTATGTTTCTATTAGTCTTGTGAATGTAAATTCCCGATTAATCATCTTACCCTATTGCAAAATTCAATAGTTTCTGCATGATATTAATGTGCATGTTTAGCTTAGCAGTATTGTTGTGATAAACTCCCTCAATACCTCCAAGTGTTTTTCCCTTAATATTCTATAGAATAACTATTAGTTCATGCACATAAAACCTTTCACATAACAATTGTGCATATACTCACCAAATCCGTCATACAAATTTGGTGTATCACCTTAGTTTAATTATTTTAAAGTCATCTTCTTCCCCTAAACCTGAGAATCAATTTAGGATACATCAACAAGGAACCGACCTTGATTCCAAAGACACACCTCAATATAGGTATACCATCAAACATGAGGTGTTTCCATTGTATCTATGAAAGAGAGAGATCAATTTTACAAGCTTAGAAAACCTACAACCATCTCTCTACAAGGTGCACTTTTGAGAGATAACAACTTTTTTATATTTCCCTACTACTAGTTGTGTGTCCCACACCACTCCCAGATGCAATACCCAAAATTTATGTATTTGCACCTTGTCCAAAAATTCCTCCGAATTCGAGAATGGTTTATGTAGCCATAGATATCTCAAATGAGAAACGATATCTCTTAGGCATAGATCGCTACTCCCACCGATACTAACTTGTTTAGCAATAGGTATCCCTTAATATGGAAAACTAAGCACCAAGGTTTGGTCACTAGGTGGATTTAGATGCATGCCGACGACTCTCCTTTCTCCATGCAACAAAGTTTCATCGAAGTTGAAGGGCTTCTCTTACACATGTGCCAAGATAGGGTAACACATACTACTTAGGTTCCACGTCCTCTAGGTGAACCTCAACTCCTTCCTACAAATATTTATCTCTATAAATCCATCACTCCTATAACCTCACATTTTCTAGCCAACTCCCTTTCACGTGCCTCATTGTACTTGATTCATCTTTCTTCCCTTTGATTTTCAGTCACAATATCTTCTATTTTCATCCACCCTAGCTTTCTCATCCAACACTCGTGAGAAGTTTATCCGCCATAGGGAATACCTCCAAACATAATGTAATGATCAATATATTCATAGGAAACAAGAGAGCATGTAAAAATGATTATCTCGGATCCCTTAAGAACTCAAACTCAACAACCTCTAGACAAGATTACAGAAATGACGTATTCTAGCTTATGGTTAGTCAACACTCCCGTCCACCAGGTGGTCAACAACATATGTCCAAGTTATATTAACATCCTCTAGCTTTTGGTAACCATCTTTAATCCATATGCATGATCTATAGTACCATCTTCGTCTTGATACATATGCTAAAAGAAATTCATACACTTCCACCGGAAAATAACAAATAAAAGTTTCATACAACTCATGGTAAAGTTATCTTCTACCCATCTACATGTATTAAACTCAAGTCCTTTAGTGAATATTTTAGCAAACTCATCCTCCATACTCTTGAACCATGCTTCAACACTTTCCAAGGTCAAAAACTTTGTCATCAATAGAACCAAGATGTAGCCATTTCTGATAACTTCGAAACAAGTTCCTAACAACAGAACCAAGAGGTAGTAATTTTTATGTCCTTAGAACAACAAATAATCCCATGCATGCCAAACTATCACCTAATGGGTGCTGGGTGCTCACCCAAGGAAAGCATGGGCACCGAGCCCCTCCTTTATGTGAGTCTTGTGAGAATACATTTCATAGTGATAGAAACTTATACGAAAAAAGGTAAATAACCATGCATTCATTTTGAGAGTTTTAAGATGAGTTATTATATCTTTATACCTAGTTTGATAAAATAAGAACCATAAAACAAATAACATATATCATTCATACCATATAGGAAATGCACTAGGTTTTACATCCATGATCAATACATATTTTGAATGAACCATTTATTTCATATTGATCATAAATTAAAAACCATATTACATTCACAAGGTCATACTGTGCCAATGTATCAATAGAGATAAGACTCATACATCATAAGTCGTAACTATGCTTCCCATAGGATAAAAATAGTTTTATCGACCCATCCCTCTGACAAGCTATTACTCCTACGGTTCTCTAAATGAGAACCTCAACTCTCTAGAACCTCATACTATTTCTCAGCTTCTTCACCCTTCCATTCTCTCTAGTCATGCTCTCTCCTTGATAGCATCTCTTTAGTCTTGTCTCTCCTTATTCTACCTGATAATCTCTATATATAGCTTTATTGCTCACTATCATGCCCTTCTAAAGTAGCAGATTAGTCCCCAAGTGCCAATGTGGTCCTCTAATGGAGCATGGTTATTCTTATCTAGGATCTCCACTCTCTGCAATGATGTCTTTCTGGATCCTTCCATTAGATGGAATATTCCTTTCTTGACCACCAATTTTCTAGGTTGGCACCTTATCCACTTTGTATGCTTAGTCGGGTCACACTTTTCTCATGTGCTTCCCGGACGCCGAATATGGCTAAGTTCTCAAACTCTTTTCTTTTCGTTGTGCGTGCACCGTGGGTTTTACTAAACCCTTATAAAAACCTTGTCCTATGTGCCTTCACCACACCCTCCACTTTTCACTTTGCTCCCACATAATCACGTGCCTTCTTGTACTCATCCAATATTCTCGAGTCACAACAGTTATTTCTCACTAGTTTCACAAAGTGCGACTATCACAAGAGCACCTAGATCATGATTGTACACATAAGCACATAGAACCACATCAAGTATGAGTTGTAGTCCAAAATTTAGTTATTAAGTCCACAATTGTGGCTATTGAATACAATCCAACACATTCATATGTTTCTTTCTTTTTTAGAGGTTTTAATATTTATCTTCGTGTTTTTAGGTCTAATCTTAATTTCGATTTCAAGTGACATATCACGCAATCCAAAGTGAAGCTAGTGTGATAAAAAACAAAGACAGATGATCACCAAGTGACACCTATGAGGAGGTTTATAGATATTTTTCATAGACAAGGGCACCCATATCGCATAGTTGGGTGCACATAGATGCTAATGTACCTATCTTTATGCATCCCAATTCACACAAATTGCCCGTGGATGTGTACTTTTTTGGACCCCAACACAATTATTTCCTCCTTATTTCTCTATGCATCTCCACAACATCAGATAATAATTTTATTAAATTAACTAAGATATTTCTAACCATACTTGTTAATTAGGGTTTTACGTTTTTATTTACTTAATTTCATAGTTCACTTTCCTTATTTCGTGTAGGTCTTATTTATTGTTGTACTTCATAGATTAAATTTTAAAATCACCTTTTTTAGTTAATCAATATGTAATCAATAAATCATCAAATATTCATAATATTTTAACGTAAATTGGATTTATTCACCTAATTAACTTGAATTTGACAACGGTGTAACTAGGGTTTCATAGATCTAAAAAAACCTTAAACTTATTTACTCCTATAAAATTAAAAAAACTATATCTATCATGCATAATATAACCACTCGATCTAATACCATGTTATGGAATTGAAGGGAATGTATAATTAACGAATTATAAATCCAAAAATAATTTTCTAAATATTATAGATTATGAAGTGTAGTTAAATTGAACATATATTAATTTTTTTATATTAAATATTATAGAACACGAACATAAGTAATTTTTGGGCCATACGATATTGACTAAGTCCCAAAGGGCACGTGCACGCACGACTAGTGAAGAGGATGGGAACATGAGGAAAAGTGCATAAAACATGGGGTTTTAGAAGGGTTTACTAGAAACCATGGTGTGCATGCAACGCTGAGAAAAGGATTTCAGGACTTCGTCATATTCAGATTTCCAAGAGGCACTTGAGGAAAACTGTGACTCGACTAAGTGTGCTGAGTAGATAAGGTGTCGACCTTGTGAATTAGTGGTCAATGAAAGAATATTACATGCATGGAACATTCCTAAAAGACATCATTAAAAAAATTGGGGAGCTCAGATCAAAATAAGCATGCTCCACTAGAGTACCACCTTGACACTTAACAACTAATCTGCTATTTTAGGATGACATGGTAGTAGGTGTTAAACCTATTTATAGAGATTATCGGGTAGAATAAAGTGGGAGTGTCATCGAGAGATCCAAAGAAGAAGAGGTACATGGTGTGATAAGCCATAATAGAGTAGATGGAGCTCTGTAGAAATAACAAAATATTTTAGGGGTTGGGGTTCTCATTAGAGGACTATAGGAATGTTAGCATACCTAGGGTACTAGGTCTACTAAATTTTTAGAAAAGAGAAGAATAGATAGAACTTATGATGGTTGAATCATGACATATTGGTCTTAGATGACCATTTTTGATGTAATGTGCTTACTTGAACTATGATCAACATGAATATATGGTTTAGTTATAAATATATTATTCATGGGTGTAAACCCTACTACCTTTTTATTTTTGTTATAGATCAGATCTACTATCTCGTATGATGTTCATTTTGTTATCCGAATGGGTATGTTAGCGTAATGAATCATCCTATGCTTTCATAATATATGCACAATCATTTAATTTTTGGAACTTAGTATGTCATTGATGGCAACATCTTCTCACAATTCTCACATAAAGGAGGGGCTCAACGCCCACGCACACCTTGGGTGAGCACCCAACACCCACTGGGTGATAGGCTGACGTGCATGGTGTTAAAATGTTATTCTATGGGCATAAAAATGACTACATTAAATAACATAAATGTAAATGACAAAGAACAAATGATATATAGTTAGGAAACCTAAGGAAAAAACCCCACTTCAAATTAAAGAACTTAATGTATTAATAATTTCACAAATACTTTTACCTAGCACTTCCACTTCACCCCTCGGTGTTAGAGAAAACAATTACACAAAAAATTTTGTAATTAGAGTTCACAAATCACAATGATCATGAAAATTATCATTCTCACATAATTTTCCAATCTCGTGAGAGATCACCCTATTTATATAGGATGGGTGAATCGGTCACAATGTTTCACACTAAACTGTAGAATACCGACATAAAACATTTTTTTTTAAAAGTTAAACTAATATGGGGTGTAAATTTTTCGTCCACCTAAACGATATCCACACTTGACATTATTTCCCGATAGTAGTCCTTCTACCCCAAAAACCAATAACTTCCTTCCATGTGGAATGAGATCTAAAAAAGCAACCAACACACAACGATTGGTATTCAAAATAAAATAATAGTTTGTATTATATAATTATTATATATATATATGTATTTGTCACAGTGATTTTTTTTGGCTATACTCTAACAGTAAACTATAAAGTTAATTTAATATGTAATTTCCTCATGCAACATTTTTTCTATTTTTAGGGCATGCATGTCAAAATTGTATGTATTTAAATACATATTTTTATCCAATATAAAATATGACATATAATTGTCAATAAGATCATAATCATTATAAAGTAAGAAAATCATATAGAAAATGGTGAACAAACGTTACAATTATTACCAACATAATTTTATATATTGATTTGTTCAACTATTATATGATATAGACTACATTACTTTAATACTTATCTTATATTATGTGTATCACCTATTAAGGATAGTTGTTTAAACAACATTTCCTAATCCATTTACAACTATTAAATTATCTATCTCAAATCAGCTTTGGAGAGACCACAAAATTCTCCTTAGGCTCTCCTTTGTTACTTACATTACTACAACCATTGTTTCATAATTGTAATGAATATTTTTATCTCTCCAAACTATATCCAAATTTTTAATAAATATTTCTCCTTTTTTACATAGTTCTCTAAACCCCTAAAAATAATGGATTATCCTCCACTTTATATATCTGTAGTATTTTCACTGTAGTATTTACTACATTGATACATGTATCAAGTGCAAAACAAAATGATATTTCAAATTGTGCAGACATAGATAAAATAAATTGACCAACAGAACCTCTTGGTTCAATATTTTCATTGTTTGATGGGAAATTTTGTTACCTTAAAAAATTTCACTTTCGAACTAACAATCCATCTAATTCAAGAAAAAGAAAATGTTTCATTCAAGGTAGTGCAAAAAATAATATTCGGACACATTATTACATTATATTAATTTACAATACAATAATTCTAGTATGTTACTAAGAATATATTTATACCTATATCCTTACATATTACCATTGTTTGTATATTAGTGTCTCGAGCTTTCGATTCTGCAAATGTAAGAGTTGTAATTAATAAAATTTTAAGAAATTGATTCCAACCAATGTTGAAATGTATTGAATTTTAGGTAAGGAAACAATAGTATTTGATACCTATCTGAGAATAATTTTTCATAATTGGTGGTATAGGGTTCAACACAACTTCTGTATTCACCATTGTTAGTTGCATGTCTTGATGTGGAACATCTTACTGATTGGAATTGTGAATATCACCCTCAGGAATAACATTTACCTCAAACTAATTTTATTCATTGTTTAGACTTGTTGAAGAACCACTCATATATGTTTGTAGAGTAGATTCAATATTATTTTCCATGAAATATATAAGCCCAATTAAAAATAAAACATTTTTAATAATTAAGAGGTGTCTATTCTCAAATACATATTAGAGGAAGCTTCATTTTTAAAATTATTAATAGGTATCTCTCCTTGCAGATCAATTTTGAAATAGGAAAAATATGCACTTTGTGTTCAAAGTAAAAATGTGACCTCTATTATTCATCCATATTTTCTATATGGGAACAAGATTGTCCCCATTCTAACCAGACCCATTAGAAAAATGTACAGAATGTATAGATGTTACAACTTTACTTTATCTAGAATGGGAATATACCCATTTTGAATATTCTCAATTAGTGATGAAATTCCCTATCTTATATGTTTTCCTTTATGAGCTCTGTGTTTAAATTACATAAAATAATATAATATGAAAACTTGAATAAAAAAATCTTAATAAAGGGTAATCATGTGGATCCTTATTTAGAAAATTATATTATTATTTCATCTT
Source organism: Taxus wallichiana var. yunnanensis (assembly GCA_018340775.1). Lineage (NCBI taxonomy): Eukaryota > Viridiplantae > Streptophyta > Pinopsida > Cupressales > Taxaceae > Taxus > Taxus wallichiana. The sequence continues at coordinate 261,717,424 of CM031244.1, read as the reverse complement.
GAGCTCCTTCTTTGGATTTTCTTCTATATATATAAGGCAAGTCCTATGCACATTTTATGTTTCCTTTATTACATTTGTACCACCATACAATATTAAAATGGGGGATGAATCAATGTTGCATATGTTAATCATGTGCTCTGAAAAACACATAGATATCTCATGTTTGAATGGATGTTCTGTAGTTATATCCCCCATATCATTGGGTTTGACAATATTCAAGGGCTCATCATGTGACCACCAAATTCTACTACCATATCTTCATCAAACGTTTCATTTAAAGTATGTACACCACATGTGCTAAAAATTATTGACAACCCTCTTAGCCCAAGATATTCATTTACAACCCTATAACACCCTTCTAAAATGGTTTCATTTGTTTTTTAGTTTTTGTTATGTAGATGCCTATATAATTATGAAACAAATATGGTTGACAATAGGTAAAAGAAATATGCATAGATATTTCATTACCAATGCATGTGTGAATTTCTATTATATCACAATATTTAAAAAATTAGAAATAATTACTTCTACACTTTGAGTCGGGACAAATGGTTTTCTAAACCTCCGAATGTTACCTTCACCGAAAAGGATAAGAACATTAACAAGTAAACTCATGTGTATCTAGTTCTCTTAGTAGTTAGTTAATATTAATAGAATATATGTATAATTCAAGGAGCTCAATAACATTCTTTGAATAATTTGTGACATCTTCTTGACTACCTTCCCTAATTGAGTAGACTTCCCTTTCTTATTATTCTTTTCAACTCAAAACTCTTTATAGAGTTGATAAAAATGTGTATAATCCATTTCAAATTTCTCAATCACATTTGTTTCTCTACATACCATAATAAATTATTTTTATAACTCTAGTTTGCATATATGATATAACATTTATTCTTGTCGATCTATTTTCCTTTACCATCTTGCAAGAATCCTCCAAATCTATTGAATTCACACCATTTTATATTTTAAACCAAACTTCACCACCGATACATTTATCGGTAAGAATATATAATTTTTCATCGACATACCCTTTGTGCCTCTCAAAAAGCCTTCTTTAAGTTGGTCTCATGAATTTATTTTGAATTCGGGTTAGTAGAGGTTTTTAAACAACATGCCAATCCACCATTAACATATAAATGAAAACTAATACCCATTTGTCCCAAGTTTCATCTAGAAGACTAAGGAATGGAATATTTTCCCTCAAGATATCTACCTTTTTTGTCTGAAAATGAGTAGACACTACCTCTTCAATGACTGCATGTCAACAAAATAAATATTTTTTTGTTACACACATGTTATAACACAAGAAAATATAAAGTTATATTTAACTCATTTATTTATGCAGTAAAATGAAAATACCTTCAAATTTTCTTACTTTTCATAGCTAGAACCAGCATGTTGTTGTTTATTTTATTGGATCTACCTTGATCTGGATTTGTACAAAATATCAATAAATATCTTCAACCCATGTTTTATTGACCATATTATATTGTTTGAAAATGTTGATTATTTTATCTATTATTGCTTTTGAAGATAGAATATGAGCCGACCTTTGCTTTATTCTTACATGCATGATTCAAAATCAAGATTGCACAAGATAATCTTTTGGGCTGAAATAGTGTTTTTCCCATCAATAACGTAGAATTAAATTTCATTATCTTTTATATCATGTTCAAACTTAATCTCAACAATATTTCCGGTTGAATTTTTTAAAGGGAAGAAATATTGCATTCCAATGAAGAAGCATATGATTAAATAACATGAATTTTATAAGGTGACTAATACTTTTTGAATCAAATGTCGATAGTGATATAGTGGTGGATCTTGATGGAATCACCCAACATTAATAGTGAATGATTTTTCCTTACATAAAACAGGTTGAATTTTTCGGATGTTGCAAATTCACATTTTTAAAATGAGTTTCTAATAATTTAAAAATATTTTCTCCTTTATAGATCACTTAAGCTCATGGAAGTGTGATACTTGAGTATCTTTTCCCATCTTAGAAAATTTTAGTCTTCTAAAAATTCTAAAATTTTTAGAATTTAAGTTTTTTTACCAAATTATTTGTGCATATTCGGGCGATGGGAAACAGATGAAGTAAAATCATATTGATAAAGTTTTTAAAATACACTCATAATCCTAATACAAATATTATGACTATCCTGTTTACCAGTTATACACCTCTCAATATATGATTTTTTTCCAACCATGACTATATCAAGAATCTTTGAGATGTTTTATAGATTGTTCCATCCCACCTTTTTATATAAAGTGACCTGTAACTCATTGTTTTTAGTATTGAGCATGTTCTTTCATTATTTTTTATATTTTCAACTTGAACACATAAAAAAATATTTGATATAAAATGCATGCTCAATAGAACAACCTTCTCTAGTTGTTTTCCATAAAAATATTCATAAAACAACCATAAATCCTTGTGGTATTTATTTGGACTATTAAGTTCCAAAAATTGTTCCCCATCCCTCCTTTCCCATTAGTGGAACTAGCTATAAATTCAATTTCTTTGTATGGTGTGGTGGTAACAAGAGCCATTTTTCATGTTAATATAAACTTTGTTAATAAAAATCTACATTTCCCTAATCATTGTAATAGTCATATTCCCAATCCAATCATTTCCTTTAATATTGTATGTCCTTAATTTTCACATTTAGGGTAAATATAGAACCAATGAGATTCAAAGATAATTGTACATGAAATTATGATTAGAATGGGAAGAATTCCATTATTATACTACAAGCTCTAGACCATTTGGACTATTTCTTAAGTAAATTAATTATATTAGAGATAAAATAGGAATGGTCAAGAGCTAAAAATATGGGTGGTCCAAACCTAAAAGTATGAATTGTCTTGATCTAGAAGTATAGTTTACATCATATTAAATTATTTTTAAAAAGGGTTGAACTAAATTTCATAATTACAATCTAGTAGGCATATGACCATTCTCGAACTCTCAGAAATATAGAAGGAATCAAAATTTAGGAATGGAAATATAAAACATGGATTTTATGAGAATGGATAGAATGGAAAAATGTCCATTCTCATTCAAATCAATTATATAGAATGATTTTATTCATTCTCAGGCACTCACCTTTCTCTTTTAGTCTATATTTAACCTAAATGTCAATGGATACATGCCCATCATATTCTTTCTCATACGACTATCTTTCTCATTTCTTCAGGGATGAATGAGAATCGACAATTGTCGATTTTATTCACTCTCATACAATCATATTTCTCATTCACTCTATATTTAACATGAATTTTACTTGACAACTACCCATTCTATTCTATCTCATTCCTTTAGGTTGAATGAGAATGGGATGTTTCCATTCTATTCACTCTCATATAATCATATTTCCCATTCATTCTAAATTTTACATAATGTGAATGGAAATTTATTCATTATTTTACCCTCAATACCTATTTCTAACTGCAAGTGCAATGACCTATCATCCAACATAGGTTGGTTGCTCATCTCGAGGCATGCACGGGTGTCGAAACCCTCATTTATGTGAGATTTACAAGAGAGTTATGTCATTAATGGAGTATAATTTACAGAAATAGAAGTACATTCATCCATATCTACACATTAATGCATCACAAAAGCTAAATAATAATGTAAAGATTACACGGAACTAGATATGAGTCATGATAAGCCATATAACATGAGAGTTTACACTCGTAAGTAAATTGTACATAATAGATCCATGTATATCAATTTAACAAAATTTTGGTAGTCATAGTACATTAAAAGGGTCATCTCAAACTATGTACATCAAATGATAGAGACTCATTTCCTGTGAACTCCGTATGATCAAAGATCCTAACTATGCTTCTTCCCATTCTATCCCTTATTACAGATCCCATTACCCATACATATTCTTAATGGTATCCCTTATAACCCCGTAGTAGTACTAAATACTTTAAACCTAATCATAATGAACTCCAAACCCTTAGCAATTCCTAACATTTATGTAGAACTTTTTACTCTCCTTCTATTTCTCTACCTTCTTTATGCATTCTCTCTGTATTCTCTCTATGTATCTCTATGTGTTTATGTTTTCTTCATGTTTCTATATGTGTGCTCATGTCCCAAGCACATATTTAAATATGATCATCGACCACTACCACAAATTCTTTTATGAGCAGATCAGGTTGCAAGTGTGTCGATGTGGTCCTCTATTTGTGAATGCTTCTCCTCTTTACAAAAATTCCACTAAGCGTAATGATGTCTCTATGACTATTTCCTTTTTGGAATATCCTTTTCTTAACCTCTAAGGTTCCAAGATGGGACCTTATCCATCCATCATGCCTAGTTGAGTCCTCACATTTTTCCTCAAGTGAATCCATGATGCCAAATATGGATAAGTCCTTTAAACCCTTGTTCTACCTCCCACGTGCACCCTGGTTTCACTTAAACCCTTCTTAAACCCCTTATTTCCCACACATTTCCTTGAGTTCCCTTCTATCTATTGATCCTACGTGCACACACCTCTTGGTACTTAGCCAATATTTTAGGGTCCAACATCACCCCACACTACGCATGTTCTTTTATGTCATTGGAAACATTTTTCTTCCTTAAAGAATAAAGAATATAGGTATTGAAAAAATTAAAGAATGGAAGGATGTTAAAAAAAAGGAATAAAAGAATGTGTTACTATTGCATGAGGAGTGATAACTCCTTTCTTTTGGATGCCTCAATATTCTTCCATGCGTCTACTTTTCCCTGAGCCTACTGAAGTAGGTAACCCACTTATGTGCTTACTTCATCAAAACTAAGTTCCTCGCTCTTAGATTTCGGTGTATCTACAATGTTTTACAAATGCTTACTAAAATCACCTAGTGCATCCATCGTGTAAGTGAATTAGAGGTACAAATCCTTTAGCTTATTCTTAATCGAACCCTACAAGGTTTCAATTTCTTCTAGTTTCTTCTCAATTTCAGCAAGGATCTTGTTGTGTTCCTCCATATTTCCTTTGTTCTTTTCCCCGGAATTCTTTTGGATCCTCCTCATGTGTAGAAACCAATATTCTTGCTACCCTATCCCTATTGGCACAATTTTCATTCATGACTTCAATCATTTGTGCGGTGTTATTTATTGTGGCAAGGATCTCAGACTACTAAGTCACTGTCTCACCAATCTTCATCTTTTCCTCATCCTTCTGGCATGCCATCACCTCCTCTAATGACTCTAATGCAAGTGGTAACCTTTTCATGGTGAGGATGCGGGTCAATTCTTTGAAGAATCAAATGGTTGAGTTGTATTTTTGCTAAGGTGGGGCCATGTCGGTGCTTCAACATTATGCCATATTAAATGGCCTCTATCTTGTTATGGATTTTACACACCTTTGAATTTTCATCCCTCATCTTGTGCCTTAATTTCACACTGATCAATTCCTTATTTTTATCTCTTTGTCTTCCTCAATGATCTCCTCATTTTTTTCTCAAGCTCTTCCTCCAAGACCCATATCCTTTCAATCTCCATCAAGATTCTTTCCTCCACCTCCATTGATGCTTTGTTGAGTGCATTACAACATTTCTCATTAGAAATTTGTTGGGAATTTACCATAGGGTTAACTCCATTGGGATATGGTAGCTTCATCAATTCATCTCGATTTACCTTGAACTTGGTTTCATTAATATGGGACTCAAAATCCCAAGATAACATCTTCCTTGTGTGTGGGTACACACCTTATTCATTAAAAGAAGACCAAGAAAAGAGTTGGTTTTTGGTCATGGTTATTTTGGAAGCACGTACGTAGGACCTTATTTGGATCATTAATGTATTTCATTTCTTATTCCTACACCGCTATTATGCCCTTTCCACCTGTGTGAGCTACTTTTGGGAAGTTTACTACTAACTTGAGGTCTTTGCCCATGTTTCTATACTCCTTTCCCACAATCATGATTTCCTTTATTTCCTTCAAGATTTCCTTGGAACTTCACTTGAATTTGTGATCCACAAACTATTGGATAATTCCTGCCACTTCACTCTCTATGGTATTATCCATCTTCTCCTAGGTCGGGGTTGGGGTGTTTTGATCCTTCATGTTTACTTCCTTGGTCTCCCATTTTTCATGAGTTCCTTCTTCATTCTCATCCTTCTCTTCATTTCTTTCTTCCTATGACACGTGTATATCATACGAATGATTCTAAGACTCATTCCACTCCTCATCATTTTAATCACGCTTTTCGACCTCCATGCTTTCTCTGTTTTAACTAAGTATGTCCCTTTTGTAACCCTTTGCTTCTTACTTACTAGTGATTCCAGTTCAAGGGAATTCTCTTTTCTTGTTTCTTGGTTGAATCTTCCCTTATTGGCGACTCTTCCTTCTATGACAAATCTTCCTTCTTTGGTGAATATTTTCTCATGGGAGACTTATTCTAGTGGATGTAAGTACTATTGCCGATGCCCGAATCCTATGCCTCTCTTTGTATGCGTGCTTGGCACATTTTTCTCAAGAGTTTATCCTCTATCTCTTTTCCTTAGTGCATTCTTCTTCCATTTGGTGGGGTCCTTAGGAATGGAGACATTCTCTTCACCATAAGCACCCTTTTCATACTTACGTATTATGCGCAAATAGACCCTCGCTATTGTTCTCCTGCAATAAGTAATGTTATTATTTTTAACATGTGCACGTCATGGGAAACATACTTGTCCACATAGGAAAACTTCTTGTGGTATATTAGTTTCCTTCGCAGCTCATGGTAGTCTTAAATAACTACATTCGGATCAAATCTGAGTTTCCTCACCTCTTTGAAATGATTGAACCCAACCTTTGGAAGTACTATGCTTATGAAGGAGAAAGAAAAATTACACCAAGGAATCTTGGTGTCATCTACCATAAAAGTAAATATACTAATGTAAAAATATTTGTATACGACGAAATCATCTTCTCCTTCCACTAGTAAAGGCAATTATTCTAGTATTCTCCATTCAGCCCTAAATGCATCGTGCATCTACTTATCAAAATTTTATAGGAGCACCTTATGAGCGGTCATCATGGTGTCACATGTATACTATTCAACCCTATTACTTGGGAGGGGTTATCATCCTGGTATTACCAAAAAAACTTATCATTCCCATTGGGCACTCCAATCTTTGAAAAGATAATGGTGAGGAGGACATTACCAAACATGATCTTCTCTTTGTCGCGTGTGGAATCTATAATATCCTCTACAATGAAATCTGATAGGTTATAGATTGTTCCCTCCGAGATATTACGACACACATTCAACTAGGCCTTGTTGATATGTGTTCATCTCTCTTGCCAATTCAGATTTGTAACCAAGTGGGTAACCATACTCATCATCGGGTCAATAATTGCAGAAATGTCAAAGTAGCGTGAACCCTTCTTGTAGTCATAAGCCTCAACAGTCTTCTTAATGGCTTCCTTGTCTTCCAAGTCATCATCCAATGAATCTCCTTCACAGATAATTTCGGTGAACTTAGAAATTATATGGGGTTATGTGCATCCTCTAACATGTGAAATATAAGTGTTCTTCATACATGCATGACATCAACCATTTGTATAGTCACTCAGGATTTCCGAAATAGGGAAACTCGTAGAGTTGTAACAACCCAACCTTCTCCATTTTTACCTTAACCTCATCATCATAGATAGGCATTCCATCTGGTGTCCTCTTCTCTATAGGGTGAACCAATTCTAGTGCCATTTCACTCTCTGTGGTGCTCAATCGATGGTTTTAATCACTGATAGTCATATTCTTGATGTGAGACACCCATTCTTTACCGAGTAATATGCCATATGGTAACTACATTTCCATGTACCATTATTTATTAAAACTGGTAGAGATGAATTTTTTTCCCTTTCCCTTGCCCTTCTTCATTGAAACATTTAATAATTTCCTTGGTTTCATTCCTTCATCATGTCCTTACAACTTATTCCTCTCTCTTGGTCCTGGCTCTGCTTTATTTTTTTTCTCCACTCTTTGCACAAATTCATTGAAACCTCATGCCCTAGCTATACAACCCAAACCTAGCAAACAATTTTTTCCGAAGAAGATAGCATAACACACATATGATTCTTCCTCAACCTTTTATGCTTGTGCCCATGTAATTTTTCCACTCGGTTTTCTCGATCAAACTAGTTATGCATGCAAATCTTCACAACTCTTCTCAAACTTTCTTTACAAAGATGCACTAGTTTGCAAGATCTATTTGATAACTTAAAATGCAAGGTAGAAAATAATGCACCCGATATTCTAGTTATATTTTTTTCTTTTCTCCACAATAAATGTTATGCCACGTACCAACATACTTTCACAATATAGGTGGATATTTTCCAGCACCAAACTTCAACACTTCTCCATGCTCAAACCTACTTAAATACTTCCACAACCTTCCTCTGATGCACAACTACCTCACCCATAAATTTATTCATGCTTTCTCACGCATTGATTTCAATTCTTTCTCTATGTCTTAGACCAAGTTATTTCCATTTCTGTCTCATGTTGCTCCTGCCATTTTACCCTTGTACATGGTTTCTCAAATCCTTTTGACACAAATATTCCCTTATGTTCACCTTTTCCATGCATTATCGTCCTATCTACACCTTTTTTCAACCCAAACCATCCACAACCATAGCTTGCAACACTTGTTTCAACTTGGGCCATCCATAACCATAGATTCCAACACTTGTCACATCAATCCACCTAACACAAAAATGGATGCATTGTAATCGATCATAGAAAATATTTTGAAAATAAAAGTGGATACCAACACACAAACATGCACAAAACAAAGCAACGAGAAAGGAAATAGAAGGAAAGGACACTGTAACAAAGAAAAATCTAGGTTAACTAGAAATATTGCATTATTTATAGACATAAAGAAGACTTATGTATAGTAGGGCTTGACTACTCCCATTGAAATGGCACAGTAATTGTTTTCTATCCAACACTTGTAATCGGTAAGCATCTGAATCTAGTATGTAGGATACAATGTATGGGCCCATCCAATGAACTTTCAATTTCCCGGGATGGCGGAGAAACTTTGAATCATAGATTAGAACCATCTTCCCAACATCAAACTGTTTGTTTTTATGTGTCTATCATGCCATGTCTTCTACCTGGATTTTTATTTTCTAACTCCAACGAACTATAGCCCACCTCTCATTTAACTCCATTAACTTATCAATCCTCTCCTCAAGCGTGTTTTCATCATCTAGTCCTCTTGTGTATGTTATACGAAGAGATGGTAACATGAATTCAATAGGTAAAATAACTTTCATGCAAAACACCAATTGAAAAGGTGTGGCCTTATTTAGTGACTTATAAGTAGTCTTATATGGCCATAACACAACGAAACTTTATTATCCCAATCCTTTCTTCCCACATCAAAAATATTGGTTAACATGTGATTCAAAATTTTGTTTAACACCTCAATGATCCCATTATATTTTGGGTGATAAGGGTCATATTGTGGTGGGCTACCATGAATTCTACCAATAAGATCCTAATTGTATCATTCAACAAATGAGTACCCCTATCACTTGTTAACCTCGTGGGCATCCATATCCTTTGATTATATTTTACCACAAGAACATAGTTGTTGTTATCATTTTGTAATTCCTTAGAGGCTCCTCTTCTACTAACCTTGTAAGGTAATACGTGCATGTAATAATGTGCGTGAACCTGTTCATCACATTTTAGACACTAAAATTAGGTCACACTCCCCTTTGGTCCCTCGACAAATAAGCACCCTTCATCACATTCACCTAGCCATGGCCCCCTTCACCCCAATAATATTAATTTAATTAATTTAATTTAATTAATTCATTATCCTCACCATATTTATTATTTAAATATCTTAATTTAAATAATATCCACACATACACCTCACTTAGACACCTCATCAAGCCAACTCAACCTAATACCTATTCTTAGTAAGTTGTCATAACTAACTAAGTCTTACCTAAACCCTAAAAATCGATGCCTACATTCCCTCTAACCACATTACCACATGCTTACAAGAATCTCCCGGTCTAATCCATGGGTTAACGGCATGATATCCGAGGAAATCAAGAGGAGCTCCTAGTTTAGTAAACCTAGGAAATCCCACCTTGACCAACACCGCTTACCCCTAACATGTCGCGGTTAAGCTGGAACCGCCATTTGCTTACCCTTTTAACCACAAACAACCTTATTCTCAAAGTTGGCGTAAGGTTGAAAAATATTGAAAAATTTGGCAAGCATCAAGACATTCAGAGAGATATCACATGTTATGAGAGCAAATTCCAATGAGAACATGCATGCAAGAGAAGGAGATCAAGCATCTTTTCCTACACAACCATCCCAGCAAGGATCTGATCTAACCAAGAAAATAGGAATGTACATGCAGACCATGTAGAAGCTTTCCTTCAATTTGTGATCACTTGTAGCCTTCAACCTCTCATCAACACCTCCTTCCCTCACTCATAGACATCTAGGAACATAATCTAAGTAAGTAAACGTTATACTTCTCTGGTTCATTCCATTTCATCATTATATTATCATCTTTTGTTTACATAGCCACCCATTGACCTCCTTCAACATTCCCCTTCTATATACCCATTGAAACCTTTCCAAATCCTACCTAACTCACCCAATACCTCATCTCGACCAACTAAAGTGATTTTGTGCAATCACAAAGGAGAGCTAAATCTTGTTCTCGTGGCATTCCTAGTTCTCCACAATAATAACTACCACGATTACACCCAACCTCCTTCAATCACCGTTAACCGACATCGGTCTCGTATTTTCCCATACAACCTAGAACAAGTGACCTAACCACCTAGTTTCCATATCACCCTCATTCACTTATGATCTACCCGAGACCTCTGTCTAACTTGCAGAGACCCAAAACTAGTTATATTACCTTCGGATCCTATTCTAACCTAGCCTATTAGATTAGATCTATTTCTTATTGTGTTTTAAGTGAGATACCTAAATCATTTTGAATTACAATAGGTTTTACCTTATTTACCACATTAAATTGTTTAAAACAGGTGGACTAATAGCCATCTAGGAAGTATAACACTTCCCACTCTAAGCATACGCTAGTGAGCCACTATATATTGTTTAGCTTTTTTGGTGGTTTTGCTTTGTATTACAGGTAGTTCCTCCTAGCCAAAAGAAGCTCTCACAATCATTTGTGGATTCGGAAGTCATACGCATGCAACAAACCATCAACCAACATTTGAATAGGTATTCCTCCTACACCCGTTACCCTATCTGTTTCGTCAATACTTCAAAGATACGATCTAGAATTAGGTGAAACATTTTGGCACACCCAATGGGACCCACCAAGGGTTCCTTGCATTATATTCATTCCTAGGAAAATTTGTGTGTTTTTTTCCCTTCTAAAAAACATACACATTCATTTTCTTCCTTGGTAACCCACCTTTTCTTTCTATTTGCTCTAAAGGAAAATTTTCTTTTGGTGTAATTGAATGGAACCATTTCCTCGTATTTTCTGCATTGTAGTGAAAGAGCATCCCTCTTCCTCTTCATATTATTGTGTCATCAACTTCACACTTCATTTGGGCTTAAAAATAAGTGGAATACATTTTTATTTATCGCATTAGCTCACATTAATTGTGGGCAACCTATACGTTGGAAGTCATGACCAGTTAATGGTTGATAAACGAACCATAGAAAGCACTTTCTTTCTCTTTCTCTCTCTTTGAGTCTTACCAAGCCTCACAAAAAATTAAAAATACACACATAATTAAACAACATCTTACCTAGAAGGAGCTGTAGGTGATCACATGATCACGACACAGTGGGCACCCGACTCAGCCTTTGCTCTCTGTCAAGTCATACTTTAGAGTGAGGCTTGCCCCACACCATAACATACCAAACCTCACTTTTTAGATCTCCTTTTTCATGAAAGCCATCCTCACCAAAAAATCGTATTTCATAATTCATGTGTCAGTCCTTAAATAGCATAAGCTAAACAAACATAATAGAAAAGACACTCCTAGGATTGTATTTTTCTCAATGTTTCTATTTTGCTTGGGTTTTGGGTGAGAGATCGCGTTCTTCATTTTTTTTGTTCATCCTTGCACACTGCTCATCATAGTTGGTGTATTCCTTAGGCTTCACTCGAGTGTGCTCGGCCATATCATTATCATTCTCAGAATTTTGGGTCTAACTCTACATCATATTATAATTAAGAACCACATTTATTTCATCACTATTTCAATTTCACAGTAACCGTCATTAGTTACCCTCTAACCATCTTCGGTTATACCCAACTGATGTCGATTCCAGGTCCTTTTGTTAACCTACCCAAAAGGACATTTTATTCATTTTCTTCCACTTTTCACAGTCCCTGTCATTGCCATCATTCCCATTGACATTGTAAAACACCATCAGATTTGGCATACCTGTCAGATTTGACCTTCTACCTAGTTTTTCACTCACTAACCATTTTTACAAAGTGACTAAGAGTAGCAATTACCCCGATAGTGTCGGTTTCCCTTAACCAAAGACATCGGTTATCCTATTTCACTTTCCAACCACCATTTGGTACCTAATCCACTTTTTACCATTAGATTCATCTGTTCCTACTATTTTTTGTGTCATTTACAGAGAAGCACCCTACTGATCGAAGATCTTGATTCATATGGTGCTAACCCAAAGATAAATAAGGGCACTCGTATTTCATGCCGGTTGTCAACCACTCCCACCTCATTCTTCACCACCTTCCATTTTATCACCAACCATGGATCCCATCTAACCTATCGCTATCGCTTCGGGAGATGAGGAATTCGCATGAATCCTTCACCAAAACCCTATCGCCTTACGGTTTTACCTTTCCCACTCATCAACTCGAGATGCCTCATGTCGGTTGATATATTACATCTATGTATCTATCCCCCAACTCTCACTCTCACTTCTGCATCAACTCCATCTAGCTCTGTCTACCAGTATCTACCTTACCCCAAGTCATTTCATAGCTAGGTCCTATACCCATTATGACCGCCACGTCTGCACCTCCATTACCCCCACCACATCCACCATACCCTTGAAAAATACCAAAACGTAACCTCATCCACCCCTAATGTCTCACACATACCCATAGCTACACTACCACCTCCCATTTTAGTGACCCCTACCCATTTTCAAAACATGGTCCTTTCCATTCCACAATCATTAACTCCCATTACCACTAGGGTTACCATGACCCTTCCATCTCCATATACATACTATCATCCACCTCATGTTTCCCCGTTATTCACTCAATGTATGTACCCTCTATTTCACTACCTTCTTCCCAATCAACCTACATGGCAGCACCATACACTAGAGTGCCACCCACATTATATGCCCAAAACCAACCCTATCATGCTATAGGAGGCACCCAATCATTGTAGCCTACTAATGACCTAATCAAATTTATGTTGAACAAGATACGGACATCATAGGAAAAGGTTTTGGCTCTCACAACACTCTCACCTTTGACGAGATTTACAACAAGCCCGTCCACCCATCCATTCCTACTTGCCCATACCCCTTGCATTGGGAAATGCCTAAATTAAATCATTTCAATATCAAAGAAGACCCACAACAACATTTATAGTCACTCAAACATGGGTGTTATTTGATTGCTCACAATGATGCCTTGCTCTTGAGAACTTTTCCCATGTCTCTCGATTGGACTTGTACTAGATTGGTATAGTGGGTTACCTAGAAACTCCATATTCTCATTCAATCAGGTCACCCAAGCCTTCTTGGATCATTTCTCTATCAATATTGTTAATAAGGTTACCATGATTGACCTATACTCCACGTGTCAATATGATAACGAATATATCATAGATTTTATCACTCACTTTGGCGTAGCTTGATCAACCAACTCACCTCCTAACTTCCACAAACAGAACACATCGAGTTCTTCACATGGGCTTGTGCTAGATATATCTCACCGACCTTGCAGTCCAAACCTTCTAAACATTTGATGAAGCATTCACTATGGCATGAAAGTTAGAGATTCGGGCCATCGAAGAGAAGAAAATCCGATTCGCAGTAAGAATTTGGCATTCAAGTTGAATGATACGTCTTCTTCTTTCAAACCACAAACCAATTATTCAAAATATAAGGGCACCACTAATGCAGTGGTACTCAAGGCTAGCCAATCCCATCCATAAAATTAGACTACCCCCTCATATAATTTCTCACCTGTCTATACTTTTCAATTTAGACGAGAGTAATGGAAATACACCCCAATCGGGAACTGTACTCTTCTCGTCTTAGAAAATCTTATCAAAGCTATAGTCATCACTCTTCCACCCATAAAACCACACACTAGTTTTGACCCTGCTCAGCCCATGCCTGCATGGTATAAAGACCATGACTTTTGTAACTATCATTGAGTAAATGGTCATAGTGACGGAAATTGTATCACTTTAAAAAATATTGTCCAATAAATGCTCGAGAAAGGCAAGTTAAACGTGGATAATCCTAATGTACACCTGCTAACCAAAACCTAAACGTCTTCAAGAAACCATTTCTTAACCATGCCCCTTCATCCGATCAAACCAGTGAGACCTCAACTCATGATACCCATACCCGCGAGGTTCATGCTATCTTTAATGATGTACCTATTGTCTCTCAATTACCTCACATTCCTTCCATAGAGGAAGTCCTAGCCCGAAATCCTCCTTCCGCATCGAACCAACTTCCCTGCTCCTTCACCCATAGAGGAACATCTTTCATCTCCTTCATCACCTACAAGGAGTCCCCACTAACATCGAAACCATTTCACTTTTGGCTTCTCCACTTAGAGAACTTTTACCCATAGTACCTCTTCCACCAATAGAGGAGTACCCATTACCTCCTCCACCCACGAGACGAGCACCTATCCATTCCTCCACTTGCAGAGGAGCTTCCATCACCTTCTACACGTACCATACACCTAGTTGAGATACCTTTGCCTCTTGGTGAGCATTCTCCATCTATTACCCAAAATCCTGAGACCCACTTTCGGCTCTCTTACCCACGAACATGAAGCTAGTCAATTTCACCGTCTGTAAGAAATTTTATGGGAATTGCCATTAAGTCCTCATTAACTTCACCCATAGACATGTCATTCTCAAATTTGGCTAATCACTTAGATTATGTGGATAGAGCCTTATAATGGGGGTGTCTTTTGCTTCTGTCTCGATGTAAATGCAGAGGTCACTTACGATACCTCCATTATCTACCCAAAAATATTTCGACCAATAGAACCAAACACAACCACCTCTATCACAACTCCTTCCATGACACCCATCATAACTTCACATACACACTTACCCATAACCCAAACTACATCTAAAACCAAACCCACACCTATGACATCATCCTCAACTAAACCTAGTACCACTTTAGGGGTCACCTTGATTACCAACCTTACTCATCCACCTATCAAACTAGATTTAGCTACCTACCTTCACAACACCCTCATTATCCCCATGGGTAACTCATCCTCTTCCCTCATCTCGCCTATCCTTCTAGACGCGTGACACCCACATCACATTTACCCAAGATGGTGCAATCCAAAACAAAACTCCACTACCCCACAATGAGGTAGTCAAAGTAACCATAAACCCTCATACCCATTTGTCTACTATACCCTTACCTAAACAAGCATGACCAAAACCCAAAACCATGCTAGCACCCAAACCCATAGCTCAAACCACTCCTCCTCTTTCAAAGACTATTCCTCGACAATCAATTACACCTACACCCAAACCCACCTTCACTTCCCATTGTGATCCACTAAGCGAGTCTTATGCCAATTTTTTAACCAACCTCCATGAGAATTCTGTCATCACATTAACACCACTTAGGCCTTATGACCTTCTCAAACCCAAGCCAAAAGGGTTTGATGATACTAAAATTTACACCTACCATTGTGTGTTAGGGCAAAATGTGGAAGAATTCAAGGCCTTAAAACTATCCTTATCCGGTTGTGTCCCCCGTAAGCCAAATTTGACGACAATGACCTTCTCGATGAGGATCCCGCTTCACCAACACCCATTCCCACACCGACCAGTCCACAACCACAACCTCCACCCTCACAGCTCCTAAAGCCACCCCCAAGATTTTAAATTAACATGGTTCACATAAGAGAACTTACCATGCCACCACCCAAATGTCATTTCACCTAACTCACCTCACAGGTTTTTCTCCTCTGGTAGGTTTTTGCTCGTCGCGTCGTTATGCCACTCACCCTACACCTTCTCAATTTGCCAACTCCCCTTAGATCAACATGATACATGTCGCTACACATGCTCAAAATGATAAGGGTAAAGAAAAGGAAACTGACCCACTAACCAATCCTATACCCAACATACCATCTACACCCATACCTAAAATCACTATCTGTGGCCCTACATACCCCATTTCTAATGGTGTCACACATCGCACCATGATCAAACAATTACACCCAGCCTTCCCTCAAAATTTCCCTATATGACCTCATCCAAACCTCGAATCCCATCTTCAAGCTCTCATGGAGGTTCTTGATCTATTGAGGATATACCCAATGATCCTACACCTATAGCCTCTCTCACCAAATTACCACCTTCATCTTCACCCCACCCTATTCACCAAGTAGCCTCCCTTAGCTTCTCAAAAGAAGAGATCGCGCCACGCCAAAATGATGGCCTAGACCAAGCCCTCTTCATCTCTTTCCACATCGATGACATACGCGTACGCCATGTGATGATTGATTGGGGCGTTAGCATTAACATCACTTCATCCCATATACATTAACTAAAATGTGAATAGCTAAAAATTACATGCATAAACATCTGTCACGTTGCATTCATTCAATGATGCTATCATCTCTACACTAGGCACTATTATTCTCCACATTCGCATGGGCCCTTGCACTATTCGAGAATTGTTTTACGTTTTGGAAGGGAATTCCAATATAACTTGTTGCTTGGTAGACCACTGGATTCATCTCATGGGTTGAATTCCTTCCACTTTGCATCATTATGTAAAGTTTGAACACGAAGGACACACTTATACCATTCCAACTAACTTCTCACCTTTCAAAACTTGCAAAATTCTTTACCAACCCAATGATGTGCTCATACCTATTAGATCATCTACCTCCACAACCACTATCTCTTCACCTACACCTCCACTTACCAAGTCAAACTGCTACTTCTACCACACATACCTCCATTCCTACCACTACCATAACCTCCACGGCTGACCCATCATATTCCCAATCCATTAACTCCACGTCAACATCGACCTCCAACACATCATCCATTCTATATATCTACATACCAACCACTGATCCCTTAGAAGGTCTTTTTCAACACCTCACTCTAGGGAGTACTTGCTATATAGTTTCAACACATTTCTTACTCCACAAGAGTATGGAAGCCTTCACTAACACCCTCACTACCATCACCACATATCGAAATTCCTCCTTTATGGTCCTCCTCATCTTTGTACTAGTCTCACCTATGGGGGACTTGATCGACACTTACACACCCGAGGTCTTTGCCAAAACTTACCTCTTTTCCATAGACTTCCAATCACTTACCGATCATTGTTTCATCCACACCATCCTGCACTGATGTGCGTGGAAGGGTTTTGGTTTTGGATTTTATGAGCAAGGCTGCCATACCATTATTCCATGTATCACCTGCAAACATAATGACCGTAGTGGTATCGGATTTCCTGAACCACTTACCAAACAAGCCCGCATTGAACTCATTAAGGAAACTAGCTCTTCTCCACCTTCTTCACCCACTCCACCTTCATCACCACCCTCATCAACGGAGTAAATGGATCCTGAATCTATCCCTCCTAAGTTTTTATTTCATAAACACCATTTCCTTGGGGCCTCGACTTATCAACACAAGGGCAAGGCCCTTCTACTCTTCCCTTCCTGTATCTCAAAATGACCGATGATGATACACCTTCAATTAACGCCATTCAATGTCAGGATGATGAATCCATACTCACCTACCTTGGTGAAAAAGACTCATATATTCATGTCATTACCTTCTAAGATGCAAATCATGTTGAATGAATCAACTATCGAGATCAAAATTCATACTCAAGATGACCGCACATCGTAAAGATTGGACAATCTTTAGATGTTCTTTGACAGAATCCATCACTTCTTTTCTTAGAGATCATAACCATGCTTTCACTTGGTCTTACGTAGACATTCCCGGTATTGATCCCACCATAGTGGTCCAAAATATCGTAACCACTCCCAATTCCAAACCCATTAAATAAAAGCTAAGGAAAATGCACCCTCGTAGTGCCCTTGTCATTAAAGAGGAACTTCAATGCCTTATTTCTATTTCCTTAATCTTACTCATTGATTATCCTTGTTGGATTTCTAACATTGTCCCTATCACTAAAGCAATAGGGGGACTCCGCATTTTCACCAACTTCCATGACCTCAACCAAGCATGCCCAAAAGATGACTTTCCCTTACCTGGTATTGACTAGCTGGTTGACCTTACCGCTGGCCATGAGATGCTATCACTCATGGATGGCTTCTCGGTTATAACCAAATTTTACTTGCCCTAGAAGATCAACACAAAACCTCATTCATCACCCCTTAGGGGACCTTTTGCTATCAATTCATGCCTTTTGGCCTTAAAAACACTAGTGCCACATATCAGTGGGCTATGACTTACATCTTCCATGACATCATGCATCACATATTGGAAGATTACGTGGATGATCTCTTGGCCAAATCTAAACTCTGCTCCAAGCACCTAACCATCCTCAAAACCATATTTGACCATCTCATTAAATATTGTGTCTTCCTTCAACCTAAGAAGTGCATCTTCGCGGTTCTCCCAAGAAAGCTCCTAGGATTTATCATTTCCCTCCATTATATAGAAGTTGACTCTGCTTAAGTCCAGGCCATTCTTAAAATGCCTCCACCCTCCAACCTTAGACAACTCCATAGCTTGCAAGGTAAGTTGCAGTCTATTCGTCGTTTCATTTCACAATTATTTGATCGATGTCAACCATTTCATCATCTTCTCAAAAGGATGTCTCCTTTAAATGGGATGATGATTGTCACAAATATTTTGAGGCCTTAAAACAATACCTTCTCTAACCACCCGTACTCCTTCCACCTAAAGACGATAAACCTTTTACACATACATATCCGCTACCGATCACTCCTTGGGAGCCATGCTCACTCATCGCGATAAACAACACAAGGAGTATGCGGTTAATTACATAAGCCATACTCTTTTGGACTATGAAACCCAATAAACCCACCTTGAAATAATTTTCTTAGCCTTAGTGTTCATTTCCACCAAACTCCGTCATTACCTACTCAACCACAAAAATTATGTTGTGACAAAGACCGACCCCTTACACTTCATGTGCACCAAACCTTATCAAGATTAGCATGTTACACGATGGCTTATGATTTTATCTCATCTTGACCTTAGATTAATTCATCAAAATTCCATCAAGGGCCAAGATATCACCAAAAATTGACTAACGTAGCTATTTCCGGGATCAACCCTCTAATTTTCACTTTCCAGATGATTCGATTGTTATCCTTTCCTTAGATGAACCCCTTACCAAATGACACTCTTCTTCGATGGTTAAAAGTGTTAGTGTGGGGTTCAAGTAGGTATTATCCTCATTCCTCTTGATGGTGAACCCATGCCTTTGTCTTTCAAACTAGATTTTGAATGCACCAAAAATATTATCGAATACAAAGTGCTCATACTAGGTTTCCAAGCCACTGCACCCTAGATGTAAAATCAATCAACATCTTCGGTGATTCTCAATTGGTTGTAAACCAAGTCAATGGTATGCACCAATGTTGAAAAAGATACTTAAAAGTATAAACATCATGTAGACATACTTTTGACCACCTTTGATCGTTACACCCTTCAAACCATTCCATGTTCAACCAATAAGTTGGTAGATACCATGGCCTACTTAGCTTTCCAAATACTTGCTTCACCCACTAATTCTACAATCTTTGTCACCATACAATGACTCCAATCACCTTATTATCTACCTCACATGTTTACTTGATTGGGCTAACTGCCCCCGACTGAGTGACCTATGGTATAAACAATACTTTGACTACCTTTCTCTCTCCATATTACCTCTTGATCTCACCCATAATAGACAACGTACCTTCCTTAAAAAGGTCTCTCGTTACATCATTCGGTGGGCCTCCTCTATAAGTTTGGATTTGACGGCATTATCTTACAATGCCTCGAAGTTCTGAAATTCCTTATACCATTAAGGAAGTTCATGATGAGATATGTGTAGGCCACTTCAAAGGCCTTGCTATTCCTAATTTTATTATTCACTGGGCTATTATTGGCTGACCCTAACCATGATTATTGTGATTACATCAAATGTTGTGTAAAATGCAAACAAAATTCCATCATACATGCAGCTTATGCCTTACAGTCACTCGAGACCTTTGACCCTTCTCTCAATGGGGTTTGGATCTTGTTAGAGAAATCAATCCCCATTCTTCCCAATGCCATCAATGGATCATCACTGCTACTACCGAATACTATACAAAATTGGTGGAAGACACACCACTCATTTCCATGAAAGTGGAGAAAATATGTGAGTTCATTAACCACCACATCATTTATCACTTTGGTGTTCCTCATCGCCTCATCACCGACAATGGAAATTAATTCAAAAAAAAACATTGCAAAATATTTGCGATGCCTTTGAATTCATCTTAGTTTCTCATCACCTTATTACCCCCAAACAAATAGCCAAGCTGAATCCACTAACAAAATCCTCAACAAAGAAAAAAAAATGTAAACAGGGAAAATTCACTCCTAATTGTCTTAGACCATACAACGTGACTCATACCTATCGATTAGGTGCTTACTATTTATCATCACTCGATGGTAAACTCGAACTGAGCCCCTTAACACCTTACATCTTCAACCATTATATTGTTGACTTGTAGTCCTCCCTCACCTATTGTCTCTTTCCAAGCTCATCCCTTGGGTGCTATTCACTTCATACACCTCACTAATGATTAAACAAGAATCGGTGAGAACCCGTCACTTGTTATATTCTCTTGAATATGTGTACAACGACGCTGCACATAGCATGATTCTCATGGATATTTTTCATCTACCTTTAGATGAGATCCCATGGTCATCTCACCTTGCCTTTTGAATAAGAATCATATTCTCCACCTTGGTCTTGTCCATGAATTCAAAGACCTCACATGGGACCAGAATCCTTGAGTCAAACTTCTAATAAAAATATGACTCCCTCAAAGGACATCTCCCTCTCAATAATCGCTGCTATAAATATAATTCTCCTCGAAGGACAACTATGTAAATCTCTTAACAAAATAAAATGAGAGCAAATGAATATTCCCGCATCGATCAACTTCATGAAGACCTCAAGGAGTTTAATTTTATTCATCCCATATAGACTTCTGCATTGATTATTCTATCCTAACTATAAGTCAAAACACTCAACCTTTTTGTCATGGACTTGGCCATTGTGATCTAGGTTCTTTTTCCCAAAGTGCATGTTACCTCATAAAACATACTTTTCACCCTTCAAACCATGCCCACTCTCATTTTCTACTCGCTGAAGGGACTTCTTAGAACTTAGACATTTGGTGATCATGTGACTACTTTTCACCATAGGAAATTCCATCATGCGATGTCTTTAGGGTCTTACGTTCATCACCTCCACCAAGGTATGATCCACTTGGTATAATCCTAACCAACTAGGTGGCTTTATTTCCCCCTCTTATCTTTTAACCATCTTTGTTTACATTTTGATTACCTTATATAGGACTTGGTCCTTGACACTTACTTTTGGAGTACTCTTCTTCTTTCACTACAATCACCCTCACCTACATCATTTTACCTATAATATACCCATACCTAACAAACCTAAACCCACAACATGCCCAAAAACATGTCCACTCATTTTCATACCTCCTCATATTCTTCCCTAGCTTATGGGAGAACTACATCAGCCTGAGGTCCCTTTTCACCAGGACTATGTAGGTAGCACTCTAATGGCATGAGCCCCTTGGAAGTGAGCTCAACCATCATCTACCCTAAACAATTCATCTTCCATGTGCCTCACATTACATCACACCTAGCTTCATTTGCCTTTTATACCCGAAATTGGAAATTAAACCACATACATAATGAGTTAGTTCATATTTTAAACATTATCACAACATACATTTATTATGCCTACCATTTCTCTATCATCACTATACATAGATTATACCACATCTCACATATGACCCATGTTATCATTCATTGTATAAAATAATGAATCACCACTTCACCAACTTTTGACTCAACCATGCCTACACAAACCTAAATCAACCATATCTACAACTTTGACTCGTTCCATGCCTAAAAAACTTGACTCAATCCATGCCTATAACCTGACTCAATCCATGCCTATAGCTGGACTCAATCCATGCCTATAACCTTACTCAATCCATGCCTAAACCAACCTGACTCAATCCATGCCTAAAACAATGACTCCATCATGCCTAACTCACCTTTTTTCCTTCCATATCAAAATAATAAGTCAACAAATACCATATATCTCATCAACACATCAACAAATCAAATAATACCATGTATCTCATCACCACATCAACAATCAAATTATACCATGTATCACATCACCACATCAACAAATCAGATAATACCATGTATGTCATCACCACATCAACAAATTAAAAAATACCATGTATCTCATCATATAAATAAATCAATGTGTATCTCAAATATACATGGCTATCTCATCATTTCCATCATCTCAAAATATTCGGCACACAAGCTGATATATGATACAAAATTTCATTAGCATGCAGGTCGGTCTCATATATACACCAAAATAATGAATCAATACAAAATCTCTTTGGCACACAGGGTATATGCTCGAAATATACAAAATCACTCATACATCCTCCTATCTATCGACACGCAGTCGGTATATATCACACAAAAATATCATACATAAAAATCGGTGAACACAAATTAGGCATCTCGGCAGATGTCCTCCATCTCTGTATCACCTATACCATCGGCCTCTGGGTCCTTTTTGGCACCTCGAATAGAGCTGGTCTCTATGCGCTAGTAGCCTCTACCTCATTGGGACTTGGAGCTAGCTGACCCCCTGTTCTCTCAACACTGTGAGTGTGGGATCTTGTCCTCTCACTGAAACCTATTGTGCCCTATGCTCGACATAAGATGTAAAGTCTATCCCATCTGCCATCAACTATTCATGATACTACCTAGCCTCACCTAGGGCATCTCATAACCTGGACACGAGAATAATATATGGTGGTCCCATAGGTATCGACCACTATACCTGCCATATAGGACCCTTCCTTGCACTTACCCGTGAACTTGGACCTTCTCCTTGTGCTGTGGTGGTGCCCTTTGCCCCTGTGCCTATATCTGGGCCTATAAGACCCCAATCTATGCCTGGGTTGTGGCCAACTGGCCCTGTAAACCTGCCACATGAGCCTGTAAGGCTGCCACCTAACCATCTCCCTCCTCTCCATCTCCATCTCCTCCACCAACCATCTGGGCTTGCAAACTAGCCACATGTACATGTAGCTCTGCTACCTCTACCTCTAAGCCTTCCTGCTATGTCTGTAGTATACCCAAATGGGAAATGAGCATAGCTACCTGGCCCTATAGGGCATCTCTCTACACCGTAATGGTAGCTAGATCCGGCTACCCTAGTCTGGGTGGTATGGCTCATAAATAAGGTGCCTGACAACTACTGTGCTTGTACGTGAATCTAGCATCATCTATTTACTTGGTTAACTAGCTACTCCTCCTACCCTGTGGGTAATGTAGGTTATGGTAGAGGTAAGGGCCTCTCTACATCATCTCTCTAGTACTATCTGAAGGGCAGAGGTATGTCCTGTAGTAGCTCAAACTACGATCAAACTCGTCTATCGAGGTCATTTCATCCTCCTCAACACGATGACCCTATATCCATCTCTCTAGCTCATCATACATATGCCTATATGAGGGGAATTCCCAATATGGCCTCCATATGATGTCCACTCTAGACAACCCCTCCAATAACTACCAAAAATGGGCCACATCATGTGTGGGCCTCACGGATCTCTGCTCTCCTATCACCGGCACACATCTCCTATACCCCACCCATAAAAGTCAAACCGAGAATGAATCTTCTTAGGGAATCCCTATAGGATGCACACAAACTATGTGCTCGTACGCCTAGCAGAGTAGTAAAAACATACAACACAGGCTGAACCTATGCAACCACCCATATGCCCACAAATCCCTATACAACTACACCAAGTATGCTAGTGCCCAGAAAATAAGGTCTCATGCACCATCATGTCATGGAGTATCACCATCGCGATCGGGGCAAGTGTTCACCCTCTCGCATCTGCATCTAGCGGTACATAGCAACACACTACCTCCATCAACAGAACCACTAGCCTCATCTCCTCTAAAAGGGCTAGGTACATCTCTCCATACCTCAAACTGGTGCTATAGAATCTCAGATCGGCCATCCCCTCTCTAAAAATAGACACAATCATATCCTCTGAGGCCTCGGAGGAGATAGAATAAACCTGGGCACCCAATATAGGTAACCAAAGAATCTGGAACATGTCCTCCAGGGTGATAGTCATCTCACCCATCGATAGGTGGAATGTGTTGGTCACGGAATCCCATCTATCAATGAGCATGACCATCAAACTGGGCTGCCTGACTACATGTCTATAATGATGAACTCCACTCAACCCAACTACCTCCACATGTTGCATCTCCTCTCGAGGTTGTTGCACCATGTCTTGTTACCGGTGGCGCGAACCCTATCCCACATATGTATGTAGCGTGCTCTCCCTGCATCCAATACAAGCATGACATTAATTATTTATCACCTACATCCTTCAACCTCTCATCAGCACCTTTTTCCCTCACTCATAGACATCTAGGACCAGAATCCAAGTAAGTAAACATTATACTTCTTTGGTTCATTCTATTTCATCATTATATTATCATATTTTGTTTACCTAGCCACCTATTGACCTCATTCAACATTCCCCTTCCATATACCCATTAAAACCTCTCCAAATCCTCCTAAATCACCCAATACCTCATCCCAACAAACCAAATTCCTTTTGTACAATCATAAAAGATACCTAAATCTCATTCTATGTCATTCTCGATTACAGATGAATCGCACCTTTAGTTACACCCAACCACCGTCAGTCACCCTTAACCAACATCGGTCTCTGTATTTTCCCATACAACCTGAAGCAGGTGACCTACCCACCTAATTCCCTCTCACCCTCATTCACCTGTGATCTACCCGAGACCTCTGTGTGACTGTAGAGACCTAGAACCGGTTAATTGACCTTTATATACTATTCTAACCTAGCTTGTTAGATTAGATCTATTTCTTATTATGTTTTAAATGAGATACATAAATCATTTTAAATTATAATAGGTTTTAACTTATTTACCACATTGAATTGTTTAAAATAGGTGATTGACAACCATCTAGGAAGTATCACACTTCCTAGATCTAGCATACGCTACGCAGATTCACTACATATATTGTTTCAATTTTTCTCGTGGTCTTGATTTGTATTACGGTAGTTCATCCTAGCCAAAAGGAAGCTCTCACAATCAGCTGTGGAGTTGGAAGTCATACGCGCACAACAATCCATCAACCAACATTTGAATAGGTATTCCTCCTATGCCCGTTACCCTATCTATTTCATCAATACTTCAAAGAAAATATCTAGAATCAGGTGAAACACACATGAATAGGGAAATAGGGCCTACAAAATCAATTTTCCACTTCTCAAATGGTTTTTCATTGGAAATCGATATTATTGGCATTTCAATTCTTTTCCCTGGTTTACCAAGGTGTTAGAAGTGGTCACAGGCCTTGAAGTACTTGATACAATATTTGTAAATATTTTCCCACCAAAATCCTGCTAGAAGGATCTTGCACATCATTGCATTCTCTCCATAGTGTCCTCCTACAATTCCACCATGTTCCTTCTCCATGATTCTAATGCACACATGATCTAACACGCACCGGAAAAAAACCTCAACATGTCCTATCTTATATAAGTATTCAATAAATAACATGTAGGGCATGGCGTTTATGGCTAACTACTTCCTTTCCAAAGTATTCATTCCCTCTAGTGTCATACCCATTTTGAGAAACACAACAATATCTTCCAAGTCAGAGGGTGCACGCCACAATCTAAATAGTTACACATCTTACATTATATCCTCAATGCTTTATACGTTCTCACCTGAGTCAATCCTTAATAAATGGTCAAGTCCCAAATTACTCTTACCACATTTAACAACAACCGTAGACTCAAACTCTTGAAATAACAACACTCACCTGCATATGTGCCCTTGTGAAATATACTTATTTACCAAATACTTCAATATCATGTGGTCCTTGTAGAATATAAAGGGTGTTACTAACAAATACTATCTCATTTGTGCAATGTGTAGATCATTAGATGTCTCGCACTCAATAGTAGTATAGTTATGGGCAAGTGCATGAAGTTTGGGGGCCAAAAAGCGACAATAATTCTTTGGCTTTGGAATCACCAAACCATAACGCGTCGTGTTATGTAACGCATACACATTATGTAATACATAAGCGTTAAGTATAAGATTTCTTTTATTATTTCTTATACTTTAAATTTATTTTAGTAAATATAAAAATTAGGGTCACTCTACACCTTACGGAAGTTGTCTCGTAGCTCCAAAAGTTATAATCTAGAAGATAGTTTTTAAAATCTAATCAATCAGTACTTACTCATTTTTAGGATTTCAGCAAACAACCTAAAACTTTAAAGGCATATATATTGTATTCGGTCTTTGTTTTGGGAAAGCATATAGTCGTTGTTTAGGTTTTTGACCTTCTAAAATATATTTTGGCCCTACCATTTCTTGAATTGGTACTAATTTTTAAATTTGGTCCATAATTCAATTTAGTGACCATGAACCTCACTTTGTAGATAGACGATTTTTCCCCGAATGGGATTCTTGTCCTATGGCCAAAATGAGGTGATTATAATGTGCCTCCTCCTTAAGGTGTGATAACACTACTAGGTGTTGAATGAGTTGTTACAAATAGTACAAAGTGAATTGCATCAAGTGAGCTTAGATGATTGCTCATTCTTAGAAATATGGTGCTCCATATAAAGATCATCCCCTCGCTTTTCCAAGCTCTAAAAGCATCCTTTCATGGAATCAAATTCACAATTATCATATATGCTTTTGCTCATATGTCTCTTATGGAGACAAACGACACCTTAATACTTCACAAATAATGGTCCTTGACAACTTGGTGACATGACTAGCTCATTTTAGCTTGTTCGAAGGGTGTTCATTAACTACAAAATGTCTAAAATGCCTTTTTAGCCCTTGAAAGGAAGTAGTCTCTCATAAAAACTAAATGAGTCAATCGATCACCTTAAACACTATTCCTACACACTTTGAAACACACTAAATGATCTTTTTAGGAATTTCCTTTGGGAGAGGGTTTATGATTTAGGGTTTAGGGTTTAGGGCTAAGGGTTTAGGACAAAAGATTTAGAGTTTAGAGTTTAAGTTTTAGTGTTTAAGGGTCATAATTTAGATTTTAGGGTTTAGGGTTTAGGGCTCAGGGATTAGGGTTCATGTTTTAGGGTTAAGGGTTTAGATTTTTGGGGTTATAGTTCAAGGTTAAGGGTTGAGGGTTTATGGTCTAGGGATCAATGTTCAAGGTTTAGGGTTTAGGGGTCAAGGTTGAGGGTTTAGGGTTTATGGCTTAAGGTTGAGGGTTTAGGGTTTAGGGATAAGGGTTGAGGGTTTTGGTTTAACGTAGAGATTTGAGGGTTCGTGGTTTAGGGTTCGGGGTTTAGTTTTTAGGGTTTAGGGTTAAGGGTTTATGTTTGAGGGTTCAAGGTTTAGTGTTTTGGCTTAGGGATTATGACTTAGAGCCTAGGGTTCAAGGCTTAGGGAATAGGGTTTAGGGCTCAAGGTTTAGGGTTTAGGGGTCAGGGTTTAGGTTTTGGGGTTTAGGGTTTAGGGTTTAGGTTTTAGGATTTAGGACTTAGATTTTAGGGTTTAGGGCTTAGGGTTTATGGTATAGGGTTTAGAGTTTAGGGCTTGGGGTTTAAGGTTTAGGGTTGAGGATTTACGGTTTATGGTTTAGGGTTGAGAAGTTAGGTTTTAAGGTTTAGGGTTGAGAATTTATGGTTTACGGTTTAGGGTTTAGGAGTTAGGGTTTAAGGTTTAAAGATTAGGGTTCAGGGTTTAGGGAAAATAGTTCAAGTTTGAGGGTTTAGGTATTAGGGTTGAAGGTTTAGGGATGAGAGTTGAGGGTTCATGGTTTATGGCTAAGGGTTTAAGGTTTAGGGTTGAGGATTTAGGGTTTACGGTTTAGGGTTTAGGAGTTACAGTTTAGAGTTTAGGAATTACGGTTTATGTTTATGTTTAATCATTTCTCTGAAATTCATTTTGTTGTATTATTTTTATCTTTGTATTGTGAAAATTCAGATCTGTTATGGACCTAGAGGTGTTTCATTAAATTATGTTTATTTTTAATTCAACAATTTCAATTTATGTAAGTGTGTTTAAATTCCTGCAAGTGTGTTTAAATTCATGCGAGTTTGTGATTTATTTTTCATTTTAAATTTCTAGTGATTTATTTTATGCAAGTTTGGATTGTGTTTAAAGGAGCCAATTTCCCAAATCTTCTTCTCTAATGCATACAACCTTCGAGACACTAACCCCAATTGACATTATTAAGGGCAAGGATTGATGACCCTCATCAATCGATCAATCCACCTTTTTTCCTTTATCTTTACAAATGCTAACTCAAACATGTGACATTAATTTGTCCCCCATGGAGTCGCGAATCATTTTATAACTTTGTTCCTTTTCACAAAAGGAAAAAAATCTTCAAAAAATTTTAACGATCTGCCTCTTTGCCTTTGACCTTTCAAACCGTCACGTGTCTTTCTTTGAGGTGAAAGTAATAAATTTTCCCTACTACTTCATTTTTTAAATAGCCAATTACAAACTATCGGGGCCGTGGGACCAATTTGGCATTTTTTACAAATGTAACCAAAGTGACAAGTTCACCAAATAGACCCATTATGCCACATCCAATTAGAAGAGACCACATATCCACGTATGTTGGGATAGGATTTACAAAGGAGACACAGTTGTGGAAGACGCCCAACAAATTTTTTTTTCCCCACAAGAGAAGACTGTAAATAAAATCGGGACTCAATGTGATCCACGACCCAAGGAAAGGACTTAAAATAGACACCAAATGAAGGAGAAATATTTCACGCATCCATATAGGGAGACAGAGAATACTTCAAACCATGCGGACTAATAAATTTTTAACAAACAGGATGAGATTAAATTAAGCACCAACATCAGCTCCGACTCGGGGATGGGCACTCCTGCGAGTGTCTCAAAAAAATAGACCATGTGCCGAAAATTTATTGGGCAACGGAGTCAAGAAAAGGTTTTTCAAAGTAGAAAAACAATAACCAATCCTCCCAAGATCGAACTGAGAAACCAACAAAAACTAGCTGCGAAGGACTGGGATGAACCAAAATAAAAAAACACGAAAATAGAACAAAAACAAAAGACTATACACTGTACAATGATGCATGCCTTGATTCTAAGAAATCAGTCAAGGAAATGTTTCAAGTGCCTTCCATTCTGAGTATGACCAAGCCAAGAAGTCTTGATACCTTTTTAACAACTAGATATATGCTTGTTTTTCTTCTCTATCCAAGTTGCTACCTAGCCATATTTTCCGAGGTTTATCTTTTGTGCCTTTACCAGATCTAGAACAAACCCCATCAAACATCAAAGTTCAAGGAGAACCAATCTACTTGGGATACTTGCACTCATCAATTTTATGCTCCTTAAAGTCAACATAGCCCACAAAGTTGTTGACATTGATGTCTGCATACAATACTTCATAAGAAGCATTGTTAGGGTCCTCAATGAGATATAACATTTTATTCTCACCATATAACTTCACAAGGCTCCCCTCAATTGGTATGGTTGCATAAGACATTTCCATTTACACACTTCCACCCATACTAGTTGCCTATTTTCTGGATAATAACATCCCCACTTGGAAGGGCAGTCCACAATAACCACATTCATGGTTAAGCACTTTCCTGGAAAATTTGCTAGTTACACTACTAATCCCTTGACATACCCAACTACTAGCACTTCTCTTGAATCCATAGTAGTACATTTCCCAAAATATGTTGTTACCTTGATATTTAACTCATTCATGACCTCAAGAGGCATTACATTACATGAGGCTCTGAATCAAACATGCAGTTATGTACTAGCCTATCTTTAATAATCAAAGTGGTAAAAAATGGATCCACATTAAGTTGAGATTCAACCAGAGAAGTTCCCAAATACACCTTAGATGATTCACCTAGTTCCTCTAATGCTTGTGGTATTTTTGATTCTGCAATAATGGGAGGAACCTCTATATTATTAACACTTTTTCCTTGGGTAATTTTTTCTTCCTTAAATCCCAAATATTTGAATGCCCTTTTCCTATGCTCAAGGATCCTGAGTAATTCAACAATGGGAATAGTGACCTTGATTTGACTAAAGATTTGGGCTATGTCACAAGGAATATATTTGGGTAAGAAAATATTAGGAGGAAGATTCACAATTTCATGTGATATTATAGGAATTATCAGAGTTTGGGCATGGGCAAGAGCACAGGTTTTATTTAGGGTAATTAGCCATTTTCTAGATGTATCTTTCTTAGGGATCTCCTTAAGGATATCGGTAAGATTTGGAATCTTTGTCTTTGCTTGTGGCAGTTCCCCTTTGACAACCTTACTTTTGGTGTTATATTCTTTCTCTTGAGCAACTACTACATTCATCAATAGTTTCCTATCCTCTTTGGAAGGGATCCCTCCATCATAATTTTTAATCATCAAAACCCTTAAGTATTCAAAATCATTATTAGGAAGATCAAATGCTTGCACCATATAAATTTCAAAAGTATTAATATGAGGAAGAGGTAATACCTTGTGGACACAATCCCAAAAATCTTGATGGAGTTACGGAACTTATCAATTCAATTGAGGTTACCCCATCTTGTAAGTTCACAGGGATCTCTATCATGCATAGATCATCATATGTATCATCATCATCAGCTTCCTAAACCTCCAGATATAGATCACATGGGGAGTGTGGTAATAAACATCTATCACACCACTGGATAACATTTTCCTCTTCCACAGTAATAACCTTAGCGATCAAAGGATTAGGAACAAATTTATTCTCCCAAGGTTGAGATTGTTTGTTACCTTATCCCATGAGTCCTTTCCCTCCTTCATATATGATTACCTATGGGATGATTTCAAAATCTCTCCTGATCATGTGGCTTGTGCTAACCCTTAGAACTTTTTCCTATCCCTTTTTCTGCTATGGCCAATTTATAGGATATCTCTTTAACAGCTCTGACCAAAGTTTTTACAACCTCTTCCAAATCCACATCTTTGTTTGACTAAGGATTTTTAGGATTGATAAAATTGACACCATCTCTCTTAGGAGGTTTTCAAACTACTTTGATGTTATTTTATATTTGTAAGGCCATGGTGAAAGCCTACCTCAATGTTCCTAGGTTCTTATCTCTCAAGTAATAAGCAACCTTTTTATCAAAAGTGTCAGAATATTTTATCAAACAGGACACATCACTTGGCCTTAGGATTACAGGTAGCCTATTTAAGGTCTTATTGAACCGAGTATTGAAATCATGAACAGATTCATTTGGATTTTTCTTTATATTTTCAAATTCAGATAAAAGGAACTGGGATCTATCTTATCCCCATATTGCAATCTAAAGGCATTTTTCATCTCAGTCCATGAATCTATTGAATTATATGGTAAAGACTTGTACTAGTCATGTGCATCCTCCTCAAGAGTATGAATAAATAACTTTACATACACATCTTCAAACTCAATTTCAAAATCTTCCATCATGTTGACAAAGAGTTTTAAATGGTGGTCACTAGTGATGGCATTATTTCCTTGAAATTTTGGCAACCTATTTCTGACATCTTGTGGCACCATATTAGGATATCCATCCATACCTCTGAAATCTATAGGTCCAAAAGTGTTGACAACAAAAGGAGGTCTAGGTGGAGGTTGGGCCATATTGCCTTGAGGCGGTGAATTTATAGGAGAAACAGAATGATAGGGAATGAGGGGTCTTTGGAGCACATGAGTATAGCTTTTAAAATAGATATTCTCTAATGACTTAGCTTCATGGAAAACCCTATCAACCTTGGAAAAAATAGGGGAAAACTGAGAGGCATGCTTTTCAAACACAAATGATGGCCCCTCTCTAGTTGGAGAACTCAAATTTATATAAAGATTACCTAGTTCAAAATCACTTGAAGACATATGGTAATCTTCAACCACAGATTGATCACCCTTCAGGACTGATATCTCCTTTTTTGATTCTTGATCTCCAACAACTTTCTAGACTTGTTTTCCTTCTGAATTTTCTTTTCCTAGTTCTAGAAATAACTTTCTAGTAGGGTCCCTAGTGAAGAGAGATCTTCTTCCCTCCAGCTTTGCACAGATTGATGACAAATTTCACTTGACACAAGTTAAGGCACTAGTAATCATCAAAATTTCAATTCAACACGAGTTGCCACTAAGGATTTTCACCTTAGTTGTGTAGATGCACTATAAGTAACTTACCAAGTGTCTATCAATGCTTAATTTCTGAAAATATTAACATATCTGACCTTCCTTTACCCAAATTTATCACTATTGATGCAAATTTAGTGCAATAACCACTAAAAATTGGAAATATTACACAATGAACATGTAATCTTGCACAAATATTACAGATCTCAACAAAGGATGATGTTTAAACAACTTATTTTTACTTAAATCATGTAAGAAACATTACCGGGTCGTATGTGTATGCATTTGTAAAAATAGTCCCAGCAATGATGCCACTTTTGGTGTTGTTGCCACATAAATAGATGCCCAACAATGATGCCAATTCTGGTGTTGTTTCCACACAAATAAGTCCCGGTGTTCAAATAATCCCGATAATGGTGCCACTTAAATGTTGTTGCTGAAAAAATATGTCTCGGTTTCAAATAATCCTCTACAATTCAAATAATCCCTGGAAATGGCACCACTTCTCTGTTGGTATCCAAATTGATTCTCCTGCGAGGGATGAGCAACATCAAAAAATTGGCAAGATGCTTAGAGACAAACGAATCATGATATGAGTTGTTTTGTATCTAGGAGGGGATTCAACTAACTCTTTGTCACTCAAGCATTGGAGAAATGGATAGCACCTCACTAAGGGTTTGATCTACCCTCACTACTTTAGGTTGTGCCTTCAACTAGGGTGAGAGGACCCATTCTATAACCCATGTTGGTGAAGGATATCAAGAGATCCTTCTTTGCACAATTTTCATGAGAACCTTGAGAAAATATGATCAATACAACACAATATAACTCTCATGAGTTGTCACACTAGAGAGTGGATATGTTTCCTAGACAAGGTTTGAGTTATTAAAGACAAGAATTAAATCTTGATTGTCTCTGCATATTTTGGTAGTGGAATTTGTTCATTTGTGGATACATAGTACAAACAAGGGTAGTTCATGTAGGATTTATCGTTTGAGAAATTTTTGGTGGGAAGTTAAAAAATATGAATTTGATTTTGCTGGATCTTTGATATCCTTTACAAATATTAGAAAACTCGTGGAACAAAATTCTTCAAAACAGCAAAAATATTCCTTCGACTAGAAGATGTGAATCAATCGAGGCCCAAATATGCATAATTTCACACATTCTTCAAGAGTTCAATAAAAAGGATCATGTTAAAGACTCAATTAAATACTATAAATCCCTAGTTCATTGTGCCTAAGATACACTCATAGACTTAGAAACAATCTTTATTAACATAGTGAAAGTAAAGTGATTTTAAATTGTTTATTTCATTACTAGATGAAATTGCAAATGCCACAATATTAACACATGGATGAGATCTTGTGTGAATCAGAGAGATTTTAACATAAGATTGCAACAGAACAAGAAAAACTATTTGAAAACATTCTAAAATACAAGCAGACACAATTATGCTCATGATCAACACAAATTTATTCGAGGTTCATTAGATTCATTAGCAGGGGAGATTTTCTTGAAAAATCTTAGAGCTTGTCAATGGCTATACACTTACAACCATCTTGAGGTGATTCAATGTAAAACACGGGAGATAAATAGGTTTCTAAGGCAGTCCCTTGGGAAAATGGTTTTCTCTCAAAATTTCTTAGAAAAGTTAACCCCGACTATGCAAGAGTATTCTCATTGCATTTATACAATTTCACTTGCTCACTCATCCAAAATTTTCCCCCCAAAAGAATAATATTCGAGGAATCCTTTGTTTGTTACAATTTTGTTCCAGAAAGTGATGTTTAACAAATTTACACCCAAAAGCTACTAGGTGGATAAATCATGAACTGATCACATTTCTCAGTCCCTCAACTATGACTGGGATGCCATATCATAAATTTTTGATAGTCCTTTTAATCATTCTTTTATTCTGTCATGCAAGAAATCCCCTTTTTAATAATTCTCAGGTGGCTCCATATGGCTTGATCTGACAAGCAATCCTTTTCACCCTCAAGAATACACCTTGAGAAATGAGTGCCCTCACATGGATACCTGCATTCGTGCCTCTCAGAAATGAGTTTCCTCACATGGATTATACCACATACCTACTCTTGAGTCCAAGTTGGCCAAATGAAAAGAAGAGTCAGTGACAGGAAGCCTACACATGTCTCCTTGGTGCAACTGCATAGGTGAAATCCAAAGGAAAGTTCCCAAATGAGCGTGGACCCTCGACG
Source organism: Taxus wallichiana var. yunnanensis (assembly GCA_018340775.1). Taxonomy (NCBI): domain Eukaryota; kingdom Viridiplantae; phylum Streptophyta; class Pinopsida; order Cupressales; family Taxaceae; genus Taxus; species Taxus wallichiana. The sequence goes on along the minus strand of CM031244.1, from coordinate 261,682,449 downwards.
TGTTTAGAACCAAAGAGAGTTGCACAAGTTGCTGAAAAGTCGAGCATGGGAAGGTCTAGTAGAAGCTTCCATGTGTTTCTTGGCACAACTTCAAAGATGCATTCTAGATGTGTGATCTCAAATAAACATAGGATCTCCACATGCCCTCGGCCTAATAAAGCTACCTTGACCATTGAAAAGTCTCAATATAAAAATGAGCCAATAGAATCCTCCATGTGTCTCTTCGGAACACTTTTGATATGGTTCCCAAAAGTAGAGACTCCAAACAAGCGTGGTCTCTCCATGTGTCTCGGCCTAGAAAAGTTGTTGAAGAAGTTTAAGAACTGGTGGAAGGAGCCAAGTGCCTAGGGTCTAGGAAAGTTTCCTTGGCCATTTAAAAGTCTAAGTATGGGCAGAGCCAACAGAATCTTCCACATGTCTCTTCGGTATTTTTTTTGTATGAAGCATAAATGAAGGACTCCCAAACAAGTGTGTGCCTACCACATGTCTAGGGTCTGACAAAGTTACACCGGACACTTGAAAAGTCTAAGTATGGGAAGATCCGACAGAAACCTCCATGTGTTTCCCCAATGCTCTTTCAAAATTAAAATTTAGGGGCAAGTCCCCTAATAAGTGTAGGCCCTCCATGTGCCTTGGGCTTAAGAAATTTTCATTGGGTGCTTGAAAATTCTAAGTATAAAGAGGAGCCAGTGGAAACCTCCATGTGTCTCCTTGGTGCAACTCTAAAGCTAAAATTTAGGGGTAGGTCCCCAAACAGTGTTATCCCCGCACGTGTCCTGGACTTAAGAAAGTTGCATCGGCCGCTTAAAAATCTAAGTATAAAGAGGAACCGTAGAAACCTCCCGTGTCTCCTTGGCACAACTCCAAAAGTAAAATTCAGGGGAAGGTCCGAAAATGTGCTTAGGCCCTCCATTTTTCACGAGCCTAAGAAAGTTGTATCAAGTGCTTGAAAAGTCTAAATATAAAGAGTAGCAAGATGAAACCTCCACATGTATCCTTGGGAAACTCCAAAGGTAAGACAAAAGGCGGATCCTCAAGTGGCACATTTTGTATCACTTAAAGAAATTGTGCATTTTTTGGACAATTTGAACCGCCTACCCACTTTGAATTTTGATATGGGCCCCAGTGGAGTCACATCTCACTTTTATACTTTTACTTCATTTCAAAGTAGAGCTTAAAAATGCCAAAGTGCTCCAGTGACCCGCCTACCTACTTTGAATTTTCAATTCTGACTCAAACATGTGACATTAATTTATCCCCCATGGAGTCATAGATCATTTTATAACTTTTCTCCTTTTCACAAAAAGGCCAAAATATTCAAAATGATCCAAAGATCCACCTCTCCGTCTTTGAATTTTCAAATGCTGACTCAAACATGTGACATTAATTTGTCCCCCGTAGATTCGTGGATCATTTTATAACTTTGGTCCTTTTAACAAATAGGCAAAAATATTCAAAATGATCGATGATCTGTCTCTCCTCCTTTGAAATTTCAAACCAACACATGTCCTTCTTCTGCATCAAAGTAATAAATTTCCCCTTCCACTTCGTTTTTGATATCTAATTAGAAACTATTAGGGCCATGAGACTAATTTTACATTTTTATAAATGTAACAAAAGTGACAAGTTCACCAAATAGACCCATTGTTCCAAATCTAATTATAAGATACCATGTATCCATAGATGTTGGCACAGGATTTTCAAAGGAGACATACTTGTAGAAGATTCCCAACAATAGAGTTTTTTCCCATGGAGAGAATACTATCAATAAAACAAAGAATCAATATGATCCAACACTTAAGGAAAAGACTACAACAAAAACCAAATGAAGGAGAAAGATTTCAAACATCCATATAGGGAAAAAAGAATACTTCAAACCATGTGGACTAAGAAATTTTGACCAAACAGGGTGAGATTAAATTGAGCACGAACACTATCCAATCATCCAGCAGAGTTGTATAAACTTGTGGATGAAGTTTTGAAATGCCTGAACCACAATGCATAAAAACACAATAGGCATGTTCCTCAGTCCAATACGCATGAATGTGTAATAAAAAAGTCCCCATTCAGTGCCACAAGTTTTCTTTTCTTGGTAATATTTTGTAATTCTAACCTGATGATATCTTGATTCCATCTCAGAAAGAATGAATTTCATAATCAACTACTCATTCTAGGATCTTTTCAGTGAAGGGGGTTGGAAAATGGTCAATAACAAATACCGCATTTAGATCCCTATAATCAACACAAATTGGTATCCTCCCATCCTTCTTAATCCTAATTTCCATTCAACATATCCATTTTGATTCTTTAATAGTCTTAATGATACTTGAAATGATGATCTTGTCAATCTCTTCCTTGACCACGACTCAGATTCAGATTCATGTGGTAACATCTCTTTTGAATTAGGCATGCTCCTCCTTTATTTTGATCTACATATCCCCTAAAGAGTGGTGAACTCCATTAAGCTCATGGTACGTGTGTGGAAATAAATTTTGAAACTCACGCAATAGATCAATAATATAAGAAACCACCTTCTCTAACCAATAGTCCCCAAAGTAGCCTCATTAGGTTTGTCCTATGAACCAATGTTAACGTTCTTGGTTTGTAGGGGTTCATGGTAGGTGTGAGATTTCTCATCAACACTATCCATAACCTCACGTGTACTCAAAATATTGTTAAAATCCAAGTTTTCCACCTCTTCACCATCTATCACATAGATCAACTTTCCTTTCTCTGTTTCCATGCATATGTGCTCAAGTTATATCTCGTATGATTATTCCTCATCAAAATGCACTTCTAAGCTAGGTTTCCCCAATAATTCCACTATTCTATCCTCTTCCATGACACGATATCCCATAGTTAGGCACTTGAAAACCTATAATTCCTCATCCACTAATGGATTAGTACTCTGATATTCAAAATCTTGAAGGAGATCATCCATCAACTCCTACAATTTTCTTTCCCGATGATGTATCTCTAAGTGAATGTACCATGTGCATGTGTAGCCTTGTAAGGTGGAGTAAATATTATGCACCCATAAAGATGAAGGAAATTACTCCTCACTTTCCATTCAAGCCTTCTCACATGCTTGGACATGAAATGAGGTGGGTTCCTTCCAATGATAGTCTTTTATAGAAGTAGGTGCATTGCTTAAGACAAACTTAATAGAGAATGCAATTCTCACCTCATGTCACTCTAGAAGGTTATCATGATGGGTCACCTACCAATGTGTTGTGGTCTCAAGCAAGGTATAGCTAAGTCTTTTTCTCCTTCTGATCTCACATCTCTATTGGTTCTCCATTTCTCACAGAATACATCGGGTCCGCTCCCGAATAACTTAGCAAATTTTTCCCTCCTAGGTGCTTGATTGAATGCACCTTTGTTACTCTTGTGATAGAGCCTTTTAACTTCCTTCCAAATAACTTATATGTCCCATGCACCTAATTTTCATATGCCACACTAGTTGTATAACATATATATTGAACATCTTCCCACTGAATAACACCTTCTTTTGTTGGTTGCACAACCTTAGGGTTCCTGATAGTGAATACATGAATTTTGTCTAGGTCCTCTTCTCCTAAAAGATTAATATAGGTACTTGACTTCCCATCCATCAAAGGAATGATAACATGTTCCTCTTTGTTCTCAATACTTATATGTCCCTTATTGAAATGTAATTCAACATTGTTCTTATAGCACCACGGGAACCCAAGTAATAATGGAAAGTTGTTTTCCTTAGCAAGCTCTAAGAATTCGAAGTCTCACTTGAATTTTTCTTATTGGATAGTTATAGAAGCATCCTTTAAAACACCAATGTGCATTTCCTTTTTCTTATTAGTCATATACAACACATTTGAATATAAATGTAATAGGATCCTTCCTATTTGATTCCTAGCATCAAGGATGAGAACATTAACTTCTGCACCCATGTCAATTATAATATTAATTAAGAGCCATCCATCACCAACTGAATTCAAGGTAATCTCCTTATCATATTCAAAGTTGTGGGGAGGAAGGTTAGCATGCAAAACTTACCTCTCGCGCTCTCCTCCGAACTTGGTATCTTATCCATCAACCATTCTCCTAAAATAGGAATAATATACTCTTAGCGAGACATCTTAAACACCTCTCTAACATCATCTGTATCTAACCGAGGACCTTGGTACTTTTCTTCTCTTCTACCGCAACCTCCTTGATTTTTCTTTTAGACACTAAATTTCTCCTTTAAGACTTACGCTTACGTCCATGGTCTCTTAATAGAATTCCTTCTGATGGGTAAGGTCGGGATAGTTCCCATATACCACCTCTTCTCTTTTAATTAGTGGTCCTTGTTTTGGTATTTCCTAGCATGCACAACCTCATATGGCTTTGTCACCATTATAGGTTCTAATTCTGACTCACGTGCCACCCTTGACATCCACTATGAGTATTATTTCTTCACGCTTACCATCACAAAGGTGCCCTTGTCTTTGTGTTGTTGCTAGATCATGTGTTCGATTAATTATGGGAACTCCTCATACTTGTGCTTCTTCCCATAGCATAAGTGCATATGGAAACCTCCAAGGCCTCACGCAAGTGTGTAAAAGTATTATGTGATAGTGCTCTCTGAAGGGCGTTATTAATCCTCTAAAAATCCATTCAACATGCTGAGAAGGATAAATATCATAAGACAGTTTTTATAAGATATTCTTAAAGCACACATCATACTCCCACAAACTCTTTGTCATTCCTTATTGAATCTCCTTAAGTGTTTTAATGCTCTTTTGTTTAAACTCGAGAATATGGAATTAGACTTAGAAGCCATTATGTAGCATGGTATAATCTATTATTTTCTAGTGAGGATCATTCATCCTGTACTAACTATATGCATGTGACCTTACAACATCATTGCAAACTAACTTTCCTTTTGTTCCTGGGTAGTAATCCCCTTTTCATGCCATAACAAGTCACATTTATGTACTACTATATAGCATCTTCAACACCTTTGTAATTTGTAAAATGAAAAAACATTTCAAAGAACACCGGGTGAGGTGGTTGAGGCCCTTGTCCACCTAATATAGAACTTGAATTCTTGCTTTGGTGTTTCCTCCACCACCTCATCCACTAGATCCCCAAGCACCCATTCCTCCTAACCCACCAAATCCTCTAGATCTACCAGTCCATCGAGATCCACCTCTCATAACTTGAAAAGGTCCTAAATTAGTTGCACTTTATGTCCTCACTTTGTTATGCTAAACTACACGCCAACATGCAGTGATACTACACCATACTAGATGTGTGTACCACACCACCACTAGACATGATCCCCAAGATTTGTGTACCCATAATTTGTCCAAATATTGTACCAAACAATATACCTCTAATCAAAGGAAATGATTTTGCAGCCATGGATGTACCAAATTAAAAATTATACCTCCTAGGTGTTGATAACTTACTTGAACTAATACTAAATGGATTAGTAATACTTATCTCTAGATTCAAAAACTAAGTGTGAAGCATTGGAAACCTTATGGATTTAGATGTGCACCGATGAATCTTCTCGTTTCTTCATATGATGAGCTCTCTCTTAAATCGAGGGGTTTTGCTTCCACGCTTGCCAAGATGGGGTAGGAAATACTACTCGGGTTCCACTTCCTCCATGTGAACCTCAAATCCCTCCCGCAACATCTGCTTCCATAAATCCATCAATCTTGTAGCTTCACACTATCTTACAAACTCCCTCTCCCAAGCTTCATATACTTGAGCTACCTTTCCTCTCTCTCTTTTTCTACCACAAGGTCCACCATCCTTCGAACATGCCATCTTCTATGCCTCGCAGCTAACAAGAATTTAGCCAACTATGGGAAAGGCTTCCAATCTCAAAGTAATAAGCAGGATCTTGATAGCTATTGGAATAACATGTAATAAAAATTTTTAGGCTCCCTCAAGAACTCAAACTCAGCAATTTCAGGAAAAATTATGTAGAAATAGCATACTCTAAGGTATAACTAGTCGGTACTCTACTCCACCAAGTGATCAACATCACGGGTCCATGTCACTTGGAATCATACAAATGTTAACAATCCGCCTAAGTCCAAACATGAGGTCTATAGTACCAAATCATCCTTGATGCTTATGGTGATAGACATTCATACAAATGTATTGGGAAACAACAAAGAATGTCTCATAGAGTTTGTGATATAGGTTCTCCTCCACCCATTTTCATGCATTAAAATTAGATCCAATACTAGACCTATAACAAAACTCATCCTCTGTGTTTTTAGCCATGCTTTGATACTATCCAATTTCAAGCACTCTTTCATCACACATTTATCTCACCATAGCTTCAAAAGATATCCTAATAATGTAACCAATATGTAGTACTTATTTTACACACAATACTTCTTTCTAACCTCAAGAGAAATAACCAATCATTTAACATACACCGGGAACTCCCCCGATGCATGTGTGGGTGTCGAGAACCTCCATTATGTGAGCTTTACAAGATATTTATGTCATTAATGGAGGATTATTTGTAGAAAAAAGTACATTCATCCACTTTGAGATGAAAAATATATAACTAATAGATCTACACATTAATGCATCACAAAATCTAAATAACATTGTAAGAAGTACAAAAAACTAGATCTGAGTCTTGATACACCATATAACATGAGGGTTTACACCCTTAAGCAAGTTGTAAAAATACATCCATCTATATTGATTTAACAAAGTTCTGCTAGCCATATTACATTCAAAAGGGTCATCTCAGACCATATACATCAAATGACAAAGACTCAACTCCTGCAAACCTATATGATCAAAGATCCTAACTATGATTCTTCCCATTCTATCCCTTATTACAGATCCTAGTACCCATACATATAATTAATGGTATCCCTTACAACCCTCTAGCACTAAGTACTATAAACCCTAGCACCATGAACTCTAAACCATTTGAATTTCCAAACATTTCTACAACACCCCATTACTCTCCTTCTCTTTCTCTTCTTTCTCTATGCATTCTCTCTGCATTCCCTCCGTGTCTCTATGTGTGTTTGCATCCTCTTCATCCTTATTTGTGTGTGCTCATGTCCTATGCTCCTCTTTAAATAAGATCATCAACCACCGCTTGCCAAAATTCTCTTTTGAGTAGATCGCGTGCCAAGTGTCGATGTGGTCCTCCATTAGTGAATGTTTATCCTCTTTAAAAACCTTATCTATTGTTTTTATTCTCATACAACCACATTTCTCATTCCTTATCTATTTTTGAATGTTCTAAACATACCTATGTCCATTCTATTCCTTCTATATTTCTTAAAGGTTGTATGAGAAATGGTCCATTGCCGAAAAATTGATAATCCAGAGTTATAAGTATGAATGGTATGGATTTGGAAATAAGATTGGTCTAGAGATGGAATAATTAATGGTTCAAATCAAGAATTACAAATGGTGAGGATCTGAATGTATGGATGGTATAGATCTGGAAGTATAAATAATCCTGGTGACATCTTCTAATTCTTAAATAAAAATATAATGAGAATGGGCATATTCCCATTATAAAGAATCTCAAACAAGTATGCTTATCATTCCAATTCTATATAAAATTGATTTTACGATAATATTCTACACTCTTTCTATATTGCATGTATGAGAATGGTAATACTATGCCCATTTTATACAATTTTTGTTGTTTCAAATATATTCCATATTATTTCAATATTGATAGTATGATAATGGAAAAGGATAAGCCATTCATAAACCTTGAGCAGATGAATATCATATATCCCAAGCATCTAAATAACATACAACCTAAGCTACTAAATATTGGTTACGATATATAGGGAATTGTGATGGTTGTATTAGTATTTTTACTTTGAGATGATGACATGTCTTGAGGGGTTCGAGATGCCCATGTTTGTCTCATGGAGTATGAATATTGAGAATATTCCAATTTTGTTTTAACTATGGATTCAAAGCCCCATGATATTCATGAGCCTTTGAGAGAACCAGAATCTTTATGGGGAAAGAGGAATGGGAAAAATCTATTGCAGTTAATGGAATTAGGATGCACACGATCTGAGTATACATGTTGGTGTAGCTACTCGGGAAGCCCTAAGTGCTTATATTAGTTTTGTTGAGTTTGAGGAGCAGGAAGAGTATGATGAAAATTATTTAGATCAATTTATTGAAGATAGTGATGCCAAGGATGGTGATGATGGGTAAGATTCAAACAAGTCAAAAGTTATACAAATGGGTGTTGTAGATGATGATGAGTTGGAAGAAGTAGATGAGGGGTTAAATAACCATGAAAAATATGGATTGTTTATAACTGTACATTGAAGCTGATATTAAGTAATTAAGTCTTGGTTATTCAATCCCTCATGTGCTTTTTCCTTTTCATTGTCATTGACAACACCTATTTATATAGCTTCCAAATTGTTGACATCCTACCCATCATCATCATCCTCTGTATCACTATGTTCATGCACTTGATATAAATAAATATTATCATCCATGTTGAATCACCAAACTTAGAAGAAAAATTTATAGTATCATCCAGAACTTCCACAACAGCTCCACTTACATATATACCCATATCACCTATATTCTAGTAAATTATCAGTAACAAACTTTACAAAAATAATTTGAATAGATTTCTTGATCTGTGCCCATAAATTCCATCAAACACAATATCCTAGTCCATTTTCTCTTTCCCCATAAATATTTAGGTACTCCCATAGGCTCATGAGTATCAGAGGAATACAAATATGTACTTAATACTAAACTAGATTATTCACAGTCCTCCTACTTCATGATACTAGCATGGTAATTTGCACACCCCATATGTGTAATTTTAATAAACTTAAAATTAAAAAAATAACGTACACATCACGCAAAGCATCAATAAGAATTCTTTATTAATTTATCCAAATAATTACATCAGTTTTCTACATCCATTTCAAGCACTTCCACTTTGTTTTATATTTAGCTAGAATGAGAACCGACATTTTCCTATTCTATTCATTCTCATACAATCATCTTTCTCACTTGTTCACGATGAATTAGAATGGGAAAATTCCCATTCTATTATCTCTTTTATAACTATCTTTCTCATTAATTTTATATGAATATGAACGACAATGGGAAGTCAGTAAAATGTTGACCTTAAGTATCAACATGAATGTGAGGGTTAAGTTGTTTTCCCATTTGTTAAGAATATAACAGAATGAATTTTATATTTTTATAAGATTGATAGAAAGAATCATTATTATTTATAAATTTATCAAAATAAGTACATCGTTTTCACCCATAGGAACTATATCTCAATTTCCTTATTCACGCATATTTGTTCTTTCATCCTATTTTATTTCTCTCTAGCCTATCCTTTATACTTTCCATAGTTTATTCTCCTCTATTATCTCTACATCCTCTCTATCTATCTGTCTATATCTTTTATAATCACATTTGACTACATTATGTATCTATCTTTACTAATTACCCAAAATATATTACTTTTGGAGGTGCCTCTAACAGCCACGTTCATATTTTGTTCTTTATGTGGATTTCGGTGATCTTATAAGGTTTTGTATATATTTTTGTGGCTTCCACCTATGTTTTGTGGTTTCATTTAGTTTCTCATTGATTTTATATTTTCCCTTGGCTTCTCATTTTTATGTGGATTCTCATATTTTTATCTAGCTTCTCATTTTTTCCGTAAATTTTCTTGTTATCCACGGATTTTCTTATTTTCCATGGCTTCTCTTATTTTCCTCTCACTTCTCCTATTTTCTCAGCTTGTCCAGCTTGAACTTAAAATTGATGAAGAAGCCTTTCAACATCATCACCAAACTTCAAACATTTTCTCAAACCATGTCTTCTTTCTTTACGAAATATATTAATTTCCTTGCAGTCATTAGTCTATCCACATATGATAAGAAAACCAAAGCATCAAATTACCAAGACTTACACGTATTGCATAAGGAAATGTTCCTTCTCTTTACTTTTCCAATTGGATTTACAAGACACGATGGCTTCAAAAATTGTTTTTCCTTCCCTTATGAATTTACGTTTGGAATGTATTTGGCACATTTGGTTGTAATATTTTCTTCATATGTGTGCCATTTTTCTAAATGTTCCTTAATTTCTTCTTCCCACATCTACATTTGAGTATTTTCTGTACTATCGATGAAAATATGTAGGTGTTTTCTTTTCCTAAACTAGCATGAATCAATTAGTTGTGGTTTCCAATACATTCTGATAATCTTGTCGTATCTCTATCCATTATTATACTATATTGTTGCATATCTACAATCTTCTCAATCCTCATTTGTTTTTTATTTTGGTATGTTTTAACTAGATCTACTAAATTTTTTATTTGGTTACCATTTCTATCCTTAGTTATATCATACTCGGATGACAACTTGTTGATATATGTTTCCAAGTTTACTAATATGGGTTTTTTTTTCTATATAAGCCCTAGCCAACTAATGACATATGCATAATATGTAACGATATTTACAATTTTTTATTCTAATGTTCTAAAAAATTATCCATCTCCTCCCATATTTGTTTCTTCTCTAATGTTTGAGGCTTTAATATTTTCTCCTTATATTCCTGAGTTGCTTCATTCTTAATATTCTTCTTTGTTATTTCATCCCAAGTAGTAATTTGTTGTAAAAATGTTTTTAGTGCTTGTTCAACAACTTTTTCAACTAAAATTCTCAAATCCACAATGATTTGACGTTTGGATATTTTAATAGTAGTTATCATTCTATTCATTTCATATTTTAAGTCTAGACACCTCTTCATCCGTTCTTGTTTTGCACTTTGTTCCAATAAGTGACTGCATGTATAATTTTCCATTGGTGTCAATTTATGTCAGTGTATTGTATAGCCTTCTTATTTTTTTTCAACTACTCCCTTTTTTATTTGAAGAAATTTTGCTTCTCTTCTTTGCTGTAGTGGCTTCTTTATTATTGTTAATTAATCATGCGAGACACTCAACACGAGTTATTCCTCGGGATACCTTTAGTACCTTTGTACTTCTAGTTAGAGTTTGTTCCGGTTTTACTTTCCTTTATGCTCGTATCCTTTTTCTTTTGTTTTTTTCTGTCCTTTCTCTTCCTCTATAATCCCTTTTCTTACTTTTGTTTCTTCCTTTCGTGTTCATCTTTCCTTTTCTTATCTTCTTCACTTCTTTTATTTTCTTCTTCCTCCTTTTGTTTTTCTTGGTCTTGTTTTCATTCCTCTTCTTTTTCTTTTCCTCTTCCTCCAGCTTTACTTACTCCTCATCTTTATTTTTATTTTCTTCTATTATTTTCCTTTAATTATCTTTCCTTATTTATCTTATCTTCTTTTCTTATTCCTTATTTTTATTTTCCTCTTCTTCTAATTTATTCTTCTCTTATTTATCTTTTTCTTCTCCTCCTCATACCTTTTCTTGGTTTCTTCTTATTTCTCTTTCTTTTCTTCCTCTTATCTTTTCTTCTTCTCCTTTTCCTTCTTTTTATTTTCATCTTCTTCTGCTTTATTTTTATCTTCTTCCTTATTTTTCTTTTCCTCTTCTTCTCTTTTCTTATTCTTCTTATTTTCTTCCTCATCTCTTTTATTCTTCTCCTCTTTTTCTCCTTCATTCTTTCGTTCTTCTTTATTTTTCGTTTCCTATTCTTATATTTACTTCTTTTCTTCTTGTTTATTTTTATTATTTCCTCATCCTCCTTTTTATTAGATTCTTCATTACTTATTTTGGCTTGTTTATTGTATGTGTTTTCCATTCTTCTTCATTCTTTATTTTTGATTCTTTATATTCTCCTTCATTGTTATATGCATCAACTCCTCTTTCTCTTTGATTTGATGTTTGTCCTTAACTGATGTCTTGTTGTTCCTTTTGAGTTGTGTAAATCCCTTCTCAAATGTTTCCAAATTCATTTAATCCTCCATGTCTATATGTGTATCTACTTCCTTTAGTAGGCTATGTGGAAGTAAGTGTTTAATATCTTCCAATACCAAGAAGAAAATTTTCAAGTAGTGGACGAGTGATTATTCTATGGATTTTTATTTTTTTTCCGAGCTAACATCAAATTTATCTGCCACTTGTGAAACACCGCCATTTTCTAAGAAATTTTTATAGAATTTTAATGCATAATTAGTTAGTTGTGATTCCTCCCATGAATTAATTTCTCCGGTGAAATTTGGACCCAACTCTTTTTCATTTTGTGATTATTCTAGAGGAGTTAGTAATGTATGTAGGGTTCCTCATTATATGAATATAATTTTTCCTTTGTATCTATTTCTAAATATTTTATTTCTCCACTTGTTTGTTCCATCATTATTATCCTTGTTTCCTTAGTCTTTTGTCTAGTTGATAGTGGTTGAGGAGGAGGATTTGATTTTTCTCTTTGAGTTATCCTCTTATATGTTGTTGGCCCTAACTTCTTATTTCCTTATTCCTATCCAATTTTCCTTGGTGGTTTTTGTCTTCTTTGATTATAATCCTCTTGATATTTCTTTCAAAATTATTCCCATGTCTATATAATTACATCATTGATGTTAAGAGGTACTTGATTTTTTCTTCTTGAGTAGAATATTTTTAATGGCTTGTATTATATTTTATGATAGCTCATTAGATGTGTCATATAGAAGTGGGGAAACATGATAAATCCAAAATATGAAGGGGAAGAGAAAAGTGCAATCAATTTCCACTATGAATAGGACCTCATCCTCAAATTTTAATATAATTTCTTATGAAATTATAGCTTTGTTTGCTACTAGATTTCTTATGTTTCATCTCCACCCTTTTAGAGATGTAATCTTTTGTACTTGAGACATTTTGTTCATATGATTCATTGTTTGTTCTGCCAAAGTTAGGTTTATCCTCCCTTAGACTTGCTTTGTTTTACCTTTTAAGGTGTTTGGGAAGTACATGGCTAGACATAATAGAAGTGATTCGTAGCAAAATGTATGTTTTACCTCCTTAATATTATGAGTGTTGTCATGAAATATGTTCGTTAGTACCTCACATAGGTTATTTTAATAATTTTTGTGACCATGTATATAGGGACACCATTATGCTTAAGGCATGAGCATTTTCATAGCTTGAGGGATACTAAATTGCATTCACCATATTAAATTAACATTGACAAAACATTAATGTAATACAAAAATAAATATACAACATAGTAAAAACATGTGCACATAACTTTTACATGGAAAATCTCCAAGGGGGAAAAGCAACAAACATAGTAAAAACATGTGTACATTTATATGAGAAACATTACACAGTCTAGTAAAAATTTCCTTTACCTCACTTCTCTCTTATCCATTCACCTCGGGTAGTAAAAAAATATGATTTGTGACCATATTTAAATGACCCCATGGGTCACGAAAAATATTAAGTGATGGGGTAGGATTAAATTTTCCCCTAATTTTATATAAATTAGTTATTAAATATCTAATTAAACATAACCTAAAGTTTATATGAAATAATTACGAATATAATCTACCCTAAAGTATTTAATTATAAACTAAAGTTTATATGCACTTAATATTTCATACTAACACTCCCCCTTAATATTAAGTGGGGAGCCATATCCCAACATTACCTATTTGTACAATAGGATTTACAAATCTATAAACCATTAGTGAAGGTTTAAGCTAGACTATCACTTTTGAAGGATTTATAACACCTTCATCATGGTCATGTTACGTTTTGGTACAAAAGGATTTGGAATCCATAAATCATAAGTTATGATTTAGGATAAGCATGATTTATGAGACTACATATTATAGTTTTTCATGGACTTTTTTTAAGAAAACATATGTAGGAGCCTTTTATAACACAAATACCTCATTTAAAAATAGATGCAACACACTAAACTATACACCTTAAACTTAGAGTTATAAGTTTACAAAATATTTTACTGAGATATTTTAAAAATGATTTACAATGGAGCAGAAGAATAGAGGAGAAGGAGATATTAATGAGCCGACCATTAGGTTGTGAAATTACCATGCAAACTCCTCTTCAATGGAAACTTTGAAAGGACAAGCATTACTTACTGACTTGCTTCGTATTGTTTCCTATTCTCCTTTATATCATGGTATTTTCTTTTGGTTACTTGGTAATTATACTAATTTATAATCATACATTATGTAGTTGTGTATGTTTTTAGTTTTATTTTCATGTCACCCTATTTATTTTGACCCAACCTTCTCCCCAATAATTTATAACAGATTACATCTCTCCCATTTCTTCTATATTACTTGGATGTTATAATGGACATATGTTCATTATAATCATATATTGTAATATGTGGTAGTCTCTATGCCATCTGATCTAATATTTTTAATATAACACGAGATAATATTCATTGTATTTAATGACATGGGGATAATCAAGATCAATGGCTCATATTCCCATAAAAATTTACAGGTGTAAGATCTCATTTAAAAGGCTCAAAATTTAAAAATAAATGTCTCTTCTAGTAATTAAACATTATGTTATACATTATGTACCTTTAATTCAGATCACACAGATTAAAAATAAATATTGCATGCAATATTAGGCTAACCTAATAAAATCTATTTGAGCTCCTTTTTAACACTATTTCATTTTAGAATCCTATTTCACCGATGCACGTATGCGGAGCTAATTATCTCTACAGATCTGATTTTATCTACATTTCCAAACAACCAAAAGTCATGGCTAGAGAAGAAAATTATTCGAGATCTCGTTAAAAAAATTGTACTCCTACACTGATGCAAGAGTGATTCAGAAAATTGTATTTGACTCGACTACTATAGACCACGAATTTCAACTATGTTTTGAACAATTTAAAGGGAAAGAATTGATGAATATCCCGTAGTTGTGGTTGTAATGTCTACAGATCAAGATCAAAGGTTTTACAACCTTATATCATTAAAGAGAGCTAAGTTACACCTTGTGATAGCTAAACTAGAGGTATTTATATGCCTCAAATTTTGTTTCCCTTATTAATTCTTAAAAATGAATCAAACCACATATTGTTTTCCAAATATGGGATATATGATTGCTTACTTTAATGGGTATGCCTTCTAAGTATACTACAAGATCCGAGAAGGAGACACCATTTATAATTCATTCACCATTTAATCATGGATGGCCATAAGGAAAATTAGGAAAATTCTACATATTTGGGCTAAGGACCCATATGACATCATGGATGATTCACACTTGGATGATATCTAGATTAAAAGGTTTAGGCCTAAGGTCTATATTGGTAAGGTATTAATTAACAATTTATATGGAAACCTCAAGACCTATAAGTTTTATGTTGTGTGGTTCTTTTTATTGGATATGATAGTTGACAACTAGAAAATATCTACCCTTTGATAAATATCTAGTTCTCTCCTAGACCTCCAAAGAGCCAATTTTATTGATCACAGGAAGTCATTTTATATGACATCCTACCTATCGAGATGTAGTTTGTGGTGTCATTTTCCTCAATTCTATGATCAATGGACCCCTTCTTACGTTATTGAAGTTAATGAATTATACGAGAAAACCTATATGCACATTGCTTCAAATACCATTTTGAATACATGTCCAACCATTTTTACTCCATTGTTTACTAGATGGTGAATGAAGTAGAAGCCCCAAGGATTTATTCGAAAATACTTAGTGTCATAAGAATAATAGGGGTAATATTTTTCTATCTAGAGTATATTGTTATAATGATTAAAGGTGTCCTCTCTTTATAGATACAAAAATTTTGTATCGTTGTTCTTTATTTACCATGTGCATATTTTTTACCATGATCATAGCTAGACCCCCTGAATTTGATTCATTTATTTAAATGACCATCTATTATCCCATCACCTTTAATTCTTAATTAATTATTGTTAATTAACCTAAATTATCTAATTACCCCTAATTAGCTTTCATCTCTCCTAATTAGCTAATTACCTCTAATTAGCTTTCTTTGGGATGATTTTATCCCTAACCACCTAAATCCACATCCCTACAATTTTTCTATCTTTTATCCTGCCCATATTTATCCCGTATCTACTCATGACACTTACCTAAAAAAACATTACCCACCTACATGCTTTAAAGCACTTATTCCAATCACTAGAAAACTCGTATCTTGAGTAAATAAGTGATTTTACCTTCAAAGGAATAATTTTTCTATAGTTGGAAGTGATCTAGCTAGGTCATCATCAAACCTTTGAAATTACATTTACTCCCCTCTTCTTGAGGCATGTTTGCAAATTCCAAGCTTTCTTGTGACTTGTGAACTTTTTCTCATTCTCGAGCATCTATACAATAGTTATAGACCTCTTGTAGCTCCTTTCAACTTGTATTACATCACTCATGGACATCCTTCCTAATATTACCATCATTTTTTGTTGTTTTATTCAATTATTATCATATTATCATTGTCTTATTTTCATTTAAGTTCTTGCAAGTCCAACTACTATTGGAATTCTACTATCAGCGTGTTTTTCCAGCTATTTTTCTTGTAGGTATTCTTATTCATCTCATTTTCCATTCATATTTTTTTTACACTTTCCAAGTCGTTGTCAATCTGCATAGATCACCACCGACCTACCCCTATGTTATCAATTATTCTATCTCCGATCCTTTCTCGGTGTCTTCCTATACTCTTTTTTTTGTCTCCAATACTCTTATATGTCTTCCTACTAATATGTTGCACTAAATCTATTATGTCTACAACCCAGTCATCATCGCTCCACCTAGTTGACATTAACCAAAGTCTAGTTTTCAAATAAATATATCCAAATCTTTCATTTCTTCCATCCCTTAGTATTTCGTCTAAGATCTTATTCTCAAGTTAGTTTTCATTATCTATAGACCTCTATTCTGTCTAGTTTACATTAAGATTTATTTAATGCTGTATTTAAAGTTGTTGTTTTATCCATCTATCTCCGGTCCTCATTAACTAGACCTTTGCATCCTTGGTCACTATTGACCTGCTAGGTAACTTTATTTTATGTCAATTTAAGATCGTATTTTTATGTGCCTTATATTTCTACATTTTCAGTTTTTGTATGCCTCGATTTTGCATATTATATTGTCCATTATTATTTCTTAGATAATATTTTATCAAACAGATGGGTTGAAATATGCCAAGTAAGTTAACGCTTCTTGGAGTTGACTTCATCTAGAGAGAACCCTGTCTATCATCTAATCTATTTTCCTCTTAATGTCTTTGTTTTATAGGTTGATCAACTTTTAACGGTGAGGATCCATCATCCACTTTGTGCTGTCCTTTTATCATCCATCACACATTCTAGGTACCTTAAACCCTCTCAATTATAAGTTATTTTATTGCATTTATTACTCTTTCATTAACTTGAAAAGGAAAAAAATTAGATCAACATTCTTGGCACACTCAATGAAACAATCCTTTTAGTTGAGTCTCTTGCATTTTTCTTTCATTTTTATATTTTGCACTAACATTGTGGTAGTAAGTTTTTTCTTTTTCTTGTTCATGTTGGTTTTGGAGTTTATTGGATTGATCTTCTCTTGCGTCTCCTTACAAATCAAATAAAAAGGAAATGTGTTCTCTACGTATTTTTCTTTTTATCTTATTTTCTCCTTTTTGAATCACATTTACCCTTTCTTGTGTGTTTTTCTCATAAAACTTTCACATTTGGATTTGGATTTTGTAGAAAAATTAATTCTTCTTACACAATTTTATCGGTAAAAGCACACTAATTTACCAAATTCTTACCATTTCCATTATAATTACTGATTTTGGCTAATTAACTAACGTTTTCCTCTATTTTGGCTAACTAATGGAACTTTTTTGATTAACTAACCTCTATCACTTTCTAGATGTTAATTGACAACATATCATTAGTTATAATCCTCTTATGAGAAAATAATTAGTGATTATTAGCTAGTTATGTCTATTTACCCTTATTTTGATCAATAAACCCTATCCTCGCCTAAAACCCTCTTCTCACCATTCAAAATCATCCCTTTTCCCTCAAAAACATCTCAAGTTGCTTCAAAATATTATCATAGCCTCTTAATTGACCCTAATTGGTTAATTAAGGCTTCTCACATGCTAATCACTTGTTAATTCACTAATAATAATTAACAAGCCTTAATCTAATTTATCATTTTTAGTCCCACATGCACTAAGATGCAAGTTTTCCTCAAATAGAGAACTATAAAAAGGAATAAGCACTTACCTTCATAATTTACACCACACTTTTATTAGTATATAATATAAAAAAATTTATTAAGAGCCTTGCTTCCATCTTGGATTAGCTTACTAAATCTTGGCATCCAATCTTCATGTTGGTTAGTAGAGGGATATATAATATAGCCTTGTAGAAATTTTTAGATCTTATCACCATTTTTTGAATAACAACAACCATAATTTGATTTCCTTAGATCTAATTGGCTCTATGTTAATTATAAATCATCTCACATAGTAAGGATGCTTGTATATTAGATATTAAATTTCATTTAGTTTCCATTAATGTATGCTTTTAAGATTTTATCATGATGTTTCATTCTTAACCTTAAATCTTGGATTCAGTTATTACGGTGTTAGCCTATTATAAGTTTTTCATATTGCAAAAGTTTGGGGTGATCAAATTTGGCATGCCCGATGGGACACCTTCAATTGTCCTTTATATTCAATTTGAATTTTTCTAGATTAGTCTCAAGATTTTTATAGTAAATATCAAGTTATGTAGATTAATTTTAAATTTTTATAGTTTTCTAAAGTTGTATTAGTTGTAGTTTCTTTATTTTTATGTACTTTGCGGGATCAAAGGAGATGAAGTGTTGTCAAAATTTGATTAGAATGTCAATGATTTGAGATTTATCATATTTTTCTTATCAAAACTCATGTTTTGACCACCTATAGGAAGGTGCTGCAATCACATCTTCAAGGTCACACTCATGCTGCAAGGTACACACTCACGTCATTAAGGTCACACTCATGCTTTAAAGGCTATGATCACGCTTCCACAGGTGTGATTGCCTTGTATTGGATTTTTTCCTTTGTGTTTAGGTGGCGCTGGTGATTTGAATTTCATGCTAATGAATATTTGGATGTGCTAATGTTTAACCAACTATGTTTTTGTCTGAGAAGAGTTGTCATGTCTTCAAATTTACATGGTTTCTAAAAAGGGCGATTTGTTGCTATTAGGGGGTGGTTCTCTTTGAAAGGGCGCGGTGACATGAATGTTTGATTTTGGAACTATTTTTAAAGTTTTAAATTATAATTTCAGTGTTTTCTAAGTGTTACTGAGTTTCTTAACTATTTTCTCGCAAGTTTTCAACATTTAAAATTAGATTTCTAACACATTTACTTAAGTTTTTGGTGAATGCTTTGGCTTCCATGATTTTAATGAGTTTGGGATAAAGTTTGTGTATGATCTTCTCTTGCACCTTGTTGTATCTTGAGAATCAAAAAAAAATTAAACTTTCTTTTCCTAACCTTAGAGTAAGTGGGGAATTTTATTATTCATTTTTATGCTTAAGGGAATAAACCTTCATTTGGCATGTGTATGATCCTTTATTTTAATAGCTTTTCATTTGATTAAAAACAAAGCTAAAGCTTGTGTATGATCTTCTCTTGCACCTTGTGTGATCTTGAGAAACAAAAACATAATTAATTTTTTCACTAAAAATAACTTGGATTAATTGGGAATAAACCTTTATTTATAAATTATTATGGTGGTTATTTTATTTACATGTTTTTCATTGTTATCTAGTAGGGTTTCTTGTTGTGTATGTTATTCTCTCATGTTCTTGGACAATCTCGAGAACTAAAAACAACATTTAATTATATTTTTATGATATTGTATATCTTTTTGGATAACTACTAAATATTTGTGTGTATGAATTAATGATTGTCAAAGAAAGGAGAATATAAACAAAATTCAAACTACACATGTGTTATAGGTTGCCAATGGTGGTCTAAAACAAATTTATTAATCCAAAAGATAATAAAACACACCACACCTTTATTCATCACAATGCATTACAAGTTTCGGTTAAGAGCTACGGCTCAAATGCTTTGAACTAAGAGAAAATCCCTTTGTCATAAGCCTTAAGATAATAAGAGGAATACTCCTAGGAACCCCAAACTAGTTCACGCAAGAGGGAACCTTGTGAATGAAATGGGAAAGTGCTCCCCTACCCAATTGATTAGTACGCCTTTGAGATATTTGAGATAAGATTATATTCACATGAACCCAATAAAAATACAACTGAATGCATTCATTTCTCTTTATATTGAAGGGGGCAATGCAAAGCCGTGATACTCTAAGATCTATTTAATGTGACATTCTTGGAAAAAACTCTTGCAGAGCTAGTTTTTGACACTTAGAGAAAACCAAATAGGAATCTTGTGGCTTGGAGCCAATATGACATTAGATTAGGCATGTTCCAAAGATATCTCAAAAATTGAAAACTTTTTTAGAGTCAAAACCTTGTTATTTGAATAGGGGAGAGTCCATTAAATTATAAATCACATGTTATTTCATCACAAATTTTATAAAGTGTTACTTTTTCCTAGTTTTTCACTTATCATAAGACAAGGTGAAACTCCACTAAAGTTACACCAAGTACTTTTCATCAACACTTTGTCTAGTCCTTTGTTTTCTTGTTGCCCATTTGGGACAAAAGAAAACATACCTATGTAGTGCTATTGGTTGATTGTGTCCACCAATTTTACACCCATTTATATCCATCCTTGCTTTAGAATGGATGGAAAATGTTAAAAGTGTGTTGGTACATATTTAGATCTTGGTAGCCATCATCTCAATACCCATAATCAAGATTTCATATTGTAGCTAGGTTGTCTCATCATTTAATTCCCTTAAGTTGTTACACTACCCACATTATAACCATATAATTGTGATAATTACGTCTTGTTTCAATTTTGAAACTTCTTCTAAGTCTCTAAATTGTATTATTATGCTGCTCGCATACATATCAACTTCTGGATATACTTAGGTTTAGTTTTTATCCTAACATTGCCTTGATTTTTTGAGAGTGTTGATGTTACATTTTTTTGCATCGTGATAATGTCATTTTGATACTAAATTCTTTATTTTATTACAAATATTGATTAACGTGTCCAAATAGTGTTGTTACGTTGCTCACATTTGTAACTTCCATTTTCAAAGACTTGGACTTTGTTTGTGTCTAAAACTAGTTTTAGTATACCTTGTTAGGAGATCGCATCAACACTTTCTTAGTATTTAGGTCTTGTTTATTTTAAAATTGACCTAAGTGGTGATATTTTGTTGTCACTATTTGTACTAAACCTATCTTGGAAAACATAGGGAGTAAATTATTCTTGTGATTAGATTTGAGTCTTGTCTTCATTGTCTCATCCTAGATACTTCATATATATATATATATATATATATATATATATATATATATATATATTGTTAACATTGTTAATATATCATTCTTTATTATTTGGTGTCCTTGGGTTCACATTGAGCCTTTGGATTTGTGACCATTTGTTATTCCACGTTTTTGTGATGATTTGAAGTCATTAGACTACTTGGTTTTCCCAGGGGTCCATATTTGTAAAATGTTTAGTTGGTTGTCGTTATGTTGTTCAAATTGATGTATAACTTTCTTAACCGTGAAGGAGTTCAATCACTATATAGGTATAGGCATTTGTAATAAAAAATGCCAACCATGACTAGCTATCACTTTGTTCCTCACATTTAAAAAAATAGTCAACCTAAATTTTGGCATTCCCATCAAAGAATGCCCATCATGGCTAAGACTCATTTGGTTCTTCACATTAGATAACCTAATCAGTCACCTCATTCCCGCCTTCATCTCATAGTTAGTTGTATGGTTTGGATGCTACTGATCCAAACTATTAGCTTGGTTCCCCTCGATCTTTTGAGGATTGGAATCCAAAGTATTCTTCTTATTCCCCTTGGTATTTACAATATTATTATCAAATATATTCATCTAATTGAAATTCTAAGTCTCGGTATCCCCTTTCTGCAAGACCTCCTTTATCATTCACTTCAACGACACCTTCCTCCATCGAAGATTTGTGTAACTCAAGATTATTTTAATCAATCATCCAAGTCAAACCCTACATCACATTGCCCTACCTAGATGAATAATCCTATTGATATACCCAAAATATGTGATCTTTTAGGAAAACCAATGCCATCGCATCTTAAAATTAAACCTAAAGATACTTGCAAGCCATCAAAATTCAATTCTACTTCATCTCTCGATTCATCTTCTTCTATCAATCACAATCCGATACCTCTTTGGCCCTTGAGCCAATTGAGCAATATCATACCATATCCTCCTCCATGTTATAAAGATCAATGATTACCTCCATGAAGAATAATTCACAATAAACGATGTGCTAAGATATATTTTGGATGCACTATCAAATTCCTTTATGTACAAAATATTCTCAAACATTCCCCTCATCGACATCATCAAACATATTCTAAATATTCCACATCTATTGGACCTATTTCATCCAATCAACCTGTTATGGTCGACTAATAACACATACTTGATCAATTTATTTCAGAATTAAGAAGGGATTAGATAATTTATAGTGGTACATGAAAATATTCCTCTTGAAGGTTACTAGAAATAATTCTCATTAGACCTCAATACGTTCACGTATTTTGGGGAAGAGGTTGATTATTTTTATCTTGAAACAAAGGAAGACCCTAGGATCATCACACTTGAATCTTCTCTCAATATTCCATCTTCATATACTTCATTGTGTGATGAAATTCCTAGGTATGACATTGATCCACAACCTATCTTCTCATTACCCAATCACTCTTTATCTATCATGATTCCTGGATCAAAATCTCACCTTGGGTCACCACCTAGTAGCCCATCATCTTATTCTATATATAGGTCACCTCCAATAATCCCTTCATAGTCTATTTGGGGGTAACCTCATGGTTTCTTGTTACCTTTTATCATAGGGCCACGTTCTAGTAGCTCTTTATCATCTATTTGTGGGTCACCTCCAAGTAGCCCATCCTCTTCTATACTTGGGCCACATCCTAGTATTCCTTCATCTTTATTCTATGGGACACCTCTTGGTAGCTTATCATCTTCTATACTTTGGAAACATCCTAGTAGTGCTTCATCTTTAGTCTATGGGACACCTCCTAGTATCCCATCCTTTTCTATACTAGGGTCACATCCTAGTATCCATTCATCTTTAGTCTATTGGAGATCTCTTGGAAACCCATTGTCTTCAATTATTAGACCGTACATGTTTTTCCATCACATTATTCTTCTATCAATGATTGTGGAACTCCCACCTTCATTTCTCACATATATTATAAACATCCACTTTCTTCTCCCACTTCTTGGGATTAAAAAATTCACATATTAGATTATAGGAAACCAAAAAAATTCTTTATAAAGCTAAGATAAAAATCCCAAGATCTCCAAAGATCACTACAATTTAAACAATCATAAAGATCATAATCAAACACAATTAAAAAATTCACACCAATGTAACCATCAAGTATGGGAAAAGTCCATTAAACTCTAGATAGGGAACTCAACCTCCCATATACGAAATCCATGTTTCAAGATAAATCGTAGCCATTTTTTTGAGTATGAGCTCTTTACGATCATCAAAATTAGAGATAATATGACTCTTGATAAAAAACACACTTAGTATCCCTTATCAAGGAAATTTCAAACATTATTGTTTAATATTATCAGGCAAATTGATATTGATTGGTCCCAATTTTGTAAAATCTAAAAAATAAAAAAATTCAAAATTACAAAAAAATGAGAAAACATTAAAATAGTACAAAAAATATCAAAGCTACAAAGATCAAACATTACAATCAGGTATTGTATACAAATGGATGTTCTTTCTTCCCTTTCTGTCCATCCCTCTCGTAAGTCATCTACCATTGTCATCCCTTCGATTATATCTTAATTAGTCTATTCACACATTTTGCAAAATTTGTATCTATGGTATCCTTTTGAAATTGGTCCTTCATCACCTTGGTAAATTAAAAAACCATTGACCTCTTAGAGATCGTATCACTATCTTCATCTAATAAACTTGTTGTGAAGAAGCTGTTGGATGAATCTTTTCACACTAGAAAATGTCATCATCACAATCACTTATGCATCCTTTCATCAAGCCATATGTGGTTCTTAACCCCTTATCAAATCATAAGAAATGAAATAAATTTTTAGAAAGAAAAATAAAATTGAATCAAAAAGCAAAAAAATTATATATAACTCTCTCTTGGAGAATTTTCAATAATCTCTATTGGGGCTATGGATGCTGGATGGATTTAGAGAAATGTTATGATTAGAATCAAATACATCTTCATCGGGGTATGGAAGCCTAGCTAGTAGCGAAGAAATGTACAACTCTCCTTTAACAATCCATTCAAAAATTGGCTTTAAAAATAAATCATTTCTACACATCAGCTAGGGTGTCTTCACTTCTTGTCCATCAAATATTTCCCCGAAGAGGTAATAAATTTCCACATGCACACACTTTATCTCAATGAGTAAAACAAGATTATTATGTTACCAAGTGTTTTTTTTGGACCTTGTTTAGACTCTTATATTATTCTATATTATTTCTCATGATTTGTGCCTTTGGCTATTCACCTTTTTCATCGTGGGGCTTCTAGTTATACTTTCTTTATCCTTTCATAAAAATCCGTTGCTCTTCTACTTCTTTTAGAACATCCATGTGTATAAGATTGCATGTTTACTATGTTTGAGGGTAATTTTCTCCCTTCTTTCACTAAAATAATCTTCTACTTCCTTCTATCATGTGTTTCTTGGTCACCTAACATTGGGAGCATGCTTGCTCATTCCTAGCATGTTATTAGTATAAGTTCATCATCATGTTGAACCTATCCATATTGGCCCTGATCTAACTTATGTGTGTGAATAGTTTGCCTTTGTATATTCCCATCTAACACTGGGGGAAACTTTTCATCTTCACCTTCCGGCACATATGCATGATATTCAACCCTTGTATATTCCATTTGTCGGTGAGGGCATCCACGTTTCTTCTTTTCTCTGTACATAACTTTGGAAAACTTCTTGAAATTTGTAAATTCCCTAGAAAATAAAATTTTCTTCTAGTTTTTCTACCACTTTTCGCGATGATTATTTTTAATAAATAATCAATTTTAGCATGTTTTTGCTACAGTGGAGCATATTTTTTCTTCCTAGTGACCCTTTCTTCTACATGAGGCATATTTTTTCCTTACAATGGATTTTGACAATTTTGTATGATTTCATAAATTTTTCTATGTCATTATATTATATAAAATTCAAAAAGTCAAAAAATTTCAAAAAAAAGTATAATCGTTAAACAATCAAAAAAATTGTAAAATTCAATTTTTTCAAAAATTGATAAATGACATGCATGCATTTAAAGCCTATATCAAATGCATTTTCCTAGAACATTGAAATTTTTCCAACAAAAAATAATTTCTTAAGTTCTTTCTTGTTCGTGTCTCAAATGACTCACAAATCATTTTGATCTACCTCCATTAACAAAGAAGGATTGTTTATTATGTCGGTACTATGCATGCATAATGAGTTTCAGAGACGTGTCATAGCAAACGAATGCTTTTCATGTGAATACTTGTGTCCTTTTTATTACCCTCTCATATATCATTTCATAGGGAACCATTTTAAACCCTTGTCATTAAAACATAAACATTTTGGAATTAAAGCTTTGTAATCAAAACATTGGTCCAACTGTCTTGAATGTTGTCTATTTGAGTAGATGCAATTGTACTTGTTTCTCTGTTAGGTTAACCGGTTTAATTTCTCATATTATATTACATTTTATATGTTGCATTATGTATTTTGTATGAAGTTACACATTTTTAGCAATGGAAAAATGTTAGTAATATAGATTTCCATGTTATTTTATGCTTTTGTTTATTTTAATAAGGGCCAATGATTTAGGTCATAGGGGAAACATGATGAAACAAATTTTCTTATTGAAATATTGGATGCAAAATCTATTCCTATATTCTTCACTATCATGTCTTATCACTATTCATCTTTCTTCCAAAACACAGGAAATAAAAATCCTTTTTATCCCTATCCTATTTCTTGTATCTGTTTGATCATATTTTTGATCATCAATTGACTTCTTCTATCACCCCATTGAAAATCGGAGGAGAATCCTTCATTTTACTAATTTTTCTTCAAAATTTCGTTGTTTATTCTTGTCTAGTATGTTTTAAGTGATGTCACTTACTTCACCTAAAATAGGGGCAAATGCAAAAACTAAATTTTGCCTATGAAATTTTATTGCTAAAGCACACTAATTTCCTAATTCTTACCATTTCTGTTATAATGAATGATTTCTACTAATTAGATAACATTTTCCTCTATTTTAGTTAATTAACGATGCTTTTTTAATTAACTAACCTCTACCACATTCTAGATACTAATTGATGAAATATTGGATGAAAAATCCTCTTATAAGAAAATAATCAGCGATTATTATCTAATTAGGCCTATTTACCCTTGTTTTAATCAATAAACCCTAATATTGGCTAAAATACCTATTCTAACTGTTGTATATATCTTTCCCCCCAGGTAGATATAGACAAGCAGAAGAATATGGAAACCAAAGAAGCTCAAAGCCCAATGTTTATTGTGACAGGGCACATGAAAATGGATGTCGACATGAAAATATATGCGCGAGGCACGAGTTAAGGGTGCATGACACAGAGTGTCGACATTTCAAAAGTCGCGCCTTGGCGCACATAAAGGGCGCATGACATAGAGTGTCGACATGAGAAAAGTCACGCCTTGGCACACATAAAGGGTGCATGACACAAAGTGTCAACATGTCAAAAGTCGCACCTTAGCACACATAAAGGGCGCATGACACGAGTTTTGACATGTCAAAAGTCGCGCCTTGCGCACATAAAGGGCACATGACATAGAGTGTCGACATGGAAAAATTCACACCTTGGCGCATGTAAGGGTATGTCGACATAAGGATGGATGTGCCAAGGTGCACATTCAGGAGGCGCAACATTCGAGTGCTTTGACAGAAGCGACCACGACCCCGAGATATTTAGACGGCCATAACTTTTCACAGGGATCTCGGATTAACGCAAGGTTGGACTTTTCGGAAAGCTTACG
The DNA here is from genome assembly GCA_018340775.1 of Taxus wallichiana var. yunnanensis. Classification (NCBI taxonomy): domain Eukaryota; kingdom Viridiplantae; phylum Streptophyta; class Pinopsida; order Cupressales; family Taxaceae; genus Taxus; species Taxus wallichiana. The sequence goes on along the minus strand of CM031244.1, from coordinate 261,655,301 downwards.
AGGTCCTCTGTCTAACTATGACTGGATATCTTTAATTGGGTGGGAAAATTTTCTTTAAAATGCAAAATACAGTTCACCACTTTTGGGGTTTGCTAGGGTTCTCACCTACCACCATAATGAGATGAGTTAAATGCAACTGGAGGTGGTTGGGGTAGTTTTGGTTTTCTCTCTCTTCCCTCTCTCATTATTCCTATAAATTGTAAGGAGGGGCTTCTTTCTAAAGGTTGGAAATTCTTTTTTTCCCTCCCTTCTTCTCTTTGGCGGTGTGAATTTGTGGAGTTCAAACCTCCCATCTAAGATTGTAATGCAACTTTGCCTCTTGGCATTTTATAGTTTATTGTATAAATATTTGGAGAAAATAATGCATGTCACGGATGATTCTCAACCCTCTCTGTGTTCATTTGCATCCTTTTGATCTTTCGCTACAAATGGTTATCTGTGCATGATCTTGCATTGCATCTTAATGGTCTGTGTTTATTGGCAAGACAGGTGTTCTTCATTCGTCGGTGCATCACCTCTCGTTAGCTTAGGTTTATTTTTATGCATCTTCTCACCCTGTCTCCTTGGTAAGTTAGATTAGATTTTGAGTAAACCCTCTACATTTTTTACGTGTGCATCTGAACAGAGGAATAGGAACCAGCCTTCATCCGGAGAGCTTTTCCAATTTCGCGGGGTCCCACACTTGGGGAAAGCTCCATGTTATGCAATCGCATTGAGAGTCACAACCCATCGAGTTGCAGACATTCAGGGGTGCTATGATTCGCCATCAACACTAACCATTCAAAATCATCCCTTTTCTAGCCAAGATATCTCAAAAGGCTTCAAAATCTTATGCTAGCCTCTTATTTGACCCAATTTGGTTAATTAAGGCTCCTCACATGGTAATCACTTGTTAATTCACTAATCACGATTAATAAGACTGAATCTAATTTATCCTTTTTAGTGCCACTACACTAAGATGCATGTTTTCCTCAAATAGAAATCTATAAAAAGGACTAAGAACTTACCTTCGTACATTACACCATACTATGATTAGTATATCATATAAAAATATGATTAAAAACCTTACTTCCTTATAAGATTAGGTGGCTCAATCTTTTCATCCAACCTTCATGTTGGTTACTAGAGAGATATCAAATACAACCTTAAATCCATTGTTAGAGATACCCTCTCACCATTTTTGGAGTAGGAAAAACCATAATTTTATCTCTTTTAGATCTACTTAGGTCTATGTTAATTAACTATAATCTCACATAGTAATGATGCTTGTAGATTAGATGTTTAATTTCATTTATTTTCCATTAATGCATGATTTTAAGATTTGATTATCATGCTTCATTCTTAAACTTAAAGCTTGGCTTTATGATATTATGGTGTTAACCTTTTATTAGTTAGTCATATTGTAAAAGTTTGGGGTGATCACAGGCCTAAAAACAAACCTTTTGGTATCCTTGCTTGTTTGTCTATGTCAAGTAGGGTTTAATTTTCACATATCACATTCTATCACACACAACTAAATTTAAAAATCAATATACACATCTATACATCTTCCTACTAGGTGGAATGATTAGGATTGCATCTCCCAATAGGAAGCCACCACAGTGTTATGGCCACGTTAGAAATCCTACATAGAATCGAGCCTCACGTAACTTTGGGTATATCGAGGACTCCCCACCATAACTAACTCAAACCAGCCTTAGAATGTCATTTCGAGGTACCCTTGTTATCAGCCTTTTCTTTTGTCACATATTCTAATTAATAATTTTAATAAAAACATAGTTTCTTAATTTTTTTTTAATAAAATTCATAGACAAATATTTTCCCATTTGATTCCTATTAATGCCCTTTCTCAAGACTAAGCAATACAACACTAAACTATATCCACTTTGATATTTCCTACAATAATATTAAGATTAAATACATTGATCTATCAATCTTATAAATATGATATCATTTAAATAGATCCCCCTTTCAAAACTAAATCTCTTCTCTCTCCTTTACAAATTCTTGGGTCTCCTTCTAGCCCCATTTATGAATTCATATTTGGTATATCTCCCACGATCCCTCAATCTTATCAATCTACTCCAACAGTGGATTTTATTCCATCATCTCAAACAAAAACTATCCCTACTTCATCCTATATTATCACTACAATGCCTATCTAACCATATCAATCTCCAAAAAATCAAATATGCCTATCTCACAACAATCTATTCAACCTTAACAATTACATCACATTCCTATCTCCCAACGACAATCATTATCACAATCTATCCCATCCCATCACATTCGATTCAATATCCACCCCTAAATTATATCCCCTCTTATCAATAATTACATCCTTATCCATCAACTTTTCATGTTGGGCAGCCATAACCATCCACCTCTTACGTAATGCCTTCACACAAAACTTATAAACAATCTTCTAATTATACCCCCTTGGGAACCTTACAATCTAAACATCGAAATGTTAATGGCATTTCATATAATTATATTTCCTCCCATCGGCCTTTGATAACTCACACCCCAAGACCACTTAGTATCATGCAGACCATTTTTGTAAATATCATCCAATCATAGGTTATGACATCAGAAAATGTCACTCTTTTAAAGATCATGTTCAGAAATTTATAAATCGGAGGGATCTCTAGATAGATATTCCTATCTCATCTCGCAATCAACCCCTTGACATCTTTAGAAAAACCTTTCCAAATCCACCACCGATAAATAAATCTTCACCTTGCACATCTTAAAACTTTAACCCTTATGTAATCAATACTATACATCAAACAACTCCATCCTCACCTATATCATATACCTCATCATTTATTCATACCTTATACATTGTTCCTACAACTTCTACCACACCTATCACATTAACTTCCACCACTTATCCTAAATCTACACCTATTCCTACCTTCACCAAATCCACATCAACTACACCTATCATAACCAGACCTATCACACCTAATCCCTTATTCATATTAAACACACCAATCATTATATCACCCATACACATCCTAGTTGTACCTATCTCTCCATAAATCCCAACTACCACTATATCTATCACACTAGAAAATTCACTTACATCTACCTTGAAAACTTCATCACGTATAAATACATCCTTACTCATGGCCACATCACCTATTTTATCCTAATCTTCCAACATCTACCGTTTTTGATCTATACCTGCTACTACACCAATCACATCTCATCCATTTGCAAACATATCAAAGATACCCCTCAAAACACTTGGGAAATAAACATCCTCACCTAATACAAATGGTATTCATGTTTTCTCTACCAAGCCAATTATGTCCACATTAACAAATACAAAACCGATGCAATTCAAATCTATCATATACCTCATCAATCAAATCATAAAAACAACCCTTTCCAAATCAATACCCAAATCTACACCGACTATTAATCTTTCCACTTCATCTACTTCATCCCTTATCACATCCACTTTGTTGGATTTGATCATACCTACTACCTCACTTAAATCCATTCCATCCTTACCTATTATAACAACCATAGAATTAATCACAATTCCTCTTTCCTCTCTTTTACTAGCACCAATCACAAAAACTATCGTAATTATGTCATCTTAATGTTCTCTTCCTACATATTTTTATTTGTTTGAAGAGTTTGTGAAAGCAATACAAATCACCTTGGCTTCAAATGATTCTTCCATCTCATCCTCATAATCAGGCACTTCCACATCCTATTTAGACATTATCAAACAAAAATTACTTCCTCCACCCATACCAACCACATAACCTTTGGATCCTCTAGTTGAGATTATTGTCATCCCAGCCAAGGATAAATATTATCGATAAAAATATAAGACTCTTGGTAAACATCCCCAAAGGTCTCTTATGAATCCTCATAAGAAGTTAGGTCTTACATCTTCTCAGCAATCCAATGTTACAATATTCATCCTAGGAGAATCCACATCTATTTTAGGGCCATCCCTTTCATCTAAGACATCTCCCAATGATCAATCCAAATCCAAACAATATAATCCTCCTATATTTGATTGATCTTCCAAGACATATAATTTACCAATCCAATCTACATCCACTCCTTCATCTAAATCCAAGTGAAAATATATTATAAAAACCCACAAGAGCTACACTTGATTGGGTCTTGAGAAGATACCCTTCAACATTTAATTCAAACATCTTCCATCATCCTTCATCATATTAATTATTTTGATCCTCATTGTAAAAACCCATCATGGTTTGATCCAAATCGCATTTGCAGTTATCATCCTAACTCGAGTCATGACACAAGTACATTATAAGGAACTTAAAACCATCATCCATTATCTTATTTAGGATGATGAATATCTCAACCAAGAGGATTTGCCTTCTCGATCCACAATAATTAATCCAATTCCTATTCCTACATCTTCATCCATTGAATCTCCTCCTTCATCCACATCATCCCTTATCATCTCTCCTCCACATATTGGGCCTCCTAAAGAGGTCCCTCCCTTATTCATTGATATTTTTTTCCTTTCTAATAAACCTTATGATCCCCGATCATATATCCAATGAAAATACAAAGATTTTCATCGACATTATATTTGACAACCCCATCCAATCTCCATCGACATCTACTAGCTCATCTACATCTTAGTTGACCAACGTAATCTCTTGCCTTTGGTGGTGAATTATCCACTTGTTATTGATCCTTTCACATCTTATCTACATCAATTAATCCCCCTATCCATAGAATTACTCCCTTGCTTTTGGGGACTTCATTCTAGAACGGTCCTCTTCTAGACTAATACCTTTCTATCCTTGACATTTTTCTTATCTCATCACCCAATCTTATCTACTTTATCTTTCTACCATCACATCTTCATCCTAAGCCCACTTTTGTGGCTATTTTATTGTCTCCTAAGATGCGTATTTCTCGCTTCCTCATTTTTGAGGTATTAATCATATTTTATGATCTTTATCCACTTAATTTCATCCAATATTATTTAAATTTATTTCATCTCAAGTGTTTCAACATTAATTTGTATACGTATGATAAAAACACATAGGGTAAGGGTGAAGAGGAATACCCATGAATGAAGGTGGATGGTTGAGTGTGCATGTTATTATTTCTCAATCTAGTGCTAATTGCGAGAACTTCCTTTTTGCTAGGAGGAAGTACCTGTGAATGTAAAACAAGATGACAAGAGGAATGTTAAACAATATATTTTAGTGGAATGCCTAGTGTGTGCTAGATTTGAGAAGTGTGATACTTCTTAGATGGCTTTCAATCCATTATTTAATACAATTCAATGCAAGAAATAATGTAAATAAACAACATCCTACTATAGTTGATATGATTTAGGTATCTCATTCAAATACAATAAGAAAATTAATCTAACGGGTAAGGTTATGATCAAATCTAGAGGTTGGGAAGGTAGCCAAGGTGACTAAGACAAGTCAGGATTAGGTTCTGGGGGTTTGGTTTATTTGGGTGAATGTTATGAGGTTTCATTACGGAAAAATTACCGGATAAAAGAAATAATGTCGATCTAATATGATTGATTCTCATTAAGAGGAAAATGATGAGGGTTTGGGTTAACCAGTGTCGATAGGGATAGATTGATAGAAAATCAACAAAAATTGGTTTTAAATATTCTCTGTGATTTCACAGAGAATGGGAGAATGAAGGTTAGGTTGCCAAAGATAATGAAAATAATTAGAGATGTCTAGAGTCGGGTATGGAGAGATGGGATTTTTTAGGTAGTTAGGTGGGTGGATTGAGAGGAAGGTGGGAAATGATGGCGTAAAAAGAAGACTAGGAGTCTCAAATAGAGATAAAGAAACTAATCTAAATAAGTATGGAAATATGCAGATCAAAATGCACTTACTTGTATTTACAGACCTAGTGGTTGGATGGAGATGATGGTTGATCTGTCCAACTAGAGGTCACTTCTAGATTAGTGCTTACCAGAATGTTACCGTGAATGTTCAACTTTCATATTAGTCTTGGTGTTGATTTAGGATGTCTAGATGTGCAAGAGGGCTCTGATTCATACTTGCATGTAGATCTCTCTCTTCTCGACTTCAAATAATTATTCCAACCTCTAGAACAAGGTTACTAAACTGAATATATGGTAACCAATGATGGTTTAGGTTAACGTGCACCAGTTTAGGGTTAACCGACATCGATTAAGGTGGGAAACCTACATTGCTAAAACAACATATCTTTGTTATCTTTTTACCAGTTCTACCCATTGTTTGGTCAAAATGGTATTTTCTTCATAAGTAAATGGGAATACTTGTTAGAAAAAGAATAAGAATCTAGTGTTAATGTTATACTAAGTCTCCGTTAGTTATGGTAAGTAGATATTGAGTTCTAGTTAAAAGGAAACATGCTAAGAATAGGTTTATGATGAGGTGTCTAGGTGATGTGGTGGGTTGAGGTGGAAATTATTTTAATTAAGGTATTTCAATTAATGAATATAGTGAGAATGGGCATTAATCTAATTGTAGGTAATTAAATTAATATACGTGTGGGGTAAACGGGAATGTGACCTAAATTTGGTGTCTAAATTTTTTCCCTTTTTGTCGCGTAGTTTTTATTGGTAAGCGACGATGACAAAAATAGGAAGTGATTGCCCCACATGTTGGTGAGAGTGGGGTTTCTGTAGGTATGGGTGAATTTTATCCCCCTCAAACCAGAAATTTATGAGATGTTATATGAAATCGGTGAGTGGTTTTATAAATACGTAGTTGGTGGAAGTGAAGGTAGGTGGGGAAGGGATTAGTACTATGGGAAAGTGTGATGGTCTACTTGGGAAATATGTAATAGGCCAGGGTCAAATTGGGAATGGATAATGGTTAAATCTGGTAATAGGTAATGGGTTAGGGTCAAAATGGGTAATGGGTAATGGAAATCAAACACACGCACATGTATAGAATGCAACATGGTACCAGGTTAAAGATATTGAAAACTCTACATCATCCAAGGTCAATAGGTTTATCCAAACAAGGGTGAACTGATTTAGGTATCCAAGGCATATGATATGGTTTGTAAACATAATGTAGGTCAAGTGCAAGAATTTTTAGGTATGTTCTTGTACACCAAAGTTTTGGTCGGGATAAATGGCATGACAATAGGCAAGGTAAGGTCATTGGGCCAAACAACATGGGTAACAACATCGTAAGGTATAACGAGTATGCAAGGTCAATGGTCACACCAAGTGGGTCAGGTCCAAGTAAATAGGTCATGGAAAGGGTAAGGCCAAGGTATAGGTAAAATAACAAATCCCTAGACACAACTAAGGAAATGTAGGGGTAGTGTGGGCTTGTAGGTAGGTTACAATAAGTGTGGGTAAGGTCAAAGGGTATCAAGAAATAATGAGTTGAGGTAAAAATGGGAAAATTGGGGTGAAAATGGTAATAGTAGGTGACCGATGTCGGTTAAAAATTAACTGACGTCGGTTTGGTATGACTGATGTCAATCGGCTTGGGTTAATGTTAATGTTAATAAAAATCCATAAGTTACAAATTGATTTTAATGTGTTTCTATTTGGGAAAATGACAAAGTTGTGGGGTAAGAGTAGAATGTGACATTCGGAGGTGTTTGAGTTGAGTTGTCAGTGACTAGTGAATGATTAACATTTGGTAGGCGGCTCCATGAGATTGATTGGGGCCATTTGATTGGTTGCGAGGTGAGGAGTTGATTTGGTGATGGTGGATGCGGGAGAGGGTTTAGGTGGACCATTAGCACATTAGTCGGACTTACCACCATGTCGACAACACAAATATGAGATAGGATTCAATAATGTTCTTTCATTTTGTTGAAAAAGATGTTTTAAATTGGTTTGGTTAAAAGGGGGTTTGGGTGGAAATTGATTTTGCATTTGTAGGTAAAAATGAATGGAATGAGGGAGGGATGGGGATAAATAGTGTGAATAGGGGTGGGAATGAAATTAGGGTAGGTTTGGGTAGGTTATCTATTAGGTGTTTTAGGGTTTTTGATAAAATTTGATAGGTGGGGGAGGGAGTGATTTCAATGTTTATTATGTGACGGAGACCAATGTCGGTCATGGGTTGGCTGATGTCGGTTGGCCTTGGCTGGAATTGGTCAAGTTTGAGATGACTAACACTAGTGAAATTAAACCAACATAAGTTGAGGAAAACTTGTGACAGACTAAAGTGACCCACGCCGATTAGGCATGATGAGAAATGGGGAAAGGAAAGGTTAGGGGAGGAAATTAATCAAGGGAGGGCTAAGGGAAGGTGTATGTAGGGTAGACATGAGAAGAGGCTTGTTTGGATGATGGTGGAGGGTGGCAAGTAGAATATGGGAGAATAGGTGTAACAGTATACTAGGAAAAGGGGTAGTCGGTAGGGTTGTGGTTTGGGTAGGGTGTGGTGGGAAATAGTTATGTCATGTAATAGGTGTGTTGGGTAAAAGGTATGTTGGGTATGGTCAAGGATGAAAAATGTTTTGGTTTGTTAGATGCAGGTTAGGGACCAGCTGCGGATGAGGGATAGAGTACCACCTTTGTTGCTAGTGGTACGATCGAGTGTGACCACAAAGGAGTGGAGGCACATGACAAATGTTGGCCTGATTAGGATTTTAAACTATAGACATATAGTTCAAGATCCTAGTTTGATGATCACACTCATCAATAGATGGGATTCAATGACCAATACATTTTGCCTACCGACGGGTGAGATCACTATCACCTTGGAGGATGTATATAGGATCATGCAGCTACCTATAGTGGGAGAGTAGGTTTATTATATCTCTTCATAGGAATCGGATGAGTTGATAGTGGTATTGTTAGGAGGCGATGGTAGATTTGAGATACCATAGTGTGAGTCTGAGATATTGGGACATGTATGGCGCCCATCCTTAGGAGATGAGGTTGGTTCTCCTAATCATGAAGGAAATGTTCTACTTTGTGTTACCAAATGCAAAGGGTTGGAGATTCCCACTAGTGTTGATGGGGTTCTCCATGACATGATGGAGGGTAGGACCTATTTGTCTTTGGCACCATAATTCTAGGTGTAGTTATACAGAGCGTTGTGGGCATATGTGAGGCTACGAAGGTTTAGTTTGTGATGTAGCTTTATTCTTCACTGTTGGGAATACAAGCACATCGTATGTGTGCATCCAGTTCATATGCGCCGACCTTATGCATTTGATGTAGGAATTTTCCAAGTTGGTTATAGGCATTGTGTACCTATAAGGGGATAGTGCATGACTACTAGGCTTGTACATGATATGGCATATTACAAACACATGTTAGAGGGATTGTAAGGGGTTCACATCATTTGGAGGCCATATGTTGGCTTTGCTTTCTATAGACATGTGGCAATGAACTTGGATGAGCTATAATTTTTTAGGTGGATAGAGGGATGCCATGCCAAGGTAAGCATGAGATGATACCCGTGTAACTGAGCCTCGATGATAGTTTGGGCTATCCCAAGATGTGTATATTCCATTCGTATAGGACAAGAGAGATGACGTGGAGAGGCCTATGCCTTTACCACAACTCAATGTAATAACAAGGTAGGAGGAGCGGGCGGTGGACTAGCAGATTGATGACTTCAAGTTTACTAACGAGATATGGGAAGTGGTGGGTGGCACGGCTACGGGAGCCACCACCGAGGCCAAGGCATACATGCTACCTAACCACTATTATAGTTCAAAGGGACACATTATAGGGGTAGGTGGCCACCCTTTTGACATAACTCGAGTATTACAGGGGGCATCTTATAGGCTCAAAGGCACGTGTTTCCGCGTTACAGCGTAGGCTCTATCCCTTCACTTGTAGGTCCTACGGATATGTATCCACCTTACAAGCATAGGTAGCTGGTCTGCAAGGACGGTTGCCACTACACAGCTCATATTGTGTCCCTACAGCCCGAGATCATAGCACATGAACCTTCACAAGCCTAGGGACATGGTCCTATATTAGAGACAGAGTGGGATATGGTCCCACGCTACGAGGAGGAGGGAAGGTTTCACAAGTATAGGGCTTGAGGCCATCATTAGTAGGAAAGAGATCACGAGTTCTTCAAGACCTATGGTAACACCATAGAAAGTGCCGATAGGGATATTTAGGGATGCATTGAATGAGGCTAGATATTACTAAGATCACTTGACGACTGTCGGGATAGATTTCCTATCTTCTCGAAAAAAGTATAGATCACAAAAGGCCTCGAGTGGCAAGATGAGATCCCATGCGCATAGTGCATATAGTAGAGGGGGCTGACGAGCCCCAATATAGGGTTAGGGTGAGGCCACTAGTTCACGAAGGCCTTACCCAGTGCATGCCTTGCAGAGGCTATCCGAGACCCATGGAGGGTGGAGAGATGTTGGCAGGGCATCGATTAGGTAGATAGGGGAGATAGATGAGATCGATATGGACATAAGATAGGTGATGATTGATGTCTTTGTATATAGTCACTTTGATTAATTTTTGATATATACTGGCTGTGTACTAATGATAGTGAGGTTGTACATGAGATTTTTATGATTTTATTATAATATTGGCCTACATGCCAAAGATTTTGAGGTTGTACACGAAATATGCTTGTTGTATATTGTATCGTGTATATTTGATGGATACACAAATTGTAATTTATAGATGGTGATATCGATTGTATGGATGATGTACTTGTGTTTTTAAATTTCTATTGTGTTTTATATATGGATGGAAACTAGGTGAATTGGGCATGGTGGATTCGAGTTGGCGGCTAGGCTGTTTGAGTCAGTATAGGCATGGTTAAGTTAGGTTGGTTAGGCATAGTTGAGTTAGGTCGATTAGGCATGTTTGAGTAAGGTCACTAGGCATGGTTGAGTTAGGTCGGTTAGGCATGGTTGAGTTAGGTCAATTAGGAATGTTTGGGTTAGGTCAACTATGCATGGTTGAGTCTTATTTTTAGTATTGATTTAATTTCCAAGTTATTAGTAACATGGGAAATAAATGATGACTTATACATATGTTATGGTGTAAATTTCCAAAATCTTTGATATCATGGAAATGTGAAATGATTGATTGGATGTTTTGATGGTGTGATAAAATGGTAGATATGTATGAACGATAAATTTCCAAATGTTTATGAAAAATGGAAACTGATTAAGGGTGAATGTTGATAGAAAACATGTAGTAAAATGGGTAAGGTTAAAGAGTAGCCAAGATAACCTTCAACGGCCTCATGCCCTCAAAGTGCTGCCTATATAGACCCAACAAAATGGGGCCTTAGGCCGATGTAGTTCTCCCATAAGCTAGGGAATAATATGACAAGGTAGAGGAATGGGTTGGTAGGTCATAGGCATGGTTGAGTCTTAGGTGAAAGTGGAAATATTTAAAATGTAGATATCGATGGTCTGCAGTCTGTATAGGGTAATAAATAAGTAATGGAGAAGGTGAATGGTAATTTTGACAAAAGGAGCCACTAAATTGATAAGAACCATAATGATTCTTCCAAACCCAAGATATGCTTATGAAGATAAGCCCCTAAAGGCATTTCATGATTGACTATGCTAAGGTTGAAGAAAGTCACATGATCATGAAATTTTTGTTTATGGCAAGTCCCTTGAGAAGATAAAAAAATAGGGTGAAAAGGAAATGAGGTGAAAATGGGTGGTTTTAGTGTAACTTAGTGTACGATGACATGTTTACCTGGAAAGAAACCCATGATAAAAAAAGGCAAGTCCATGATGAAAAATATATCATTTTTTTCTTTTGTTTTTGTTTTTGATAGATCGATCGATGCGGAATGTCTATGTGGGATGATTTTATTATCTCCTTGAGGTGTTCATGAATTTGATCAATGCAGTAAGCTTCTGAGTATGTTTTTTTGTGCAAGGATAGTCTCTTTTTATGATAGACTATGTGCAGTATGATAATCTTTGTATAGCTGTCCTTCGAGGGAGTAGTCTATTTGTAACATTGAGATAGAGAGAAGAGATGTACCTTTTGAGGAATTCATATTTTTAATGGAATTTTGAGTCAAGGAGTTGAATCCCATTTTTATTTTGGACATTTAAGTCATGGATAAGACTATAGGAAGATTAGGTTTTTTTTTACAAGACAAAACCCTAACACATAGAGGTTACCTATGAAAATATGGTTTCAAGTGATGAATGACCATGGGATTCCATCTTCAAAAAGATGAAAAGAATCCATGAGAATCATGCCATCGTAGAGACGTGGTACTCATATTGAAGATAAGGATGAAAGGTGATGGGTAATCACATGATTCTTGTTTAGTCATTGATCCTCAAAACATGTAACATGGAAGTTGAATGAAACTCAAGGGACAAGCGGTCAAAAGACCAAAGATGATATAGGACTGGATTTGAAAAATTTGAAGATATAAGGCAATGAGGGTCTCATGTTTGGGTTTACCTTCGAGTGAATAAAAACTATAAGAACCTAATCCATAGGTATGAGTAACGATATAGGGTCCAAGCCAATTAGGATATTTTTCTCCCCATTTACTTTTTTCTTCTTTGGTTACATGTTTATTTTCCATCAAGATGAGGTCACCAACCTTGTAAGGTTAACTCGTGGACACATTTATCATAGCCAAGTTTGATACGTTAGATAGGCCAATCCTTCCCAGTATCATCAACTACTTTCATAAGAATTTTGTTCAAGGTTTTTTTGGTTGATTCTTCTTGGACATTTGTTTTTGGGTAGTAAGGTGAAGGGAAGCCGACTTGAATTCCAAAAGTGTCAAAAAGCCTTCGTAGGTTTTTATTTTTGAATTGCTTTGTTTTATCGGTGATGAGGTGGTGAGGGACCCCAAAGTGAAAAATAATGTGATGGTTGATTAATTCAAAATATTTCTCGAATTTTGTAGAAATGAGGGGATGGATTCTACCCATTTATCATAGTATTTAGTAGTGGTTATAATCCATTGATGGCATTGTGAAGAATGAGGATTGATCTCTCAAACAAGATCCAATCCCCATTGATAGAAAGGCCAAAGGTCTCATGTGACTTGTAATGTATGACTAGGTGTGTAACGAAGATTAGCATGTTGCTGGAATTTCACACAACATTTGACATAGTCACAATAGTCGACTAAGTTGCATCTAAGCCAAGAATGTGTTTGACAATAGCTAAGCCACTAAAGTGACCTCCTTAAATTCGATCATGAACTTCCTTGATGGTGTAGGGAATTTCAAAACTTGTAAGGCATCATAAGAGAATATTGTTGAAGCTGCATTTATAAAGAAGACCACCCATGATGAAATAGAAAGAGACACCTTTAAGAAAGGCACATTATCCATTACAAGTGAGATCAAGATGCATAATGGAAAGGGAAAGGGAAAGGTAGTCTGCAAAATGCTTATGCCAAAGGTCACGTGGGTGAGGTGCAATAGTTCTTATGGATTTGACATCTCGAGATAAATAAGAAGGTGATTGCAACCTTTGTATTGTGACAAATATTTTGGAATTGCACAAAAAAATGGGTGTCTAAGAAGCTAAGAAGGCCATGCTATTGACAAATTTATTAGTAGAATGTGGGGTAGTTTGTAGTTCGTAACGGTCAAAGGTAGTCAAAAGTATATTGACATGGTGTTTGTACTTTTGGAGTATTTCATTACGACACTGGTATATACCATTGACTTGGTTTACAACTAGTTAGGAATCACCAAAGATTTTAATTGATTTAAACTCTAGTGAGATGGCAGTTTGAAGGCCTAATATGAGTGCTTCATATTCAACAATGTTGTTAGTACAATCAAAATATAATTTGAAAGATAAAGTGATAAGTTCACCATCAAGAGGAATGAGTATAACACCTGTACCACCTCCATGCTGACATTTGGAACCATCAAAGAATAAGGTCATATGGTAAGTGGTATCATTGAAAGAGAGGGAAATAATGGATTCATCTGGAAAATCAAAGTTAGAGGGTTGATTGACAGAAAGAGGTGTGTCTTCTAGTTTGTCGGCAATGGTTTGACCCTTGATAGATTTTTGTGGATGAATTTTAGGTCAAGGTCTACAAGAAGCATGAGCCAACATGCACCACGTTGATGCTGGTAGGGTTTGGTGTACATGTAATGTAGGGGATCAGTGTTAGTGATGAAAAATATTTTTGGTTTAGTACGTAATGAATGAGTTTAGTGGTGACAAAAACTAAGGCTAAGAAAAGTTTTTCAGCATGGGTGTACCTAGTTTCGTAGTCCAAAAGGGTATGGCTTATGTAAAAAACTACTTTCTCACTATGCTTCTCATTGCGATGAGCGGGCATGGAACCTAGGGAATGATCGATGGCAGAAATGTATAGGTAAAATGGTTTTTATATTTAGGGGAATGAGAACTTGTGGTTGAAGAAGGTATTATTTTAAGGTGTCAAAGGATTTGTGGCATTCATCATCCCATTTAAAGGAGAAGTCCTTTTTGAGGAGATGATGGAATGGTTGAAAATGGTTAGAAAGTTACGAAATAAACTGATGAATAGATTGCAACTTACCTTGTAAACTTGAAGTTGATGGAAATTAGTAAGCGGAGGCATTTTGAGAATAGCCTTGACTTTAGTTGGATCGAATTCTATGCCATGTAAAGAAATGATGAAACCAAGGAGATTTATTGAGAGCACTGCGAAGACACACTTCTTATGTTGAAGGAAAACACAATACTTGATGAGGTGGTCAAAGATGACCTTAAGGATTGTCAGGTGTTCGGGCTGATGTTTTGAGTTGAAATAAGGTCATCTACATAATATTCCAATATACGATGCATTATGTCATGGAAGATATAAGTCATGGATTGCTGATATGTAGTACCAACATTTTTAAGGCCAAAAGGCATGGCTGGATAGAAGTAGTTCCCCCAACGAGTGATGAAGGAAATTTTGTGTTGATCTTACTGCCTTTGAATAATATTTTATTATAACCTAAGAAATCATCCATGAGTTATAGCATCTCATGTCAGTAGTGAGATCAATCGGTTGGTTAGTGCTGGTAGAGGAAAGTCATCTTTGGGTCAAGCTAAGTTGAGGTCATGGAAATCTGCACAAATGTGAAGTCCTCCTATCACTTTTGTGATAGGAGCGATATTAGAAATACAATGAGGATAGTCAATGGGTAGGATGAAGGAAGCGAGAGAAGGCATTGAAGTTGCATTTTCAGCAGACTTTTGTTTTATGGGTTTGATTTCAAGAATGGTTACATTATTATAGGCTATAATGTTTGGGTCATTACCAAGCATATCAACTTTGGACCAAGAAAAAGCATTGCTATTATCCTGGAGGTAATAACTAAAAGCTTCTTATTTAACAACATCTAAGTATTGGCCTATCTTTACAATGTGTGGGTCATCTTAAGTGTTAATGTTGATTTCAATAGTCGATTCATTTAACATGGTTTGTGTCTCGAAAGGCTACGACTAGTGAATATGAGAATCTTCCGCACCAAGGTAGGTGAGGATAGACACATCATCCCGACATTGAAATACGTTAATAGAATGTATCGTCATAAATTATGTCAAGATACAAGAGGGGAAAAGAAGAAGGATCCTCTTCATCACGTTGATAATTGAGAGTTCCCGGGAAATCGTGTTCACAATTCTATTTTTTAGGAGGAATAGATTTGGGATCTATGGACTTTGTGCGTGAATGTGGTGATGTTTACAAATGGGGTGGAGAAGTTTTATCATCCTAAATGACATTGATGTGGGCCTTCATGGAAGTTGGTGCGGAAAATCCAATTCCATTGTGATATTTGTGTTTACTTGTGGTACATGGGATGATGGTATGATGAACTTGTTCGTAAAAACTGAAGCCAAAGAATTTCCATACGTAGTAGTGAAGGAAAGTGTTGGTGAAGCGAGAGGTTAGTGAGATATTGGAGGTCATATGAAAAGGTTCATGTTTGGGATGGAGGTTTAGGTGAATAAGTGGCGAGTATCAAGCTCCCCATATGTTAAGTTAGTGCGAAAGGTGGGGAGGACCATAAGGGAAAAACTATCTTATACAATAGTCATAACGAAGGTGTTGCCATAGGTTTCCATACTCTTATGAAGTGAGGAATGTGTTGATATTGTAGAGGCAATACTCCCATAGAGTGAGGCATTTAAAAACACCTTATAAGGGAATAGTAGTAGATATGCGGGTAGCGGGGATAGAAGAATCACTAGATGATTGGGCGGGAGTAGTATCAGTTGATTGGGAAGTAGATGGTCTAGGCTGCAAAAGCTATAACGATGTAGTAGGAATAGAAGAGTTAAGTGTGGGAGTGGTTATGGAAACATTGGTGGATGGGGTTATAGGTGAAGGTGAAGTGCAGCTAATGGTAGATGCTTTAACTTTTACAAGGGCATTGTTAGGTTAGTCAACATGTTACAAGCTTTGAATGGTGATGGGTTGGCTGGGATAGTATAGTTATGCCCTTCATGTTTAAATTTTACATAACGGTGTAAAGTTGAAGGAACACAACCCATGATGTGAATCTAAGGTCGGCTGAGAAATAGGTTATACTAGAACTCCCCCTCTAAGACGTAGAATAATTTTGGTATAATACGAGGGCCTACACGAACATGAGTAATATTGGTGCCAAGGGTGGAGGTGATGTTGTCATCGAAGAAGTGCAAAATTACTAGGTTATTATGCATATAATTTGAAGGAATGCACATTTGATTGTATGTGTGGGAGGAGATAATGTTGATTTTAGCAGCAACACCATTGATCATACGCATCATACGTGTATTTTATTGATATTGACATAGATGAAAAGTGTGGGAACAAGGTCATCCTGAATGGAGAGCACAATCTCCTCATCGAGCGAGGGAAGATACTTGATGAGTGGGCATGGGGATATAATAAGGAGATCATTTGGTAAGTGTTTCACTCGGAAATGCTTCGTTCCTTATAAAGCAGAGATAAGGTTAGGGTTAGGAGGAATACACCTGTAGAATGTCGAGATGATGTGCGCGTCCGTAGAGAAAGATCGGTGCTGCGAAGAACTCCTTTTTGTCTTGGAAGGACTACCTGCAAATAAGAACACAAGACCACAAGATTTTGATTAGATAATAAATGAGGAAACTGCCTTGGGCCCAGGAAATGTAAAACTTCCTTTCGAAGGTGGTCAGTTTCCCTGCTAATATGAGTTAACACAAAATATTGTAAAATATCAATCAAATTGCTTGGCTGAACTGGGTAGGGGAAAGGCTGTTTTTCCTGGTTTTGATCAAAGGAACCGATGCCGGTTACCTATAACCGATGGCGGTTACTGATAACCGATACCGGTGGGTTCTAGGATCTTCTGGGCTGGTTGTGGAGTTTGTAATGGCTGATTTTTGGATGGTATTGGGAAATGGGATGGTTAGAAGCTAAGGAATGATAGTTCGATGCAATGGCACGTTGGGTAGTGGATTCAGAAATGGATTTAGGAGGACTGAGATTCAAGAAACATAAGAAATGTTATGACAAAAGGACATGTAAGATCTGACTTACTGGTTTTGACCGAGATGCAAGTTGATCTCCTTGGCTGCCAACTCTTCTGGTTTCTTCACTCGTCTCTGCTTGGTCAAGTGAAGTTCTGGACTCTGCTAATCGCTTTGGACTCTCCTTTGATTCAAAAATCCTTCGACTGATCTCCAAAATGAAATTCCGATCCGTTGTTTTGGTTTGGGGAGCCCATTTACTGAGGCCGATGGCGGTTTAAATGCAAGCTAAGCGGCGGTCGAGTAGGAACCGGCATCGGTTAGGAAAAAGTAGGCTATTTTTAGTAAAATAGCCCACCTTCCCTGTTTTTCTCCCGAGAGATCAGTTGCGGGCTTGGTCAAGTGGCTAGAAGGTCGGCTTTGGGTGCGAGTAAGGAGGCATTAGTTATGGATGTGAGTCTAGACCAAGTCATGGGTCTTAATTAGGTTAGTTTAGGGTTAGGGCTAGGTCATGATGAGGTGGCAAAGTGAGGTGGCGGGTAAGGTGATGTGGATTTATCAATTACAAGGTAATTAATAAATAATTGTGTAAAGTTTAGGTAATGAGGTTAGGTTGCGAAATGGGATGCGGGTCACGAGGGTCGTGAGACACGAATTTGGTGTCTACATTAGCCCCTTATTGTCGTGTAGCTTGTTACGTAAAGGCTGCGCGTACAATAATATGAAGTGGTTTCTCATGTTAAAGATATAGGTAATCCCCTCAAATCTATCACAGATTGAGTGAGCGGGAAATCGGGGATAGGGTTGATAAAGGGTATATGTGGTAGAGAGGATGGTAAGGTGATGGTGTAGGTCGAGGAAGCGAGACGCATGTTGAAATGCAATAGTACGACTAGGGTACATGATTTGGCGAGCAAACCAGCAATGTATAGGCAAAGGTCGATAGTTTATCCAAACAAGGGTGATATAATCACGGTATCAAGGCATAGGAAGTAGATCCGGGGTATATAACAAGTAAGGTACGAGGAATGTTTAGGCATGTTCGGCGGTGCAAATGGTTGGTTTGGTTGAGATAAACGTCACGGTCTAGGTCTAGGCAAAGTTGGTCGACAGATCAAGTCAAGGACCCTAATCATGCTAAAACACGAACAAGTGAGCTCGATGGAACACAAGGTACAGGATGGATGGATAAAATAAAACGTTGATTGTGGGTATAGTATGGAAGTGATGCGGCCTTGGGTCGGGCCAAGTTGTTGGGTGGTGGCCATGGGTCGGGCAAATAAGTGGGTTGAGGCCTTGGGTCGGGCCAATTGGTAGGCGAGGCCTTGGGTCGGGCCAATTAGGTAGGTTGAGGCCTTGGGTCGGGCGAATTGGTAGGCGAGGCCTTGGGGCCAGTCCTTGGGTCGGGCCAAATAGGTAGGTTGAGGCCTTGGGTTGAGGCCTTGGGTCGGGCCATGGTAGGCCTTGGGTCGGGCCTTGGTCGGGCCTTAGGTCGGGCGAATAAGTGGGGCGAGGCCTTGGGTCGGGCCAAATAGGTAGGTTGAGGCCTTGGGTCGGGCCAATTGGTAGGGTTGAGCCTTGGGTCGGGCTAGGCCTTGGGTCGGGCCAAATAGTAGGTTGAGGCCTTGGGTCGGGCAATTGTAGGAGGCCTTGGGTCGGGCGAAATAGGTTGAGGCCTTGGGGTCGGGCCAAATTGGTAGGGGCGAGGCCTTGGGTTGGGGTTGGACCAGGGAACAAATGTTGTGCAACAAAGGTGGACGAGGCGATATTGGTGAAAAAGAGGCAAGGAGTAAGGAGCGGCAAAGAATGGGGTAAAAGGGGTATCAAACCGACGTCGATTCATCATGACCGATATCGGTTAAGGGACCGATACCGGTTTCCTAGGGCAAAAGGAAACCGACATCGGTTTAAGTCGAAAAACCTATAAAAAGAAATATACGGCTGTCATTGTCACTGTTGTTATTTGTAATCCAAATTGACTTGTCTGACGTGGAGAGTTGATTTGGAGGGGTATTGAGTGAGGTGGAGCTATTTGATTGGCGGAGAGAGTTGATAGTGGGCCCGAATAGTTGAGGAGGCAGCAGGTGATTGGCCGGGGACCCAGCAGATCAGGATTGGAGCCATGGCACAGGCAGGAGGAGCCGGAGGAGCTGGACCAGCTGGACCGCCACCACCCATCCCACCACGACGGCGTGTCGTCGTACCGGTAGGTTCTAAACTCTTTAATTTGGTGATTTGGTTGAGTTATGTGGTTTTTGGGATTTGGGTAGGAATTGGTATTTTGTAGGAAATAATGGGTAAATGGAGGTAATTTGAGAAAGGGAGAGGGTAGATAGGTTAGATAGGCTAAGGCGGCTAGGTGTGTAAAATTTTAGGGTTTTTGGGTGGGTGGATGGGTAGAAATAGGTAAAAAATGAGTTTTGGGGGCCGTGCGCGGGTTCGGCTCGGGTAGTGGACAGTGACCGATGTCGGTCACTAGGCGACCGGCATCGGTCGAAAAAAATAGAGTAAGGTTAGAATGGGGGACCGGCATCGGTCTCGTATCGGCCGGTATCGGTGGGGGAGGGATGGGTTGAGGGTGGTATTGAGGGTGTATGGCTTTGGGGTGTTGGGTTGGGTTGGGAGTGGGGAATGGGATTGGGTTAGGGGTTTAGGGTTTAGGGTTTAGGTTTTGAAGGTGGGTTGGGGTTTAGGGTTTAGGTTTAGGTTTTGAAGGTGGGTTGTGGGTCTTGGTGGGGTGGGTTGTGTTGGGTTGGGTTGAGTTGGGGTAGGGGATTGGGTTAGGGGTTTAGGGTTTAGGGTTTAGGTTTTGAAGGTGGGTTGGGGGTCTTGGTGGGGTGGGTTGTGTTGGGTTGGGTTGAGTTGGGGTAGGGGATTGGGTTAGGGGTTTAGGGTTTAGGGTTTAGGTTTTAAGGTGGGTTGGGGGGGCTTGGTGGGGTGAGTTGTGTTGGGTTGGAGAAAGGTGAGGTGTGGGGTTAGATTTTGGGTGTTACAAAAGGGGGTTTAGATGGTAAAGTAGGTGTTATAATAAAGAGTGGGTCTAAGAATGTGGGTTGGTTTTGCAGGCACGTCAGCAGTTGACGATGCGTGATAGGATGCCTCCACTATTGAGTCGGATGAGGCCACACATATCTGCGGCGCATTGGGCCATCATGCGCGAGGTGGGGCTCGGCGGGGTCGAGTACGAGCGATCGGCGAGATCACGGCGATGGTCGCCCTCATCGAGAGATGGGATCCGGCGGCAATGTGTTCCATCTGCCCGGCCAAGGGAGATAGCGGTCACATTAGAGGATGTGTATCGCATCCTGCGGCTGCGATCGAGGAGAGGCCGTTTTCGAGTAGATTCGAGAGGCGCCATGGATAGCATCTGCGAGTTTTGGGGATGCGGCAGCGCGCTTGACATATCATAAGCGCGAGCATTGGATATGGTGACATGTACCGCGCACACACGAGACATGAGACATAGCTTGCCGTGTTGATGATGATAGGGATCACACCTTCGCCCTCCCGGATTGAGAGGGAGGCCGCTTCCCACGGGCATTGATGGGGTGCTTCTTGGAGATGGTGGAGGAGCACACATTTTGCGCATGGGCACCGGTGTATACTGCAGTGCGATTATCTGAGGAGTTATGGGGCTATCGCTTGGAGGAGCGATTTGGTATTTGTTCTACATTTTTGTTGCCTTTGTTGGGCATACGAGCACATCGTATGCATCGAGGCAGTAAAGGAAGGCTACCCAGCAACGAGGGCCACAGTGTCGTGTGCCGATATGGATTTGAGAGGTGGTTGGGGATCGTGGGCGGCCACGGCGGTTGTTGCGAGGTCGAGATGTGGCCTACTATAGACATATGCTAGAGGGCCTTACAGCGATAGACATTATATGGAGACCCTACGAGAGTCACCGGCTGGCGAGAGGAGCCGCGTCAGTGCGCCCGATCCAGTATACATTACGGATAGCGGGGCGTAGGCGGGAGAAATGCGGCGGATACCCTTAGAGAGTACAGCGAGCGAGATGGGGCTGCCACGGGGGCGAGCCACCTCCCTTCCCTCGATCAGGAGGGATGATGTAGAGCCCCACTGCCCGGCAAAGCACCACAGCCTTGGGATCAGGCCCAGGTAGCGGAGAGACCAGCGGTGAGGTGTGGATGATGCGGGTGCACGGCGGCATCTGAATGCAGTGGGCTGGCGAGAGCAGCGAGATAAATACACTTTCTTGCAGCGGCCGGACTTAAGCTGCGATTCTGCTGCGAAGATTATCTCGGGGCGAGTGCGGTTACGAGGGCGATTAGCTGCTGCTGCGCGAGCACGAATAGGGAGTCCCTACGAGGCGGCTAGCTTGAGCTCGAGTACGAGCACGGCGGCGCCACCACCACCGGCCACGCCCACGAGTGCGAGTGCAGTACGGCGGCCATACAGCGGCGGCACGGCCACGGCCCCGAGATACCACCACGGCCCGCGAGTGCGAGTACGAGCACGCAAGGCGCTCCACCTCCACGGCACCACGGCCACGAGTGCGAGTGCGAGCTCGAGGATATTGGTGTTAGGTGCCGAGGACCAGGCCCGATTCCTTGATGGCGAGAGATCGTTATATGGAGGTTAGCGAGCGAGGCCGTTATTATCGGGATATTCTTGATAGTAGCGGAGTCGAGTATCGGCGTATGCGGCGCATAGGCGGAGACCTCGCCTGCGCCCGAGAGATCTCGGGAGAGGGCAGCTACAGTGGCGTGTCCGTGACGGCGGGAGCGAGAGGCACCACGAGGACCAGCGGGAGAGGTGCGGGCGGTGGGGAGAGGCGATAGATCCCGACATGGTTTTGTATAGGGACATGGGCACCGGTCTGCGAACAGTTGTATTGATAGAGGCTGCGTGCCTACACTTATTCATTGTTTTGATTTATTTATTTATTATATACTGACTGCGGCCGAGTGCAGGTTGTACATTTGATCTGGCTGCGAGCGAGTATATTTTGATATGAGAGACCGGCTGCGAGCGAGTCGATATTTTTGTAGGTATTGCGGCTGCGTGCGGCTTTGGTATATTATGAGATCACGAGAGGCCCGATGTAGGGCACATTGTATTTTTGAAAACTAGATATATATATATATAGATGATGTTTTGATCCACATCTTGTGTTTAAAATGTGTTGAAATAAATGGTTGGTAATATATAGAATGTGTGATGAGTTTAATTGACATGTTGATAGATAGATGATGCTGATGTTTTTGTTTATTTGTGCGTATATATGAATGTCAGGTTATGTGATAAATTGGTGGTTTTGTGGCAGTGTAATATATATAAGCCCGATGAGTTGGATCTAAATGATGTATAGATTGATAGTTTCTTGATATTCGTAGTTGATGGTTGTGTATTGGTAGAAATGATGTTTAATGAAATTATAATGCTATGTGTGGTGGATAAACAAATGTGGTAAATTCTGTTGTTTATGCAGGCAAAGAGGCGGGCGCGACAAAAATTTAGATGAGAAATGAAGAAAAGAACCCTGTTTCAAAAAGGCAGGTGCATAACCGGTATCGGTTTGCTAACCGATGTCGGTAGAGATATGACCGATATCGGTTCTATGACCGATACCGGTTATTTAGGTATGAGCTTTTCTAAAAATAGAAAAGCTAGGGTGGCAACTTAAGTTTTAATTTTAGAGCCATGCAAGAGGTTAAATACGCGAACGCGCGCTTTTTGGCAGTAGGCAGGTATTTGCATGAGAGATTTGGGTGAGAAGAAGGAAAGAGACAAGGAAAGTGAATGTGATCCGAGATTTAGAAGCGAGACAGAGACAAAGTTAAAAAGGGTGGTGATCATGGCGAAACGAGAGAGGCATCCGCGAGCAGGCGAGGAGGGGCGAGACAAGGGCCACCGCAGCTGCTGACTCAAGAGGTATTGTTTTGTTTGTGATTTGATTACTGCATGTTTCGTGAGTAAGATGGGGGAGAGTAGGTGGGTAGATATGAGAGAGAAAACATGATAACAAGGGTTGCAGGTGAGCTAAGTGTTACAGGGTAGGCAATCAGGGGTTCCAGGTATGTTTATATGTATAAAAACGAAGAAACGAGCAAATTATTGTCGTAGGTGGTTGTTTTTAAGGAAGGTGTATAAAATTGACAGTGACCGGTAGCGGTTAGGGAGAACCGGTATCGGTTATGCAACCGATATCGGTTACGTGTAACCGGTACCGGTTACTGGAGAAATTTCCAGAATGTTTGAAAAAGATCCTAACGGAGTGAATGGTTGTTTGTTGTTTTGGTGTATGCGAGCGAGAGACGAGGTTGAGGATGAATGATAGCGTGCAGTAGCTGTTATCGCGAATCCGGCGGATGTAACACCAGAATGGACATTGATAAATCGTTTGGGGTTAAGTGGAATCCGTTATTATTCACGAATCGCACGTAACCATGGTATGTTCTGAGCGCGATTGAGAGATGGAATCTGAGACAAATACCTTCTATCTGCAGCGGGGAAATAGCGGTAACATTGGAAGATGTGTTTGGATTTTGAGACTCCCTATTACAGAGAACAGTTTATCAGGCACTACCTAGCGCGGGGCGGGCAGCGATAACAGAAGTGTTTGGTCCATATGCACGAGACTTAACACAGGCGGGTTTATCATTCACATATGGGGTAATGTATGCGGCACACCACGAGGAGACAAGGTTAGCAGATGCTTATTAATGATAGCGGTAGGTATTATGCATTACAGGGCGGAAGGGGAAGATTTCCAAAGGCATTGATGTGTGTTATTTGGGAGATGATAGAAAGGAATGTGACTTTTGCATGGGCACTGCATATTTGGCGGAGCTATACGGGGGTTTATGGGCTTGTAGCGAAATCACGAGACAACGTTGGATTGCGCATACTTATTACCTTTGTTGGGCCTATGAGCACATTGTTTGTGTGCGACCAATAGGCCGATCCATCCAGCGAGAGAGGCCGGAGTACGAGAGGTTGGGATTGACGATGGGTCGAAACAGAAACAAGAGCGAGATCTCGGCCGTGCTTGGCGTGACATTAGTATTACGAGGCGAGTATAGGAGAGGTTGACGGTTGCGGATATCTGTTGGAGGCCCTACGGGAACTATATGGTAACCGAGAACATAGGCGAGGAGTTGAGAGGTGTAGAGCGATTGAGGTGGATCGCGGGGCACAGGCCAGGTGAATATGAGAGGATTCCTATAGATCGCGTGCGGCGACAATTTGGATTTGTGCAGGACATACCACAGGCTTATAGACCATATATGAGGATCGATGCCGAGGCAGCATTCTCACCACCCCGGCCAACACCTCCAGAAGGGCCCGAGGAGATAGCAGCCGATCGCGAGGTAATGGATGCGAGAATGACGAGGCCTATAGATTATGGTGGGTAGCGAAGCTGCGAGGTGTACGTGGCGCCACGACACAGCGGTGATTACAGCGAGAGGGATCGTCTGCAGCGTTTGGTTCAGCAGCTCAAACGCGTGAATGAGAGACAAGAGATTGTTAGTGGTTGCGGAGTCACGGGCGGCGAGACTAGAGGCTGGAGTTCTCCATGCGAGAGGCGTATTCATATGTTACAGGAGAGATTGGCGAGATCGGTGGCGGTACCCAATAGCCGTGGTACCTTTGAGGGCGAGAGGCCGGTGAGAGGGTCGGCGATCACGATCATCACCTAGTTCGGGATGAGTTGTGATGAGTGCAGTATATGTTAGCGAGTATAAGAATAAATAAGGATGCCGACTGCGTGTCGATGATAGAGAAGATGTATTTGTTTAACATCTAAATAAAATTGAGTATGTATGTTGATTTGAGTTATGATAATAATAAGATTGTCGGTGTTTTGATTTTCGGTGTTTCGAAAAAGGATAAAGAGAAATGTGATAAAAATAAAAATACACAAAAATATTTATATTCACCACACAAGATAGGTTATGGTAGGGGATGGTCGAGCTAACCTTGGGAGACCCCATGTCTCAAAGTCTTTGCCTACATAGCCCATTGCACAAAGCAAGGAAGGGCCTCAGACCGATGTAGTTCTCCCTTAGGATCAGGGAGGGGTGAATTTAGGCAATTTGGTATGGTTTAGGCAATTTGTCGTTTGGTAAAAAATTTGATGTTGGTAGGGTAATGGTGTTGGTGCTGGTAGGATAATGTTGTTGGTGTAGGTATAGGTAAAGCAAAGGTTAGCATACCCAAGTAGTAGGGAATAGTGTCCTGATTAAGATCAACACACAATTCTAGATGCGAGGCAAAGCGGAAAGAGTGCTCCATAGGTGAAAAGAGCTAAACAAACCACACAACGTAGAAGCGAGCACGAAGCCTAAGTGCCGTGTATAGGCGAGAAGTCCATAGTTGAAAAGAGTTGTATGATCACAATATATCGGGTGTACGTTCGTCCCTTGAGTTGAAACAAATGGTGAGGTGATGTGGATGATATAGGCTGAGTACAAAGAACTTGTTACAACGAAGAAACCTACCCTAAATAGACAAGTCCATGACCCAAAAGTTCTTTTGCATGAGGCTTTTATTTTCTTGAAGATAGAAGCGATCAATGCGGGAAGTCTATAAGGGATATTGATTGTATTATTCTTGAGGTCTTCACGAAGCTGATCAATGCGAAAGCTTGAAAAAGGCTGACTATGTATAAATTGTCCTTGAGGAAACAGATCTATTTATAGTAACGAGCGATGATTTTAGTGCATAAGCTGTCCTTGAGGAAGCGATCTATTTATAGTAGCAGCAATAGTTTGGCATATAAATTTGTCCTTCGAGGAAGCAGATCTATATTTAATTTTAGATAACTAGATGTTCTTTTGGCGTGAAGCATCTAGTTTAGTAGGAAGTTTGACTCAAGAAAATCCCATAAGAATACGGCTTATTTTAATACTTTGAAGTCATGGACTAGACTAAGAAGGGAAGGCATCGTAAGGGGAGGTGAGGGTGAGCTTGATTTTATTTCGAGATGTAAGAGACAAGTGTATGTGGTGGTATGTGAGCTCGGGACGAGCGGTAGGCGGATAAGTGATATAACCCTAATTTCAACGGTAGAATGGTCGAAGATGCAAGGCATTAAGGGGTTGAGCTCGGGTTTACCATTAAGCGAAGCTAAGCGATAAGTGCACGATCCATAGGTGTGAGTGATTATATAAGGCCCAATCGAATTGGGAGCAAATTTTCCGCGTTTGCTCTTTTCGGTTTGGTTACATGTTGATTCTCTTTGAGGCGAGATCACCAACCTTAAAGAATACGCTCATGAAGTCGCTTATCATAAGCACGCTTGATGCGTTTTGATAGATTTGAAGATGATCAAGAGTGTAAGGCGGCGTTCGTCAATCAAGCTCCAATTAGGCTAACCGCTCTTGGCGGAAATCATCGTTAGTGAGAATATCTGAAGAGATATTCTAAGGGAGGGTATTTGTATTTCGAGAGGCAAAACAGCCTCGGTACAGTATACGAAAAGAAAAAGGTGTGGCATTAGTAGAAATGCGAATGCTAGTACGATAAGCCCAAAGGGCAAAGGGAATGTGATCGTGCCAATTTCTTCCGATTCATTGACAACTTTCATGAGGATTTTGGTTAGTGTTTTATTAGAAGACTTGGCTTGCCCATTGGCTTGTGGATAGTAAGGTGACGAGAAACTAAGTTTGATACCAAAGTTGTCACAAAGGTCTCGCATGCAACTTGTTTTGAAAGATTTTCCATTATCATTATCGGGCGGTGAGGAACACCAAAAGCGGCAGATAATGTGGTGGTTAATGAACTCGACAATTTTTCTTTTTGATTGAAATGAGTGGAATAGCCTCCACCCATTTTGTGTAATATTCGGTCATTGTGAGTATCCAGCGGTGTCGTTGTGAAGAGGTTGGGTGAATCTCACCAATAAGGTCTAAACCCCATTGTGAGAAAGGCCAAAGATCTCGAGCGATCTGGAGCGGGTGGCTAGGAGTATGTTGAAGGTTGGCATGTTGCTGACACATAACACAACGCTTAACATATTCGTAGCAGTCGTTATTGAGAGTAGGCCAATAATAACCAAGGCGAAGGATTCGTTTGGCCACGGCAAGGCCGCTAAAATGTCCACCACAAATACCGTCATGGACCTGTTGGATGGTATGAGTGGCCTCCATGCTAGTTAGGCAATGAAGGAGGATACCATCAAAGCCACGTTTATAGAGGAGTCCCCCCATGACAACATAACGCGAAACACTTTTAAGAAAAGCACGTTTGCCGTTACTAGTAAGATCAGGTGGGAGGACAGAGATTGTAAGGTAGTCATGAAATTGGTGGTACCAGGTATCCTGTGAATTAGTAGACACAGTATTTATCATACAAACTACCGGGGTTGAATAGGATGGGGCAAAAGTTGTTGGACCACGACAAATAATTGAGTCGGTTGGCGCGGCGGGAATTTGCGAGGCTAAGCAAGCCATAGTATCCATAAATTTGTTAGTGGAGCGGGAATGGTTTGTATAGAATAGTGGGTAAATAAAGCTAGAAGTGAATCCACATAGTGTTTGTATTTTTGAAGTTCCTCGTTTTTGCATTGGTAGACGCCCATAACTTGATTGACTACGATTGAGAGTCGCAAAAATGTTGATAGATTTGATACCTAAGTGTAACGCAACTTGGAGACCTAGAACAAGGGCCTCGTATTCCGTTGTATTATTAGTGCAAGGGAAATCAAGTCGGAATGAAAGAGGCATAGGTTCAGCGTTGAGAGGAATGAGAACAACGCCCGGCTCCTCCGCCATGGCCCGGCATTTAGATCCATCGAAGAAGAGGGTCATTGGAGTGCGACTCCTCTGTGAGGAAAGAGTAGCGATGAGTTCATCGGGAAATGTGAAATTGGTAAATTGTTCCCCGAGTACAGGAGCGTCCGCTAGTTGGTTGAGTGCGATGGTTTGTCCTTTGATTGATTTACGGTGGATAAACTCAAGATCGAGGTCGGCGAGAAGCATGAGCCATCTAGCAATGCGTTGGTTCGAGATGAGGTTTGGCGTACATGTAATGGATGGGGTCTGTATTGGTGATGACGAAAGTCTTGTGATTTAGAAGGTAGTGTCGGAGTTTGGTGGCAACGAATGATAGGGCAAGGCACAATTTTTCTACATGTGTGTACCTAGTCTCATAGTCCACCAAAGTCGACTTATATAATAAACGGCTTGTTCGTGATTCTCAGAGTCACGATGTGCAAGCATGGCTCCTACAGCGTGGTCGGTGGCGGAAAGGTAAAGGTAGAAAGGGCGGTTGTCTTGGGGTGGGATAAGCACGGGTGGCTGTAAGAGATAAGATTTGAGAGCTTCGAAGGCTTGGTGACATTCTTCGCTCCATTGGAATGCAATATCCTTTTTAAGGAGGTGGTGGAAAGGTTGACACCGATCCGAGAGTTGGGAGATGAAACGTCGGATAGATTGGAGCTTACCTTGTAAACTACGCAGTTGTTTGAGATTTTTGGGTGGGGGCATTTCTAGGATAGCTTTGACTTTCGATGGATCGACCTCAATGCCACGCAAAGAGACGATAAAGCCAAGAAGTTTTCCTGAAAGAACACCAAAGACACATTTCTTCGGTTGAAGGCGGACGAGAATATTGTAGCAGTGCGATCAAAAATAATGGTTAAAACATCGAGATGTTCACTACGATGTTTAGACTTGCGAGAAGATCGTCGACATAGTCTTCAGGATAGTGTGCATAATGTCATGAAAAATGTAGGTCATAGCCCGCCGATAGGTAGCACCAGGCATTCTTAAGGCCAAATGGCATGACACGATAACAAAAGGTTCCCGAGGAGTTATGAAGCGATCTTGTGTTGATCGGCGGGCGACCAAAATTTGGTTGTATCTGAAAAGCCATCCATGAGAAAAGCATTTCATGACCGCGGTGAGATCAACAAGTTGATCAATACTTGGGAGGAAGTCATCCTTAGGGCAAGCGAGGTTAAGATCTCGGAAATCCGTGCATATCAAAGTCCCCCATCGCTTTAAGTGGCCAGTGCGATGTTAGAAATCCATTGAGGATAGTCAATAGGCGAGAATGAAGGAAACGCGAAAAGGAGTCGTTGGAGTTCCTCTTTGACCAAGAGAGCAATGCGTGGATGCATTTTCTCAATTTACTGTTTGGCCCGGTTTGGAATCGGGGTTTAGGGTGATGTTATGGGCGGCGATGGTAGGATCAATTCTGGCATGTCGGCGTAAGACCATCGAAAGCTTGGTTGCGAAACACGAGAGAAAGGTAGTAAAGGCGGCTTGTTACGATGTGTTAAGGGATTGTCCAATCTTCACTATGTGAGATCTTCCTCCGTGTGGATGTTGATTTCTATAGTAGATTCATTCATAGTTTGGGTTTGAGATGGTAGGGCACGTTGAATATAAGAATCATCCGCGCCCGGTAAGTGAGGATGGAGTCGTCATCTGGCATTCAACAACATTAATCAAAGCGAATCCTCTTGATCATGCGGATACGAAGGGGAAGAGAAGATGGGTCCTCATTATCGCGTTGATAAGTGAGAGGACCTATGAAGATAGCATTTATGAAAAAAAAAAAAAAAAAAAAAAAAGTTAGGAGGGATAAATTCGGGGTCCATCGATTACGCAGGAGATGATGGCAAAGTGGGTGATGATGTTTCGGTAGGGGCAACGTCTTCCTCTTCCGAGATACGGTGACGGAGGTGTCTCTTGTGTAGGTGTTTGGAAAAACCAAGACCACTGCGATCATTATGTTTGCGTGTGGTCACGGGAATAAGTGTATGTCGGCCTTGTTCGTAAAGGCCAAAACCAAAGCCTTTCCACGCCGCGGCCCGAGTCAAGAAGGTGAGGCGAAGCGGCGATTTGTCAAGTATTGAAAATCGGATTGGAAGGAACCACACCAAGAGGAGGTTCGGGGGTAATGGAGGATGCGTCAACACCCCATACGTTAGGTTAGTGCGGCAATGGGGTGGTCGTAGAGATTACCTCCCCACGCGGCAGTCGTAGGTGGGATGCGCATGTAATTGTCCGTACTCTGCGGGGTAGGGAAAGAACTAACGTTATATAGGCGGTACTCCCCGGCGTGAGGCGATGAAAAACATCTACTAAGGGTCGGAGGTTGGGATGTTAGGCTGCGGGAAGAGAAGTGGTTTGTGCGACGGTGGTTTCATCGATTGAAGGCGTAGGTGCAGTTGAGGTGGATGGTTGAGGTACATTTGAAGAGGATGGTTGGGTTGAATGTATGGGTGTCTTAATTGGTATAAGCACATCGTTTGGGCGGTATAACATATTGCAAGTTTTGAAGGGGGGAGGATCAGCTTTTACAGTGTAGGACTTCCCCTCGTACTCAAATTTTATACATCGATGTAATGTTGAGGAACGCATCCCATGGCCGGATCAGGGCGACCAGCAATATATTATATTGGAACTCTCCTTGAGGACATAGAAGAGTTCGGGCAAAATCGTGGGCCTACGCGAATGTTGAGGATCACGGTGCCTAAGGTAGAAGTAATAAGCGTCATTGAATGATCGCAACATGATGGGGTTGGCACACATGCAACTAGAAGGGATGTTCATTTGTTGGAAGGCTTTTGAAGAGATGATGTTTAGGCTAGCGCCCCCGTCAATCATAACCCGACGTACTCGAATGTCTCGGACGTAAGCGGAAATGAAAAGAGGCGAGTCGGGGTCTTACATGCCAAAGTCGATAATTTCATCTTAGAAACTAACCGCAGCGGCTTGTTGTTTTGAGACAGAAGTGGTGGGGGAGATGGATTGTTTGGTGAGAGAGGCAACGTGATTGGGTGTTAGAATGGAGGTAACGGGCAGGGTTTCGTTGGGTAAAACCTCTATCCCTTGAAGGATCTCAACGAGAGCTTGTCGATGAGATTGAGAAGTGCGAATGAGATCATATAGTGTCATTTTACGGGCGATTGATGAAGGCTGTTTGATCATGGTTCGGTGGGCAACTCCATTAGAGGCGGGATAGGCGGGTCCACGAATAACCACTTTAGGTGGTGGTGTAATCGGGATGGTTGAAGGAGAAAGAGATGCCGCGAGTGTGTTTTCTTCGCTTTCCCATTGTTTTTACTGTCCTCGAGTAGCGACACTAATCATATTAATCTCGTAGACTGAGATGAAGAAGATGGTTAGGATAATTCATGGTCTTTAAGAGGTGGGGTTGTAATAATGATCGATCTTGGTGAGGCGGGGACGGATGGTATAGTAGAGGAATTGGCGCTAGAGGTCTCCCTTCGTAAGTTGTCTTTCTTAACCTTTGTATCCGGAAGAGGTGGTTGGCGAAGGATGGTTTTAGAGCTTTGCATCCTTCACATCATGTCAGTGTGCGGTGATAGGCGCAGATTTTAGACTCATCATAATCCACAGGTCGGGGCTTAGACGGGTCATAAGGTCTAAGTGGAGGTAGGGAGATGGTCGCATTCTCCACCAACATAGCAAGGATTTTGGCGTAAGATCCTTTGAGTGGGTCAAAATCAGAAGAAGATGAGGGTATTGATTGTGTGGGTTGTGGTAATGTTTGGGCGTGTTTAGTTCGTATGGGTGGTGGTTTAGCCGAGGGGTGCTGACACATGTTTTTCACTAAACGTGGTTTCTTAGACACAGAAGTTACGTTCAGCTGGTTAGATGATGAGGCTACAGATGGCATGGTAGCAGGAAACAACCACGGAGAAAGGGGAGTGACAGAAAATAAATCCTTTGATGATGGGATTGGTTTAGGGTTGATAGGTGGACCGGATACGTGGGGTAACGATGTTGTGATACCCTTTGATCTCTGTATAGGTGTAAAAGGCGTAGGTCGTTTTGCAGAAAACAACGGAGGTATGATATATTGGTGTAATGTGGAGGGATGAGGTCCCAATATGGAAGGTGGGTGTGACGATGAGGGTTTTAATTGTGATAGAGGCCCGGATTGCGTTCGTCTCCTAGGTGGCGGAGCAGTTTATTTTGGATAGATCGAGTCGCTTAGGCGGGTGTGTTAGGCCCAGGCATTGGTGAGGTCCCAGCGTAGGGAAGATCTGGTTAAGTTGATAGAAGTGGACGGGCGTTTGGTAGAGGTGAGGGTGAAGGCGAAACAGGGGCATTTTAAGCTTACTGTAAGCACTTCGGGTAAATGGTGGAGACATCGGGATCGGTCATTTGCATTTGAGTAAAAGCAGGAGTACTCAAGCGTTCCCATAGGGCTGTCTATCTTACGTGGAATGGCAGTCTCAGTGTGATTTGTAATTTTGAGTACGAGAGGAAAAGTGAGTTGTAATTCCAGTCCATTGCGGGTGTGACACGGGAGGCGGATGAGGCACTGTATCAATAGATGTCAGGAGGTCAACCGGTCGTTGAAAAGAATTTAGGCGATGAGGACTAATAGGTAGGAGGGCGTGTTCGAGGAGATCTGTCATGTTAAAAGAATGTGGTGATGTTAGTGTAAGAGATTTCTCGTCTAAGGATGTCAAAAGGAGTGGTGAGCCTTCCTCTTGTGTAGCAAGAAGTGGTAGAAGGGACGTTTGGGAAATAGATAAATTAGATAGCATCCGCTCACGGTCTTGTAGGGATGTGGTGTAAGAAGACTCATTGATGGGAAGGAAGCACAGGCGATTAACTCTTCTATGAGTAAAGGAATGATTTCACTTTGGCTTGATGGTGGTAAAGGAGGTTCGGGCTCTGTGTTAGTGAAGAGGCTTGATTCAAAATTTTCTCGATAGAGGCTTTTGGTGAGAATCGAAAAGCTGCATGGATCTCATGAACACTCTCCTCGGCTAAGATATCTTGGTTTACGTTCTTTCTTTGGGCGAGTGATTCGGGAATGGCTTGTTGAAAATTTTCAGATTTCGGTTAGCATGGGCGTTAGGATTATCGAGTGTTATATCCCTGCATCAACCATTTCTGCTATGTTTTTCAACATCTTGCGATTTTCATGACTATGTCCTTTTACGCGGTGAAAGTTACAAAAGTCATTTTCTTTGTACCAGGAAGGTATTGCGCGGGTGGAGTCAAACCCAGAGTGAGGTTTAACAGGGGGCAAGGTGATAGCCCCAGCTTTGAGCAATTTCTCTAGGATGACGCCATAAGTTTCTCCCAAGGGAGTGTAATTGGTGGGCTCGGCTTTGTATTTATAGGTGGTTTTTGGTGGAGTATTGGACGGTGATTGGGATTTGACCATCACCGCGTGGACAGCTCCTTTTGATTTAGAAGAGGTGGACGTGTGAGGAGTGGTGGTATTTGGTTTATTGGTAGAATCAGGAGTTCGGAAAGTGGAGTTCTTGTTGCGTGACCGCAGATTTTCTCTTCCTCTAAGGCTCGAATTTCTAATTTTCGAGCCATAGTAAAACCTCGTCGAATGTACGGAAAGTTTGAATTTGGAGGGTAGGGAGATGTGCTTAGCGCGAGGCCAGCGTAAAACATGATTCGATAAGTTCGGTTTGAGGCAAGGCATACGTAAGTTGGTTGATAAGGCCCCGCCATCGTCAGCGAAATCTGCGATAGATTCGTCTTGGTGTCGGATGGCATAGAGTCGATGATAGATACTTTCTTGGCAATGTTAATGGAGAAATGATCCAAGAAAGATTGGGCTAGTTGGTTAAAAGAGAAGATTGAGTCTTTGGGTTAAAGCACTATACCACTCAAGCGAGGCCACGATAAGGACATGGGAAAGGTGCGGAGTAACAGGCATCATCATGGGCGATCAAATAACAAGCATGTCTAAATGATCGCAAGTGTTGTTGAGGATCCTCTTTCTTGTTAAAATGAGTAAACTTTGGCAACTCCCATTGAGGAGGATATGAATGAAGGGACGAGAAGGGTGAATGGGCTCCCGAGCAAACTTGCTCGTATGTCAGCGCTTCGACTTCACGAAGCGGAAGCCTCCGGTTTTGCATTTTGTCCATCATTTGCTTGATGAAATCTGTGGTTGGATGAGATGATGGTGCCACAGAATAGGGATGTCCCATATAAGGTGTTGAGGTTATTGGATACGTATATGGGAATGAAAAGGTAGGCGGAGCTTGAGAAGGAAAGCTCGTTTGAATAGGTGGCGAGAGAGTAAGTCATGAATGGAGTGGTGCGAAGAGAGATGAGATAGGGCGATTGGTGGTGGCGATACATGGGGTCCAAGATTAACAAAAGGAAAGCTAATCGGGGTCGTATGAACCTCTGCATTGTCGGATTGGGAGACAGGGCTAGTGATGCGGGAAGTAAGGTATTGTTATCGGGAGGAGTAGGAGCTAAATGAGCAGGCTATACTAATAGGCATGCCCATAAGGAGCTGACCATCAGGCGTACGGTCAGGGGTATGAGACAAATAGTATTGTACAGCGCTGGGATTAGCATCCAGAAATTTGGCAAAGTCCTTGTCTCCTACGAGGAATTTGGGGATCTCACTTTGGTGTCAAGTAGGGTTTCTATAGAATGTGAAGGGGTGATTCGAGGCAAAGAAAGCGAGCAAGCGTGTGAAACCATGGCAGCGGCTCGCTTACGAGTGATGACAACCATAGACCAGAACACACAGGAAAGTTTCAATCTATCAAGAACAAAAACAACCTCAGAATGGTGAATTTGGCAAGTTCTTTGGTTTGTCGAAATGAGAGAGACGATGTGATATCGGTTTACTAACCGGTGTCGGTCAAGGGGAAACGACGTCGGTCCCTTAACCGATGTCGGTGTCAAAAAAAAAAAAAAAAAAAAAAATCTAGGATAAGAAGATACAAAGGGGCTGCTAATTTGATTTTTAGCAACGTTGAGTAGTTTTATCAACTTATTGATCACAAAAAACAGTATATGACGAGAAAGCGAGCAGCAAACAAGCAAGATGCACACGCAAATGCGAGAGATTAACCTTAGGGTTAATTTTAATTATTGTGGGCTTATGCCTTTAGACGTAGAATGATGTCGAATCCTAAACAAGAGACTTAGGGAAATGTCAAGTTGTTTTGGCTTATAAGGTTACCTCAATCGGGCGGAGGAATACCGCGCGGAAAAAAGGGGATGTTTGAGTGTTGTGTTAATTGTGAAGTGATTCGGTATGTGTTGTGCGGTGAAACTAAGGTTAATTTCTGTCAATACCGTGGATATCACCTCCACGTGTACGACACATTACTTAATCTATGTTCACTAGAATTGAAAAACAACAGGCAGGAATGTAATGCATGTGTTTTAAAACCCAAATCGAAAGTGATATTCGATGAAGCAAAAGAGATGACTTTTACTAATGCAAGATGCAAAAACAAAGCAAGTTCTTTTACGAATAATAAAATACCTGTGAATATCTCTAGAAGAAGAAAACAGCAAGTATGCTCCTATAATAAAAGCAAGCAAGAAATAAAGAAAAACCCAAAATGGGTCCCATAAGTGTCGTGCCAAAATGTTTCACTCGGAAATGCTTCGTTCCTTATAGAAAAGCAGATAAGGTTAGGGTTAGGAGGAATACATAGAATGTCGAGATGATGTGCGCGTACCGTAGAGAAAGATCGGTGGCTGCGAAGAACTCCTTTTGTCTTGGAAGGACTACTGCAAATAAGAACACAAGACCACAAGATTTTGATTAGATAATAAATGAGAAGCGCCTTGGGCCGGGAAATGTAAAACTTCCTTTCGAAGGTGGTCGATTTCCTGCTAATATGAGTTAACACAAAATATTGTAAAATATCAATCAAATTGCTTTGGCTGAAGCCCAGGTAGGGGAAAGGTTGTTTTCTGGTTTTGATCAAAGGAACCGATGCGGTTACCTATAACCGATGGCGATTCTTGATAACCGATACCGGTGGGTTCTAGGATCTTACGGGCTGGTTGTGGAGTTTGTAATGGCTGATTTTGGATGGTATTGGGAAATGGGATGGTTAGAAGCTAAGGAATGATAGTTCGATGCAATGGCACGTTGGGTAGTGGATTCGAGAATGGATTTAGGAGGATTTGTAGATTCAAAAGCATAAGAAATGTTATAATGGAGGACATGTAAGATCTGTAACTTCTTGGTTTTGACCGAGATGCAAGTTGATCTTCTTGGCTGCCAACTCTTCTGGTTTCTTCACTCGTCTCTGCTTGGTCAAGTGAAGTTCTGGACTCTGCTAATCACTTTGGACTCTCCTTTGATTCAAAAATCCTTCGACTGATCTCCAAAATGAAATTCCGATCCGTTGTTTTGGTTTGGGGAGCCCATTTACAGGGAACCGATGGCGGTTGCGTAACCGACGGCGGTCGAGTAGGAACCGGCATCGGTTAGGAAAAAGTAGGCTATTTTTAGTAAAATAGCCCACCTTCCTAACTTTTCTCCCGAGAGATCGATTGCGGGCTTGGTCAAGTGGCTAGAAGGTCGGCTTTGGGTGCGAGTAAGGAGGCATTAGTTATGGATGTGAGTCTAGACCAAGTCATGGGTCTTAATTAGGTTAGTTTAGGGTTAGGGCTAGGTCATGATGAGGTGGCAAAGTGAGGTGGCGGGTAAGGTGATGTGGATTTATCAATTCAGGTAATTAATAAATAATTGTGTAAAGTTTAGGTAATGAGGTTAGGTTGCGAAATGGGATGCGGGTCACGAGGGGTCGTGAGACACGAATTTGCTTTGTAAGGGATTGTCCATGAGATTCTTGAAGTTTGGATGAGATCATACAAACACATTTTTAGAGTGGATTAATGTGATTTTTTTATCATTGTACTATGGGTGACCCCATCAAAAAAAAGGGTATGTGGGTCCTCAAATGGTGATTTTGGTGTGGGTGCGAGATGGTATATTGGGAAAAAGATTGGTTGATGGGATAGTTAATTTTTCTTTTCCTTTTTCCTTTTGGGCACAGTGGTAACTCAAATCATGTTAGTCTAAGGGAAGGAGGTAGATGGAGATGGTATGTCATGAGTAGCATAACGACATGATGGGCGAAACCTAATGCAGGGTAAGAGCCTTGTGAAATGATTAGGGCACACTGGAATTTATGTTGTGGTTTGGCCAACTCTTGATACAGACCATGTAGATCTCAAATTTTTGAGGTGGATAAAATGGTTATGGGGGTGGAGATGTAGGTAATTGAAGAAACAAGGGATGATGATGTGTGGTGGCAGGAAAAGGTGGAACATGGTCCTCATCAAGAAGATCATCATCATTGAAATTTTCTTCAGGAGGACATAGTTAGAGAAGAATGGTTTCGAGAGACTTACAACCTTCTACATCATGTTCTGACACACGATGATATGAAAAAAATATTAGTTTTATCAAACCCTTTTGGTTTGGGTTTGAGGGGGTAATGAGGTTGAAGCGGCGGTAGTGTGATGACGAAGTCTTTAAGAGGTTTGATAGGATATTGGTGTAGGAACTTGCTAATGAATCAAAGTGGGATGTGAGTGTGGGTCTAGGTATATGTGTGGATGTTTGTGAGGGAAGATGTGTTATAGGATGGGGAATGGGTTGGACCATTGGTTTGGTAGGTGGTATTTTCTTATGCTTTGATGGCATCTTTTTGGGTAAAGGTGTGGTAGAAGAGATGGAAATGGAAGGTTTTGTTGGTTTAACTAGCTTATTGGATGGTAGTGGGTTCTTCTCTTTGGATTGCACCCTTTTGGATAAAGGTGGCATGAGAGTGCGTGATGTAGAAGTGAAAGAAGACAGGTTGAAGAGGGAGGGTTACCCATGGGTGGAAGTGGTTAGCAGAGGCTGGGTGGATGGTATGATTTGAATTTGTATAGGCAAAGTTGGGGTTATAGTAACTAGTGGAGGTATAGGTGGTAAGAAATGTACGAGTGATGAAGAGGGTGTTTTTCATGCTAGTAAATGAGGTGTAATGAAGGATTATGGTGAAGTACTAGCTTTCTTATATTTTAATAGGCCTTGAGTAAGAGACTATTTGGCTAGTGTTGGTGAGTGAGACTCGTCGGTGAGACTAGCATATGTGGCCTAAAAGGATGGGTCTTCCTTTTAGGTGGAGGAATAATTTTGGTGTGGGTTTGGGAAGATGTGGCTAAATCCAATTTGACAAGTGGATGGATAAGGCTTGACGTTGGCATGACACCCAAGGTAGTTATGGGTCTAGATATAGACGAAGATATAGGTGTGGGTAGGTTCTCAGGCATAAAATGGTTTTAGTCATGGGTAAAGTTTTGGATGTAGGTAGAGGTGATGAAGAAAAAGTTGTTTTAATAGGAAAGGTTAGGGTCGATCTGGTTGCCAGAAATACCTTTATATAGATTGTGGAGGTATCATTAGGAAACATTTGCATTTGATTTGAAAAAGGAGCCAAATATGTTCCTAGAGAATGGAATTATCAACCTAATCCAAGCAATCAACCAACTATGAAAACAAGACTGGTGTAAGAGGAGATGTAGTTGGTTTGGTGGTAATCCCTGTAAAATATTTCTATGAGAAATGGAATCGATTAGCCTTGAAATCTGTGGGTAAAAGAGCTGAGATCAGGTCAACATGATCATGGCGTGCTAAGGGACACTTATCCCCAATAGTTAGTGGCATTTCAAGAATCTTCCGTGGGTAGGAGAGATTGTAGGTTGGGTGAGGTAGAATTCTCTTTGGTGAAGGAGAAGGTGATGGTGATTCTCCTATGGATGGGAGAGTTAATACTATTGACTGTTCCGTAGGTGTCAAGGTAGACGGTGAAACGACATCAAAAGAGATCATGGATTCCCCCATGGGTGAAGGAGGAGATGAAGGGGATTCTTTGTAGGGTGAAGGACCTGGAAGAGGTAATCACCTATGTGGGTAGAATATCTTGTGCCAAAATTTCCTCGATAGACAAAATAGGTGGAATTTGAGGAATGACTAGTACGATATAAAAAAGCTGCGTGGACTTCACCTAAATTTCTTTCATTGGTTAAAGGTTCACTATTTTGATTATATGATGGTGTATGATTAGGGAATGACTTATTAAAGATGTAAAAATTTTGATTTGTTGGTGCATTTGCATTGTCCATGACGAGGTATCCATTATTTATCATCTCTGGACAATGTTCGTAAAAGTTATACAATTACCATAGCTATGGCCTTTTACACAATGATAATTACGTAGTCATGTTCCTTATACCATGCATGCATCGGACGAGTGGGATCAAAACAAGTATGAGTTTTTATTGTGGGAAGTGTAATATCTCTAGATTTAAGAATATTTTCTGAGACTAAAGAATAAGGCTCTCTAATTGAAGTGTACTTCCGTTGTTCCCATTGGAACTAAAAAATATGAACAGGAAAAGATTTGAGGAAGGTTTGGCTTAACAAGAGGGATGAGATGGACCAGCTTTGAGAACAACTACATTGGAAGACCATTTGGATTTTGAATAATTATTTTGGGGTTTTGAATATGAAGAAGAATCATTTGATTTGAATTAGGTGTTCTTGTTTCTTAATTGGATTTTTTTCTTCAATGGCATGAATTTCCAGCTTTCATGCCATGGTCAATGCTTCATGGAAGGTAAGGAATGTTTGTACCTAAAAATTTGGTGAGATGTGTCTAGCACAATCTCTAGTGAACAACTCAATAAGTTCAGCTTGAGGTAACTGGAACGATAATTGGTTTATAAGACTTTGCTAACGAGCAATGAAATTTGTAATAGATTCTTTTGCATACCGTTATATCGAATATAGGTCAGTAATGGTGACTTTTGTGACTACATTGATCGAGAAGTGGTCCAATATTTCTTGAGCCACTTAGTTAAAGGAGTAGATGGAATGTCTAGGTAAACCTGTTGTACCAATCTAAGGATGGTCTGTTAGGGACATGGGGATTGTTCATAAGAGCAAAGCATCGTCATGGGAAATATGGTATCTCCCATGGTTGAATGATGGCAAGTGCTATTGTGGGTCCACTTTACTATTGAAATGGTTTAACTTGGGAATTTCCCAATACACAGGGTATGGGAAAATAGGAATGGATGGATAAATATGCTCATTACAAATGTCATGATAGCTTAAGGAGTTACCGAGATCCTAAAACTGATCCTTCTAATGTCTCTATCTTTTCCATCATCATCCTAATGAGGTCATTGGTGGGTTGTGAGGAATGGGTGCCTCCCGGGGTTCATTTTAAGACCCCTTGTCTAAAAAATTAGTTTAGAATGGGTGGTAAATCTCCAAAATTGACTTTTGAATTGTTGGTGAATTTCTAAAAATGTTTCATGGTAAAGGCAATTTGGTAGGGAATAATTTTCTTGGATGAGGTAAAATGATAAGAAACATTGGCAAAATACATGCATAAGTTAATTTAACATATAAATAGTAGGTGAATTCACCCATATAAATGACTTATCGGTGGAAATTTTAGGTGAATTAGTCGAGTCGATTGCTGAAAATTAGCCATTTCCAATTTCCAAAATCCCTAATATTCACAAGTTTATGAAAATTCGCCACTAAAATTCTACATGGTGCCTCTTGTAGTAAAGGGAGGTTGATGATGGGTGTATGATGTGGATGGAATCCTAGTACATGGGGTCTTGAATATAAAAATTGCAAAGGGGGGATAGATGTAGGTGGAATGTACCCCAAATAAATGATAGATGAGATTCGGGGTTATTGGTGATGTGTGTAAATAGGTGGGGTGGTCGCAACGAATCTCATGGTAATGGGTGGTAGAGACTGAGGGATAAAAAGAACTAGGTTTTGGAAGAGGGTGTGGGTTACCAACACTAGAGGAAGTATCTTGATGCAACTGGTATATACGAGGAAAAGGGGATTATGGGGCCTTGTTCAAGGTGGTTGGTGAAGGAATGGTTGACACCATGCATGCAATAGATTTTGTTGGGGAAGCAGTTATGGAAGAGGTTGGACCTAACTTAGAGACCACATGGGGTAATGTGGATGAGGGAAACACTAGAGATAGTGGTAGCTGACGTGGAATCAAGCCAATGGTAGGAGAAATAGATACATGAATGTTGTATACTATTTTTTCTAACGAGTCTTAGGTAGATGAGTGGGAAAGATAATATTGCAAGGCTGTGAGATTTTGATCAAGGAGTATAGTGAACTCCTCGTCATCACTAGAAATGGTGATAGGATGATTTTTATCCATAAGTGATAGGATGGAAGGTGGTGATGGGATAGGTAGGATCGGTTGAAGACTAGCATGAAATATAAGGGCATTGGATTGGTTATGAGTTAACACCATGTGAATTAGCATGGACCTGGTGAAATTGTATTTTGTAGATGACACAGAAAGTAGCAACAATGGTAAGGAATAGATACTGGTAGGTAGACTTGGTCAATGTTTCAATTAAGAATTAAAATAAGGAAAATGAAATCGATTAACATGACCGATGACGGTTACAGTAAATGATACTAGTTACCGTGGGAAAACACTAGTTTGAGAAAATGAAGTAGAACTGATGAAAAATGAAATGGGGAAACTGTAATTGACAGTGATATTAGAATGTTGGGAATATGATGATGTCCAAATGACTTTAAATAGAAAAGAGAAGGTGATGAAATCCTTTTTGGGTAAAATAACCAAAAGAGATGATAATCGACACCGTCAAGTAAATCAAAGATGGTCGAGATAAGAATCGATGATGGTCACTAGAGTGACACCGATTATTGTGAAATCTAAATAAGTGAATAAAAATGGATTTTGTGAATTAAATTAGATGAAGAAACAACCTAGAAGACCTGAGGATGATAATATGAGGCCCTGACACACTCAAAAATAGTTGGAATACTCTAACTATGATGGGGAGTGCAAAAGGAAGAATAAAATGAAGAAACATAATGCTCGTAACTCAAAACACAATTGATGAAGGAAGCTAAGAAAAACTTGTAATCCTACAAGTGGATTTTATGTTACTTTAGCTTATGCTATTTGAGATTGACTTATGAACTTAGAACATAGTTTTTTTATTTGGAAGGCATCCTACAAAGAGGTAATCTAAACGTGAGGTTTCGGCTATGTTTTGGTAGAGGTGGTACTTTATCTCGAGATAATGACTAAACAAGGAAACAAGTTGGGCTCCCGCTATTAATCCTTAGATTTTATGATAATTGACAACTTCTTCCAGGTATGGTGTTGTTTTAGAAAATGTGTGAGTTAAGATTTGTGAATTTTGGAAAAGAGAGAGAAGAGTAAAAGTTATTTCTACAATTCAATTGTGTCAACCATCAGTTGGGCATGTCTTCTATCATATAGGTTGCCCTTAGTTTTAAATGTGAGCTAATAATGTAGCATATAAGGATGAAATGAAAAACAATTATAACTCAAATCACTAGTTATATTCAATGTACTAAATGATGAATAGGAGAGAGGATGATTTTCACTAATGTAGAAAGAAAGAAGAACGATTATTTTTAAATGCACCAAAAGAAATGTTTCATTTAGAGCAATTAGAAAGAAGGAACAAATTACCAGAGAAGAAGATTTAGTGAATAAAAATTTAGAAAGGAAACACACAAGATGCAACCTATATGAATAGAAAGAAACCCACAAATGAGGGTCCCACTGGCATGCCAAAATGTTTCACCAATTAGTTGCGTATGTATGAGAAAAAAATATAGGGTAAGGCTGAGGAGGAATACCTGTGAATGAAAGTGAAAGGTAGAGTGCATGCATCCTTATTTCCCAATACAATGCTGATTGTGAGATTTTCCTTTTCCCTAGGAGGAACTACTTGTGAATGTAAACCAATACCACAAGAGGAATATTAAACAATATATGTCAATGGACTGCCTAGCGTGTGCTAGATCTAGGGAGTGTGATACTTTTTATATGGATTTCAATCCACTATTTAATATAATTCAATGAAATAAATAAAATAAATAAAAAATATCCTCTGTCATTGATATGATTTAGGTATATCATTCAAATACAAT
This sequence comes from Taxus wallichiana var. yunnanensis, assembly GCA_018340775.1. Classification (NCBI taxonomy): domain Eukaryota; kingdom Viridiplantae; phylum Streptophyta; class Pinopsida; order Cupressales; family Taxaceae; genus Taxus; species Taxus wallichiana. The sequence continues at coordinate 261,612,181 of CM031244.1, read as the reverse complement.
AATAAAAATTATTCTAACGAGTAAGTTTATGATCAAATATGGAGGTTGGGCGGTAGCCAATGTGACTAGGACAAGTTAGGAATATGTTTTGGATGGTTTGGTTTATTTTGTTTAATGTTGTGAGGTTCCTATTACAAGAATAATTACCGAGATACGAAACCGAAGTTGGTCTAATATGATCAATACTAGTTGAGAGGAAAATGACGAAGGTTTGGGTTAACTGCACCTGTAGGGGTGGACTGATAGAAACTAAACAAAAGTTGGTTCTGAAGATTCTATTTGATTGCAAAAAGAATGGGAGAATGATGGTTAGGTTGTCAAAGACGCAGAGAATACTTAGGGATGTCTCTGGAGTTAGGTATGGAGAGTTGGGAGGTTGTAGGTGGTTAGGTGGATGGATTGACAGGAAGGTGGGAAATGATGGGATACAAAGGAGACTAGGAGTCTCAAACAGAGATAAAGAAACTAATCTAAATAAGTATGGAAAGATGCAGATCCAAATGCACTTACTTGTATTTGTAAACTTGGTGGTTAGATGGAGGTGATGGTTAATCTGTACAACTGGAGGTTAGTGTTGCGACAATTCTTTCCGGAATGTTACCGTGAATGCTTAACCTTCATATTAGTCTTGGTGTTGATTCAAGATGTCTGGATGTGTAAGAGGGCTTTGATTCGTGCTTGCATGTAGACCTCTTTCTTCTCGATTTGAATAATTCTTCCAACCTCTGTAACAAGCTTACCAATGTAAATATATGGTAATTGACAATGGTTTAGGTTAACTGGCATCGGTTTAGGGTTAACTGGCATTGGTTATAGTGGGAAATCCTAGCTTGCTAAAACAACAAATCATGGCTATCTTTTTACTAATTCTTCCCGTTGCTTCAGCTCAAAAATGGCATTTTCCGTGTAAGTAAATCGGTATATTGTTAGAGAAATAATATGCATCTAGTGTTAGGGTTAGACTAAGTGTTAGTTTTGGTAAGTAGATATTGAGTCCTAGTTAAAAGGAAACATGTTAATAACAGGTCTATGATGAGGTTTCTAGGTGATGTGGTGGGGTGAGGTGGAAACTAATTTAATTCGGGTATTTAGATTAATGAATATTGTGATAATGGGCATTAATTTAATTGTAGGTAATTAAATTAATATGCATGTGGGGTAAAAGGGAATCGACCCAAATTTGGTGTCTACACAAATTCCACCTTTGTGGTAATTTTTTTGCTTCTTTTAGGGCACCATATTTCCATATTTTCAATTCAATTCCACCTTTTAGCTGTATTTGTGACTCTTTTTCATCAAAGTCCACCTTTACGACCATATTTGTGCCTCTTTTGGGGCACCATCTTTCCATCCTAAGTCCCACTTTGTTGTGTTCATATTTTTCCTCTCTCAGAGTACTATATCCTCATCTTAAGTCCACCATTGTGGCCATATTTGTGCCTCTTTTGGGGCACCATATTTCCATATTTTTCATTCTAAGTCCACCTTTGTGGTCATATTTGTGCCTCTTTTAGGGCACCATATTTTTCAAAGTCCACCTTTGTGGCCATATTTGTGCCTCTTTTAGGGCACCATCTTTTCATTCAATTCCACCTTTGTGGCCATATTTGTGCCTCTTTTAGGGCATCATATTTTTCAAAGTCCATATTTGTGCCTCTTTTAGGGAACCATCTTTTTCATTTAATTCCACATTTCTGGACATATTTGTGCCTCTTTTAGGGTACCATATTTTTAATTCAAGTCCACCTTTGTGACCATATTTGTTCCTCTTTTAGGGAACCATTTTTCATCAAATTCCACCTTTATGGCCATACTCGTGCCTCTTTCGGAAATCCCCTTTTTCATTAAAGTCCTCTTTTGTGGCAATATTTGTACCATATTTTCATCAAAGTTCACCTTTGTGGCTATATTTGTGCCTCTTTTGGGGCACCATATTTTTCATCCTAAGTCCACCTTTTTGGATATCTTCATCTTGTTAGGGACACATACTTTTTCTAGCTTCCTCACTATTGAAATGTAGCGCATAGTTTCCATCTTCATTCATCTTTTGTATCCCATCTCTGTCTTATTAGGTACATATTTTCTTCTCTTCCTTGAAAGGTAGCACATAGTTTTTATCTTCTCTCATTTATCTCATTGTATCCCATATTTCACAATTTTTCCTCTTATCTTATCATGACTTTAAATTGGGTGACCTTGACCTAGTCTAGAGAGTAGCTAATGTGGAATGTTTTCCCCAACTGGATTGGAACATACATTATCACACATAAGTATGGGTCGAAATCCTAATGTTTGGAATCCCTTGATGGAAAAATGGAAGTGGAACTACTTAATGCCTTACACTAAAGACCATTCTATTGTTAGCATGTCTATAACTGAGCACTTAGACATATCCTTAGATCATACCTCCATCATGGCCTCTTCCATCTATCATTGTAATGATTTGGAACTATGTGGTCTTGATACATTCCTATACATGACCTTAACTATGGTTACTACATCATTTTCCATAGCATTTTCCTTATGAATAGGTTGTCCCTTTTTGGTGAGAACCCCACAATCATTACATCCATCACCCTCTTATTTACCTCTTGGAATCTTGCTAAGGGTCCATGGGTGTCTCTTTTATATTCATTGTCCCCTTATAAGTGGTCTACCTAGTCATTCCAAGCTCTACCCCATGTTTAAAATTAAAATTTGTGGACGATTTTATCAAAAATAATAGTTATCAAAAATAGATTGTTCCCTCTAAGGATAATTGTTCATGTCAAAAAAGAATGAAACAAAGAAAAAAATGAATAGACGAATCCTTTGTAGGATGGCTATCATTGCCATTGAAATCATATATGTATAAAGTTTACCATACCCTTAGATTATGTCTACTCTTGTGTACCATGGCATCAAAGGCTTCCCACATTGATTAGCATTCCATTTTATTTGCATCTCAAGAAAATTTTCCACATTGATCAACTTTTTTCTAACAAAATTTCTGCATTGATAAGTTTTCTCTTTCCCATTCCCAGAGATGGGGCATGGATTTAGGGAGAACCACTTATGGATAACCCTCTTCCAACATACAAGTTACATCATAAACCCCCTTGTCATCTTGACATTAGGTTTATGAGTTCATTACATTAATGTTTTCTTCAGGATATTTGGTATAACTAATTATCATTGGTTATGTGTTAACATCTATCTTGGTCACATGTGCCTTGCATTACTTGGATCCCCTTCTTTTTTACCTCTAATGAGGTGGGAGGAATCCTTTCCCTGCCCGCTCCTTGATATAACATAGCATCGTGTATACCCTTTGGTCACATCAATATTGATAAAATATCTATTATCACATCTCATATTTCACAACTTATCTAACGCATCAAATATTTTTCCTTCTATCACATCTTGAGTCCACTCTTGTTGCCATCCTTGTGCTCCCTCTTAGGGCATCATATCACACATTTTCCTTTCTTTCCTTTTTGGACATCACCGTGCTCTTTTTCTAGGACATTATTCCATCATTTCATCTTATCTCAAATCCACCTTTGTGGCCATATTTATTCCCCCTTGGGAATTTTATATCATCATTTCTTATTTTTATTTTTGGGCCTTTTATTGTGTCCTCCATATCTCATCTCATTCTAAATTTTTGGTCATATTTTTGTTCCCTCTTGGGGCAACATACCTCATATTTTTATATTTCTCCTCCTTGGCCATTATCATGCCCTTTATTGGGGTACCATTATTTCTTTCTGTCAGCTATTTTGTGCTCTTTTTTTCAGTTGTCATCTCATCATCTATGTTCTCAAAATTGCAGCATTGTGGCCATGTTTATTTCCCCTTGGAGATTTTTATATCATCACTTTTTTGTATTACTCCTTTTCAGCCATTTTTCGTGCCCTTTTCTGGGGCACCATTATTTCCATCCTCATGCTTTGTAGATGTATACCTATTTCTTATTCCTCATGTATGAAGGATTTCACATTATTTTCTCATTTAGTTTCACATAGTTTGATGTCTTCCTATGATCCATTTTTCATGACAAATTGCATCCATTAGAAAGTATTCCTATTGGATTCCCTCCATTTTGTATTAATTTACGTCCAATCACTCGTCTTTAGAGAATTTCCGCCATCTCCATTAAGACCATCATTTGTTCCCTACTAAAATGATATCAAAATCACCAGACATCTGTTCTATTGTTTAAATCCTTCTTGTTTGGGAATCTTTCCTCACTTTATCATTTTACCCATTTTTCTTCTCCCATCCTCCCTTCAACATCTACCATTTTCAAACTTTTCATTGATTTCCCTTTGTGTTATCGATCCCTTGTTTGAGGGGGATCTCAACATAAATCTTCCATTAGTATTCATCCTACTCTTTATCTCTCATTTTTTCATATAATGGCGTGCTAAGCGCAAACCAATCAACAAAGAGGAAAATTTACACCCAAAAATTTAGTATCACTACCCTTGATTACCCATGTGTGCATATTTCACCATGGTCCTATCTAGACACCATTAATTTGATTCATTTATTTAAATGACCATTTATTATCCCATCACCTTTAATTCTTAATTAATTCTTGTTAATTAACTTAAATTAGCTAATAACACTTCATTATATTTAATCTCTCCCGATTATATAATTACCTCTAATTAGATTTATTTTAGATTATTTTATCCCTAACCACATAAATCCACATCCATACATTTTTTCTCAATTTGTTCCTACCCATCTTTATATCATATCTACTCATAACAGTTCCCTAAAAACCCTTACCCACCTACATGCTTTAAAACATGTATCCTAATCACTAAAAGCCCCATATTTTGAGTAAATTAATTATTTTACATACCAAGGAACATTTTCCTCTAGTCAACGATAACGCATATGGTCAGTGTTGACCATTTAGAAATAAATTCACTTCCCTCTTCCTAAGGCATTGATGTAAATATATGAGCTTTCTTACCACTTGTGAACATTTTATCATGCACCGAGCATCTTTGCAATAGTTACGCACCTCTTGGCACTCCTTTCAACTTGTCTTAGATCACTTGTATACATCCTTCATGAGATTACCATCATTTTGTGTTGTTTCATTCAATTATTATCATATTATCATTGTCTTGTTTGCATCTAACTTCTTGCAGTCTAGCTACTTTTGGAATTCTACTCTTAGCCTATTCTTCTAGTTGTTTTACTTACGAGGTCTACTTATTCAACTCATTTTCCATCCTACTTTAATTTGCCTTTGTCCTAGTCATTGTAACTCTTCCCGTGTTACTTTCGACCAAGCCCTTAGTTATCACTTACTCTATCTCCATATCATTTTTTGGTGTATGTATGTACTCTATTTCTATCTCCAATCCTCATATTTGTCTTTTTGTTTCACTAAATCTATTAGGTTTGTACCACATTTGTCATCACTCCACCTAGTGAGTCGACCTAGGTCTAGTTTTCCAATCATTCTATCCAGATATTTGTTTTCTATCATCCCTTGGTTTGCTTGTCTTAGATCTTCTTCCACAAATTATTTTCAGTGTCTATAGGCCTCAATTTTTTCTGGTTTGCATTCATATTTATCTAGGTCTACATTTATAGTTTTTGTTTTATCCATCTACCTCTGGTCACTGTCGAGTTGACCTATACGACCTTGGTTATCATCAACCTGCTAGGTAAATTTATTCCATATCAATTTAAGATCATATTTGTATGTGCCTTACATTTCTTAATTTTCAATTCATGTGTGCCTCAAATTTTGTAGATTATCTTATTCATTATTATTTATGTTATCATATACGGGGGTTGACATATTCCAAGGAAGTTAACACTTGTTATATCTCGACTTCATTGGGAAAATACCCCATCTATCATCTAATACATTTTCCTCTTAGTGTATTTTTGTGTAGGTTCATCGGTTTGTATCGGTGAGGATCTATCATCCACTTTGTGCCTATCCTTTTATCATCCATCACAAATTTGAGGCACCTTAAATCTTCACATTTTGAATTTATTTGATTTGATACGATACTAATTCATTAACATGAAAATAAAATAAAAATTAGATCAATACTCTCTGCAACTACCCTACTATGTTCCTAATAAATTGGAAGAAGAGGAGATTTCCTTTCAACTTTGCAATAGAGTTAAAAGGAAGTTCAAATAAAAGAAACTAAGGGTTCATGCTCCCATACCAGTAGACCTTACGTTTAGAGAATGCAAAAGGTTACTTGAATTGAATGTTGTAAAAGGAATTCCTTCCTCTTTCACCAACATCCGTAAAGATGTTATGATCTAAGGAATAGTATATCTAAACATATAGACTCACTTAAAGGACATATAAATTTAATTTATATCCATGAGTATTACGCCAATGAATTGGTATGGATTACTCATACGATGAAAAAATGATCGAAGAAAATATAAATGTCATTAGCTAAATCCCACCTCTCAAAGGGAAGTTATAAGAGAATATTTAAGAAAGACAGCTAGGCCTTTAGTTGAGTCTTCGTAATCTTCAATTGTATGAGAAGAATCAGATGAAGAATCAAATTTTCTAGTGGCACGACATCCTAAAGTTGGTGATCTTACTCTTATATCATATTACCTATATTCTTCGGATGAAGAGGATTCCCTACCCCGGAAATAAATTCAACTAGGCATCCTCAACTAGATCGGAGGAAAATAAATACTTTCGAAACTCCTTAGGAATCCAAATCTTCGAGTATCGGTAGGAATAAGATAAACAACAAATAAGTTCTCATATATAACAACGTTTTTGGGTGTCTTAAGAGTAATCTTTGATAAATATTGAATTCAATCCTAGGAAAAGAACATTGAGAAGAGTAATAAAGAAAAGATTGTCTACACACTAGGTAACTATTTTGCGCAATAGATAACCGAACACCACTTCTTTCTAACTAACAAAAAAAAAGGAAAAATGTTCACATGTAGCTAAATATGAAGAGGATATAATAACCTATATTCAATCCTCTCTGAATTGGAAGCTTAAATAATAAAGGGTGTTCAAGAAAGAAACAAGTATTTTGGAAACTCAAATTAAGGAAAGTGTCCCCAAAAACATAAGCTCGGATGTTGGGAAGCACTTAGAGAATTTTATTATGTTATAAATGAAATTACATGAGCAAAAAAATAAGGAACAAACATATGTTAGAAATTCCAATACCTTGACAGGACAATATGAACATCATAAGAAGGATGCTTACAAGTATGACTGAAGAAATAGAAGAAAAAATATGAAAGAACACCTAATTTGTTACAATTGAAGACATTAGCATATCCAAAATATATGCAAATTATATAGAGGACAAGTTGTGAGAGTGGAAAGCATAGTTGGGACATATCCTACCAAAAATTGATGATTTCATTACTTAAGGAAAAAAAGAGGCCTCTATTTCTAGTGTCTACAATGAAAACAAAAAATTGGTGTCCGTTGAAGACTACACAAATATCCTTTGTTAATTCTTGACTATTTTTAAAAAGAACATATGAGATGCCAACTTTGTAGATGCCTCCCAATTCATCCAAATTGTATCCCGAGGCTCAAGAAAGGGTTCATAAAATTCATAATTTAAAGGATATTACTAGGAAGAAATTGTCAATGTTGAAATCTCTCATAGATCAAGCCGCCTCCATACATAGAAATCCAAATATTGGATCTCACAAGTTCTAACATGGACTATAAAATATGTAGAATGACCTACCTCACCTATAGAAATCATCTAACATTTTTGAACCCATGTAATAATATCTAGATAAGACTTATAATAAAAGAATCATATTTTGAGGCGAGCCCCCACAAAGAACTCCAATTTTTAAAATAAAATAATAACAATTTTATTCTTTGAGTGCTTTTCTCTTGATTTTTCCACATGTGGGGGCTCTATCAAAAAAATCATTGAGATAATCCTCTTGGTGATGTGTCATACAAATATTCTAAATGTGTATTTATATTTTAGAATGGAAAAATGAAAAGGCCTAGGAATATGTAATGTATAAATATGCATCCCTTTTCTTTACCAAGGGAGGTGAAATTTATATCAATGAGTGCAAGCTTATTTAAAGTTATAAAATGTAAGTTTTTATGATCTTTGCATCTCATGTTGTTGTCAAATAATCTATTGATAGTTTGTTGTTTAAAGTTTTTTTGTTCAAATCTTATATAGTGACTTCGTTAAGATTAAACCATATTGATCTTTAGGAAAGTCATTATGGCATATCAAATTATCAAACTAGTTAAATGAATTTGCATATTAGAAATTTATTTGATTAATTTTAGAATGTAAATCTGCCCATTTTATTAACTCTCATACAAAAATATTTCTCATTCCTTATATATTGTCTAAATGTTAAGAATGGACATATTCCCATTCTATTTGTTCACATACAATCATATTTGATCCCTTTCATTCTATATTGAACCTGAATGTGAATGGATATCTACCCATTCTATTCACTCTCATACAACCATATTTATCATTCATTGTATATTTATCCTTAGAATGTAAATATAAAGATGCCCGTTATTATTTCTCATAAAATCATATTTCTCACTAATTTTATATTGAACTGAGTGAGAATACATAATTTCATCTTTGTATTATCAATACTTTCAGCTCTGGATCTTCCTGTCAATACATTCATTATATATTTTACCTAGATATGAATAAACAACTTCCCATTCTATTATTTCTCAATAAAACCATCTTTCCCATTTCTTAGATATTACTTTAATGTTTACAATGGACATATGTTCATTCTAATAATATATTATAATATGAGAATGAACATCTTCCCATTCTATCCATTCTAATACAATAATATTTCTCATTCATTATATATTTATCCTTTGAATATGAATGGACATGTATCCATTAAGTTATTTCTCCTATTATTATTGTTCTCATGACTTCTATTAATTACTCAATGTTTAGAATGTACATATTCACATTCTAATAATTGTATATAATATGAGAATGGATATCTTCCCATGTTATTCACCCTCGTATAATAACCTTTCTCATTCATTCTATATTTAAATTTAATGTGAATGGACAACTGCACATTCTATTCTTTCTCATAAAACCATCTTTGCCAATCCTTTTATATTGCCTAAATGTAACGAATGGAGATATACCCATTCAAAGCATTACCTATAGTATGAGAATGTACTTCTTTCCATTATATCCATTCTAATACAATCATATTCGATCCCATTCATTCTATTTTTACCCTAAATAAGAATGGACAACTTCTTATTCTCTTGACTCTCATAAAAAAGTATAGGACAATATATTCTTTCAGCTCTAGATTATCAATACATTAAACTCCAGACCTTTTTCTCAATACATTCATTATATATTGCACCTGAATATGAATGGAGAAATTCCTATTTGATTCTTTCTCGAAAAACCTTCTTTCCCATTGCTTCTATATTACTTGAATTTTTACAATGGACATATCCTAATTCTCATCATATCTTGTAATATGAGAATGGACATGATTCATCTGATTTTATACATTCTAATAAAATCATCTTTCTCATTAAGATTATATTTATATTTAGAATGTGAATGCACAATTTCCCATTCTAGTATTTTTCTAACTACCATCCTTTTTGTGCCTTCAATTAATTACCTAAATATTCAAAATGTACATATGCCCATTATAATAATTTTGTTTAATATGAGAATGGAAATATTCACATTTTATTTACTCTCCTATAATCAATTTTATCATTCACTCTAAATTTAACTTTAATGCAAATGGATAACTACCCATTCTACTCTTCCTCATATAATAGTATTTTTCATACCTTCTATATTTAATGAATGTTAAGAATGGAGATATGACTATTTGAGTCATTTCCTATAGTATGATAGTGAAAATTTGGTCATTCTATTCATTCTCATAAAACCATGTTTGATTCCTAATCATTCTATTTTTAACCTAAATAAGAAAGGAAATTTTCCCATTTTGTTCACTCTCATGCAACCATCTTTCTCATTAATTCTATATTTATCCTCAAAGTGTGAATAGAAAACTTCACACGATCTACTCTTTCTCATAAAATCATCTTTCTCATTCATTTTATATTTAACCTGAAGGAAAATACAAACTTTCAGCTCTATCCTATCAATAATTTCAGCTCTCGATCTTCCGATAATACATTCATTATATATTTAATCTCAATATGAGATAACTTCCCTTTCTATTGTTTTTAAGACAACCATCTTTCCCATTGCTTCTATATTACTTGAATGTTTACAATGGACTTATGTTCATTCTAATCATGTCCTATATTGTAAGAATGGACATCTTCCCATTATATCCATTCTAATATAATCATCTTTCTCATACATTATATATTTATCCTCGAACGTGAATGGAAAAATTCCAATTTTGTTTTTTCTCATACTAACATCTTTTTATGCCTTCAATTAATTACATGAATGTTCATAATCTACAAATATCACCATTCTAATAATTCCATGTAATATTAGAATTGAAATCTTACCATTATATTATCTCTCATACAATCATCATTCTCATTCATTATATATTTAACTAGAATGCAAATGGACCACTTCCCACTCTATTCTTTCTCACACAACCATCTTTGTCATTCCTTCTATATTGAATGAATGCTAAGAATGGAGATATTCTCATTCAAATAATTGTCTATAGCATGAGAATGGACATCTTCCCATTTTGTTCAATCTCCTAGTCAACCTTCCTTCTTATTCAATCTATATCACTTGAATGAATATAATGGATATATTCTCATTCTATTCATTGCCTATTAAATTTAAGAATTGAAGTATTATTATTCTATTCAAATTTCTCATATACAATCATCTAAATTCTCATTCATTCATACTATCAAATTTTTCATTCCTTCTATATTTCTGAATGAATAAAGTGGAAATATTCCCATTCTAATCATTCCCAATAATATGAGAATGGAAAATTACACATTCTATTTACTTTCATAGTATAATCATATTACTCATTCATTTAATTTTTAACCTTAGAGATAAGTGATGTCTACACATTATACTTCCATCTCTAGTCCATTCATATTTCCACCTCTGGAGCTTCTATACTTCAAGCTCATGACCATTCATGGTCCCGAGCTAGAAGTGTGGATGATTAGGAGGTAGAAGTATAGTTTAAATATACTATGAATTTGAATATCTTTAAAATTAATCATAGTATAAAATTAAATATATTTCTAATTAAATATACTACAAAATCATTTATACTATAAAATTAAATATACTATTAATTTAATATACTACAAAATTCATTATATTGTAAATTTAAGTATACGAAAAATAAATATATTAAAAAATCATTATACCGTAAATTTAAATATACGGAAAATTAAATAGACTTGCTAAAGTAAAATATAATACCATTTAAATTATAATTAAATATAATCTAAATTTTTCAATAATTTATATTATATTAGTAGTAGTCAAATATAGAAAAGATCACTAATTTATAATTAAATATAAATTTAGTAGTCAATATATTTCTAATTAAAGTTTTTCAAATATATGAATTTAGTAGTCAATATATTTAGTAAACAAATTTGTTACTTGTACAATATAATTATAAATTAGTAATGTTTTCTGGAAATTTAAAAGGTATTATATTTTACTTTACATAATAATTAATGACATATAGAAATTCACAATCGTATTCAAAAGGTATTCAATATGGTATTTATTTTCGGAGGCAATTATTTGTGGAAGTGAAATATCTCAAATCGGCTAATAGGTCATTTTTAGCAACAACTATTAATGAATCAGGGATTTCATAATTTCAAAGTTAATTTCTTTAATGTAGTGGTGCAACATTTAATAATGGAAGTCAAATATCTCAAATTGAATGACAGTTCATTTTTGGTATTAGTTATTAATGAATCGAGTATTTCAAATTTTTGAAGTTAATTCCTTCAATATAATTTCACAACATTTATTTTGGGTTAATTTTCAAATTTTGAAAATTTGGCATTTTTTTGTTTTGAGTGGAATTTGTTAATATATGAGAACATTATATAATTTTTATTTTAAATGATTCAAGTTTTCTTTGTCTATTCTCTTATGACCAGAATCTGACAAAAATATTCAAACAAGGTTAAAGTTGTAGGTGATGATATAGGTGTAGAGTAGGATACAGTTGCAAGATACTTTATTACACAAATACAATAGATATTTTCGACGCACAGTTACATACCAGGATTTTTCAAAATATCTACAATTGTTTCATATTCTCTACATTTCTAATGAAATAAAACGTTGAATGATAATAATTATTTCAAATGAAGATACAACTGTGAACTCTGTTATTTTATTTAAATGATTCATCTGGCAAGTGCAAACAATATCAAAATATGTCTATTGTTTTTAATTTTATTTATATTAGAGAATTCTGATAAGTACATGTATATGTGCTCAAAAATATAATAATTTTTTTCTACAACAATTGCGTCTACATCTATTTCTCTGCAACCACTGTGTATCTGTCTCCATCTCTAAAAATATTTCTTTCACGTATCTTTTTCTGATTGACTTCCAAATCTCTATTAGCTTTTTTTTCCTATAGCTTGTAAAATAGTTAACAAGACTAGTTAAAGATAATTGGAAATTTTTCCTTATCACCATTTCCAATTAATTATTATACATATATAAAAATAAAAAAATTAATAGATAAAAAAGGAACACAAATGATTAGTTAAGGAGAAACGAAAGAAAATATACATTGTGTTGGACCTGCAACACCTGATCGTGATAAAAATATGAAATGAAACCCGAATCATTCAAAAAACAAATTATATAATTTACTCATAGATTAAAAATTTCACCCATAAAAGATGCATTGTGTTGGACCTGCAACACATGATCATATTAAAAATAGGAAACAAAACCAAAATCATTTTAAAAAACAAATTATATAGAGTAGTTTTAGATTAACAAATGTCACCCGCAAAGAAAATGGAAAATTTTCAAAATCTTAAAATCGACCCATATTAAATGTTGTACAGCTACTGTATATGAATTAAATTTGAAATTTTGATATACCTTATGCATTAATAATCTCTGCCAAAAATTATCAATAAGATGATTTCATATATTCAACTTCCAGTTATAACTGCCACCGAAAATAAATAACATATTCAATACCAGATAATACTAGATAAATAGCATATGTAAAGTAAAATGTAAGAACATTTAAATTTATATAAAACATTACTAATCTATAATAATACAAGCAAATTAATAACTATATGAAATACTTCTTAATATTATGTAGTAGTACTGAATACTATTAATAATACTCTATAGTACTAGATATTATTTAGTGATTAATTCATTAAATTACATATATATTGATTACTAATTTTATTTAAAAAATTGTATTTGTTATATATTTTATTGTAAATTAGTAATATTATCTAGAATTTTAAATGGTATCGTATTTTACTTTAGATTTACTATGTTTAATTTTGTAGTATATTTAAATTTCAATATATTTAATTTTATAGTATATTGGCGGTATATTTAAATTTTCCATATATTTAAACTATATTTCTAGTTCTAGACCATCCATACTTCTAGCTCTAGACCATGAATGATCAAGACCATTATAGGCTTGGAACTTTAATTGATATGTACTGTCAAATCAAGATTTGTTGACGACCTATCTTTAACGAGTTGTACAATCTAAAAATATGTATACAAAAATACAAATAAATTCTATGTTTGCGCATATTTTTAATATATTTTAGACGACTATTTAAAAAATTATATGGTTTTCTAAATTATTAGGCTTACATTATCTACGGATACCTAAACTTTTTACTTTTAAAACATGGTCTAAATCACAAAAAAAAGGTCTACAAGCCTATTAATTTCCAACATCCAGTTGGTATGAAGCTGGAAGTATGAATGGACTAGAGCTAAATGTGTAGATGTCCATTTTGTGTAAGGTTAAAAATAGAGGGAATGAGAAAGATGATTGTACAAGAATGAATAGAATGGGAAGATTTCCATTCTCATATGATAGGATATGATTATAATGGGCATACATATATTCCAAACTTTCAAGTAATATAAAAGGAATGAAAATGATGGTTGATGAGAAAGAATAGAATGGAAATATGTCCATTCGATAAGGAAATTTTGAAGAAATGCCGATGAATAGATTAGATAGATTTACATTCTCATATTAGGATATGACTAGAATGGGAATCTATCCATTCTCATATTATTATAGGAAATATAAAGAATGAGAAAGATGATAGTATGAAAATGAAGAGAATGGGAAGATTTTCATTCTCATTTATAGGATATGATTGTAATGGGCATATTTCCATTCTAGACATTCATATAATATAAAAGGAATGATAAATATGATTGAAAGATAAATATGAATAGAATGGTAATATTTCTATTCTCATATGAAAAGATATGATTAAGATGGCATATGTCTATTCTAAAATTTCAAGTAATATTGAAGGAATCGGATGGTTGGTTGTATGCAAAATAATAGAATGGCTAGATGTCCATTCTCATATCGGGATATTATTAGAATGAGAAGGTGTCCATTATGATATTATAGGTTATATAGAATGAATGAAAAATATGATAGTATGAAAATGAATATATTGGGAATATTTCCATTATGATATTACATGATATGATTAGAATGAGCATATTTCCATTGTAGACATTCATAAAATGTATAAGGAGCGAGAAATATGATTGTATAATAAATACGAATAGAATGGGAAGATTTCCATTCTTATATGACATGATATGATTAGAATGGGCATATGTCCCTTAGAAACTTTAAAGTAATATAGAAAGAATAAGAATCTTGGATGCATGAGAAAGAATAAATTGGGAAGATGTCCATTTTGATAAGGAAATTTAGAAGGAATAATAATGAATGGATTAGATATATGTATAATATCATATTAGGATATGATAAGAATGGGAAATGTTCATTCTCATGTTAGAGGAAATATATGAGTAATGAGAAAGATGATTGTATGAAAACAAAGAAAACGAGCATATGTCTATTTTGATATTACAATATATGATTGAAATGGGAATATGTCCATTATAAACTTTCAAGTAATATAGAAGGAATGCGAAGGATGTTCGTATGAGAATGAATAGAATGGGTAGATGTCCATTCCGATAAGACAATTAAGAAGGAATTAAAATGAATGGATTGGATAGGTGTATATTAAGATATTAGGATATGATTAGAATGGGAAGCTTTCCATTCTCATATTATATGAAATATTCAAAAATATGGTGTTGTGAGAATGAATATGTATTTTCCAGAAGCTGGAAGTATGGTTTGTCTTTTGTTGGAATTATCCATGGTCCAGAGCTAAAAACATGTCTTGTCTGGAGCTAAAAGTGCTTTATTGTATAGAGATGAAAGAATATATTGCAAGGTAATACAATTGTATTTCTCATACAATAATATTTCTCATTCATTCTATATTTAACCTGAAGGACAATACATAATTTCAAATCTAAACTATCAATATATTCATTACATATTTAACATAAATATGAATGGACAACTTCCCTTTCTATTCTTTCTCATATAACCATGTTTCCCAATGCTTATAGATTATTTCAATTTTTACAATAGACATATGTTTATTTTCATCATATCATGTAATATGAGAATGGATAGATTCCCATTATATTCACTCTCATACAACCATATTATTCATTCATTCTTAATTTATCCTCGGAATGTGAATGGAAAAATTACCATTCTATTCTTTCTCAAATAATTTTCTTTCTCATTCATTCTATATTTTACGTAAAGGACAATACATACATTCATCTACGGAATATCAATACTTTCATATCCATACCTTCATGTCATGCATTCATTATATGTTTAAATTGAATATGAATGGACAACTTCCCATTCTATTGTTTCTCATACAACCATCTTTCCCATTCCTTCTATATTACTTGAATGTTTACAATAGAGATATGATCATTCTAAAAATATCTTGTATTATGAGAATGTAAATCTTTCCCATTCTATTCGAGTCTTATAAAATTATCTTTCTCATTCATTCTATAGTATCCACGAGAATGTGATTTGGATAACAACCCATTTTTTTTTCATAAACTACCATCATTTTGAATTATTTTAATAATTACCTAAATGTTTGTAATGTAAATATTTCCATTCAATTCATTCAATATAATATGAGAATAAACATATGCGCATTATTTTCATTATCATACATTCATTTTTCTCATTCATTCTATATTTAATCTTAGAATGTGAATGGACAACTTCCCATTCTATTCTAGCTTATACAACCATCAATCTCATTCCTTCTATATTTCCTTAATGTTTAGAATGGATATATTCCCATTCGAATAATTGTATATAGTATGAGAGTGGACATCTTCCCATTCTATTCATTATCATACAACCATTATTCATCCCATTCATTATATTTTTAACTTTGAATAAGAATGGTTAATTACCCATTATGTTCACTCTCATATAAACAAATATAGAACAATACATACTTTCATCTATGGACTATCAATACTTTCAGCTCAGGACCTTCTTGTGAATACATTCATTATATATTTACCACTGAATATGAATGGAGAAATTCCCATTATATTATATCTCATAGAACCATATTTCCCATTGCTTCTATATTACTTAAATGTTTACAATGGACATATGTTCATTTTAATCATATCTTGTAATATGAAAATGCACATCATCCCATTTTATCCATTCTATTAAAACCATATTTCATATTCATTATATATTTATCCTCGAATGTGAATGGACATTTACCCATTCTAATCATTGTGTATAACATGATAATGGACATATTCACATTTTCTTAACTCTCGTACAATCATATTTATCATTCATTATACATTTAAATTGAATGCTAAAGGACAACTTCCCATTTTTTCTTTCTCATACAACTATATTTCTCATTCCTTCTATATTTTGTGAATGTTAAGAATGAAGATATGCCCATTCAAAGAATTTCCTATAGTATGAGAATGGACATATTCCCATTGTATTTGTTCTCATACAATCATCTTTGATCTTATTCATTCAATCTTTAACATGGATAAGAATGGACAACTTCTCATTTTGATCAAATTCATGTACAACCATCTTTCTCATTAGTTCTATATTTATCCTCATCTTGTGAATGGATGAACGCCCATTCTATTAATTCTCATAAAATTGTATTTCTCATTCATTTTATATTTAACCTAAAGGACAATACACAATTTTATCTCCAGACTATGAATACTTTCACCTTGAGATCTTCCTCTCAATACATTCATTATATATTTAACCTTGAAATGAATGGACAACTTACCATTATATTCTTTCTCATATAACCATATTTCCCATTACTTCGCATTACTTGAATTTTTACAATCATGTTTCTCATTCTTTTATATTTAACTTGAATGTGAATGGAAAACCTCTCATTCTATTATTTCTCAAACAACCATATTTCACATTCCTTCTATATTGCATGAATCTTTAGAATCAACATATGACCATTCTAAGAATTTCCTATAGTATGAGAATGGAAATCTTCACATTCTATTATTTATCGACAATCATCTTTATCATTAAATATATTTTTAACTTGAATAATAATGGACAATTGCCCATTACATTCATTATCCTAATCAACCTTCATTCTCATTTTGTCTATGATACCTTAATGAATAGAAATTTTATAGGTCTTTATAATCATTTTCTATTAAATTTGATAATTGAAATTTACTTATTCTATTAAAATTTATCATATACAGTCATCTAAATTCTCATTCATTCATACCTCCATATTTCTCATTCCTTCTATATTTCTTGAATAAATAGAATGGACATATGCTCATGTTCTAATAATTGCCTATAATATGAGAATGGACACTGTCGAATCTATTCAATGTCATAGTACAATCATCTTTCTCATTCATTATATTTTAAACCTTATAGAGAATGGATGTATGCACATTATACTTCCATCTCAAGTCCATTCATTCTTCTAGCTCTAGACCTTCCATACTTGAAGCTCTAGATCATTCATGGTCTAGATCTATAATTATGGATGTTCTAGAGCTATAAATATAGTTTAAATATAATGAAAATTTATATATACTTCGATATATTTTGAATTAAATATAGTGCATAATTGATTATATTTTAAAATTAAATATACTAAGAACATAAATATAAAAATATATTGTAAAATTAAATAAACTAATGATAATGTAAAATTAAATAAACTTAAAAATATCTTTGAAGAATAATTATATTGTAAAATCAAATATACTACAAATTAAATAAACAACAAAATTACTTAGACTATATTTATAAATATATGGAAAATTAAATATACTACAAAATTATACATAGTAAAACCAAATTAAAATATAATACCATTTAAAATTCTAGAAAATATTAATAATTAATAATTTAATATAATGAAAAGTTAACAAGTATATGAAATTAGTAATCAATAAAATTAGTTTAAAAAATTGTTAATTTTACGGTATAATTATAATTTCTTCACATTTTTGTGCTCAAGGAAACCTTCCATCTCTTCACTAACAACAATGCTCGGTCCTGCACTCCTAGGGTGTGGAGGGAGGTTTGCCTACATATTATGAATTATCTTACCCTGGAAGGTAAATATCACAAGATATATACTCACCACTTGTCTTTTCTGAACATGTTCAGACACAAGAAAATTCTTAGTATCCTTTTCTTTTTATTTATATCTCGACCACCTCCATGAAGTATTTATAATGGGACAGGTGGACTCCCCAATTCATGATGGGCTCATTCTTATCTTGTTCGAAATGGTAAACCAACCGTAGAAAAACCTATGCCCCAAATTAAGGATGAGGAGGATATTACCTTAGTGGAATGTCTCTCTAAGATGCATGAGGGTAATCTGAGCATTAAGTATATGGGTGAGGGGAAGAATGAAAAAGGGATAGAAAATAAAGAAGCCAAACCTTTGAAGGGTAAGGAAAAGTATTTTCCGAAAGGTGAACATTGGCGTGAGATGTTGAAGAACAAAGTGCAATATTTGGAGATGGTGGTTCAAGTCATGGAAAATACTAAATCAGTGGTGAGAAATGACATGATTGACAATATTGAAGCCACTAGAAAAATCTACATGGTCCATAAGACTATTATAGGGTACCTTAAGGAGTTGGACATCTTGGTTCAAGATTTGGGTTTTTTTCGGAAGTTTTGAAAAGAGAAGCGAAAGGAGGTATTATAGTTCTTATTAAAAGGAGGAGGAGGCGAGGACGAATCTTAGGAAGATGAAGTTGAAGAGCCACCCCAGAAAATGCTAAAAACTAAGCCCAACATGAAGTTTAAGACCGGGGAAGTTAATCCCGCCAAAACTTTTAAGGAAATCTAATGGCTCTTTTCCTAAAGCATTTGCAGATTTACGGGAACTATCTTTGTTCCATTCTATTAATGGTTTAGGTATCTATTGTTAGTTTTCTTTCCTAGACATGTTTTTAGTTCTAAAGTGAGCATTTTTAACTCCCTAGGTCATTTTCTCTTTTTTTTCCTCTCTTGTGTTGTCACAATGTGATATTTTATATGAATCGCCTCTGGAGCATATCCTAATTTTTACCATATCTAATAATAGTAAAAAAATTAGTAAATTTTTCTTGAAATTTAAATGATATTATATTTTAATTTACATAATCATTAATGACATATAGAAATTCACATTCATATTTATCAAGTATTTAATATGCTATTTGATTTCGGTGGCGATTATTAATGGAAGTCAAATATTTCAAATTAGATGACAGATTCATTTTCAACGAAAACTATTAATGAATTAGATATTTCAAATTTTCGTAGTTAATTCCTTCGAGGTAGTGGAGAAATATTTATTAATGGAAGTAAAATATCTCAAATTGGTTGACATTTCATTTTTGGTAGCAATTATTCATGAATCGTGTATTTCAAATTTTGAAGTTAATTCCTTGAGTAATGGCGTAATATTTATCATGGGTCAAAATTACCTATTTAAAAAATTTGGCATTTTCGTTTTGAGTGGAATTTGTTAATCTATGAGTAAATTATATAAAAAAATTGAATGATCTGGGATCTGTTTCTCTGTTCTCTTACAAAATAATATTTTGACAGGAAATATTCATAAAATATTACAGGTTGTAAGAATTGATATAGGTGCGTAGGAGGATACTGATTGATTTTGATTTTTTTGCACAGATATATTAGATATTTTTTACGTGCAATTAAATGCCTAGTACTTGCAAAGCATCTATAATTGTTTCATATTATTTAAATTTCTATTGAAAATAAAAACCTTAAACAATAAATTTTTTTTTCAAATAAAGCTATAGTTAAGAACATTATTATTTTCTTTAAAAGTGTCATCGACAAGTGCAAAAAGTATCAAAAGATTTCTATTGTGTTCATTTTTAATTGGATTATAATTTATTTATAAATACATGTATATGTGTTCAACAAATATAACGACTTTTTAGTATGCTTCGTAGTCACAAAATTACACACTTTAGAAATTACACACTATTCATATGATTTTGAGCAAAGAAAGTACTAATTACCCCACATCTTTTGACCATTTTACTATGATTTTTTCACTAGTACCAACTTCCCATACACATTTTCCCATTCTATTTTCATCATTTTCCATAATTTTTGTCTTAACTAGGTAGCCTATGTTTATACTTTGGCGCCCATGTAGTGCCCTAGTCCCGATCTGGGCACCATGATCCTTTTCCCACTTTCTGCCACTTTTTGGTCACTTTCTAGCCATTTGAGAATTTCATATTTCTTTTGGTCAGCCTCTTAAGGGTTTAATTATGAAATTAGATTAAGAGAACTATATAAATATAAAGTTATGAATCAATAATGAGGGACCAAGTACTAGTCACTACTATCATCACCTAAGGTTGCTTCCATCTAGCTCCATCGAAGGCATAAGGTTGGCTCATCTACATCACACAAGCATAGGAGGGAATTTTATTCTATTCCATCCACCATTCTATTATATTTTCTACACATAGTTATTGCTTGCTACTTTCAAAAGTGCGACCAATACAAGATCACCTAGGGCATGATTGCACACACTTACACATAGAACTACACCGAGTATGAGATGTAGTGTAACGCTTAGTTAGGAGGCTCATCATTATGGTAGTTGAGGTCAATCTGAACCCTTCATATGCATATTTATTTTTTTAGGGTTTGATGTTTGTCTTAGGGTTTTGTATATCTCTTCTTCACCACTAACTACCAGTGACATCTAGCGTAGTTTAGATACATTAGTGTGACAGTGAAGGCTTCGAGATCATATTACGACCTTGAAAATCTTGTTTTTGACCTCCTTCATAGACTAGGGAATCTAAAATGTAGACTAGGGTACCCACAACCACCTAATCCTCTCCAGGGCACCCCAGGTCCAATCAGATTACTTAGATCTACAAGTTTCTAGACCTTGGCATAGTTTTTCTTTCTCCAGTTTCTCCAATCAGATCTGCGACACATTCCACTAAGTTAACCAAATCTGCTAATCTCCTTCCAACCTATCTTTGCATATTAGGGTTTTTATTTTCATTAGCCTTGTTTCTTGGGTCTCTCTCTATATTTATTTATTGCTTTTATTTACTATTATTTACTTTATTGTTCCTTGCTATATTAACTACCATTCATCCACATTTTAGTTAATCAATTTGGTGACCAACCTTCGAATCCAATTTTTGTTTAGGGTTTTAGTCTCCTTTTTCCATGGCTTCATCTCATAAATCCATTACTGAAGCTCATATGAAATCCATTAATGATCATATTGTTGAACATATAGAAGATCTATATTTACTTTAACATATTGGTCGTGAGGAAAGCTATTAATTTGGCAAATCTCATTGCTTCCACATCCATGCCCACCGAGTTGTTGTTACTCAATCACTTGCTTCTACTCTTCCACCTATTTCTACCATTTTTGTTTCAGTCACTAATCCTACCAATTAGTTAACACCACCTTTAGTTTCTCATATACTAAAAGTTTCATTCGTTGGTAATCAATACTTAACTTCTCTTTTGAGACCTTCAAGCTCAAATCCATAAGTTCTGACTTGCCACTTCATGTGTGTCCATATTTAGAATCCACCTTGTTATTGAATATGCCCTTAGCACATGCCATATTCACTTATGCACTACGTCTTATTTTTTCACCCCTAATCTTCCCATTTTCAGTGGGCATGGTGACCCGTAGGAACATCTTAGAGAATTTCATGTTGCTTGTCTTGATTTTTTTGATGATTATATTTTTGGCTAAACTATTTCCCCATAGTCTCCATGATTATGTGATGCATTGGTTTTACGACCTACCTGTTCACTCGGTAACTTCCTTTACACATCTATATGATTCTTTTCTTACTCATTTTTTAATCAATATTGGCTCAAAGATTTCATATTCTCGGTTAGCACAACTCAAAAGGGACACAACGAACACCTAGTCACCTACATCTTGAGCTAAAAAATAATGTAGATAAGATATCTAATGCGATAGAGCACTCTAAACTTCAATATTTTTTTATTCAGAGTCTCTTAGCGCCACTCCAGGAAAGTGTTCTCTTTAATACCTCTCCATATTTTGACAAACTTTGTCACATTATCAAGCTTTGTGAAACTAAACTCTCGTCCATACAAATACTTAAGTATCAAGAGAAAGATTCCTCATCCACTCATTTTAAAAATAAGGCATCATTCAAACCATCTCAAACTAATCTTGCTGATGCCAAATTTAGTTTCAATGTAGTTACTACTCCTAAATATGTTTAATCACAACTACCTAGGTGAGCATTTACTAACTTTCCTATGGCCCCACATCTCATACTACAACTTCTCAAGAGAAATTTTATCATGCTCCCTCCACCACTTGAAATAGATCCATCATGACCAAAAGATAAGAATTACACTAAAAACTTTCAATATGATTATCATAGATGTTTGGGACATTCTACAAATCAATGTTTCAAGCTCCGCACAATCATTTAAGATCTTATTGATAATAACAATCTTGAATTTCTCAAACCCAAAAATTTTGCACCAGTTATAGATAAGGGTAAACTAAAATTATTTAATAATCAATCCCAACAATGTGACAAAAAAATATCCAACTCTTATGTTCATCATACTTATCACGTAGTCCCTCCTTGTGTATCAATGGCTCTTTATTTTCTTAGTTGCACATACTAATGCTTAACCATCAATCATATATTTTAATAACCATGATTATCATGCGAATTTCACATCTAATCACTTACATATTAAGGCATCTATCGATTCGGTCCCTATCAATAATACTAAGGTTGACCCATTATGGCCCATTAGTGCATGTTCCATGCCACTCCTTAAGGCTATTAGGTATCCTCTATTGTAAATTGAATATCCTAAGAAAAATCCTTTAGTGTCATCAAACTACATGTCACAGTTGGTCCTCTTACTATGCTTGTTCCTTTCCTTGTTGGAAACACAGTTGATGGGTGTGACATGCTTCTCAGTCTCAGTTGGATTCGCCAGTCCCAATCTATCATCTCTATGAATCACTTATGACTTAAATTCATCCATAACAATTAGGTTATTTCTATCGATGGTGTCCCACCATATACTCCATGGTCATCATCTCCTCACACATCAGTCAACACATTACCACCTACATCATCTAACACATCACATTCTATGTTACTCAAAGCGCAATCTACTCCTAGTTCACCTACTCACGCATTGTCTACATGACCTCACCACTCCACTAGTCATACACATAGGTATCGGCCCATTCCTAGGACCATTATTGCATATTGATGTACGTAACCACCACCGGTTTATTCCACATGGGCATCCATCATCATCACATTTGGCATCACATAGATCTTCATCACTGATACATTTTTCTCAACCATGGTCTTCATCAAATATTCACCCATCTCATACACATAGAATTCATTCTTAGAGTAGGCTCATATGCTTTTGGCACCTCATACATTGGATGGGGTACATTAGTGTTTCAATTTCCTTATATATTTCATTCATTCACACACGGTTGTGGGGCATAGCATTTAACACCCTCCAAACCTAGTAGCATCATCCATCACAACATATCATACTTCTAGAATACACAGTTGCATCCTCATCACACTTGTACTAGTATCTTCATTCTTGGATGAAACACTCTTGTGATTTTTTTCACACTTGAGTGTTGAGGGCATACTACACATGAACCCCACACACCTTTGTAGAATAGGTATTACATATTACATCTCTTCACACATATTGCATCATATGTCTTAAACTTTACATCATACAATCTACATTTAGTCTATATCATTTTGAAATTGGAATTATATTAGTAATAATTATACATTTATAACACTTTTAGGGTCTACATTACATACTTTCATTACACATTTATACACAACATATTGTCTATACACTATACTAGTATTCATCATACATGTGTCACACTTGCATCTAGCATTACATATTACTCATCACGCTTACTACATAACACACATATTCACACATTTAGTTTACATACACACCTTAAATTTCATCTTATACATCATACACTACACGTCATATGGTCATATATTATCATCACACATACTAGACATCGTATTTTATGCTCTACACTCACTACCCAATGACGCACTCTACTCCCTCATTCCACACTCGTCATCGGGTTTACCAATAAAATGGACCTCATTCTTACAAGTTCATAATTTGACCTTCTATCATGTGACATTACTAGATTAGTTAAATATGCTTTATACTAAATCATCACTTATCCCTTCACCTTATAGTGTTATACACTTTAGGCTACATCACCACTCCCTCTATTCATCTAGTAGTGATATACACTTTAGAGTACATCATCATTGTTTTGATCACCTTTTCATGATATACACTTCAGATATAAGTGTCACACACATAATTCATTTCTAGGTCTCATCTCATCAACACATACACATACACATTCATCACAACGCATTAGACATTACACAAGTTTTGACCATTTCCTGATGATGCACTCTCGTTTATGGTTCATTTTTTACTTGTTGAGGGGGGAAATACAAATGAACCTAATTTCAAATATCTCCACTCACTCGAGGGGAATGTAGATCCTATCATCCATCCTACATTTCGTTCCATCCATCCATATCATATTACATATCTTAGTTATTTTTACTCTTGCTTACATTTTCTTGTATATGGTTGCTTTATTACACATGCTAGTTAGATCTCTTGTATGTCATTTATCTATACCATACACACATGCACATTCACACCTTCACTTAGTTTTGGTCGCATATAAAGGTATTTTATATGCAACACATATGCTCACCTTCTACCCATCCTACATTGGTCACTTGGAGTATCAACATTTGTCTCATAAGTGCTATTGTTTTATTTTGTACTTAGCACTATATATTACATGGTTATATGTGCTTTTGACATCTTGGTTATGTTTCTAACATGCTAACAAATGCTTCATCTATAATATTTGTTTGCAAGATTAATTTCTCCCATGGTTATATATTGTTTGTACTTTATTTTTTTATTTTCTATTATATGCAGACCCTACCCTATGATTGGTTTGCACACTTATTTGTTGTATACGACCATGATGGCCTTGCATGTCTTGTGACATCATGACCGATGTCTCATATTTGCATCCCTTTTTTGTAGCTTACTTTTCCCTCTTACGTGTTTACATAACTACATTTCTCGGTAGCTTATACATTTTTATGTAGCTTACACAACATGTTTTTATACTAACATTTGTCTTTGGCTAGCCTTTTGTTTGTGTGCACCTTTGTTTCTACCAAGTGCTTATTTTCCCTTGTAGGGACGAGTTATAGAGTTCATATGGTTGGTCATATTTTGGGGTTACATTCTCCTATCAATGACATCGTATTCATCCTGAAAGAGGGGTGGAAGCATTTAGGGTTTTACATACTATAAAATGCTTATACACCGATTCAATTTAGTTAGTTTCCACCCTTGGCATTGCGGGTTATACGAAAGTGTGTTAAGACCAGTCTATGAACCACTGTACATAATGGATTTTATGGGACATGGTAATCCTTAGAACTCGGGGAGTGGTTACAAGGTAGAGATACCATGGAATTTCTCTCTACACTACTTTAGCCATGGCATCGATCATCGAGAAACCTAGGAAATATAAAAATCTCTTTGCATATATTCAAGAAGCGAGTTATAGGTTGGATGATACAATGGAATTCCTCCATATAATTCTTCATAATATGGCATTGGATCACCAAAAGAATATAGGACATGATATCCTCTGTGAACACCGTTTCTCTCATCATGGATCACCTACACATGTTCCTTTTACACTTTTCATACTTTCATTTCAATATTTTTAGTACATATACATGCATATTTTACATGTATTTTTGACATATATACATGCATATTTGACTACTTGATCATCTCCTCCTTTTATGCCCTATCGTATGAGAAGAAAGCATTCAACACCAAAAACTACAATAAATAAGGAAACAACAACAACATTTTGCGGTAGCACATGTGATACTAATGATATAGGTACATAACACACATTAGAAAATGATGAATTATGAAGAAATAGATTATGAATTGATGATTGTTTATTTGAAATATCTCTTACATCAACGGACCCAACAACGTCTAAATACGTTTAATCCAAGCCGAAATCTCAAATCGTTAATTGTTTTTATTATTAGAAAATAGTATTTTGAAAGGGACTATACCCTTGTACAAAAGGCTCACAAGCCATATATTAGAAATGCCCCAAAATAAAATATGATCTACATCATGATATTATAATAAATCCCAACAACAGAATAACAATATGCTAATAAAAGAACTAAATCCAAAAGCCAACATAAAAAATAGAAGAGAAATAACATTGCAACAACAATTAATCAGCTCCATGAGGGTAGAAAAAACATGAAGTTTTCTTCTTGTTACGAATCATGATCCACTCATCAGGAACTTTCTGGAAAGGAATAATAACTTCTAGATATATGATTGGCTAAATTGTGTTATTTGTATAAGGAGAACTAGGAGGAATATTCTCCTCGACCACTATAGGCTCTTTTGAATTTTCTATCATCAAAGAGTTACTCCTAGATAGCTCCTTATTTGTATGGTTTGTGATCACTCTAAAGGGGGTTTTAGGGACCGATTATGCCTTATCCTCCTCCTCAGCTCTAGAATCAAGTATGACCTTAGATTAAAACAAGAAAAATTTTGGGATATCATTTCTTTACCAATTAGTCTTCTCATTCTTGTGTTTTATCATCTCGCAATCAAAAATAGAATGTCCTAGAGTAAAGTACCACATGCATCTAAAAGGAAATCCCTCATAGTCCAAAGGTTGAGTCCAAGTATGATTTTTCCCTTTAAGATAGATGTGGGTTGGACCGTCCTTTGAAGTATCAATCTCAACTAGGATTCTAGCATAGGTTGTATGTGTGAAATCAGAGGTTTGGGAATCAATATTAATGATGTTTCCCAAGGCATTTCCAATGTATATTAGACAAATTTGATCCCAAAATTGAAGGGGTATTTTTATTAACCTAATCTAAATCGATTTGCGGGAGAAATATTTAGTGAGAGGGTTGAATGATGGAAACCAGGGTTTTATTATAAGATACCTTTTAATGGACCCAAAGTTGTTTGGAAATGATGTCCTTATCGATATGAAAGTAAAAAAAAAAACAATGAAAACTCCCTTAGAATAGGGGTAAAGATATAAACTTACTTTTAGCAATGGAATATAATGCTTGGAGATCTAATCATGGAGGACATGAAGGCTAGGCCAAAGACCAATGAATCTGCATATCAGGGCATGATCTTGATAAAATGAATTTGTTTCAAGGACTTCATCCCCAAAGGTCACACTAGGATTATTCTCACCAGGCTTCATGGTCTTAGTAACCGTATTCTACTGCAAGATCTCACTAAATGAGTGATTAACTTTATCCTCATCGGACGCATGGGTTTCCTAATTGTGGATATGGGAAAGTATGCCTCCCACCAAGTTCATAGAATCTTCAACATTAGGTTCCTTGTCTTCTTGTTTTACATCTGCTAATGCGAGGATACACCTTCGTAAGATCACCATGATTAATCTTAGGTGAGTTTCTGTGATTTCAAGAGACATATCATTGTGACTATCTATTTTTTTGTAGCAATAGGGAAAAGAGATTGTCGCTAACACAAACATCTCTCTGCGTGTTCTGGTGCTATGTCTGTCACCATTCTTAGGGCTCAAGGGAGCATAGATAGGGTTCTAGATATTTTTGTCTACCTATGAAATCCTTGCTTAGGATTCAAAAGCCTGAGCCTACATTTTGTTGGTTAGGGTCCATGTTTTGTTTTAGGATTTGAGTCATGCAGGCGATTCATCTACACCATGTTAGGATCATGTCTCATTGCTATTACCAATGTGAGGGCTAGAATAGGGGTGATTAGGGATCGAGGAGCTTTGGTTAGAGTTCGGTGCCATATATGTCTAGTATAAAAGTTCGGATAGGAAAAAAATTAGGGTTAGCCACCATCATCAATCAATAATTATTAGCTTCGGTTAGGGTTTTGCCCCATCAATTGGTAACTATTAGCCATAAGATAAAATGTTTTTATTTCAATTGGTTGTAATTAATATGTAGATTATGAAAATAAAATTTGTTTACTTCCTGCAGTAGAAAAAATAATTATTTACTTTTTTTGATATGGAAGACTGTTATATGGGATAACAAAACATCGAATAGTAATATGTCATTCAAGTTCGAGTATGAAAGTTATCAGCTGAGTGATGGCCTATTAAAATTTATAAATTTATTATCAACATACTATGAACTGGGATTCTTTTCCAAAAAATATCATTTATGATGATGTTAAAAAGATATCAACATGATTCAATAAAAACATATTGACGGTATTGAATCCAATATTCACTTAGGGAAAGGAACATTACAATATAGTCGAGGGAATAACATAAGATAACTAGAAATGGTTTGTAGTAGAAATAATTTTTCATACAGTTTGAAAAACAATTTGTGTACTACATTAGGTGCCAAGGGAAACCCTCCTAAAAATTTTATGGTGGGCATGAAAAGTATATGGAAAGATTATACAAAAGATACATTTTTGATGGTTGATTCATATATAAAATATCATAAATAGTGTCTCAAGAATTGAATTTGGTAGAGGGAATCAAATACTTGGAGCAAGAAAATGTTAAATAACTATTTATTTATTCGTAATGTTGTTATGATGGTACTACTTAGCATTGTCAATAATATATACATACATATGTTATTATTAAAGTATTGCATAACTATATTATATTATGATGAGATTTTCGAAATATAAGTCGATGGATTCTTATTTTAACTTATTATAAGCTGATAATACGATTGAATAACTTCTGTGGTGGCCTTGAAAAATTGTAAAATAGTCTTTTTACACTACTCATAAAAATATAAAAAATTATATTGTATATACTTTTTTTTTTAATCTTTCTTGATATAATTAATATATAAATAAATCTCTAGAAAAATTGATGGTCACATCTATAATATGCAAGTCATATGTGATGGTTATTTCAAATATTTGTAACTATTTTAAGGATAAAAGTAATAAAGAAACGTCTAAATAAGTGTCAAATTTAACACCACATTGTGGCATTTATTACTGACGATTGACGAGACAACGAAGATGTTCACTATCCTCGTATAAAACATAAACATGTTCTCTACATAACATGTCATAAATAATTCCTAACGTCTACTATAGTGGATAAAACATAAGCATATTTTGTATATAACAAAGCATAAACAATGCTTAGCGACAGCTAGCCTATTTAAAACATAAATGTTTTTTTTATATAACAAATCATAAGCGATGGCTAGCACCTCTAGCCCTTTTAAAATAGAAACATGTTCTATATATAACAAATCATAAATAATTCCTAGAATTTATTAGCCATATAAAATAGATACGGGTTTCGTTTAGTCTAAAACATAGAGAATGTCTAGTGGATGTAGCCTATGTAATGGATTCCACTATTTGAACTTTTGGATTCCAATATATGGGACTTTGGAGTGTAGTAAATTCCAATATATGTGATTTTTGATTCCAATATATGTGATTTTGGATTCCAATATATATGATTTTGGATTTCAATATACGTGATTTTGGATTCCAATATATGTGATTACGGATTCCAATATTGGCTATATTTTTTTGCTTCTTGGACTGGAATAAGTCCCAATTTAGTGAAATAAGTGTTTATTGTTTAAGTACCTAGCGGATTCTTAGCTCAAACTATGTTTATTTATTTTATTAAATCCTTGTAGTCATTTAAGATCATATTTTATGTGACACATAGATATACATATAGACTTGGACTAGTGACCGATAAGTTATATAACAAGTTTTTAAATATGACATGATCTACTCATTGTACCCTAATGACCGCTAAGCTATTCTTAAAGGTAAATATATCATGTTCATAATGAAGTTATGTTATAAATCTTAATTGTTAATCTTTGCATATATAACGAAAGTCAAACATAAAAATTGATCGCTTGACCACATAATAGTTTGTTTCCTATCATAAAAATCCTCCTCCGCGAAGCCACCAAAGTTAATGAATGTTTTCTCCAAACAAGAATTACTTCTAGCAGTGCTAATGTATGCAAGATTTTTCATGTAGAGTGTATTCATACAGGAAAAATCATATTGAAAAGATGTACGTGATAACAAATAAATTTGGAATTTATATAATGGATACATAAATATACATTTAGAATCATTTATTTTATGTGTTACATAGGTATATGTATAGATTTCTATATTTCTTATGAGATTTTGGCAGAATATTTTTACATTTATGACAAGAAAAGAAACTTGGACTAACGACCTAGAAGTTATAGAATTTTTTTAAAATAAGACGTGACCTACTCATTGCACACTAGCGGCTTTACTAATCTATTCCTAAAGGTAAATATATCATGTTCATAATGAAGTTATGTTATAAATCTAAATTATTGATCCTTCTATATATAAGATGAGACAAACAACAAAATCTATTAATATCACCAAATAACAATATGTCACCTATACAAAAAGCCTTCTCCTATGAGTCCGTAAAAGGTAAATAAATGGTTTATATAAATAAGATTTATAGCGTAATTCAGGCGCTAGTTTACACAACTTTTCTCATGTAGAGTGTATTCATATAGGAGAAATCATATTGAAAAACTATAAACGATGATAACTAAATATGGCGTTTATATAATGGATACGTAAATATACATTGAAAATCATATATTTAATGTGTTATACAATTATCTCAGTATAAATTTCTCTGTTTCTAATGAAATTTTGGCATAATTAGTTTACATTTATGAAAATTATAGAAACTTGGAATTGTGATTGAGAAGTTATAAAACAAGTTTTTACATATGATGCCATCTACTCATTCCATCCTAGTGGCTGATAATCGATTCTTAAAGGTAAATATATCATGTTCATAATAAAGATGTTTTATAAATCTAAAGTGTTAATATTTGTGAATATAACTGCAAACAAAGAACAAAAGTGATAACTAGGACCAAAAATAGTTTTTGCCTATATAAAAACAAGCTGATCTGTGAGTGGTCAAGGTAAATTTTTTTTTTTAAAATAATAATTATAGCCTAGAGGACACTAGGGTAGAAAAATTTTCCCATGGTAGAGTTTATTCATATAAGAGAAATCATATTGAAAAGATATAAATGATAACAAATAAATCTGGAATTTATATAATTGATATATAAATATACGTGTAGAATCTTGTATGTAATTTGAAATGAAATTCGGGTTTAATAAATAGGTTGTAAACAAATAATTATATCGTGGTTTCCTCAAAGCTATATGAATTTTTAACATATGTTAGCGGGACCAAAAGGAAGAATATATTAATTATTAACTACATAGTGACTAAAATTATATTTAATAATATTAACACATATATAACGTGTTTAACTTCCAATGTAAAGTACATAAAATTGTTGAAGACATTACATTTAGTTAATTCTATATGGAAACATGTATATAATTGGAAATAATTATCATATAGTTGAATTCTTAAGATAGTTTTATAGTTTTAAAGTAATTTTTTAACCTCGTATACTTTCCTAAAATGTCTAAGATGAAACCATGTAAAAAATTTAATATTAATTAATTATCGATGTATCTTTGCATCGTCCTAATAAACAACGTTAAAAAAATTTGGTTCTCCCAACTAAATAAACATTTTTAAAAAAGTGACTATGCCACAAGGTATCATTATCCTTAAAAAATAATTGTAGGAATGAGAACAAAAAATTGAAAATGAAAAATACCCAAAGGAGACTTAAAACAATGGAATGGGAAAGCGTTAAACAAAGATAAATAGTATAGCGAGAGAAGGGATTAAATTTTCTTTCACTAACGCACAAAAATAATGTGTTTTCATGAAGATCAAAGTAGATTGGCATCGAGATCAAAATCAACTTGAAATAAATTATTGTCTGCAGAGCACAATTTAATAGGACAAAGCATGGATTATGTGGATCATGATTATACTGTCAAATGCAAAACATAGGAACCAGTTGATTATAGAGAAAATAACAAAGCATATAATAAAAAAAGGTATAAAATTACTATAAATACATGATTTAGTAATATTTGGGATTATTTTGTGTTTTATGCTTTTAGTGAAACTTCCATATACTACCTCAATCAAACAATATACATGATTATATTCGCAACCTTTGTTGTTTTCCTCCTTTGTGTTCATCCTTTACGTACATATTTTTTGTGTCTTCTCTGCAAATAAGATTATAATCTCATGCAAAAAAATGGGATTTAAACACTCACCCTATAATATAAGGCATGCGCGTTGTTTTTATTTTTGAAGGCATGCTTTCTGCATGACCAAAAACCCTTATCAACATTTTTTTGAGGTATTTAATAATTTTTTTAGCATGTTCCAAGAAATAAATTTCAAAAATGGAAAAAGAGCGGGATATGAAAATTTGAAATTTTCACTCTCCCCCTTTTAAAGCAAAAGGGTGGGCTATTGAAATTTCAAATATCCAAAAATGTGGGGAATTCAAATTTTTCTATTTTTATTATTCCATGGTTTAAAAAATAAAACCAAGCATGAAGTGAAAACAATGCAATTTGTCATTGTCTATAGCCTATAATAATATAAACATAATAAAAAATATATTATATAACATATATTAAAACAAGCATAGTAAAAATATATATTATAAGAAAACAGAAGAAATAAATCCTAAACATAGTTTTAAAGTTTAATAGAATAATATACAAACATTTAATTTTCAATTTTTATCAAAATGAATTTCTACATTGTTAGATATAGTATACGCTAATTCTCCATTAAAATGTGCCATGTGACAAGGTCTAACAAGCTATTTGCGATACATATTATAAGCCTAGCGATTCAATAATTTATAGATAGTGTTTATAATGAGAATTAGGAAATGATGTGAAATAAGTGTTGAAAACCATGTATCTAATGAAAACTACATACTAAGGCTAGCGATCCAAAAATTTACTGAGATAGTGTTTATAATGAGAAGAGGTAAAGGTAGGAACCTAACGAGATGCTAAGCTATACCTTTATTTTTTATTTCATGGCTATTTTCAAAATAAGACACTTTAGAGCCTAGGGTCCGATATGCCATTTTTTTCAATAAGTAAATGAGATTAGCATCATTAAGCATTTTTTTCATAGGATATGATGTGAAATATGATCTGAAAAGCTATAATGCCCCCCAACCTGTCAACTTCTTTTCCTTGTCATCCACCGACTGCCTTTATGGCTTTTACTCCTTTGGTTGGCGTGGGGTTGAAGGTTTCTTTTTTTATTGTTTCCTGGCAAGTGGGGGGTGCGTGGAGGAGTGTATGGCCTCCTGCCATATCTTATTGCTTGACCAAATGAAAGATGGGGCAGTTGGCCGCCTGTCTCTTCTAGTAAACTCTCAACCACTTCTGACATGTAGCCTTTACGACCTGCTCTACCTTCCTTGACTTCTCGTGCCCCTGGGCTGCCGCTTCCATGAGTGTTGCGTGTGTGTTTTCTGCTGGACCTTCCTTAGCTAGGCGATAGACATTTTGCAGTTTGGTTGAAGCTTTTGAGTGCTTCGAACAGGTAGGTCGTCCATCTATGTTGCGTTCTGTTCAGTGTAGAATACATTCTCAATTCGGGATTCTCCTTCAAGCTCATGGAAGAGGATCTCATGGAGGCAGACCTGTTTCAGATCAGAATATTCATGAAGCACGATTTGCCTTGCATTTTTATGGGCTTCTTCAACGAGTCATTGGGTCGGCAGGCATAAAGGTTTCTGTTGGAATTATCACCCTACAAGCTACAGCTGAAATGTTTGCACCGAAAGTTTGATGCTGCCCCCAGATCTGATGAAATTTATTTACGAAGATTCTCCTTTGAGATCTTCTTGCTGTACGCTGTAACTCAAGGAAGATAATCTCATACAGGCGGATCTGTTTTTATCAGAATTTTCACGGAGCACAAATTGCTTTGCTGTGTCATTTTCTTTCCACTCTGCCCATAGATGCGATCTGTCTCCTTCTTGCGACTGATTCCGGTGACTTTGGTCACGCTTTGGCTCGTTCCTGTTGGCCTATCAAGCTTGGCGCGTTCGGGCCATTTTGAGCGCTTCCAGTGGTGAGAGATCCTAGAGATATGTTGTTTTTTGTCAATTTTGAATGCATCCTCGATTCGGTTTTCTCCTTCAAGATAGTTTTTATCAAAATTGATTAAGTGACAGGTGAGAGTGTTGCCAGGAGACCCGATGAAATTTAGTACAGAGCTTCTCTATTGATTTCTTACTTGTCTTACGTTGTAACTCAGGGAAGAGTATCTCATACAGAGCAGATCTTCTCATGCGATTACAGTTTGCCAGAGAGAATCCGCTTTCCCCCTCTTCCACCTCAAGTGAAAATAGAAAGTGCCAATGACATCACCAAGGAGGCAGTAAAGACTGCACTGATTCGAGCCATACGGTTTTATGCAAACATTCAAGCACATGATGGGCACTGGCCTGGTGATTATGGTGGTCCTATGTTCCTTAGGCCAGGTTTGGTTATTGTCTTATATGTAACAGGAGCACTAAATGTTGTTTTAGCGGAAGCGCATCAAAAAGAAATGTGTCGTTACTTGTACAATCATCAGGCATAATGAAGGCGGTGGATGGGGGTTACACATTGAAGGTCACAGCACAATGTTTGGGACAGTACTAAACTATGTAACTTTGAGACTT
This sequence comes from Taxus wallichiana var. yunnanensis, assembly GCA_018340775.1. Lineage (NCBI taxonomy): Eukaryota > Viridiplantae > Streptophyta > Pinopsida > Cupressales > Taxaceae > Taxus > Taxus wallichiana. The sequence continues at coordinate 261,576,671 of CM031244.1, read as the reverse complement.
CTTGGCCAAGGGTCTGATGGAGGAGATAAAGAAGCAATGGAAAAAGGTCGTGTATGGATCTTGGGCCATGGCAATGCTACTGCTATACCTTCAAAGGGAATCGCCTTGAATCCCATCACCTCATTGTACTATGTTGCACCCTGTTGTCTTGTGTTCTTGACTGTACCCTGGTTGTTTGTTGAATTCCCTTTACTCAAGGATAACTCTACATTCCACTTGGACTATGTCGTGTTTGGCACAAATTCTGTCTGTGCCTTTGCCCTTAACCTTGCAGTTTTTCTCCTGATCGGAAAGACTTCTGCTTTGACAATGAATGTTGATAACAGTGCTTTGAAGCAAAGAATTGCTGCTCTTGCACAAGACAAGATTATTTTTTTAGAATGCACACTGTGAAGCATTGAAAAAAGGAAGTGTCAAGGCTAAGACAACTATATCACGAGCAGCAGCAACATTCGCAAAAAGAAATGCATGCATCCTCAACAGGGGCATATGACTTACAACAGCAACAGTTGGTAAGCTAGAGTAGGGTTCATCTTCACAGATGATGGATCAAAAAAACCGAGATCTCTGATCCTTCTCCAAGTCATCCGAAGACTTCATCAGGGATTCCAGACCATAGAGAAAACAATGCTTCCCACACCATACATTTTGGTTTTCAGATGTTGAAAAGCATGATGCCTTCAAGCTGCCCTATGGGAAAAGAGCAACAAGAGCTTGGAAGAAAGAACTATAATCAGGCATGTTAATTCTACTCCTCGTAATAGTTTTCTACCTTCTTTCAGTATCTTGAAATGAATTTTCTTTCCTCTTGAATGGCACCTAGACTAGATGTTTTCGTGGTTGTTTATATCACTGCCTGATTGTGTGGTTGTTCCTTTAAATCTTATTCCAATTTCGCTGATTTTGCTTGGAATGTTCCTTCCTCTCTTATAGCTTACTCTATTTCATATTTGTCTAAATGGGTTACTGCAATTTTGAGTGATGCAGTCTAGTTCGTAGGGAAGGAAACATTATTGAGTTTTGTTTGCTTATATGACTTTCTTTTAAAAAGAATTCTGTGATGGTAATTATAATTGAAGGTTACTAAATAGAAGGTTAAGCCTACATACCTCTTTTGGTTGAATAAATACGCATTTCCTGTTTAGGGCTCTCTTGTTTTGCTAAAAGGTACATTAATAGTGACGTTGTGTCTGAAACTTGTTTAAGCCTATGGGCATTCCTTACTTTATGTTTGATTAGAAAATGGCATTTGGGGTTTGTTTTAGAACTGTACATGGTTGACTGTTGTACCTAGTCTAGATGAGGGATAACCTGGCATCTATTTTGGCCTCCACGTGTTGAGAGTATTACTATACCTAATTCTTGATGTAAACTCTTGTATGATTAAAGCAAGGGGAAACATTGTAAGTTTAACTGAATGAAATGTCTACAATTTTTATTAAGGGTCGCAAGCAAGCTATTACTAGCTAGACTGAAACAAAAGTTGTAGGTGAATCCATGGTACTGGACTCGTGAACTCGTTTCCTGTTAGATGACAGCTGATTTCAGTGATAATATCATAGGTGGCTGTTATATTTATCTGTTTGATATTTGCTAAGACTTTTCCTCGATAAGCCCACATGGATCGGGTAAAATTTTCCATCTTCTTTACCTTTGGCAAGGAGTTCATAGAACTTCTAGCCCTGACCGCACTGCGTAACCTTCCTGATAGCTATGTGCGTTGGTTCTTGGTTTGTGCTTGTACTCGTAGTAAGGTCTTTTGAGTCTGGGGCATCGTTGGTGTTTTGCCCTCTGCGTATCGAATCCCTTTGTTTTCGAACTCGAATACCTTATACTTCAAACTTGGTTACTAAAAGGTCCCATTTTGTGGCCTTGTTAGGGAAATCAATTTTTATTTTAATGTTTATTGACATTTCTGAATTATATAAAAATTATTAACGACTTTTGGGTTTAGTCTTCCCTTATATTATGTGGAGAAGTTGATGATTAGGATAGGGTTTGTGGGTAGAATAATGGCCCTTTCTGTGTCCCTTTCGTACGCTTTTGGAAAAGTGGTTTTGTTTTGGTTAACTAGTACTACGTTTTAAGAAATCCGATAAGGAGGTAGTGGTAAACTCCTTGGTTAAAACCAAAACTATAGTTGCGTTCTTTTAAGGGCATCGAACCCAAATTACTTTGGAGCCCTGGAAGAATTGGATAACGTCATTTTTGCTTCGCGCCTACGATCATAATTAGTACGCTTTATCTTCTCTTGGACCCCTTTAGTTGGATGGAGTAAATTTTGGATTCCAATCACGTAACCCATAGGATTACATGAAGGAGATATCAACACTCTTGACTTTCTTGTTCCCAACCCATAAGGTCTTGCCTTGATTTATGTAATTTTGTTCTTACTAGTATTTGGACTTTCTCCTTGTTGGATGATTTAGTTTTCTCTCTCATGAGATTAATATTGGAGTTGTGAGTTGTGTTTTAATCCATTTCTGAATTTAGAATATTCCTTTCTTGATATTGTTAATTGTTAGCTTACTATTGCATTGTGTAGCCTTAACATGCTCAGTTCTTGTGAACTGACTTTAGTTAATATTTGTGCAGATGGATTATGCGAGTAGACTAGAAGAAAAGAGTGTAAAAGTTTCATCTGTACCATTATGAAGTTCCTTGTAAAAATGTCCAATGTGATGTAAATTGTGTAACATTGCTTGTAAAGAGAGTTGGTATGACCTCTTGCCTTGTATTGTTTGGTAATGGTGAAATAAAGTGTCTTGTTCTTGTGTAGTTAAGCTTGAAATTATCCTTGTGAGAAATGGCTTTCAATCTTTACGTTGATATGAGTATTGTAAAACTTTGATCTTGAGAATAAATTATTAAGTTAAATCTTTCTAAGACTTAGCGATAATATTTTATAAGTAAAGTAAAATGAGTCGGTTAACCCTTAAAGAAGCTAAACAAAATAATAATTTTATATTCATCAAATAAATGTAAAGGTGATCTATTTGAAATCAAATACTCCCATGAGTGATCAAAATGAAAACATCCTTTGTGAAGTAAACATTTATAAATTGATACCCCTAGCTAAACTAGCGAACACTATCCCTTTGGGGTGAACTCTTAAACAAGCTTAAAGGAAAACAATGGTTAGTTTCTGGAAGATATTAAGACTTAGTAAGTAGGAGAAGACTTTTAGTGAACTACTCCACAAAGTGTTTAAGAAATTAACTTAGTTGGTGAGATGAATTTGTGCGAACCATATATTGATTCCTTCTAAAAACTTAAGTCATGAGCAAAAGGGTGTCTTACCAAAATAAATAGACCCTAACCATTTCTTACTGTGGCTTGCCCTAGCCGTGAGTGTGTCATGTGGATTGGGCTTTCATGTTGTCTTGTCAAAAGAAAAATAAATTGTCCTTGATAAGTGTGAACGTTTCCGTGCTGACCTTGTGGTCTTCCCCATAACAAATGATTCCAAGTGTTGGTTGTAACCTTGTGACGACATGTTGTGTCGTGTTGAGTCAAAGCAAGTCAAAAAAAAAAAAGTTATCCTGTATTTCACTGTGTTGTTCTTGTGTTGGTAATTTTGGTGCGTTACATTTTGGTATCAGAGCGTAGGTTCATGCTCTCGAACCTATGGGCCGGATTGGTGTTGTATGGTGATGTTGCATGGTGGTGGTGGTGTTACATGATGATACTGATGATGATGATACTGCATGATGATGATTTATATTGGAAGAGTAATGTGCTTTAAGCGTGATGTGATTATTGTCGTAATTGTGATATTGTGAACGCACGTGATGTGTATGTCACTCAGTGCGTATTTGTCATCATGTTGATGTGTTGTGGATGGGAGTATTCTCTCTCCCTCTTGTGGATTCTATGAAGAGTTCACGTGTGAATTATTGTTTGTGATGTGTGAAAAGAATTCTAATGTGGATGACGTAGTGTTGGAGCATTGTGGCATATTGTGGTATGTGGGTGTATCAATGTGTTGTATGACTAGTTGATGTTAAAAGAAATGAGTTGTATCATGATGTTTTTACCATGTTCTGAAGAAATGTGTGTGCTACCTTGTTATGAAGAAATTATTGTTATGTTGTGATGTTATTATGTTCATCGTATATATGAGTTGTGCAATACCTAATGCTTCATGTCGTGAATTAGGGTCATACGGTGAGTGTATGAACCCTATCGTATTGTGATTGCACTTTGGGTGCAGAATGTAGTAAAGTGATGTATGGTGCCCTGTGAATGTATAATTGTGATCTACCCCGTATACCTACCATACGTGAGACGTTATGGTAGCTATGTGTGTACCACCATGGTGTTAGTGATGTAGTTACATGTTATGTTGTGAGCCTTACACTAACCGACCCTGAGGGAGATCGGTAGAAGTGTATGTTGAGAGTGAGGAATGGTGTACCATGGGTCAATAACTCGAGTCAAAACTCGGGTTAGTAGACTACATGTGACTCTTTCCTCTCTCCCTATGTGGTTGTAGGTATGCAACCTTAGTGTATCTATGACTATGTTTAGCCTTGTCGGAGGGTGGCGGGATTGATATATATATTTTACGAGCTGAGGCTCGATGTTCCGAGTGCCAGCAACTCGTTGAGTACCCCTTTGGTGGCTAGATAAGGCCACACAGTTATCGTAATGTGACATTATTATAAGTTGATTTTATTCGTAAATTGAGCTTTTACTTTATTTTTGCAAGGACCAGCATCTTTTCTTGATTGCAATGCTTTACAATTTTGGGCATTTCCTTGGTTTGTGGCACTAACATGGGGATTTGATACTAACTTTGGCCATTTGGTCATTTATTTTAGCTTGATTTGGGGTCTTCTTTTAAATTTGGAATTTTTACCGCCTTGCCCAAGGCTTGTACTTTGCCACTTGGCACTTTGACTGGATTGTTGTGCTGGTTCTAATGTCGTGATGTGTGGAATAGGGTCATGGGATGCACCATGGATTGGTTGGACCTATGGACCCGCTTCGTTGTATGGGGGTACGCCCCAAGGGGTACATATGACTAGCGGGTTATGGAGAACTACGCGTCATTATGTCACTTGGGTTAGGAGTGTCCAAACTCTGTGTGTCTTTTGACCATGGGGACAACCGGCCTCCTTGAGGGAGGCAAAAGAGTTTGAGGGAGGCATAAGAGTTTGAGGGAGGCATAAGAGACTTGAGGGAGGCATAAGAGTTTGAGGGAGGCATAAGAGACTTGAGGGAGGCATAAGAGCTTGAGGGAGGCATAAGAGTTTGAGGGAGGCTTATGATATTTGTCTGTATGGTTGATGTTCCAGGATATATGTTGAGTTATTGTGATGTTTGGTAGTGGTCTTTTGATGTATGTGTTACTCATGTCAGATGGTTATGTGTTGTGATGTTGTGGACATGTCATTGATTCCCTTGTGGACACTATGTACCTGTAGCATGGTTTGTTGTTATGTGAGTCTTTCATTGATGCAAATTGAGGAAATGTCTGGTGGATTGTAGTACTCTTTTGGTTGAGTATTTGGTATGTCAGTCATTGATGTGTGATGAGTACCTATGTTATGGGAAGTGTGCCTATTCTTTTCCGTAATTGTGTAACCTTTTGTGGTGTAATACAATCTTGAAGTATATACTTGTGTACTTGTGAATCTGTAGGGTCTTGTGAACCTGATAAGGTGTTGTGTTAGCAGTTCATGTTGGGCACCCACAATAAAGAATAAACCAAAACTCTTCAAAGATGAAATTTTAAAAGCAATTAAACTAAGAATAATGTTAACGGAAAGAGACTAATGAAAATAACAAACAAGAAAGGACTGCCAATCTTCACAGAACATTTAAAGTTAAAATTTCTACCAAATGTTCCTAAGGCTACCTAGTGACCCTGCTTTAATTAACTAAAATTTAAACCATAAAGTGTACTCCTCCTTTGCATGTTGTTGGTTACGTGCTTTTCCTTTCCTCTGTGTAATGTCGCATCGAGGACGATGCTTTCTTAAGGGGAGGAGAATGTAATGCCCCCCCAACTGTCAACTTCTTTTCCTTGTCATCCACCGACTGCCTTTATGGCTTTTACTCCTTTGGTTGGCGTGGGGTTGAAGGTTTCTATTTTTTTTATTGTTTCCTGGCAAGTGGGGGGTGCGTGGAGGAGTGTATGGCCTCCTGCCATATCTTATTGCTTGACCAAATGAAAGATGGGGCAGTTGGCCGCCTGTCTCTTCTAGTAAACTCTCAACCACTTCTGACATGCAGCCTTTACGACCTGCTCTACCTTCCTTGACTTCTCGTGCCCCTGGGCTGCCGCTTCCATGAGTGTTGCGTGTGTGTTTTCTGCCGGACCTTCCTTAGCCAGGCGACAGACATTTTGCAGTTTGGTTGAAGCTTTTGAGTGCTTCGAACAGGTAGGTCGTCCATCTATGTTGCGTTCTGTTCAGTGTAGAATACATTCTCAATTCGGGATTCTCCTTCAAGCTCATGGAAGAGGATCTCATGGAGGCAGACCTGTTTCAGATCAGAATATTCATGAAGCACGATTTGCCTTGCATTTTTATGGGCTTCTTCAACGAGTCATTGGGTCGGCAGGCATAAAGGTTTCTGTTGGAATTATCACCCTACAAGCTACAGCTGAAATGTTTACACCGAAAGTTTGATGCTGCCCCCAGATCTGATGAAATTTATTTACGAAGATTCTCCTTTGAGATCTTCTTGCTGTACGCTGTAACTCAAGGAAGATAATCTCATACAAAGGATCTGTTTTTATCGAATTTTCACGGAGCACAAATTGCTTTGCTGTGTCATTTTCTTTCCACTCTGCCCATAGATGCGATCTGTCTCCTTCTTGCGACTGATTCCGGTGACTTTGGTCACGCTTTGGCTCGTTCCTGTTGGCCTATCAAGCTTGGCAGTATTCAGGCCATTTTTGAGCGCTTCCAACAGGTAGACTGTCCAGATATGTTGTTTTCTGTTCAGTTTTGAATGCATCCTCAGTTCGGTTTTCTCCTTCAAGATAGTTTTTATCAAAATCGATTAAGTGACAGTGAGAGTGTTGCCAGGAGACCCGATGAAATTTAGTACAGAGCTTCTCTATTGTTTTCTTTCTTGTCTTACGTTGTAACTCAGGGAAGAGTATCTCATACAGAGCAGATCTTCTCATGCGATTACAGTTGCCAGAGAGAATCCGTTTCCCCCTCTTCCACCTCAAGTGAAAATAGAAAGTGCCAATGACGTCACCAAGGAGGCAGTAAAGACTGCACTGATTCGAGCCATACGGTTTTATGCAAACATTCAAGCACATGATGGGCACTGGCCTGGTGATTATGGTGGTCCTATGTTCCTTAGGCCAGGTTTGGTTATTGTCTTATATGTAACAGGAGCACTAAATGTTGTTTTAGCGGAAGCGCATCAAAAAGAAATGTGTCGTTACTTGTACAATCATCAGGCATAATGAAGGCGGTGGATGGGGGTTGCACATTGAAGGTCACAGCACAATGTTTGGGACAGTACTAAACTATGTAACTTTGAGACTCCTTGGCCAAGGGTCTGATGGAGGAGATAAAGAAGCAATGGAAAAAGGTCGTGTATGGATCTTGGGCCATGGCAGTGCTACTGCTATACCTTCAAAGGGAATCGCCTTGAATCCCATCACCTCATTGTACTATGTTGCACCCTGTTGTCTTGTGTTCTTGACTGTACCCTGGTTGTTTGTTGAATTCCCTTTACTCAAGGATAACTCTACATTCCACTTGGACTATGTCGTGTTTGGCACAAATTCTGTCTGTGCCTTTGCCCTTAACCTTGCAGTTTTTCTCCTGATCGGAAAGACTTCTGCTTTGACAATGAATGTTGATAACAGTGCTTTGAAGCAAAGAATTGCTGCTCTTGCACAAGACAAGATTATTTTTTTAGAATGCACACTGTGAAGCATTGAAAAAAGGAAGTGTCAAGGCTAAGACAACTATATCACGAGCAGCAGCAACATTCGCAAAAAGAAATGCATGCATCCTCAACAGGGGCATATGACTTACAACAGCAACAGTTGGTAAGCTAGAGTAGGGTTCATCTTCACAGATGATGGATCAAAAAAACCGAGATCTCTGATCCTTCTCCAAGTCATCCGAGGACTTCATCAGGGATTCCAGACCATAGAGAAAACAATGCTTCCCACAGCCATACAGCCCCTGGTTTTCAGATGTTGAAAAGCATGATGCCTTCAAGCTGCCCTATGGGAAAAGAGCAACAAGAGCTTGGAAGAAAGAACTATAATCAGGCATGTTAATTCTACTCCTCGTAATAGTTTTCTACCTTCTTTCAGTATCTTGAAATGAATTTTCTTTCCTCTTGAATGGCGCCTAGACTAGATGTTTTCGTGGTTGTTTATATCACTGCCTGATTGTGTGGTTGTTCCTTTAAATCTTATTCCAATTTCGCTGATTTTGCTTGGAATGTTCCTTCCTCTCTTATAGCTTACTCTATTTCATATTTGTCTAAATGGGTTACTGCAATTTTGAGTGATGCAGTCTAGTTCGTAGGGAAGGAAACATTATTGAGTTTTGTTTGCTTATATGACTTTCTTTTAAAAAGAATTCTGTGATGGTAATTATAATTGAAGGTTACTAAATAGAAGGTTAAGCCTACATACCTCTTTTGGTTGAATAAATACGCATTTCCTGTTTAGGGCTCTCTTGTTTTGCTAAAAGGTACATTAATAGTGACATTGTGTCTGAAACTTGTTTAAACCTATGGGCATTCCTTACTTTATGTTTGATTAGAAAATGGCATTTGGGGTTTGTTTTAGAACCGTACATGGTTGATTTGTTGTACCTAGTCTAGATGAGGGATAACTTTGGCATCTATTTTTGGCCTCCACGTGTTGAGAGTATTACTATACCTAATTCTTGATGTAAACTCTTGTATGATTAAAGCAAGGGGAAACATTGTAAGTTTAACTGAATGAAATGTCTACAATTTTTATTAAGGGTCGCAAGCAAGCTATTACTAGCTCATTTGAAACAAAAGTTGTAGGTGAATCCATGGTACTGGACTCGTGAACTCGTTTCCTGTTAGATGACAGCTGATTTCAGTGATAATATCATAGGTGGCTGTTATATTTATCTGTTTGATATTTGCTAAGACTTTTCCTCGATAAGCCCACATGGATCGGGTAAAATTTTCCATCTTCTTTACCTTTGGCAAGGAGTTCATAGAACTTCTAGCCCTGACCGCACTGCGTAACCTTCCTGATAGCTATGTGCGTTGGTTCTTGGTTTGTGCTTGTACTCGTGGTAAGGTCTTTTGAGTCTGGGGCATCGTTGGTGTTTTTCCCTCTGCGTATCGAATCCCTTTGTTTTCGAACTCGAATACCTTATACTTCAAACTTGGTTACTAAAAGGTCCCATTTTGTGGCCTTGTTAGGGAAATCAATTTTTATTTTAATGTTTATTGACATTGCCTGAATTATATAAAAATTATTAACGAATTTTGGGTTTAGTCTTCCCTTATATTATGTGGAGAAGTTGATGATTAGGATAGGGTTTGTGGGTAGAATAATGGCCCTTCTACGTGTCCCTTTCGTGCACGCTTTTGGAAAAGTGGTTTTGTTTTGGTTAACTAGTACTATGTTTTAAGAAATCCGATAAGGAGGTAGTGGTAAACTCCTTGGTTAAAACCAAAACTATAGTTGCGTTATTTTAAGGGCATCGAACCCAAATTACTTTGGAGCCCTGGAAGAATTGGATAACGTCATTTTTGCTTCGCGCCTACGATCATAATTAGTACGCTTTATCTTCTCTTGGACCCCTTTAGTTGGATGGAGTAAATTTTGGATTCCAATCACGTAACCCATAGGATTACATGAAGGAGATATCAACACTCTTGACTTTCTTGTTCCCAACCCATAAGGTCTTGCCTTGATTTATGTAATTCTGTTCTTACTAGTATTTGGACTTTCTCCTTGTTGGATGATTTAGTTTTCTCTCTCATGAGATTAATATTGGAGTTGTGAGTTGTGTTATAATCCATTTCTGAATTTAGAATATTCCTTTCTTGATATTGTTAATTGTTAGCTTACTATTGCATTGTGTAGCCTTAACATGCTCAGTTCTTGCGAACTGACTTTAGTTAATATTTGTGCAGATGGATTATGCGAGTAGACTAGAAGAAAAGAGTGTAAAAGTTTCATCTGTACCATTATGAAGTTCCTTGTAAAAATGTCCAATGTGATGTAAATTGTGTAACATTGCTTGTAAAGAGAGTTGGTATGACCTCTTGCCTTGTATTGTTTGGTAATGGTGAAATAAAGTGTCTTGTTCTTGTGTAGTTAAGCTTGAAATTATCCTTGTGAGAAATGGCTTTCAATTTTACGTTGATATGAGTATTGTAAAACTTTGATCTTGAGAATAAATTATTAAGTTAAATCTTTCTAAGACTTAGCGATAATATTTTATAAGTAAAGTAAAATGAGTCGGTTAACCCTTAAAGAAGCTAAACAAAATAATAATTTTATATTCATCAAATAAATGTAAAGGTGATCTATTTGAAATCAAATACTCCCATGAGTGATCAAAATGAAAACATCCTTTGTGAAGTAAACATTTATAAATTGATACCCCTAGCTAAACTAGCGAACACTATCCCTTTGGGGTGAACTCTTAAACAAGCTTAAAGGAAAACAATGGTTAGTTTCTGGAAGATATTAAGACTTAGTAAGTAGGAGAAGACTTTTAGTGAACTACTCCACAGTGTTTAAGAAATTAACTTAGTTGGTGAGATGAATTTGTGCGAACCATATATTGATTCCTTCTAAAAACTTAAGTCATGAGCAAAAGGGTGTCTTACCAAAATAAATAGACCCTAACCATTTCTTACTGTGGCTTGCCCTAGCCGTGAGTGTGTCATGTGGATTGGGCTTTCATGTTGTCTTGTCAAAAGAAAAATAAATTGTCCTTGATAAGTGTGAACGTTTCCGTGCTGACCTTGTGGTCTTCCCCGTAACAAATGATTCCAAGTGTTGGTTGTAACCTTGTGACGACATGTTGTGTCGTGTTGAGTCAAAGCAAGTCAAAAAAAAAAGTTATCCTGTATTTCACTGTGTTCTTGTGTTGGTAATTTTGGTGCGTTACAAAAGCCATATATCTTATGGAACTAGATACCAAGGCTAGCGATACAAAACATTAAAGATAATGTTTATAATGAGAAGAGGTAAAGGTAGGATCCTAGCGAGACACTAAGATATACCATTATTTCTTATTTTATGGCTATTTTCAAAATAAAAAAATTTTAAGCCTAGGGTCCTGATATGCCATTTCTATCAATAAGTAAATAATTTTAGCTATCGCAAAGCATTTTCTTTGATAGGAAACAATGTGAAGTATGAGTTAAAATTAATATATCTCATGGGAACTACACAATAAGGCTAGCGATCAAAAATTATTTAGATAGTGTTTATAATTAGAAGAGGTAAAGGTAGGAGCCTAGTAGCCACTAAGCTATACCGTGATTTTTTATTTTATGGCTATTTTCAAAATAAAAATTTTTGAGCCTAGGGTCCGATGTGTTGTTTGTGTCAATACGTAAAGGAGCTTAGCACTTGCTAAAAATTTTCTTTTATAGGGAAAGATGTGAAATATGATTTGAAACCCATGTATCTTATGGGAATTACATACTAAGGTTAGTGATCCAAAACCATAAAGATAGTGTTTATAATGAGAATAGGTAAATGTAGGAGCCTAAGAACCGCTTTAAGATATACCATGATTTGTTATTTTATGGCTATTTTCAAAAATAAGAAACTTTTGAGCCTATGGGAAACACATAATACATCTCGATCCATTTCAAGGGTATGTAAATGCAGGAATTTCTCTTTGTCATTCATAGCATAACGAATACGTTAAAATTAAAATAAAAGCATAACATTATCGTTCAAAACCATACACATAGTGTTAAAATAAGAAACATTTTATCCTAGTAGTCATTAGGTCATTCCATTCAATACATATATAATCTTAGTGGTCACTAGACATTTTATCTTGTATGAAGAGACGTGAATTATATGTTACAAATAATGCATCTTGTGAGAACTACATAAGTCATGCTCCTTCTTGAGGTTTTGCGGTGCGTAACTTGGATCTGTCAAGGATGCCTCAAATAATATGTTACGAGATACAATAAAAATGAAAGCACGGTAGTGACCAAAAGTTGTACATATATTATTTATAATGGTTAGCGTTAATGGTGGAAGCCTAAAGACTGCTAAACTAGAGCATGATAGTTTATTTTATCATTATTTTCAAATTATGAAATTTTTGATGCTAGCATCTGTTATGCCATTACTTGTGATAAGGAAAAAATGCTTAGTGTTTGCTAAGCATTTACTTCCATAAGATCCAATGAGAACTATGTGTTTCAAACAATATACCTTATGGGAACTATGTAAGGCTTGATCCCTCTAGATGGTATGCACCAACTATTGTCTCCATTAGGTACATTCCATCTCACATGATACAATTATAATCAATGGGAAAAACTATCGATCAAAATTTACATAGATAGTTTTTAGAATGACCGTAATGGTAGGATCCTTACAGTCTCTTAGCTAGGTCAAGATTTATTATTTTATTGTAATTTTCAAAATAAGAAAGCTGTTGAAACTAATATTTTTGTGTAATTTTTATTATTGGTCAATAGTTTTAAAGGGACTATACCGTGTTACAAAAATGGCTCAAAAACGAGATATAACTATAAAGGAATGAAAAAAGAGGATCAAAATCTAGATAAAACACTATGCCCAAAAGTAACCATAAGATAGTTACAAGCAAGAAACAAAACAATATAAAATGCAGCAATATAGCACAAAAGCAACATAGACACAACAAAAAGACCAAAAAGAACAACGACCAAAACGACGCCCTACATCCTAAGTGAGTGGATAGTTTATAGCGAGATGAACAACGCTAATGTGGTAATGTGTGTTGGGTTAGCATTGTTCAACCGCGAGATGATCTGGATCCTCTCTTTTTCAAACCCCTAAATAGTGTCGGGATCCCAATAAGCATGGTAATGCTTTGAACTTGCTACTCTAAGAAGTCACCGATGGCTTTGAAGATAGCCATGTTGTGATCATGTTTTTATTTTTCTCTCCCCAATCTACTGTCTAGAGAGTTCAACTTCTTATAAATGTTAGAAATATGATCCTTCTCAATGTCATTATCATCATCAATTTTTCTTTTGCCTTTCTTCTTGTCCATGCGCTGTAGTTCCTTCCTAATCTGCTTCATCTCTTTCTTTAGAATCCAATCTATGAGCCACGTTATTACCCTCTTGATGTAGGGCCATATCCAAACCAACATTACTGATATGCAACAAATTTTGTGTAACTTCCAGCTCTTTGGTGCTTCTGAGAACCCGAGTAGAGTGAGGGGTGTCAGTTTTTGGAAGCTTGGGGTTCTTGGTCTTAGATTTGGAAGGGGTGTCTAGTATGGGAGTGGGAGCAGTGGAGGTAGTGATGTGTGGATTGCTAGGAGCAGTTGGGAAGCCAGGGAATTTGGAGACACAAAGCTTATGGAGTATGAAGATGAGGCCCTAGTGGAGAGGGATAGCATATGAGTGCTTCTAAAAGTCCAAAATGGAGTGCTGAAGGGAATTTAGCAGAAAGTACGGGAAGAAAATTGCAAATTTTCTTCTAAAATGATTTAGAAAGACCAGTGTTTAAGAGGGATAGTTTTGTATCACCCTTCCAGAGAAATATACCTAACCATCATATTTGTCACTTCATCAAATGGATTTGGAATAGAACTTACCCTAATGCTTAGAGAAAAAAAATTGAGCTCCTCTCCCTCATTGGAGAATTTCTTAGTCTCGATGACCCTACCAATCCTTTTTTAGAAAAAACAATAACCCTCCAATTCGAGGCATGTAGCCTCAGTAATCAAATCTTCATTGATAGTAACATAGTGGCCACCATATTTGACCTTTCTATCCTTCCATTCCATTGCAAAATGAACTGAAATATTTTGATCGTGGCCCTGAATGCATTCTATAAAATTGGAAATGTTTCCCTAATGTTAGAGGTTCCATACCTCCTCATAGTTCTTCCGGGTCGGATCACTTTGCATGGCTCTAATTGGAATGGTACACCTCCCATTTTCTTCTTCTCTTTACTATTCCTGCAAATTTTCTGCTCAAAACCCTTGTTTGAATCTGTTTCTTCCTTATGTTTGTCTCGGTTTTTAAGAACCCATACACTTGTGTGAAGTTCAATGGCGGCGTTAATGTTTCCGTAATTAGGATGATAATTCTCACATGTGTGATATTTCACCTCTGCTAAATCCCGCTCCATACCATTATTATTTCTACTCCACATTTGAATGCCCATATTTATCAACATCAATGCTATTATGTACCTCCTTAGAGATGTATCTTTCATTATCCCATATGGTTAGATTATTATTGATACCAACATTGGTTAAGGTATCCGAAAACTTATTCCCCTCCCTATAACTATGCCTAATGATTATATTCTTGAAATTTTGACAAATACTTTTGGATTCCATAATAAATTCCTCGACAGTCCAGCTAGGAGGAGAAATTTGATTAAGGTGATTGGTGATGTTTAGTGAATCTCCTTCCAAAATTAAGTTCTATATATTATAATCTTTGGAAACCATTAGCCCCCATAGAGTAGCTAGGGATTCTACATAATGATTTTTCTGAATCCCCATTTTACTAGCATAAGTAGCAACTAAACAACCTTTATGATCCTAAATTACACCTCCCTAGCAACAAAACTAGGATTACCCTTGGAGGCACCATCAAAGTTTAGTTTATGCCAATTAATATCAGGAGGGATCCAATGAATGAAAGACCTATCAATGTTTGAAGTATTCCTAATCTACAAATTAACAACTCCTATCTTCCAGTTGGAAAGAATATATTCTTCATTCTCAGGATATTTATTATTTTTGCAATGTTTGAATATCCTAATATTAACTTTAATAGCATGACCAATCTTAACAATGTTGAGCTTGCAATGTTTTTTATTATTTCTGAAAATGATATCATTCCTATATTTCCAAATCCTTTAGATAATATGGGGCATGACCAGTTTCAAAGTCTTCTCACAACACAATGCTTGAAAGGAGGATTCCATTGGATCCAAAACTGAATGAAATCCTTTGGCACAGTCGAGAAAACATTGAACTTGGAAAAGTCATAACTCCAAATCCTTGAATCATACTCACAATGGACAAAAAGTTGCTTAATATCTTCAAAATATTTTTACAAAGGTGACACCTATTAGGCATAATGAATCCTTTCTTTATTAGGTTTTCATTAGTAAGAATTCTACCTCTGAGAAAAAGCCAAAAGAAAAAGTTAATTTTAGGGGTTAGCTAAGTCATCCAAATCTTGCTCCAATTAAACTCACTTTAGATATTCTCAAAGTAAGAATTATATCCAAATTTAAATGTATTATCCCCATCTCTAGATTTGTGCCAGATAATTTCATCGTTGAATTTGAACTAATTCAAGGGGATGAGGTCCAGTTGCTCCTAAAGAGAGGACAACATGGAGTTCAATTCAATTCTATCCACTGAGATTTGTTTCCATCTCTTCTTATTTCCATCAATTTCCATGTAATCAATGACCTTAGTACCATATTTATGTTCAAGACTATCCTTTTCTGCACCAAATCTATCATTAAGGTTGAGATTAGACCAATTATCTCCCAAAAATTGATGTCTCTGCCATTTCCCACTTTTTATCTACAACCTTTCTTGATAAAATTCCTGACTAGAATCAAGTTGTTCTAGAAAATGGAACCATGGGGAAGTTGTTCATCATGAAGGAAAGAGAAAGATTTTT
This sequence comes from Taxus wallichiana var. yunnanensis, assembly GCA_018340775.1. Classification (NCBI taxonomy): domain Eukaryota; kingdom Viridiplantae; phylum Streptophyta; class Pinopsida; order Cupressales; family Taxaceae; genus Taxus; species Taxus wallichiana. The sequence continues at coordinate 261,560,828 of CM031244.1, read as the reverse complement.
TTGTTCAAGATATTTTGCCTTAATGAGATCAATCCATGGTTGTTCCTCCGAGAGCATTCTCCAACCCATTTTTGCAATTAAGGCCATATTCATTTTTTTATATCTTTTATGCCCAATCCCCAATCCTTTTAGGAGTGAACACTTGATCCCAGGAAACCAGGTGATATTTGAATTTTTCCTCCATTCCCTGCCATAAAAAGTGTTTCTGGATCCTTTCATTTTTTTCTCTAAAGGAAAAAGGAATGTTATAGAGAGACATAATGTAGATAGGTAGATTTTGAAGAGTACTTTTGATAAGTAGACATTTACTAGCACTGGAAAGAATGGATCCTTTCCATCCGGCCATTTTCTTTTGGAATCTTTCCAATAAATCATTCCATACTTTGATTGAGACTTTTTTAGTACCAAGGGGGAGCCCCAAATAATTAGTGGGAAGTAAATTTATTTTACATCCCAATATTTTAGAAATTCTATTATGTCTTTCCAAAGGAGTGTTGAAAAAGAAAATAGAACTTTTATCAAATTTGATCTCTTGTCTAGAAGTAGCCTCATAAAATTTTAGAATGGACTTGATTGCCTTAGCTTCCAGGATAGATGCCACTAAAAGTAGGATAGTGTCATCCACAAATTGCTGATGAGAAGTTGTTTGATTCATAGAGGTAGGTTTAGTGCCTTTTAGAAGACCATCTTTAACAACTTTGGTAATAGTTCTGCTGAGGCTATCCGCCATAATAATGAAGAGAAGAGGGGATATAGGATCCCCCTATCTTAATCCCCTACTGCTGGTAAAGTACCCCACTGGTTCACCATTAACCACCACAGAGAATCTAGCAGTAGAAATGCAAGCCTTGATAATTCTTCTGAATTTGTTGAGAAAACCAAATTTGGCGTAACCTTGTCAAGAAAAGACCAAAAGACTTTATCAAAGGCTTTATTCATGTCAAATTTAAGGACCATGCATTCCTTTTTATTATTATCCATAGAATTAATAATATCATGCACCATGATCAAACCATCTTGAATTATCCTACCTCTGATGAACCCACTTTGTTGTTTTGAGATTAAATCATTCAAAATGAACTACATTCTGTGGCAATAATCTTAGTAAAAATTTTGTAGACAACATTAACTAAGTTAATGGGTCGGAAATATTTGAAATCTTTAGCGTCTATTTTTTTGAAAGCCAACAAGATGTGAGTATTAGTAAGATCTTTCAGGAAATCTCCGATTCTAAATAACTCATTTACAACCCTGAGGAGATCATCTGGGAAAATTTCCCAAAATTTCTGAAAAAAATTGATAGAGAAGTTTTACGGTCCCGGAGCCTTATCTCTTTCAAGAGTAAAAATAGTTGTCTCAAGCTCCTCCAAAGTAACAACTTTGGTAATATCTTTAAATATTTTCTCCTCAATTTTGTCTTATTGGATAGATTCTAACATAAACGAGTCAACCATATCATTAATAGCACTTTTCTCATTGAGAAATTTTTCCTAGAATCTGAGAGCTTCTTCCTTAATGATCCACGGATATTTTATGATGATGTGGTTACCTTTAGAAACTTCTGTAATCCTATTACAGGCTCTATGCTTCAAAGTGGTCATATGGAAGAACTTCATATTTCTGTCACCCTCTTTCAGCCATATAGCCCTAGATTTAAGTCTCCATAGGGATTATTCCTACTAAAAATTGTGTGTAACTCTGAAAAGATATGTTTTTCCGCTAAATGATCCTCCAAAGACCTCTCCTGTGAATTTATTTTATTTTCAAAATCTTGGAGTTTCGTTTAATTATTTTTTTTCACAAAAACATTCCCTTTAGAAACATCTCGTAATCCTATTATAGGCTCTATGCTTTAAAGTTTTGATATGGAAGAACTTTGTATTTCTGTCACCCTCTTTCATCCATACAGCCTTAGATTTAAGTCTCCATAGGGATTCTTCCCTGCTACAAATCATGTGTAACTCTGAAAGGATATTTTTTTCTACTAAATGATCCTCCAAAGACCTCCCCTGTGAAATTATTTTATTTTCCAAGTCTTGGAGTTTCTTTTTTAATTCCTTTTTTCACAAAAACATTCCCAAAGACTTCTTTATTCCAAATTTTAACCTATTTTTTGACATTTTAAAGCTTTTGAATAAGCCTAAATTGAGCAGTTCCTTCTCCCACCCAATTCCACCATTCCTTGATCCTATCAAAGATGTCATCATGCTCCATCCACATCTTTTCAAATTTGAAGGAGTCCTAGTGGGCTTAACCCAATTAACAAAATTTAAAACTATTAGATTGTGATCATATCCGATTCTGGGCAGAGAGGTGAGATGAAAGTCTTGGTGAAGAATCCAACTTGCAGAGATAAGAGCTCTATCTAGTCTGACTTGAATCATATCCCTACCCAACCTTCTGTTTGTCCAGGTATACTGATTTCCATGAAGGTCCACATCCATGAGATTTAGATCAACAACGAAATCAGCAAAATCATCCATACCAATGGAGAAACAAGAGTTTCCCCTTATTTTCTCCGGATTTAATGGGGAGTTGAAATTACCTATGATAAGCCAGTTGTCATAACTATGCTGAATTCTAAAAATCTTTAGATCATTCTAGAGTTTCCTTCTTCCACTAACTCGTATTAGGCACATAGATATTAGAAAGGATCCAAGTACAATTATTTTCAATAACATGGAATTTAACAGCAAGATGGTTACTAGTTTTAGAAATAATCGTACTAGTATAATCCTCCTTATCAAAAAAGTAGCCATGCCACCTAAAGCTCCCTGAGAATCCACCGCAACCATGTCCGAATTTTCCCAAAAATTGTTTTTACAATTTACAAGTACCTTAGAGTTCATCTTTGTTTCCTACAGAAGTAGAATGCTAGGTCTACTAGAAACTCTTAACTCTTTGATTATTCTTTGTTTAGAATTTCCATTCAGACCTCGAATATTCCAAGAGATGATCTTCATCTAAAAGATATAGGTGATGTAATTGCTTGATGTCTCAATTGGCTTTGAGTACCATTTGCAATATCTTCCTCTGTTCTTTTGGTTTTATGTGTCTTCTTTGAAGGTCTTCCTCTTTTAGAGTTGCTTCCAAAATCCACTATTCTTTTAGTAGATAATCTCATAGTTCGGATGTTGAAGCTCCCTAGTTATCAATTTTATTTTATTTTCTCATTATAAAGTGAATCTGGGATCTTCTCAATCCCTTTAATATTTTCTTTTTTTTTGATTTAACCTCTAAAAAACCATTGGGATCTGGATCTCCATCAAACATCATATTTTCTTTGAGTGGCATAACTTCCCCCTCCTCTTTCTCTCCCTTATCACTGTCAAGGGGTTGTAAAGATGTTGAGTTTGTATTGGATAGGGGGTTCCCACTTTTAGGAGAACAACTCTTAAACAATGAAGAGACTTTCTTCAGTGAGGTTTCAAATCATTTCTTTTTCCTCATTTAGGACTTCCTCAATGGTGCATAATGGATCAGGATTAGCCTTTTCAGTTACTATTTCCCCTAGCACAACTCTAGTGTCCTTATTCTTATCCCAAAGTCCATTCTGATCAACCTCCTTAGATAGAAGATTCACTATAATTGTCTCAGTTTTCTCATCAACCTCCAGAATCACCTTTACTGGAGTTTGTGAATCTAAATATTCTATGGAGGTTGGATGAACTTTAGATGCACCCATCACTGGGGTTTTAGGATGTCAGATCTTCCTACAAATCAGTGGTTTCCTAATTGGAGTTCTAAAACCCTTTTTACCTTTCTTGTATTTCAGCTCTGGTTGGTGAAGGGGTAACCCTTCCCCTTGCCCTTGATCTTTATTTTTCCCGCATCCTTATTTTCCAACCTAACTTCCTGAATCTTATCAGATTCTTCAAAAGGCTTATCAAGCTTTCCTTTTTTTTTCCTCTTGAGAGATCTCTTTGTTAGGACATCTACAGGTAAAATGTCCTATTTTATGACATTTTTTGCATCTCAGATGAAAGGTTTCATATTCAATATTTTGATGCCAAATGTCATACTTAGAATGTAGAATGATAAGATTCAGTAACTCTTGCTCCATTTCGAGGAGGAAATAAAAATATAGAAAAATTTACTCTAGATCTATTCCTCGTAGGCCCATCCAGCCCAATCGGAGATCCGAGAGATTTAACAACATTTAATAGAATCTCATCATCCCAAAATTGCAGGGGTAGTCCTGGAAGCCTACACCATATTGGAATGGTGTGTATATTCTCAATTAGGATCAAACCCAGGATACCATCGTTTTAGAAAAAGACCCATATTTCCAAACCACTATGGGCTTCCTGTAGAGCACTTGATTCCAAATCAGCCTACTAATTAAATTTGTCTAGAAAAATCCCTAGACATAGTGGTGATGCTCAGATCCCCTTTTGGTTACCACTTTCTAAAGGCCCATTTTCTAATGACATCAATATTAGGTCTAGATCTGAGAAACTTACCAACAAGGGAAAGATTCACTTTGTCCAAAGCCCAATGTAGACAACCATCTGGCACCTTCAGGTAGGTCACACCTTCTTTATCCTTCTCCCACATGAACTGCACCTTAGTTGGAGATTGTGGACCCACATTCTTGATCGGAGGGTTTTGTTGTAGCAGAATCATTTTCCAAGCTAAAGGTGTGGATCCTAGCATGGAAGTGGACTGTGCTTAAGGATTTTTAACCTTCCGATTTGAGTCAGTGTGTAGCCCCTTCACAATCATATTTGAGTGAAAAAGAGACATTATGTATCTAGTACAACAAAAATAGCGTTATTTGCGCACGTCTGTTGTGTCATTACTTTTGATAAGTAATCAAACTAATATTTAGGTATACAATTTTTCCCATATGAAACATTATGAATTATATGTTACAAACAATATATTTTATGGACAATACATATGGTTTGATCCCTATCAAGGATTTTTATTGTAGCACTTGTTTCTGTCTTTGATAGTCAATCAAATATGATATAATTATAAGTAATGCAAATAAATAGCAAGCCAAAAGTGTACGAAGGTTATTACAATGAAAATATGAAATGGTAGAACCCTAGCTTCCACTAAGCTAGGTGATAATTTGTTATTTTATCACTATTTTTAAATTCTTAGTGCTTTTTACCCTCAATGGATATAACGTATCATACGGTAAATGTTTGCATCCGAAGAAGATAGGAGCTCTAAATGGATTAACATAAGTTCAAACAATTTGGAATAAATTTCTTTAATTAGTATCGTAAATCTAACTTATAGTCGAGTAAGAGAGAATAGAACCTTGTTTTAGTGGTATTCAAAAACATTGTTAATGATATAATATTTTCTCAAATAGCTATAACCCACCATGATCTTATAGAGAGCACTTTTTCCACTAAAACGATGAATGTGAAGAGGTCCATACTTAAATTTACGAAAAGTGTAATCCTTCCCATTTATTAATAGCTTGTGGAATTTCTCACCAAGTGCTACACTTAAAATATCATGCTTTGACTAGTTATATAAATTAAAACATAATGAATACATTATGTATGATATACATATATTTTGCATTGTCTTATATAGAAAAAAACAATAAGCTATCACTATCTTTGTTAATGTGATTTGTTGCTAAAATACTCTCCTCAAAATACCAAACATTAGATATTCGAGAATGCTATCTTTTAAACATCTTTCTCGGTCTTGTTTCAGAATTTAATCCTCACTAATATAATATGTATGATAGACACATAAATCACATCATATTTTAAAATAAAAATCCTAAGCTACCACAAACTCGATATTGTGATTTTTTTCTCAAACACTCTCTTCGTAATACAAAATATTAGATCTTAATGTCTTCTAGGCTTTTCCATTCAATAGGTGTAAATGGCTAAAAACATTTAGGCTATTCAATTATATGTTGATTACAAGTCTATCTACAATTAAAGTGTATATTTGTTAATGTTCCTATCATGCCATCTATGGAATGTTATAGCTTGTCTGACTCATATGTAATCCTTTCAAAAGGTGCAAATGGTTTCGTATCTTTCAATGTATCATAATTCTATTTTAAACTTGTAGGAAAGTTCTGTTATTATTGATTTGATCCATAAAATATGAATTATTATAACCAAATGAATGATAAATAACATGTCGTGCATGAATCCTACTGGTCACTAACCATTAAGTTAATTACTCTCTTATGATACATAGTAAATAACTCTAGAGGTTTTTGATAGATAGGGTAGTATTTGAATTCCTTATCATAAAATGCAAGAAAAACATATTAAAGTTCAAAAATGACCTAATTATTAACTGTTTTTACTCTAATTATAGGTAAAATGTTTTCCATTGTTCATGCCCCATTCGAACAATTCCATTCATTACAGGAGGTATTTGTTGGAAGAAAAGAGATGAGTAATGATTTGTGGAAATACATTCCCTTGAAAACTACCACATCGACATGTGGTTGTTTTTTGTTATAGATGACAATCACGAGGAAGTTGTTATTGTTCTATCATCGAAGTTTTGATTTTTGTAAACTTTGTGTCCTAAAGGAACACTTTGACTTTGAAAACAATAAGTGTCTTATTCTAGATATGGAGTTGGATGTTTCTTTGTTCAGGAAATGGGAAATGCATGCCTCCATAAACATTGGACCATATTCATGTTCAAAATATGGTTGGAATTTGGGGATTCTAACAGATTATGAAAAAATTGATTGTTCAAATGCAGAAGTCATTCAAAATGGTATATTTACAGTATTCATAAAATTTTATAGAAACAAAAATACATATTTTGTCTTTCATTTATTGTATAGAAAAGTTTTTGTTTTACCTCCAAAATATGCCAAGTCATTTTATTGTGTTAAGGTGAACATATTTGACTAAATTGGAGATAGATCCATTTTAATAAAAATTAGATGGGTTGAAAATGAATACTAAATCAACTAGGTATTTTGAGGCTGGGGTAATAGGAGATACATTTTATTATTATAGTCGAGAGAATAAAAGGAGACAACAAGATGAGAGGAAAAGTTCTACATTATTTCGAAATAAACATTTGGATAATATTGTATTGAAATTCTACAGTGAATCCAATGTAATTGAAAAATTTAAATTACATGAGTCACACTAACACATGTTTTCTATACTATTGGGTGAAGAGAGAAATGGAAAAATAAAATATGATTCCCATATAGGGGAAAATGGAAAAACAGAAAAAGATCATGAGGCGGAATAAATTTTTCCCATTGAGGCTTAGACAATATTAGACAACTATGTGATGTCACTAGAAGGAAATATACCAGAAAGGATGGAAGACACAAACAATTTTTATTTCAAATGTTCATATCCATTCAAAATTCTATAAAATTTATCAATTATTCCTTCGAATAATAATTTCAATGATGAACATGTGATCGTTGATTTCCGTAATTTGGCTAGTGATATTTATTCTTATGTAATAACGGAGATTATAATAGTTATTGGAACCACTTTTTTGGATTGTATTATCATTTTTATAATACCAATTGGTTATTTTAAAAATTTATAGACACGGTCAAAAGATACATGTAAAAGGTTAAAGACAATGGAGTATCAATTCTAGATAAATGCTACGAGACTCTATGATAGCAATGGGGATATTTAAAATTGTGTATCTTATGTGCACAACTGCAACAATAAAAATGATTTTAGAGAAGAGGTAACTATAGATTGGATGGAGAAACTACCACAAACATTTCTAACTACAAGAAAAACTAGTTTACAAGGAAACATCTATCCATTTCCTTGTGAAATATTGTATGCGTTCTCGGGCCGAGATGTTCACTCGATATTGTTCCAAAAATTATCTAGTATTATTTATTTATGGTAACAGATTTCACACTCCATTTATTACTGGATTCCAAACTATCTTTTTATTTTTATTTTTGAGACACATATTCAAGAAATGTTTATGAAACATTACTATGCTCATATGAAGAAAGTTTTGTTCTTTGAAGAAAAATTCAACAAGTGATTTTGTTTAATGGATTTTAACCTATATATGCTACTTATACATTTATTGTTTATGTAGACAACCAAAAAGCTATAAAATATGATGTACAACCCTTTCACTTTGATGTTAGATAATCATTTCAACTTGGTGATTTACTCAATCATTTTATAATTACGTTTAATGAACTCTATTTTCAATTTCCATAGTTTTCAAATTTTTAACAAACTTATGTTTTTTATAGTTCAAATTCCATATGTGAAGGAAGTAGGCACATCGGCCATGAATATACCATCATATCTAGGTATGTTAATCATGTGAATTTACAAAATAAACCACTAATAAGCCACACAAAATTATAAGACAATAAATGATTATGCAGAAAACCAACAACCAAAGAACGTAACTGTGGAGGGTGCAGAGATATCCAACATGAATAAACACTCACAACTTGGTATGTTAGCCATGTGTATTTTTTTAAAATCATTTATAAGGCATGCAAATTTATAGGAAATGATAACTAGGATACATTAGTTTATATGCTTGGCATACGGTAGAAGAAAAAGTTTATGGAAATCCATTTTAAGATATAATAAGAATTTAAAATGAAGTATAGATCTTAGTTGAAACTATGCGTCCAACTTAAATAGAGTTATGGTTATACTAAAAACCTTACATTCATCAATATGTTGCTAATTTATAATCTGCAGATTGTCTATAATGTTTTACCGATTCACTAATCAGTATATTGCCTACTTACATTGAATTAACATTTTTCCGGATTCAACATAATCATAAAAAAATACGTATTCCTTCATCCATCTCGTAGATATGTAAAATATTAATTAGATAGCCTCATTAAAGGTTTCCTAGCTAAGTGTAGTTCACCCAATCCTATTATAGCCTAGCGGTTGTAAATCCTCCTCAATAGTTGAGGACCTGTTCACTTCCCAAAGGGTGGTTGGATGAATATAAGTGTAGCCTAACAGCCATTAAATTTGAATTATAAGATAGAGAATAATTTATATTGTGCTTAACATATCACCATAGAAGCCACTATGTTTATTCATTTAATCTTTCATTTGTCATAAGATGAAATCAATTATGAATTGATTAATATTTATTTCAAGTACATTATGCTTGCATTTTAAAAAGAAAGAAATATATTATGAATTGATTCAAATGTTTATTTGAAATAGCTCATGCATCAATGGATCCAGAAACATGCAAAGGTGATGTAATCAAATCCACGATCTCATCGGTAACCTTTAGCCATAAGCTAAAATGTTTTTATTTCAATTGGTTATAATTGATATACGCCTAATGAAAATTTTTATTTTTACTTCCTTACAAGTAGCGATAAGATTTATTTACTTATTTTAGATATGGAAGACCTACTATATCGGATAAAAAAACATACAAGAGGAAGTTTTCAATTAGGTTCGACATAAAAATTGTTAACTTTGAGAGGTGGCTCATGTCATAATTTATAAAATTATTATCACCATATCATGAACTAGGATGTTGACGAGCAACATCATTTCTATTTATGTTAAAAAAATATCAGTGGGCTTTAATACAAAAATATCAACTATATTGTAGCCAATACTCACTTGAGGAAAGGAACATTTCAATATAGTCGAGGAATAACAATAAGAGACCTAGAAATGGTTTGGAATAGAAATGGATATTCATAGAGATCTAAAAACACTTTATGTATTACATTAGGTCTAAAGGGAAACCCTCTTGAAAATTTTATGCTTGGGATGAAAAGAAGGTGCAAAATTGTACAAAATATAAATGGTTGATGGCTGATTTGAACAAAAATATCACAAATAGTGTCTTGGGATTGAGTATGGTAGAGGGAATCAAATATTTGGAGTAAGAAATGTAAAATAACTATTTATCCTTTATAATGTTGCTACGATGGTACTACGTAACATTTTCAATAAAAATATACATGCATATGTTATTATGAAAGTAATCCATAATTTTATTATACTCTACTCATATTGTAGAAATATAAGTTGAGAGGATTTAAAATATTTACTTGATTATATGTTGTGATGATGATTGAATAACTTATGTGGTGAATTATTGGGAAAAATTGGGCTTGAAAAATTGTAAAATAGTATTTTTTAAAACTCTTTATAAAATAAATATAAAATTATATAGTATATACTTAATTTTTTTAAAAATTTTTATGATATAATTAATATATAAATAAATCTCTATAAAAGTGGCAATCATATCTAAAATATGAAATTTACATGTGATGGTTATTTCAAAGATTTGCAATAATTTTACAATTAAAAATGATTAAAAAAAACTTCTAAATGGGAATCAAATTTAACACAACATTGTGGCCTTTGTTGCAACCATTTAAATAGTCAACCTCTTCTAATATCTTCATAATATCTTCATAATATCTTTAGTAATTCTTGGGTTACGCTAAGGTCCAATCACATAATACTCCATGAACCTGAAGTGTGTCAAATCTCTTTAATCTCATTATCCCAGTGGCCACTAGGCCACAAGGCATTTTAATTATTCAAATCTTCATAGTTTAATCTTAAATACATTTAAACATTGATAAGAACCATATTACAAAATATTGATAATTCCTAGCAATCGATACCCCATATAAAACATAGACATGTTCATTCATAACAAAGCATAAATAATGCCTAGCGTCTACTATCCCATATAAAATAGAAACATGTTTTGTACATAACATGTCATAAATAATGCCTTATATCTACTAAATTGTATAAAACAGAAACATTTTCTTTATATAACAAAGCATAAATAATGCCTATAAGCCACTAGTCCATTTAAAACATAGAATTTTTATGTATATAACATAGCATAAATAATGGTTGATGGCCACTAGCCCTTTTAAATAGAAACATGTTTTATACATAAAAGACATAAATAATGCCTAGTTATTACTAGTCCATATAAAATAGTTACATGTTCTATTTATTCCAACCCATAGATAATTCCTAGTGGCCACTAGCCTTGTATGATGGATTCCAATATTTCTCTTTTCGGATTCCAATATATGTGATATTGGAATCCAATAAGTGTGATTTTGGAGTCTAAATAACTCCAACATTTAATGGTTTGGAATCCAAAAAAATTAGTTTTGGATTCCAATATTCGCTATATTTTTTTTGCTGCTTTGAGTAGAATAAGTTGAGATTTAGTGATATAAGAATTTATTGGAGGGAAAATCTAAATATCTTATCTTAGATAATAAGATGGTCTTGAAATACCATAGAGGAGATATAAGTCACCTACTAAGACCTATAAGCCCTAACACACCTCTTTTAAACATAAAATTACAAAATTTCATGCCTTTACAAAGTGATGCTCCTACACAAAATTCCTTGTACATGGAAGATCAACCCTCTAGCCACATAGTCTATCGATGCGATGGATCTCGCAACATCATCTAAAAACCCTAGTAAGTTTCTATGCGATTTCCATATAATATCCACCACTTTTAACCTATCCAAAATTTATCTATAGGTCACCGTGTCTAAACCTCATCTCCTAGGAAAGACCTATCATGTTGCTACTATCTCGTGGATGTGACCAATCTAACTTTGACCCACATATGGGTTACACATAGGAAATGTGTTCGTGATCCTAAATGTGTAATCATGTGATATCTTCCCCACCACCACCATGAATCTCTAAAGTAAATTTGCATACATCCTTATATAGGTGTGGCAACATACACCGACCCCAAGAATATCGGGTCCCACGTTCCTATATATTTTGAAAAATATTCTACATCTTATATGATATAGACACACCTCCACCATCTACTACTACAAATTATCCCCTCATCACCCATTAAATACTTGTGTGTATCTCTCACATGATGTGGTATATATGTTGGAATAACCGGCACCCACCCTTCTAATAAAGGAAAACTCAATATACAATACGCATCCTTTAACGTGACTTTTATATCTCATGTGGGAAGAAAATTGCACTACTCACACAATGTCATAAACAAGTGCGTATGAAGGAAACTTCCCCAATTGCGTTACATGATGTATCACTCCTATATATATTACATACCAATTCACATTATCTAGGCCCAAGAAAAAATAAGGTATCTATATGACGTCTACCTTGAAACTCTCACACATTCAGATCTTTCTACAACCACAATAGACCACCAAAACACAAAAAATAAAGCATCAATAATATATCAAATGATATGAAATGTTAAAAATTGCATAATTCATAAAAATAAGTGCATTGAGTCACAACTCTATGGTTTTGGTCATAACCATATGGTTTTAGTCAAAAATATATGATAATTTTTCAAGATCATATGGTTCCATACAATATTGACCCAAGGCCAAAACCAGACTATTCAGTTTGTTTCTATCTTTTTACAAAAACTATAAAATTGAACATTTTAAGACTTTAGTGCAAATTAGGTATTTTTCTATATAGGCACAGAGTTAAATGCACTCTAAAAATTTGGTTAAGAGGATAGGCGGAAGAAGAAAATAGGTCAAGGAGGAGGATGATGCTTTGAATAGTGATGAGTGAAAAAATTAATGTAGACAGGTCTCACCTAGGGAAAAGATAGATTCTCGGGTTCACTCTTCAAGAGATAAAGGTATGACAAGAATTTACATGTGGATGGGAATCCTCTTGGAGATAGCTCCGCTAAATAGTATGCAAATATATTAAACTCTTGCAAGGGAAAAATCTTAGGAATCATTTCTCATCTTAAAAATAATGTAACAAGAAATTATTTACAGATTCTTTATATCATTATAGATCAAAACTTGAGCAAATGGAGAATTCCTTGATTAGCAAATTGGCAGTTGAAGGACTAACATTGATTCCATTAGATATTGGATTTTTTCTGAAAGGTAAGACACATGGGCATATGGATGTTACAGATTTACCAAATGGTTTCTTTTTGTTTAGTTTCAACAACTCTAAAGACCCTCAGAGGATCCTAAACGATGGTCCTTGGTTCCTCGAGAAACTTGGACTCTTTTTAAGGAAATGGACTCCTATGTTCAACCCTGATAAAGAGAATATAAATCAGTTCCCTATCTAGGTGAGACTTCCAGGTCTACCTTTGGAACTTTGGGATGTGGATGTTATTAAAGGAGTTGCAAATACTCTTGGTACCTTTGTTGTTGTGGATAACGCTACGCTTACGAAATCAAGAGTTGTTTGTGTGAGATTTTACATCTATTATTTGATGGGATCGACTTTACCTAAATCCATATCTCTTAGTTCTAGATTGGGTTGCTGGGAACAAAAATAGAGTTTGAAAACTTCCCACAAATATGTGAGAAATGCCAAGGTTGGGGGCATGCTAAGAAACACTGCAATATGATGGTGTCAAGGTGTTTTGGGAGAAGCATATCAAGGATCGAGATAAAGGTAAGGAAATTGGTCATGTGGTTACTAACACTCCCAAGAATTTTAATCCAAATAAAGGTATTCAAATCATGGAGGATAATGGAGATAGATCTAACTTGAATCAAGTCCAGACTCCTAAGATAATAGATGATGAGGGATTTATGGAAGTAAGGAATAAGAAGAACCAGCAGAAAGATTTATTTGAACCCCATTTTCAGAAGGCAAAGCTCCATGTTCAAGATGAGAAAGTTTTATCTTCAAAAACTAAATAATCTACTCAAGCAAGTCACCAAGGATCATATCCACACAAAAATATGGATGAAAGGAGCTTCAATGAAAATTTGGATCCTTTTTCTAACCTTTTGTACCTAGATTTAATCTCCTTCAAAGGCCAAGCAGCATCATGGATTTGACAAGACACTCAGAGGTAGATAAATGATTATGTATGTCATTTTGTAGTCAAGGAAGCAATCTATCTAGACTTTTTAGCACTCAAGCTTTGAAGAAGTGGGTAGCACCTTAAAAGATGTGATCTTATCCTAACTATTTTAGGTTGTGCCTTTCAACCAAGGTAAGAGAACCTATTTTGTAACCTCTATTATTGAAGAATGTTGGTAAATCCTTCTTTTGCACAAATTTTATAGAGAAGACCTTGGGAAAATATGATCTACACACCATATCTAACTCTCACTAGTTATCACTTCCAAATTATGGAGATATTTTCAATATAAGGTAAAGGTTACTCAAGACAGTAAGAAATCTTGATTGTTCTGCATATTTTTGCAAGTAGATTTTGTTCCTTTGTTAATACATAGGGCAAACAGGGGTAGTTCAGGGTGGATCAATGGTTTTTAAATGATTTTGGTGGGAGATGAAGAAGGATAAAGTTGATTATACCAGATCTTTGGAGGGACTTCACAGTAATGAACAACTTCACAACGAAAAGCTTTAGAACATTCAAGACATTCCTTTAACCAGAAGGTGTGCTTCAATGGAGGCCCAGATCAGCACGTTTTCTCATAATCTTTGAGACTCCAACATGAAGGCTCAAATTGGAAGATTCAATTAAAAAATAAATTTTTTTATTAATCACGCCTAAGGTACACCTGAAGACTTACAAACAATATTTATCAACAAATGACAATGAATTGATTTTAAATTTTTTTATCTCATCCAAGATGAAGTATCTTCTTGAAATGAAATTTCAAATACCATTAGACTATCACAGGGACATGATATTGTGTGATTTCACAAAAATTTCAAAGTAATATTGCAATAAAACAAAAGAAACTATTTGCAGACATTACAAAATAAAGTACACACAAAATCGCTGGAAATTAGACAAAAATTTATTCCAAAATTGCTTAGATTCATAAGTAAGGGATAACTTCTAGAGAAATCTTAGTGCTTGTCAATGGATATACACATGCAACCAACTTGACATGATAGAAAATCTAACACAGAAGAAAATAACAAGTAATCTTGGCTTTGGTCTCTTGGGAAGATGACTTTCTCAAATTTTTTCTCAAGAATTCAAAATCTAACCATTTGCAAGAGTATTCTCATTATATTTATAAATTTTTTCCTACTCAATTTCCCCCCCAAAAGAGAAGAATATTCGAGGGACCTTTTCTTATTACCAATTTGTTTCAGACAGTGACATTTAACAAATTCAGATCCGAAATCTGCCAAGTGGACCAATTGTGAACTGATCACGTTTCTTGGGCCCTCAACTAATGACTAGGATACCATGCCACAAATTTTCAAGAGTCCCTTTAATCATTTTGATTATGTCATGTGATAAATCCCATTTTTAATCATTTTTTAGAGCCTCTGCATAGTTGGACTTGACAGGTCATCCCTTTTTGCTCTCGAGGCAATGCCTTTTTCACCTTTTGTGCCTGTACTTTCATCATTTCATCCTTTTTCCCTCCTTTTCCTCTGAAATTTTACTCTACAACTTCTGGATCTGGCATTTTGTGTTTTTACATGAGCCCGAGCAAAAATTCACTTTAAAAGTACTTCATATTTACAAATTGAGCTCCCAAATTGATTCAATTAAACTTTGCAGACCCAAATGACACAAATTTGCCAAAAATTTGATGAAGAATGATGCAAAAATGCATCTCCAAACATCTTGGAGCTTCAATGGTGGCAAAATAAAATGAAATACACAAATACCGTTCATCTTAGCCTTTCAAATTTTAATATGAGCCTTCCACATGGAAAAATGTGATTGGAAATAGGTCCTGGGAGCACTTTTTGACATTTTATAACTTTTGGAAAAAGATTGAAATTTTTCTCCACCCCTCTGCCCTTAGAAAATGGGATTGACACGTGTCCTAATGTGCATCCCAAAGGAACCACGACTTGATTATGCTATTTTACCTCTTTTTTGGGAAAAAGGAAAATTTTCCAAATTTTCCCCGCAGCTCCGCCCTTGTGCCTTTAGAAATTGGGCTTGACACATGTCCCAATGTGGGTTCCAGCAGACCTATGCTTCATTTTTTCACTTTATACTTATTTTCCAAAAAGGAAAAAGTTGCACATTTTCCCGTGGGGCTGTACTCTCCATTTTTTACTATTTAATGCTTTGGCATTACTTTCCTATTGAGGCTATACTTCAACTTACAATTTTATCCCTTTTTACAAAAGGAAAAAAACCTTAAATAACCTCGAAGATCCGTTTTTCCATTTCCTTTTTTTCCATGTCTCAATGGTGTATTTTGAGATGGTCATAAAAAGTAGAGACCCAAACAAGCGCAGCTCTCAACACATGTCTCACTTGAAGAGTCTCATTAAAAGTTGAAGGTTCAGTGGAAGGCACCATGTGTTTAAGGTCTGAGACAATCTCCTTCAACCATTGAAAAGTCCAAGAAAAAAGATAGAGTGATCGGAATCCTCCAAGTGTCCTCTTGGTGCTTCTTCAAAATAAAACTCAGAGCCCAAAGTGCCCAAACATGCGGGTCCCTCCACGTCTCCCAATCTTCAAAAAATTTCTTTGAAAATTTTAAGTACAAAGCGAGAGCCGACGAAGCCTCCACCTATCCCCCTGTTGCATTTATTAAGGTGGGACCCTGAGGCAGATTCTCAAATGAGCGCTAGACCACCAAGTTTCCATGGCCCACCAAAAAGTGTACTTGCTTAAATGAAATTTTTTTCTAATTCAGGAAAGCGGTGCAATCCTCTATGTGTCCCCCGGCACAACTCTCAAGGCTAAACAAAAGGGTGAATATTGAAACGAGTGTCGTTCCTCCAGTGGACAAGTTTTGGGTTGAAGCAAGCCATAGAATTTTTAGAGTGCCCCGTTGAGCCACATCCAACCAAAAGGGCCACATTTCCACTAATGTAGAGATGTAAATATGACGGGGAAAAATCACCCATCAAACCGTAAAAATGCAAGAAAACCACCATTCGAGCTTGGAGATGAATTTTTGTCAAGGAAAGAGAATTTGGAAATTTTACAAGGCTCAAGTATGATCTTCCAAGCTACATCCAATCATGTTTCCATAGTTATTTGGGACAAAAATAAGAGGGACAAAAAAACATGACTATGGAAAATAGATAGAAAGGAACAACTCAATTTTTACACCCAATTTACAGAGTCCTTCATATGGACAGAGAAACGAAAAACAAATTCTAGACTTTTAAGTGATCATCGACAAAATAAGGGACTGATCATGGAAACCAATTGGAGGACAGAGTCTTCAAGCACCAAACTGGGGAGATAGAAGACATGACAGAGGCCGCAAACAGAGGAATTTCAATGAGAAATGGGGCGACACTAATTTGAGCACTAACATAACCCTTTTGATAATTTTATGGAATATGTAGATAATGATATGAAAACTGGAAATGAAGATCAACTGAAGTAAACAATATTCATAACATTATCTAGGAAGTTGTTTCTACTCAACAAGATTTAATTTCTGAATAGAATAAGCCAGATAAAGTTGATCCCAAACAAATTTAAAATGAGACTTCTCTGAATACTCCTTCCAATAAAGGAGAGCCTTCCGAGGACACTCCAAAAGAGAAAAAAATTGGTTCAGGGAGACCTTCCAAGCAGGTCGCAAGGAAAAAATAGAGTCAAAAGGATATTGATGATGGAACTCAATCTAAACTTGATCTTTATAGATTTAGAATAACTAAGAACCAATTGTTAAAATGAATATTATATCATGGAATATTAAGGGGTTGAATAACCCAACTAAGTGGAGGCTAATAAAATATTTAGAGGTGACACACAATTTCTATATTTGGCTTTACAGGAAACAAATATGGAGGAAGGACCTTTCTTGGAAGCTAATTGTAGGTATTGTAAAAAAAATTATGGATTTGTTAGTTCATATGGATCTACGGGAGTAATGGTAGTTATCTGGAATGATAAAAACTCGGAGGTACAAAGCTTATTAGTAGAAACAATCAAATGGATTTGTTATTTCAAGACAATAAGTCTAAATAATTTTGAATTTTATCTAATATATACACCCCTAATAACAAAGCTGAAAGGAAAACTCTCTAGGTTGATCTTTCTAAATTCCAAAAAGTTATAAACATTACTTGAATGGGTGATATTGGGTGAGTTTGACACCCATTTGTGTCCTGGATAAAAGAAGGGGTAATATTGATTTAATTGAGAGCATGGAAGATCTACAAGATTTCATTACACTCAACAATCTCATGGATATTGAGTTGTGAGGTAGTATATTTACTTGGTCTAATAGAATAAAAGGAGATCAATTGATTCAAGTCAAACTTGATAGAGCTTTGACTTCATGGGGATGGTTGAATAAAGAAGCTAGTCTCTTCTCTCTCCTCGCATTGGGTCAGATCACAATCCGATTCTCTTTCAGATCAAAGATAAAGAGAGGAGAAGAATCCCTTTTAGATTTGAGAAGATGTGGCTACAAGATGAGGAAATTTTTGATTTAATTAAGGGCTGGTGGAATGTGAAAATCAAAGGGACAACCATGTTTAGGATTGCTAAAAATCTTGCTCATGTTAAGAACAATCTGAAAGGATGGAATAAAAGAATTTTTGGTAATATTTTTGAGAAGAAGTCTTTGGCTAATGAGATCTGATCCCTCCAAGTTAATATGGAATCTCTTGATGATGAAAATTTTCAGTTTGAACAGCAAAAAGAGAAGGAATTATTAGTTGATTATCATAACATTCTTTTGAAGGAGGAATTTTCTTAGAAAATGACAATAAGGAAATCCAACAAGTTATTATTTCCTTTTTCATTAGGCTTATGTCTTCAGCTAGTTCTTCTAACAACATTAAAGAAGAGAAATTTCTAGAATATATTCCATAATTGATTATCAAGTGATAATAACATGCTTACCAAAATCCCTTCTATGGAAGATATTGAATTTATGTTGAAATCTCTAAATCCAGAAAAAGGTCCGGGACTAGATGGATTTCTAGCTCTCTTTTTTTAAACCTTTTGGGAGATAGTTAAGGAAGATACTTGCAAAGCTATCCAAGAATTATTTAAGAACAAAAAGATGATTCAAGAGTTAAACAACACCTTTCTATATTTAATTCCCAAGAATCATAATCCTACGGATTTCAGGAACTTCAGACCGATTAGCCTATGCAATTATGTCTATAAAATGTGCTCCAAAATTCTTGCTTTAAGAATTCAGCTCATTCTCTTCTATAATTTCTAACCAGCAGGGAGGTTTTGTTATGGGAAGATAGATCTAGGATGGTATCATCACTATTCAAGAGACCCTTCATATAGTTAAGAAGAATAAAAAGGAAGCCATGTTTATCAAACTTGATATGGAGAAATCCTATGATCGGGTCTCATGGCCTTTTCTTCTGAAAGTTCTAACTAGGTTTGGTTTTGGTGAAGACTTTAGGTTGATGATACATACATGTATTTCCATAGATAAGTTTTTGGTCTTGATTAATGGAACCCCTATTTTCTTTTAACAACACGCATGGATTAAGACAAGATGATCCTATTTCTCCCTTTCTATTCATAATTATGGTAGAGACCCTCAATAGAGCTCTTAATAAGGCTTCCTTGGAAGGAAGAATCAGAGGTATTTCTCCTATTGTTAATTTTACTAATGTTGGTCACCAACATTTTGTAGATGACACTATGTTGTTTGGTGAAGCCACTTTGTCGAGGCTATTGAGTTCAAACAAATAATGATCGATTATGAGGAAGCCTTTGATCAATTGATCAATTATGGGAAAATTTCAGTTTATTTTATCAACACTCTAGAAAGAATATGTAATAAAATAGTTGGAATCCTTGGTTGCATGACTAAAACCTTCCCGATCAGGTATCTAGGAATGCTTATTGGAACGAAAAAACCTAAGAATGTTGATTGGAATTTCTTGATAGATAGGTTTCTTAAGAAACTTAAAGGCTGGAAAGGTTCACTGTTATCCTAAGTAGGTAAGGCGGTCCTCCTTAAATGATCAATTTAGAATCTACTTGTTTACTAGATGGATATTTATAGATTACCCTCATCTATTTCTAGTAAGTTGGAGAACATTCAAAAAAATTCCTCTAGAGCAGCTCAGAACCAAAAGATAGAATTCCTCTTATTGCGTGGGAAAAGGTTTTCTCACCAAAAATTCATGGAGGTCTAGGTATCAGAGATTGGACCAAAATGAATAAAGCAATTGCTGTCAAAAATGATTTGGAGGTTGGTCAAGGAAGATAGTGTTTGGACATCCATTATTAGGGGAAAATATTGGTCAACTCTAACTACCAATGAATGGTGCTTCTGTAATCAGGATTCTAATGGTTCTTCTTTTTTTGGAAATCGATAAATTGGGCAAAACACTTAGTCTCTGAGGGTAGTAAATGGATGGTTGGAAATGGGAGAATGATTAACTTTTGGGAGGATAAATGGTTAGGGGACCTTCCTCTTAAGGTCATTTATCCCATAATCTACAGAGATTTAGTGGTCAAATATGAGACTAAGGTCAGAGATTATTTCAACTTTGAGGAACCCCTTGGCCAATGGAAAACAATCAAACTTGAAGGTTCTAACAACATTGAGATCACCTCTATTAATAAAAAATTAAGAGGAGTTATTTTTAATAAGGAGATTTTAGAAGATGATAGTATTTACTGGTCAAAGGAGGACAATGGAATATTCTCGGTTTGAAGTGCCTACAATTCTTTCTTTTCTAATGTAGGGAAACTGATAACTTCAATTGGGGAATATTTTGGGTCAAAGAATTAAATCCCAAGATTAATATGTTCTGGTGGTTGGTTATCCATGATAAGATCCTTACTATTAGTAACCTTAACAAGATAAATTTTCACATGGTCAACAGGTGTGTTCTGTGTGAAAGAGAGAGTGAAGAATCTTCACACCTTTTCCTCAACTATCCCTTTCTGGTCTTGGTTAGAAAGACTATTCTTAATATTTTTGAAATCAACTAGGTTTTCCTGGATTCCATTAAACAGCTATGGTCTCAATGGTCTAGTCCCTTTAAGAGCCAAGGATTAAAATATTTTTGGACCTTTTCTATTATGCATTTAGCATGGGAAATTTGGAAAGAGAGAAATAGAAGAATTTTCAAAGGGAAGAAGGATTTGATCAAGAATGTTGGAGCCCATTGTGTTAATACTATCCATGCTAATTTCTCTAATTTGGCCCCTCATAAGAAGACTATCCTTCAGAATGAAGTTAGATGGAGGTGAGAGTGGGAAGCGGAATTTTTAATGTGAATGAAATGGAAAACCCTTATTTGAATGATGAAAGTACGAGCAAAGGAATTCCTTTTGTGGATCCTAAGGATCGTCATGAGATGTTGTAGGAGCACATGCCCCACCTAGGTAAGGATGACAGGTGTAGCTAGTGGTGGAATCCACATGGGTGGAATTTTTGTCAAGAAAATATGGACAAAAATTCCCTTGAAGGATTCGATCCTTATAAAGAAAAGGGACTTATGACCCTTAAAATACCTAGCTCTCTCTTACAAGTGAGCCAAGGAAAATATGGAAGGAGATTTATTTTCCAAATATTTGGGTTCCCTACCAAAAATTGATTTTTTTGTAGTTGGGACAACAGAAGATGGGTTCAAAATAGATCTATTGAGGTAACAACTTATATAAATGGTTTTTTCTTAAAATCTTTACCTAGTAAAGAAAATGTCTTAAGAATTCTAGTTGGAGGGCCCCTGGTTCATTAGTAAGTTTCATTTGGTAGTTCAACAATTGGAACCACCTTCAATCCCTTTGAAAAATAATAGTTGAATATCCTATCTTGGTGAATCTCCCCACGGCTTACGTTTTGAGTTTTGGGAACCTAAGGTCTTGACTGGTATATCCAAAAGCCTAGGAACCCCGATAGTGATAGATCATGTTAGTAAATCTATAACCAAGATTACTCTGTGAGATTTTGCATTCATATGAAACAAGAAGCTGCACTAGAAGAAACTATCACTTTACTCTCAAAATTTTGTGATTGGGTGCAAAGACTTGATGCACCATCTGCTTTTGTTTGTTGCAAATGAAAAACTATTGGGCATGATCATTGAAGGTT
Organism: Taxus wallichiana var. yunnanensis; assembly: GCA_018340775.1. Lineage (NCBI taxonomy): Eukaryota > Viridiplantae > Streptophyta > Pinopsida > Cupressales > Taxaceae > Taxus > Taxus wallichiana. The sequence continues at coordinate 261,538,920 of CM031244.1, read as the reverse complement.
TCAACATATAAAAATTAGTAGGAAACATTTCAAAAACTCATGTTGGGGCTCCTAATAAAGATAATACTGATTGAAAAAGGTGCGAAAAAAGGAAGAACCATTAGTCAAGATCCTCGAGCAGATCAAGAGGCTTCTAAGAAGAAGCTATAGTCGCAGAGACACAAGTTTTGGCTGATGAGGAAGCTCCAAAGAACAAGGTTGAAAGGGTAAAAGTAGATAATGATAAGATAAGTAATGAGGAATTTACACCTGCAAATCTAAAACATAAGGAAGTTGAGTATCTATCAGATTCAGAAGGGAACTATCCACCTAAAGTAGCTTAGGGCCTTTCACTGGAAGAAGTTTCCTCGGTTTGACCAAGATATTTTGGTCAAAGACAAGAGGAAGGAATCTCGACATCAAATGCTTTTGATCTCTTTATGGGAGGTATTTTCCTGTATTCTACTGATCCAGTGTCCTCCTTGTTACCCCAATAAGAGGGACCAAGCCTATTACTAGAAGTAATTTCATAGCAGATGTGGGTAAAAAATTAACTCCAAAAGGGAGAAAATAAAACAAGGAGAAGAGGGAGACCTTGGTAAAGAAATATATGGATAAATGGATATAGAAACCTCTTAGGTTTACTCACTCAAAGAATAAATGATTTTATTATCTTGGAATATAAGAGGGTTGAATAACCCCAAAGAAGCAAAGAATTATGAAGGATTTTGGGAACAAATACAAACCTCATATTTTGATGATCCAAGAACTAAAAATGAGTACCAAAAGATTCAAATGAGTGAGTAGGATGATATAGAAATATGGCCTTTGTGCTTTAGCATAAGATCGATGGTGCTTCAAGAGGCATTTACCCCTTTGGAACCCCCTCTTGGTTTAAGGTATGGTGCTTCTGCTTTGGCCAACCATCTGACCATGTGCTTTACTGATTTAGTCTCACACAAATCCTGGATTGTGTCTAATATCTATGCCCCCAACTCTATTGTTGGTAGAAGGAATCTTTGGGGAGAACTCACTAAGGGGAGGGTTTTGTTTAAAGATTGTGATTGGATTGTTGGGGAGATTTGAATACCTCCTGTCTCCCGTGCGAAAAAAAGGAGGATCCATCTCCTATACTAACAATATGGATGATTTGGCTAATTTTTTAGTAAATAATGATCTTTTTGACCGCAAAATTGAGGGTCCAAATACACTTGGGCTAACATAATAACTAGATAGGACCTCATACAAATCAGACTAGATAGATTTGTGGTGATTCATACTTACATGCTTAATTAACTCTACTCTCTATCCACCTTACCCATAATTATATCTAACCATAATATGATCATCCTTAACTTGGGTATGCATATTCATAAAAAATCCAGACCATTCAAATTTGAAAAAAATGTTGCCCCAACACCCCGACATCCTAAAAAGAATTCAATAATGGTGGGGATTATAGTCCATGGTGTCCCACTATTTAAATGAAGTTTGAATTTGTAACATGTTAAGAAAAACCTGAAAATCTAGAATAAGGAAATTTATGGGAACATATTTAAGACTAAGAGAAGAATAGAGAAAGAGTTAAGGACTATTGAGGATATTATGGAAGAATATGAGCTCAACCAAGCACTTAAAATTCAAGAGAAGGATCTCCTTATTAAATATAATGATATCTAGGATAAGGAGGAAGTCTAATGGAAGAAAAAATCTAGAGTTAAATAGGTAAAGGAGGGTGATAGAAATACAAAATTCTTCAACTTATTTGTTGCCTCTAGGATTAATCATCTCAAGATCAAGGAAATCAAGAAAAATGAAGGTACTCTTACAGTAGATGAAAAATAAATCAATAAACCTATTGTCAAATGTGTAAAGGACCTCTTTCTCCCTAGGTTAGATATGAATAGAACTTCTTGTGAGAAGGCTTTAGGACTCTTACAGAATGTCATCTTGCAATAGGATATTAGATATCTTCTACTCATTCCAGGTGAGGAAGAAATCAAATATGTTGTTTTTGATATGGAACCAAATAAATCGCTTGGGCTAGATGGGTTCCCATCCTTTTTCCAATAGTAATGGGAAGTGGTTAAAAATGATCTCATTGAGATGATCCAAAATTTATTCAATAATGGCCAGATCCTCAAACAAATTAACAACACATTCTTGGTCCTTATTCCCAATATGATAGGGGCCAAGAATGTGAAACATTTTATCCCCATTAGTCTTTGCAACACTAGCTATAAATTAATTAACAAAATTATTTCATTCAGGCTCGAAGTAAAGTTCTGGTCAATTTAATATCTCCTAATCAAGGGGATTTTGTTCCTGGGAGAAAATTTATGGATAAAATTGTTGTCATCTAAGAGGCCATTTATTCTCGTTGAAATTTTGGGATGATCTTCTATGTTTGTCAAGATGGATATGCATAAAGCATATGATAGAGTTTCGTGGGCCCTTCTCCAAGCCATTCTGACCAAGGTGGGTTTTGATGCCTTTTTTATCAACATGGTTATGGTCTGCATTTCTTCTGCCATCTTCTCTATTATGATCAATGGTAAACCAGAAGGTTTATTTCAAGCTAGTAGAGGACTCAGATAGGGATATCCCCTCTCCCCTTCCTCTACATGATTGTGGCATAAAATTTAAGTAGACTTTGCAACCAAGTGGTTTCCCTTAATATCTTACAAGGTCTCAAAATTTCTAATGGTCTTCAGCCTACTTTCCTTAATCAATTTGTTGATGAAAATTTCTTGATGGGGAAGGCTTCTATGTAGGAAGCCTCTATCTTCAAAGATGTTCTAAATGAGTATGAGGAGGTCTCTGAGTCAGCTAGTCAACTTCCTCAAAAGTATTATTCTCTTATTTAATGTGGAAGAGCAATTTCAAGTGAGACCGGCCTACATTTTTCGTTTTAATATTAATAATTTTCTAGATTCCTATTTGGTAATGCCCCTCATTCACAAAAATTTGAACCCTTCCATCTAGAACACTCTACTCGAGAGAGTTACCACTAAGTTGTCTACTTAGAAAGGGATTGTCCTATCTCAATCTGAAAAAATTTAATTTCTCCAAATATCTCTTCAAGGTGTTCTTGTCTATGTCATGTCCCTTTTTGGCTACCTGTCAAAGATTTTAGAGGCTTTGGAAAAAATTCCAAATGGGTTCCTATGGGATGGCATTGAGGAGAAGTTCAAATTTCCTCTTGTGTCCTGGGAAAAAGTGATCAATCTAAAGGCTTGTGGTGGATTGGGATTAAATAATATGAGACTCATGAATGAAGCACTTGTGGCTAAAGCTGGTTGGAGAGTGATAAAGGAAGAAGTTCTTTGGATTGATATCATCAAAAGGAAATATTTAAGGAATACTAGTAGAATAGAGACTTTATTTCTGCAAGACAATATCCCTAGGGGATCCTTCTTTTGGAATTATTTTCTCTCTTCTAGGAGATCATGAGCAAGGTTATTAATGAAATATTGGGAAAGGTGATAAAACTAAATTTTGGAGGGATTGTTGGATTTCGATAAACCGTTAGTGGAGGAATAACCTAGGAGAATCAGATATTATTGGAACTTCTCCAATAATCATGTTTTTTTGGGAGAATGTGTATCCCCCTCCTAATTTCATTGGGGAAAATAATTTTTTTGATAATCTAAACTCTAATTTAAAGAGCTTATATATTCCATTCTTCCAACAAAATGAGGATTCTATTATATGGAAGGAAGAGGATTCTAGAAATTTCTCTGTCAAATCAGCATACCTCCTAAATTTCAAGAATTCTAACAAAAACTATTACTGGGGAAAAATTAGGTGAACGACCTTTTACCTATAGTTAACATTTTCTTTTGGTTGGCCACTCAGAAAAAAATCCTTACCATGGATAATTTGAGGAATTGCAGGATGTTCCTCCCGAATAGATGTGTGCTTTGTAACAAATAGGAGGAAAGTGTAAACCACCTCCTCATCTATTGCCCCTTCACTCAAGTGGTGCTTTCCAAGGTGTTGGAGATTTTCAAAGTGCAATGGGTCTTCACTAACTCAATTGAGGAATGCTAGTTATAATGGGATTTTCCTTTCAGGTACCCCTTTCTTATGGCTACCTAGAAAATGGCCCTTCCCCACTTCATCTGGAGCTTATGGAAGGAAAGGAATGCTCTCATCTTTAGAAATCAGAAATCTAACATCAAAAAGATCAGTGCTTGTTTTATTTCCTCTATTAAAGAGAACTCCAATCTCAATAAGGTGAAGACTTAAAAGGCTTGTTCTAGCAATGAGGAGGAAGTTATTAAATAGTTCACCTTCAATCTACCTCAAGTCAGATTCTTGTCCACTATCATTGAATTAAATACATTTTCAATTGAGGGGACTCTCTTCTCATTTTAAATGCCATCAACAAGAATAGTTCCCATAATTAGGCCATCTTAAAATATTTGATACCCATATCATCACTCATATCCCTCGCATACACAATACTTTTGTGGAAAAAATTGTGAATGAGGGGTTCAAATTAATGATTTCAAAGTGTGGAAAAAGGTGATGTCATCCCTATGCCTATTAATGATATTATTAACCATGAAAAATTGTAATGACTTCACCTTAAGCCACGCGAGGGAGAATAAAGGGCTCATTTTCTAAAATTGCAAAAGTGAGTCCAGTTTTATCTATTCTTGGAAAGGCAAGTCTAATATCAAAATTTGCAAGTTTCAATGAGCTGAGCATTGGCAAAAAAATTGCCATCATGGGCGGAGATAGTAAAAGAGTTGATCCATCCAGTCATGGGAGTATTGTGGATGATAAGTCTATGTGGCACCTGTTTAGGATTGGGGGTTTCAGGAACTTTATTACCAGACTCCAAGGGCATGATCCCTCGCTAACTATGGAGTTTAGGATGGCATGGAAAGAGGGGAAGGTGGTGATTTGGGGCATGGAAATTGAGACGTTGGAGGAGGCCATTTCTCGTATAACTGGCATGGACATGGAAGGTCTGAAAATATTTAAGGATAGGAATCGGAGGGAGTACAAAATCAAAAATTTCTTTGTGGGTAAGGAAACCATCCATTACTTCACTGATGGCATTTCTCATTCCTACATTCCGGGGTGTGGAGGGAGGTATGTCTACACATTATGAAGTATCTTACCCTAGAAGGTAAATATCACAAGATATATACTCACCACTTATCCTTTCTGAATATGTTCAGACATAAGAAAATGCTTAGTATTCCATGCTTTTTATTCATGTCTCTTACCACTTTAGTGAAGGATTTCCAATGGAGTAAGGTGGAGTCCCCCATTCATGAGGGACTCATTCTTCTCTTGTTTTGAAATGGGAAACTGACTGGGATAAACCTATGCCCCAAATTGAGGATGAGGAGGATATTACCCTAGCTGAGTGTCTTTCTAAGATGAGGAAGGGTAATCTAGGTATTAAGCAGATGGCAGAGGGGAAAAACATGGAAGGGATGGAAAATCAAGAAGCTGGTCCATCAAAGGGTAAGGATAAAGTGCCTCTGGAAGGAGAGCATTGTCTCGAGATGTGGAAGAACAAAGTGTAATATTTGGAGATGGTGGTTCAAGTCATGGAAGAGACTAACTCGGTGGTGAGGAAGGGCATGATTGATAGAATTGAAGCCACCAAACAAATTTGCTTGGCCCAAGAAAATTAGAAGGGATATCAAGTAGTTGGATACTCTGGTTCGGGATTTGGGTGTTCGTTTAGAAGCTGTGGAAAAAGAGAAGTAGAAAAGGAGGTGGGCTAGTTCTGATGAAGAGGAAGAGGAGGAGGATGAGACTGAGGAGGATTTTGAGGAAGATGGAATTGAGGATCCCCATAAGAAGTTGACTACTGACCCTAGTAGGAAAGATGAGATCAGGGAGGTTAAACCCTCTAACAATAGTAAATATAACTAAAGGAACTTCTCTTGAACTGTCTATAAAATTTAAGGAAACTATCTCTGCTTTTTTTTTAATGGTTTAAGTCTCTTCTGTTAGTTGTTTTTTAGACCTCCTTCTCTGTTTTGTAGTTAAGCCTATTTAAATCCTAGGGTCCTATTAAATTTTTCTCTCTTTGCATCTTGTCACAATGTAATCTTTTTGTTTTTCACCTCTAGGATCACATTCCTACTTTTTACCCTATCAAATAAAAAAGTTATATTTTCTTCAAATTGGGGTTGGGGTCTTCACTACTAGTACTCCTATTCTAAAACCTAGACTCAAAGGCTGAGTGAAACCTAGCAAGGAGTGTATTAAGATGAATTGTTATGGTGCTTCTAAGGGAGAACCTGGTAGATTTGGTTGTGGTGGGGTGTTCCGTGATTCTGAAGGTAGATTTATTCTAGGGTATCATCACAATCTTGGCACTCAAACAAACTATGTTGATAAATTAGCGGTAGTTATTTAGGGGTTTTAATAGTTATTCAATATAAAAAAATTTATATTAGAGGTGGAAGGAGACTCTATGAACATTATCAACAATATTTATGGGAGAGGGTCTACTTCAATTTCCATCCAAAACTCTATAAAGAGTATAAAGGAAATTTCTAATTTGTTTGAAATTATAACTTTCAAGCATGTCTATAGGGAGGCTAACTTTGTTGCTGATTATTTTTCTAACTTGGGGGTTAATTGTAATGAGTTGACACTTATCAATGAAGTTGAAGCTCTTGATTCCAAGGTGCGAGCACACCTACATAATGACTTAAATGGACACATTATCAAATAATGTCAGGTCCTAGTGTGTCAAAGACATCATGTTCATATGTTGTATGAATAGTGGGAATTTATTTCTGAATGATGCAAATATCTAGGAGAGGATCCAATCGTGTTTTTGAAATCTTTTTTTGACTTTTGTGCCTGGAAAAGTAATATCTTTAGGCTTTCTTGTAATCTTCTATCTACCTAGAAATTTGGTTCTTTTACAAATTGGTTATTATGTTTGTCAAATGGGAGGAAAAATTGTTATAACGAAACCTACCAACCTTGAAAAGATGACAATAGAAGCCATGACAATGTTGAGAGAAAGGGATTTTTCCCTTCCTTAAAATTTTTGAAGGCCATTTTGAAAATCTAAGTAAATATTTTTCTAGTGCTTGGAAGACTACAAAAAAGGGGTGGTGGTAGAAATGAAATGGATTCGTATGGATATATTTTTGTGGATTCAATCGCTAAATTGATGGGTTTTCCAGATCTTTGGGAGGGAGGTCAATAAACCCAAAAAAGAAGCCTCCGATGAGCTTAACCCGTTTCTCAAAAGTAAAAAAGTTCTTACTCCCCACTTTGCTTTGGTTATCTCCATCTGTCTTTACCTAAACCTTTTGATGATGTGGCTCTTACCCTTATCCAATTTCTTACTCTTGAGGGTCACCACAAGTGCATTTATGCCTATCATCTTCCTATGCTTAATCACTTCCATCACGGCCATAATTTTAGCTTCCCCTACTTTCTTTTCCACTCTCTGAGTGCTTCAATTTCTCATTTAAAAAGAAAAGAGTCTCTATTCCACTCCATTAGGGATTCATTCTTGCCCTTGTCAAAGAGAAAGTCTTGATATTGATAAGGATGGTTCCCCACAAAATCCTTGGAAGCTTATGCAGAGGGGAATGACTCGGATTCGGAGGAAGAAGACTCGAGTGATGAGTCTGACTCATTGGAAGGTGACTCGAGGAGGATAAAGATGTTATTGAAATTGTTGATGTCTAGAATCTCGGACGTTAAAAAATATAGGCAAGTTCCTAGTGTTTTGGTGAATACCAAAGGGGAATCTAGTAAACAAGATGTTTAGGCTCCTATTAATGTCCAATTGGAACAACAGTTTGAGGCTATGGGGCATGTTGGACCTATGAAATGGGAGAACCATTTGGCTAAGATGGCGGTGGAAATTGAAGAACCTACAAGAGATATGAGGATCACCAAGAGCTCTATGTAGTTCTTGTTCAACGATTGGCATAAAATGAAATCGTAGGTTGAGGAAGTTGTTAAAAATGGGAATGGTGGAGAGGTCAAAATTCTAAAATCCAACTATGGTTTCTTAACCAACGAGGTGGACCACATTCATTCTATTCTTCACAACTACATGGAGTGGAGTGTGGTCACGGTCAAATATACATTGCAACATCTCCAAACATTGGGTCACTTGGCTAATACTTATTGTCTTGTGGACAATGAAGGCAACAAAAACGTGACTCTGAAGGTCTCAACTTGGTGTCTCTAGTTGGCAACATAGATGCTCTAGCTAAGGAATGGGAAAAAGTACTGGAAGGGCTTGAAAAAACCTATCGTTGATCTTTATTGGGGGTTATTTATTTATTCCTGTGTCCTTCTTTTTAGTTCTTTGGTGTTGTTAGTTCCTCTTTGTTTTTTCTATTTTTTTATTTAGCCACTCTTTACTATTTCTCTTGGTGGAGCCCAAGTATTATTATGGAATTTTATACTATATTTTTGTTTGGCATGTAATTTTTTCATCTGCTCTTTTGGAGCTTTGACTTTGTATGGGGTAGGGTCCCTCAACCATTTTTTACCTTTTATAAAAAACAAATGGAGGTAAATGCACTCATCAGTCATCTACTTTCTGCATCTATATAGTCTCTATCATCCTATCAAATTAAGATTTAATTACCTCTCTTGATCTTGGCATATTATCCTTCTCACAACTCCATCTCTCAATTACATAGTTACAAATGAAATGTCCCTTTTAAATTTTATATTTTACTATATATAGTACAATTTTATAGTATTAAATTATGCCCCTCACCTTACGTAAGGTACAATCTCTCATTAATACCAGTTCTAAAATACAAAAATATCTTGAGAACTGTTGCTCTATTTTACATGTCATTTGTGGTATTTCCTTCTTGATGTTTGGCACTCTCATGCCACATCCTCATTGCAATCTATCACATAGATTATAAATATGCATTCATGTTAAAGCATCTATATCATTTATCATATTGACACAACTCTATATTTCCATTTTGTTAACTCTGTCATGTTTTGAAAGTTATCTTATACTCAATTTAGCATAATACATCTTTATAAACTAAGAAAATTACATGAATAGTGAAAGTGTAAGTAAATAAAGAAAATTTTCCTTTCATAAGATCCAAAGCCACCACAGATTTGATATGACTCTTAGAGTAGGGTTGAGTGATGTTCATGTTGGATCTAATTGATTTGAAATATTTTGTAATTTTTGGATTATTCAAGAAGTATTCTGAATGTAATATAGATCAAAATATGACTATGAAGATGAATGATTTGACATGATATTGGAAGAATAACAATATGAATTATTGATTCATCAAGTGATTAAAAATAATAAGATTATGAACTCTCAAGCTTGTTGGTGGATGATTTATGAAGGAAATACCATTGCTTTATAGCTAATGAAGGATAATCCTCAAGATAAATTTAAATTGAGTTGATTTGGAGATAACTAAACATGAATGAGTTGTTTAGTTGAGTTTCTAGATTGATTGAAGAGTTGAACTGCTGTTCTAGATTTGCATGGATGATTCATTGTTGAGTTGGTCAGGGTTGCATACATTTATGAAAATTAATTACATATCATTTATTTTATTCACCCAAAAAGTGTCGTAAATGATTTTCATTTGCAAGGATGTGAACTAATTTTATTTTTTCATGGCTTGGGATATATCTTTAGTTAACTCAAACACATTATTTAAGTTAATTTAAACATATCCTCTTGATTTTAATAATGATTTTTAGATTTAATTATGATTGTTAGTCAACTTGAGTTGGCGAGGTGGATAGGATGCGAGAATATTTAATTTATTTAAATATGAAAGTGGATATGTGAGGATTTATTTTATTAATTTGATATTAAATTAGTGAATTAAATTAGCTAAGGAAATGATAGGGTACGATATAATTAATTAAATTAATTACAAAGAGGTACAATGTGTTTAGTAACATTTTGATTTTTATAATGTGTAGTGGTTATTTTGGGGTGTTTAAATTTTCCCCTCTTTAAATTTTTACTATAGATTAATAGTACATTAAATATATTAGACACATCTGAAACGGTTAACTGATGAAGAAGTGTGATGGACTGCTTGTTTTCCCTAGTGAAGCATTTTGGATTCCCCAATAAGTATGGATTACGACAGGGATTTCCCATCAAGTAGATGGGTGATGTAGGAAAGGAATGGATAGTCAATTAATAGAAACAATAAGAATATTTATTTTTCAAGAGGGATTAGAAAGGATAAGTTATCAAGTAAATTAAAATGTTATGAAAATGGTGAGAATTATGACATGACTTTGGTGTTTTGAATGAGATGCATGAATGAATGTAATGGTGAGATGATCAATAATTATGTGTAGCTTGAGATTCCATTCAAATTTTGTATTTTTAGAGAAACATATTTTTCTTTTTCACATTAGAGTTAACACCATGATTATTAGAAAACCATGATGAGAAACCCATATGAGCATAAAAACACACATATTGATAATAAGTACAAAGAACCCAATATACACCATAATATGATTACACCAAGGTTACATATGAACCAATATGCTAACAAAATACTTGAAATTGGTCCAAAAGAAAAACAAAAGATTTAACATAGAACAAACCCAATATACATATTAATTAATATGCACCATAGATATGAATAAGCCAAGATGGTAACAAAATAATTGTAATTATTTCAATACATAAGGATAAATGTAAAACAAACCCAATTTAATTATTATTTAATACATCATATTTATGAAGAAACCAATACGCTAAAAAAATACTTTGAATTGGTCAATAACAACAACCACACAACACAACTTTGAATACAAACATTTAACTATACCCCTAATGTGTTCCCTAGTAAGGTTTGAGAACATATGGATGCCCCTCATTAGTGTGAAAGGGTTCCATGTTTATGAAATTTGAATGGTACTAATTTAAGATACTTGGATGAGGGAGGTAGTGTTGTGCCCATTCAAATAACTACTTGAGACCAAAGAAACAACCTAGGGTTAGCTAGAAAATTATAGGATAATTTTTTTATTAGAAGTGTCCACAACCAAGTTGCAAGAAAATAGTTTGACACTGACAGGTTCCAGAACAAAACCTATTTACCAAAACACAAATTTCCTTCATTTACTTATATCAAGTTCACAAGGTTCAAATTTTAGGGTTAGATGTTTTAGTTAGTTTCAGGGAGAAATCTACCCCCATACCCACTCTTTAATAGGCTCAGAGTTTCAAATACATTTTTCTCATAATTAAATCTTCCAAATTTACCCTAAACCATTCCTAATGGATAGGAAATTTTATCACCTTTCTGGTGATATAAGTAATTCCTCCTAACTCCTTTGGGAACTCAAGGTAGGGTCCAGTGGAGTTTTGGGATCAAATTTTCCCCAAGGGGACACGTGTCAAGAGGAGGGGAAAACCACTTTGGCAAGTTGGCAGGTTGTGGGGCATTTTTTTGGAATTTTTTCCCATGCGACACAAAATCAAAATTTCCCCCAAACCTCTGCCACCACCCCCAAGGTGCCATGTGGCATTCTTTGATTGGCCGCGGGTCGGTGGTGCGAAATGGAAATGTTTTCCAAAACTTTCAAAAATCTCAAAGGGCAAAAAGTTCCTGCGCCTCCACCATTACCTCATGCAGACACGTGGCAGCCTCTCGGTTGGATGCGAGGCCGATAGAGTGAAATGGAAAATTTTTCGTGAGCCAAATTTTAAAAAAATTTCCTAAGGGCAATTCGACGAGAAATTTTTGCATTGCCGGCCCGCCAAAGAAAATTTTCCCAAATTTTCCCGCCAAGGCACAAAAACTTCAAAGTGCCATCACTTGAGCTAGAAGCTCGAGTTTGGGTAAATGATGACTTTTCAGAAATATCTCGATACCCTAATTTCATAGGAAACATAAAATGTACATTTTGATAAGTTTTTTAGGGTCAATTTTGTGAAAAGGATCTGCAGGCTTTGAATTTGTGAACTGATAGTTTTCCAACTTCTCAATTTCATAAATTTTAAACTCCTCCTTCACTCAACATGTCAAAAAGACATGGAGGATTGGTCTAGGGAGGATTTAGAGTGTTTTAGTGAATTTTTTTGCCCAATTTATTCAAGGTTGTATTTTTCCAAATGAATAGATGGGAAAAGCGATCTGCAAGCTCCTGAATTGAATTTTATTAAATTTTGGATGTTCTTTCTTGACTATTATAGTGAATTTGAGTTCCTTAGGTATTAATAAGTCTAAATTTCAATGTTTCTTATCTTATTATTTGATGTAATATCAAACGGCACCTTTTAATACAACATGGATTGCCAAATGAAGGTTTAAATCATGGAACTATTTCTTTTTAAGTATGCATGCCAATTTATCATTAGAAGTGTGTATAGTTTCTAATTGGTCTCATATATTTTCTTATTAACTCTTCTCTTCAATTCTAAGTTAGATTATATTTCAGATTTCAATTCAAATATGCATTTTTGCAAAGAATACAACATTGTCTTTCATTTCCACGCATTCTTTCTTTTCCAAATAGAGATCAAACTTCAATAATAATCCAAATCTAATATGCAATACACTTTTGAGAAAGGAATGCAATCCTTTAATGATAAACAATTACATCCTTTCAACTTATCAATTTCCATTTGTTTTCAAATACAGTACATAAAGTATACAACATTGTTTCTTATTCCTTTCCAAAATAGAAATCTCATTCTCTTGACAACAATTTCAAATCCAGTATACATTACAATTTTGAAAACTAATTCCATCCTTTATTCATATTTCAATAACATTTTTACAACTTATCACTCTTCCAATTTGATTACAAAATACAAAATACAATGCTTATAATATCCTTTACATTTCCTTTCCAAAAACAGAGAACAAGTATAATTCTTCTTTACATTTCTCAATTCAAATTCAACTTCCATCTACAATGCAATAACTTCACATTACAATTACTATACATCTCATCCACTCAAGGTGGGAAAGGTTACATTGACTTTGCTCAAAAGAAAGGGACTGTCAAACTGTAAATTTCTTCATCATTTCTATTTTTTTTTATAACAACAAGGAAGGGGGAAAGGCAACGCTCTCCACCCAATCAAGACATCCAATGAGAAGGGATAAGCCATCCTTCCTAATTGGACCCCAAGCCCCAACCATATTGAAATAAAGGATCGAGACAACTTATGACAACAATGGCTTCTACAACAATAAGAAACATTATTTTCACATACATAAAACAATAAAATACAAAGTCCAAACAAGAAAGCGGTTCCCAACCGCATTTGAGATTATTCATACAACACATAGGCTTGATCAAGAAAGCCAAACAAGATCAAGACTATGGGAACTCCTTATGCCTCCCAATTTGGAATTGGGCATCCAAAAAAATCATGTTGCCGTAAACACATAAAATCCCATAAACCTTATATCTCCCAACCCCTCCTTATGCCCCTGAAATTTTATACCTTAATGCCCCCAAAGTAAGAAATGCAAGTAATTTCTTTTCCAAGGTGGATCCCCAAACCAAAACTCCTCCACAATAAAACAATTCCATTGAAAATCCCTTATGCCCCCACATATGAAATCATCATAGCCTTCTCCTACACCATGCCCTAAGCAATCTACCCAACCAGCCAAGAACAAAAACACAAACACCATTTAAACATGCATGCAAGAGAAGGAAAACATTTAAAACACAGCTCAAGATGCCTACCTCTCCATAATGGAGTTTGTTCTAAGATAAAAGGCTTTCCACAATGTCAAAGTGCAGTCCAAAACCAACAAAGTATAAGCATGTGAAAATACTACAAGATTCCTCCATAATAAGCTCCAAAACATAAACAAAAATATGCCTCCAAGAGGAAAATAACAAAGTTTCAACAACTTGAAATGAGAAAGAAGCTTTGAATTTAAAGGAGAGGGAAGATGATACGATGATGTGGATCCTGTAGGATGCCACATCATTCTTACTCAACCCCAAGAGGAAAGTCAATATCCTCACCAAAACACAATAAATAAAAATGAAAAAATGACTTACACACTCCGAAATGACCCATACTTCAAAAGGACTGCATTAAAAAAATATGTAAGGAAAGTACAATTAAAACTTACAAATTGTGACTTCAAAAAGCATTAAAAATGCCTAAATTTAACCTCCAAACCATAGGAATTGTTGGTGGATCATTTTAAGAGGTGTGGGACAAGTTTAAATTGTCCCACAAGCCTCCAAATTTGGTCTCCAAGGACAAATTCGAATTCCTAATGAGATGAAGTGTTTAGCATTCCAAAATCTACCTTACACACTCTTACAAATTTCTTACACATTCTTACATATTAACTTACACACTCTTCCAACATTATCATTTAAATTCAACAAGTTTATTAATTATATCCCAAGTCCCAATTAAATTTAATAAAAGTTTAACTATAGGATTTCACACATTAATCTTCCACATTACAATTATCAAAAAGAAGGAATACATTACTAATAAAATACATATAATAATAATTAAAAAGGAACACATAAATAAAACACATATATCCCATGGTCACAATAATGGAAATCCCCCATGGGAAATCCTAACAGAAAACAACACACAAACACATAACACAGCTTACCATGGTGACCTTGTTGAATTCACTCAGAATTTCAATATGGTTAGTCTCCACCCCGACATTTTTGTGATTTTTAACCTACAAAATTAAAATACCTCCTTCAGCCTTGTGTATGTATCAAAACATCCAAAATGATATAAACAACATTTCAAAATCATCTAATCATATGAATCACAAAGAATATCAAGAATACAACATTATCATTTTTAATTAATTAAATCAACTATAGCATCATCAATGATGTATCATACTAGGTCTACCCAAAATATCCAAGGTCATAAGTCCAATTCAACATCCATATTATGTCCATGTCAAAATTTATATCATCAACTTCATATAAAAAATGTCTCTAGCAACCATCATGCATAATAACTTAATCCAGATCAATAATAATCCATGATCTAACATCTAACCATCATACCAAAACAAAACATAATAGTGTCCATAATATGATCAATTGTATCAAAATCAGTATCAAAAAGTGTCAAAGGGAAGTGGGTACTACATCCCCCTCCCCTTAGACTTGAATTCCTCCTGGAAGACACTAGAACAAATGTGGAAACTGTACTCGTAATATTGTGGCATCCTCCCAAGTGGTCTGCAGCCTCATCATATATGTCGCATTGTACCCATATCTCGATCAATATCTCTTCCTCGAAGGCCTAGGTTCCTACAATCTATGATATAAATGGGCTCCACCCTCACCTAGCCCTAATCTTGTACCTACAATGATGTCCAGTCCACCACATGAGAGGATCTCAGTAATGTACCTCCTAAGGAGAGAAACATGAAATACATCATGTACGCGAGACAAGCTAGGTGGCAATGCTAGATGGTAGGCCAAAGGACGATACACTCCAAGATTTGTAAAGGACCAATGAATCGAGGAGATAACTTAGAGCATTTTCCATAGTTGATAAGGCTCTTGTGGGGCATGACACTAAGGAACACCTTAATGCCCACATCAAAATTACGATCAATACTATGCTTTGATCCGCATACTTCTACTACACCGTCCCGTGCCTCCTACAATCTCTACCTGATCAACACTACCTACTGCTCCATGTCCTACAAAAGAGCTGGTCTAAGAGATACTTTGTCCTCTAACCTATCCCAACTAAGGGGTGTCCTGCACTCTCTGCCATATAATGCCTAAAAAGGAGCCATGCCTATAGAACTCTGGAAACTATTATTGTAGGAAAACTCCACTAAGTACATGTACTCCTCCCACTTAGACTATTAATCCATCACATACATCCTGAGCATATCCTCCAAAATCTAATTCACTCACTCGGTCTGTCCATCTGTCTTAGGATGATATGTTATTCTGAAATTAATCCTCGTCTCGAGGACATACTACATGGTAGTCCAGAAGTGTGAATTGTACAAAGGATCGCATCCTACAAATGATCTTCCCCAAAATCCCGTGCAACCTAACAATCTCATCCAAATAAACTCGTGCCATTTCTCTAGCTGTATAAGTGGTCTTCACCAAAGAAAAGTGAGCCAATTTTGTCAATTTATCAACCGTGGCCATAATGAAATTGTGGTGATATCTCGACATAGGTAGCCCAATAATGAAATCCATGGAAATTGTGTCCCACATCCACTGCGGTATAGCATGAGGGTAAATAATACCTGTTGGATGTTGATGCTCAGCCTTAACCCTCTAGCACTCTAAAAACCATGAGACAAACTGATTCATGTCTTGATGAATTCCTCTCTAGTGGTATAACCTGTCTCAAGGTAGCATGCATCTTCTTTACCTCGGGATGGGATGAATAAGGTGCATGATGTGCCTCTACCAAGAAGACCATATACCTCTAAATAAAATCCATCAAACTTCCCCTCAAGGGATCTCTTTGACTCTATCTCTACTCGTACCGTAATGTAGAATCCATCAAGAGGAAGCTATTGAAGAATCCTACTCTACAAATATGTGCTCACTGTAGTGGCCATAGCAACATGACTCCGTTTGCTGAGAGCATATACTACCACATTCTCTTTCCCCTTAAATTCTTGATCTCCATGTCATACTCACAAATAAACTCCATCCAACACTATTGACAAGCATTTAGATTGGGTTGCGTGAAGAGGTGGTGAAGACTCAAGTGATCTGTCCTAAGTGTGAATCTCCATCCAAGGATAAAATGTCTCCATCTAACCAAAGCATGCACAAATGCCGCAAGCTCAAGATCATGGGTAGGATAATTAAGCTCATGATCCTTGAGTTTGTGAGACTCAAAAGCTACAACCCTACCATCCTACATCAACACACCTCCAAGCCCTGCTAAATAAGCATCTGTGAAAAAAAAGAACTCACCCTGTGGATCCGACATTACAAGAATGGGTCCTGTAGTGAGGCACTCCTTTAGTTTCCCGAAGGCCTACTCGCATCTGTCCATTGTTGGTCGTCAAAAATGACTTCAAGAAGAGCAACACGGTGGACAAGAAGTCCCTCCTCTTTAATGGGAGAGGTTCCCTTACTCGAAATGAACCTATTTACACATATACAAAGCATGATTTTACTATGGAACTTGGATATTATGAAAGTGTTTTCTAAAATTTCATCAATCACAAAAGGACTAAGGAATGAAAATGCGAGAACGAGTAGAAAGGCACAATTCAAATATATAGATGACAGAGTAATTCCTTATGCATGCGAGGGTACAAAAATTGGAATAAGATCATTTGTATCACATTAAAAATTTGAAAAGACACAAAGTTCGTAAATAACATCTGCAAGAATACAAAGCTTCTCGATAATACGTAAAAATGATCTAACAGATTAAATGAAAAGCTTGAGAATAAAGGAAACCGGATAGACAAAGAATGAAAAAAAATCCTTTTCTATTTATTTCTTTATGATTTATTTACACTTTCAAAAATAAGCCAAGTTCTTCCTCCTTCAAAATGGCAAGGAGAGGCCATTATATAGTTTACAAATTAGTTACTCTTGGTAACTACTTCTTTTAACTAATGTTTAGTTAAAGGGATGCTAATCGCAATACCCCAACTAATTACAACAAATCCAAGAGGAAAAGGAGGAAGAAAAGAGAAGAATTAGGAGAAGAAGACAGGTGCTCATGACTGGGAGGGACCCACCGACTTTAAGATCCGCTGTCTGAATCTCTTCAATGCCTCTGCTATGTCTCTACCTCGTGGGACTGATGTGTTGGCAGTAGACTGAGTCCAAAATCCAAGGCACTTCTCCATTTCTTTGTCGAACTCGACATGAGTATGATAATCTTTATTTGCTTCTTCTATGGCAGATTGAAGAGAGCAGATCTCCTTCATTTTTTCTTTGGAAATGGAACTCTCCTTGAATAGATCACCTTTGAAAAAAGCTCTGAATTGAGCTTTGATTTCTTGTAAAGACAGAGGCACACCAGAAGTTTCATAATGAAGATGGTGATGTATATCTTTGAAGGCAGATATAACTAGTGTTTTGAAGGCCTCACCCTTTTGCCAGCTATCCTTTAACTCTCCCAAAGCCTCCTCCAACACCTTGATTTTCCATTTCATGCTGTAGACCCAGGACTTTGACAAATTATCCTTTGCATCCTCGAAGACCTTGTTTTCCATCAAAATATTTTCATCTGTTTGTCCCATTAGACGGAGGTCTACTATGCAGCTACCCCAAAGTTTAAGTTCTTTATCAATGCTCCCAATAGTGGAGGAGAGCTTCTATTTCAAATTACTCACCTTCCCGTGGAGTTTGAAGGCTTCATCAATGAATTTCAATCCTGAAAAAAGCATATCATCCACCATGGCCTCCATAGCCCTTCCATAGACAGAATACTTACGCATGTCTTTGATACGCTGCACTTCATCCTGGCTCAGAATTACAGGTGGTGGAAGAGTAGTCAATGGGATAGGATCCAAAACTTTATCCTTGGACAACAGGGATTTGATGAAACTTGTAAGAATCTGGGCTTGTTCCTTCAACTATTCTATGGTTTTCTACCCTTTCTCTACCCTCACAATGACTCTGGTGACTGTTTCCTGAAGATTGTGGATCTCACCTTCAGGGGTGGACTCTCCCATGGGAATTCTCGAGCTCTAGATTGGATGCTTACAAATATTGCTCGCTTGTCTCGCCTTTTGGCTTAGCTATCTTCAAGAATTGTTGACCTTAAGCATCAGACACTATCCTGGAGGTAATTATGGCTTTTTTGGTGTGAGTAGGATGAGTAGTGCCTAATAAGGCTGCCACAACATCAAAATTGGGTCCTGAGATCCGGGAGGAAGACTTTCTCTTCCTACTGTCAACAAGAGGCTGCACCCATGCAAAAGAGGAGGAGGAAGAAGAAGGTGGGGCAAGAGGGCCAAGAGACAGAGAACTCATGGCACCCAAGGTTTGTACTGCTGTTGCCTCTAATTGAGATATAAGTGGGGTGCTTGTGGCTTCTGATACAGAGGGGTCACTGGCACCCGGAAGCTCAGTGCTTTGGACCTCCTTTTCTTTATCCATGGGGGCTTCTGGAGCGCTTGTAGATACAGGAACTTCACTCTCTTCACTTTCACTGAGAACAATGATGTTCTCTGGGCCTGAGGACAACTCAGTATGCTTCCTTAGGAGATCTTCCTCCACAAGCTCCTTCTTGACTTCTCTGATTTTCTTTTGATATACCTAGGTGGACGAGGAAGGAGTGGAGGCGTGAGGTCCTTGAGTTGACAAGGTAGGAGGGGTCTGCACGTGCTTCGATCAGGTGTTAAAGCTTCCGATCTAGGTGTTAAAGCTCACGAACTTTCTTATCAAACCAGATCTTGGTCCTCACTAAGACCGGGGCTAGGATTTCAGCCAAATCATCTTTTTCCTTTTTAAACCAATCCAAGTCTTCCAAGGGGGTGTGTTTGACCACGTTGTCATACTCATATGAGTATAGGTTAGAATTATCATCCTGGAGCCCTTCAGGAACTTGGTATAGGTTAAGCTCTTGGATTAATTGAAGGGAAAACCTGCCATAATGTCTTCTTCTCGCTTCAAAATCATCAGCACAGTCAGCCCAATAGTCCTCTGTGTCTGCCCTATGATGATAAGTGATCTTGATGTTCTGCTTACATAAAATTCTTCAAGTCAAAACAAGTTCTTGGCTTGAAGAAATGGACAGTAATGGGAGCTAGGGCTCTTTCTATATTTTGTGCATCCAGGGCTGTTTTGCAGGTGTAGTTTCCCAAGATGATAGGGAAGTGTAGGCCAGTGATTTTCTTATCCCTGCAGGTTCTGTGTAACTTATCCAGCTACCTGCATACTTCTATTAAGGCCATTTTGTCATTGCAGAACATAGGAAGCTTGAGAGGAGTGCTCTCATAGCCTGCAAGCCTTATATAGGAAAATTTCCTAAATTGGATGAAGTAGGCACCGTAATGCGCTATCAGACTCATAGCTTCATCAGAAAATCTCCTCGCCATGTCACTTTCTAGGAGCCTGACAATGTACATGGTGAAAGCATCATTCACCCTCCTGAAATTGTGATTGCTAGTTTCCAAGGTGAATTGAGGGCAGTAGGCATACACAGGGTCACCCTTATGAGCATCAATGTATGAGAACCCAAACCATTGCCTCGATGTTGCTAGGGTATACATCAAGTATGAAGTCATATAGAATTTCTTGGTCTACTGTACATTGGACAACTACTCTGCTAGGTTCATACTAATGATCTCTGCCCAATTGATATTCTGAGTTCCTTCGCACACCATATTGATAAGCGGGCACATCTAGAAATAGAACTCATTTGCAGAGGGTAAACCCATGACCCGAGCTAGTGGGATTATAAAATCGACAATTCTTCATTGAAATTTTCACGGAAAAGAGTCTTGATGAGACAAGATGCCCCCATCTAAGGGTTTTTAGCTAGGACTTCACCACCGTGCCTTATATTTCTCACTATCTTGATTGAAAAGGGCATGTTCCTGATTCTAAGAAATAACTATAGCATTGTCTATTTCTGGAATCCTTAGTGCAGTGCCAATGGCGGCAGCGTCAAGTTTGGTGATGAGCTCCCCATGCACGTTTGTCAACTCACTCGAGTCAGGGTTGAAATGAGCCCCGCAGGAGAGCACTGTGTCTGCGCATTGCACTGAGATAGGGAATCCACCGGTGAAAGCCAAACCACTGTCATGAATCATCTGCGCCATAGGTGAAGGGTTTGCATCTGTCATTCTTGCCCAAAAATCTCCAAAGTCGAGGTGGTGAACCTCACTGTCCCCGATATCGGGAACGGCAGACTCGAGTGGTGAAATTTCTTCTTGCCCCTGGAATTTAATCTTCATCTTGATAGTAACTTAGAAAGCAAAGCTACAAGCTAGACTTGGGATGGAATTGCAGGGAAAATGGATACGCGCGTAGAAATTTTTGTCACAAGGGTACGAGCAATAGATAGCATGAAAGTAGTGTGCAAAAATGCATAGGGGAGCAGCTCATTATATAGCCGTTTAGGAGAGAGAAAGACAATAAATGTGCATTAAATACACATCTACCAAATTGAAAAGAAAGATATTCAGGTAGAGCGGGAAAAATTAGCATGAATGGCACTTGGTTCATTTGGGACACAAGGGACGTGAAATCGTGAAGTACGTAGTTTCGGCCGATTTGGGTGATGTGGGGAAAGACGCACAAATGGTTTTGGGACATGTGGTATGAAAGTACATGAAATACGTGATTCGGCCGAATCGGATGAAAAGGAACAACGGGTCCAAGTGCACTTGGGACACTTGGGACGAAGTTCGACAGGTCCGAAAAGAACGGACTTCGGGTAAACCGGCCTATCGGGGAACAGAGAGCCCGAATGAACCTGGGACATGCGGGAAAAAAATGTCTGACAGCCCCAAAATCACACAAAATGACCCAAAAACGTAGATTTTCCCAATTTCTTGACTTTTCACATTACCAAGATAACAGAAAAGACATTTAACTTCAAAAAAATTTAATTTTCAACTTCTCAAAAGCAGGGAAATTTTGAGTGGACAACAATGGCTCCTTCTAGGGATGACTTGGCATAAGTTCAAAGAATGAGACAAGCCAAGAATTTAGAAAAACTTGGGGAAGTAGACTAGTACCTTATCCATTGGGCCACGGAGTAAAAAAATGCAATATAGAAGACAACACCCAAGCAACACACAAAAACAAAGGAAGGAAAGGAGAACACACACTATACGAGAATATACAAAGGACTTCCTAATCACCTATGACTTAAACAATTTCAGGTACTACCCACTATAAGGAAGTGGGAGAGAAGAACAATCCATATAATCAAGGTAAAAAGAATTCTCACCAGTAAAGTGCCTGATCTTGAAAGGTCCGAGCTAAAGGGAATCAAACTTGCCATGGCTGCCACGAGGTTCATGCCTTTTATCCCACAATAAAACAATGTCTCCAATTTTGAAATCTCTGAACCTAGCCTTTTTATCAAATAAGACCTTTACTTTCTGTTGGTGGGCAGATATCCTATCAGCAACTTTCAATCTATCCTCATTCAATTTGTGGAGATACATGATTCTCTTATCCAAAGAATCATTGGCGGTATCTTGATGGCCTTCATTAAATGCAAGGCTGGAAGCTCCACTGTGACTGGCAATTGGGCCTCCACTCTATATACTACCTGAAAAGGAGACACCCCAATGGCTCTCTTAGGTGTGATCCTATCTACCCAAAGAGCATCATAGAGTTTCTTGTGCCAGTTCCGTTGGGATTCATTGACTAATTTTCTTATTATGGCCACCAGATTTTTATTTGTTGATTCTTCTTGTCCATTTCCCTGAGGATAGTAATCTGAGGAGTGAGCCAGGGAGATGCCATATCCATAGCAAAAATCCATCATCTCGGTTGAAGAGAAGTTTGAAGCATTATCTGTCACAATCTTGTTTGGCACACCATACCTTACCAAGATGTTTTCTTTGATAAAACTGCATACTACTTCTGAAGTAGTACTCTTTACTGGAATGGCTTCTACCCATTTGGTGAAATAATCTGTGGTGGTTAATACATGAGTATGACCAGCACTAGAAGAGGGATTAAGTGTTCCAATGAAATCCAAACCCCATTGTTGAAAAGGTTCTTCGATTACAACTGGTTTAAGGGGCAAAGAGGCCAACTTAGGTCTACCCACAAAAGTCTGACATGCTTCACATTTATCAACCCACTTTGATGCATCCCTGAACAAGGTAGGCCAGTAATATCCTCCACGAAGAATCTTGTGAGTAGTAACAGTTGATGAGTAGTGCCCTCCACATGCCTGATTATGAAAAGTAGAAAGTAGCTTCTTCTGCTATTCCTTGTCCACACATTTTAAAAATCTCCCATCCAATCCACGCTTAAACAAGGCATTTTCCCACAAAACATATTGGGCTGACCTTAGTTTAACAGCTCTCTTTTCTTTGGTAGTCAAATGAGAGGGGCATTCCCCATAGGTGAGAAAATGTGTGATATCAGCATACCATTCGTCGATTGAGCCAAGAAACAAAACGGTAGGAAGATCAGCCTCATCCTCCAGTAACCCATGTCCATCTCCCTCAGCGATGAGTTCACACAAGCCTTTTCCATGAATGAGCTTAGTTGGTCTGATGTCAATGTCATATTCTTGGACCTTAGCCACCCAGTTCCCTCTCTTGGATCCGAACTCCTGTTGTGTGAGAATGGACTTGATGGTTGTATCTGGTACAAATACTATGGAGTGAGAATTAAGAATGTAAAACGAAACTGCTTGACAACTTTAACTACTACGAAAGCATGTTTCTCCATTATGGTGTATCTTAGCTCATGATTTTTTAGAATGTAGCTCATGAATGCAATTGGGAGTTCATGATCATTAGAATCTTTTTGAGTCAGAACAGCAGCCAGGGTGTTAACTGTGGCATAGCAATAGATAATAAAATCTTTGTTGAAATTTGGACATGCTAAAACAGGAGTCTTAGCAATAGCCTTTTTAATACCCTCAAAAGCCTCTTTCCCTTCAGGAGACCAACCAAACGTCTATTTTCCTTTCATCATTTGAGAGATATTCAAAGTTAGCTCTGCAAAATCAGGGATGAATCTCCTCAGAAAGTTAACCTTACCAAAGAAGGAGTGCACTCCTTTCTTGCTAGTTGGAAGAGGAATTTGCTGAATAGCTTGAACTCACTCAGGATCAATTTTTATACCATCTTTGGAGACAACGTGCCCCAATAATTTCCCCTCCATGACA
Organism: Taxus wallichiana var. yunnanensis; assembly: GCA_018340775.1. Lineage (NCBI taxonomy): Eukaryota > Viridiplantae > Streptophyta > Pinopsida > Cupressales > Taxaceae > Taxus > Taxus wallichiana. The sequence continues at coordinate 261,515,156 of CM031244.1, read as the reverse complement.
CAAAAATATATTTCTTAGGATTTAAAGAGATCCCATGTTCTCTACATTTTAGCAGAACTGTTTCTAGATGCTGGAAATGATCTGCCCTTGCTTTAGAAAATACAGTCAAGTCATCAAGGTATACGACGATACACTTCCCTTTCAGATTTCCAAAGGCCAAGTCCATAGCCCTCTGAAAAGTGGCACTGGCATTAATGAGCCCAAAAGGCATCCTTTTGTAAGCAAAGGTACCCCAAGGAGTAGTAAAATCTGTTTTGTGTTGATCTACGGTATTAACTTCTACCTGGTTATATCCTGAGAATCCATCAAGCATAGACAACATTTCGGACCCCGTTACTACTTGCAAGACCTGATCCATCATGGGTAAAGGATAGTTGTCCTTTAAAGAAGCTTGATTCAGATTCCTAAAATCAACACAGATGCGAATCTCACCATTTTTCTTCCTCATAGGCACAATATTGGCAATCCATGTTGAATGGTGAATAGTAAAAATGATTTTGGCTTTTAATAACTTCTGTATTTCCTGAAAAATTGTGTCAGCTATCTTAGGATTGTATTGCCTCTTCTTCTATTTAAAAGGCTTAATTCCAGGTTTGAGAGGGATAAAATGCTGCATCTCCTTTGGTTGAAAGACTTTTAAGTCTTCATAGGAATAAGAAAGGACATCTTTATACTTTTTCAAAAGACTAACTACCTTCTTATTTTCTTCTGGTGTGCAACATTTTCCAATGTTCACGAGTTTAGGATCAGTAGAACTCCCAATATTAATTTTTTCATATTCAACTGATTGTTGAGGTCTAGTAGAAGCTTTAAACTTTACATACCTGTCATGTTTTTCAAACAGTTCTTCTAAACTCACCAATCCTTTTGGAATCTTGTTTCCTTTGAGTTTGATACATCCATCCTGATCCGCTTCTTCTTATTTAATGGATTATTTGTCAAAGGGCACACTTTCACGAGGTAAATTATCGCTTCCTTCAAAGTACAATTGTTCAAAATTATCCTTGAGTTCTAAGAAAGAAAGCAAGTGTTGATCATCATTGAAAACTTGCTAGTTACTTGTATTATCAGGTACACTGGGTCTATGGATCATCTCGATGGTGAACTTATCTTGAGAAAAGTTAGGATGAGGTATAAGCAGTGACCCTGAGACTGCTAGTGAATAAACCCTGGTATTCTCTTCCCTAGGCATTGCTTCGATGGAGAAAGCATCAAGAAATTCAATGGAGTCCCAAACCTGATTCCTGTAATGTTTCAACCTTCTATTCTTTACCTGGAAGAGGTTCCTAACTTGCTTGACAATCAACTCCGCATCCCCACAAGCTAGAAGATTCTTCAAACCTTGTTCTTTTGCCACTTGGAGTCCAAGAATGAGAGCTTCATACTCTGTTCTATTATTGGTATTTTCAAATTGCAAATTGAATGAGAAAGGATGAATTCTTCCTTCGGGCGACACCAATATGACACCAGCTCTAGAACCAGCTGAAGAAAAACTTCCATCAAACTCTAATATCCAAACACCATTAGGATCTTTAGGTGACACTTTTGGGAGTTGTATTTCTTCTGGAGACATAATCATGTAGTTGCTATGCCCCATATCCTCATAGAGTATTTGTGCTTTGGGATCATCTATTTTTTGTACAATATACTCAAACTGCTTCTCAGGCCGCAATTTCTTCATTTACCCTTTAATATGTATGAGGGCATGTGACCAATCCATTTGAATTTCTCCACCCACATCCTTACAAAAATTTCTGCTTAGCATCCCATATGAAGGAGGAATATCTGCTACTAGGATAGTAGCCAAAACTTTCTTCTCAGGCAAAGTAGCAAAAGCCACTTGTGCATCCTTAATCCTTCCGACCAGGGGCACTTCCTTACTCTCCATGGAATAACAAGATCCGTAAGTGCGTGTGAGAGTCAAGCCTAAGGCATGAGCTACTTTGGCAGGCATTACATTGTCTGATGCTCTTGAGTCTATGATGCAATTACTGAGCCTATGGCCAGCTATAAGGAGTGTTACATAGAATGGTTTGATTTTTCATTGGGTGAGGTGACAGCGGTTACCAGATTAGGCTGTGGTGCAGAAGAAGGAGTGGGTAAGAGGCCTTTAGAGGTAGTTTTAGAATGAGAATTGACAAAGTGAATCATTTTAGAAAAATCCTTGGGATGGGTTTGATAATATTCAGCCTCTGAGATTTGAACCTTAGTCTTTCTTAGGTGATCAATAATATCGAAAGACCCAGAAGTGGACGGTTTATCATCACTTGGGATCCTAGGCTTATCAATTTTAGGAGGAAAAGAAGTAAATTTAGTAGCAAAATTGACAGGACTCACCTTTGGTGCGGATGAAATGGGGATAGGAGATCCTCTTTTTGCAATTACAGGGATAGTTGTCACTGCTCCTTATTTTTTTGTGGGCTACATCACTTTCTCCCTCGATTTGTATGCTCTCTCGAGTCATGACAGCATATGATTCGCTATTCATGTCTGCTACTACTTCATCATAATCATATCCTTCATCAACGACTTCAGTGGTGAAGAAATTAACTCGAGATCCCTCAAGTTCATTTGTTTCATCATCAACCTCTTCAACAAATTCCTCACAATCTTCATTAACCTCCTCATCCTCTGGTTCTTCAACTTCACAGGTTGCATTGACGGGAACTTTAATAGGAGGTCCTTCAAGTGCTAGCCTTGTTTGAGAAGTAGGCAAATGATTTCTGGGCTGAAAATTCCTCCTTGAAATGTCTGCATGCATAGGGAGTATGTTGAGTCAATTGTTTCTTAATGGGGATGAGATCATTTGCAAGTTTTTGTACCAATGGATCAGTATTAGGTCTAGGAGTGGAAGAGGAGGAAGAAGAAGACTTAGATTTAGAAGGGTCTCTCCTCAACTTTCCTGACATGATTAAATCATCTTCAACACTAACAACAAGAGTTTGATCCTCGGCCAATGTTGTGAGATTAGCCCTTCTCAGTGCATAACTAACTTCAGGCAATTGGGCGTTTAGGAAGAAGCATTTTTGGATTTGATCTACAGGTTGAGTATTTGGTGGAATTTTGTTAATTAACCTATTGAATCGAGCCAAAAATTCTCTCATGGGCTCTTGTGATTCCTTCTTTATTTGAGAAATTTGGGCTAGCAAAGCATGCACGTCTTCTGCCGGTTTGAAACGGTTTTCAAACCTAGTTCTCATTGTGTTCCAGCTAGTGATAGCTCTGGCCGGAAGGTGATAGAACCAATCAGCAGCATTATCTTGTAAAGTCTCAACAAAAATCCTTATGGAGATGTCTTCATGTTCAACTCCCAGAACTCCACATGCAACTATGAAGGCCGCGATGTGTTCATCAGGATGTACCTTGCCATCACCCTTAAATTTAGGAAAGTTCTTCCGGTTACCTCTGGGTAACTCATGCAAAGGTTGAGGAAGGGCAAGAGGCCCAACACGATGGCCCCAAGGCAATGGTACCACCATTCTTGGAAAAATGGCTTGAAGAGGAACTGAAACACCAACAAGAATCAGAGCTCGAAGATTAGGACTGATTTTCTCTGAAGGAATACCACCCATAGGGATTCTATCTTTGACAGGAGGAGTGCTTGTTGAACGAGCCTTTCTATTTCTTCTTGTTGAAGGAAAAGGAAAACCCTGCTGTTCCAAAAGCTGAAACTAAGAATATTCAATACCAAGGGCCCTTCTCCCTCGAGTAAAATGTGGAGTCTCCAGATCAAAAGATGATCGATAAATTATTATAGAACTGGAATATGATTCCCCAGTGGAGTCACCAAAAACTGTTGGTCATCAAAAGGACTTCAAGAAGAGCAATAGTCAGGGGACAAGAAGTCCCTCCTCTTTAATGGGAGAGGTTCCCTTATTCAGAAATGAACCTATTTACACATATGCAAAGCGTGATTTTATTATGGAGCTTGGCTATTATGAAAGTGTTTTCTAAAAGGTCATCAATCACAAAAGGACTGAAGAATGAAAATGTGAGAACGAGAAGAAAGGCACCATTAAAATTATAGATGACAGAGTAATTCCTTATGCATGCGAGGGTACAGTGAATTGGAATAAGATCATTTGTATCACATTAATAAGATGAAATTTGAAAAGACACAAAGTTCTGTAAATAACATCTGCAAGAATACAAAGCTTCTCAGCATAATACAGACAAATGATCTAACAAGATTAAATGAAAAGCTTGAGAATAAAGGAAACCAGATAGAAAAAGAATGAAAAATCCTTCTGTATTGATTTCTTTATGATTTATTTACACTTTCAAAAATAAGCCAAGTTCTTCCTCCATCAAAATGGTAAGGAGAGGCCATTATATAGTTTACAAATTAGTTACTCTTGGTAACTACTTCTTTAAACTAATGTTTAGTTAAAGGGTTGCTAATCGCAATACCCCAACTAATTACAACAAATCCAAGAGGAAAAGGAGGAAGAAAAGAGAAGAATTAGGAGAAGAAGACAGGTGCTCATAACTGGGAGGGACCCACCGACTTTAAGATCCGCTGTCTGAATCTCTTCAACGCCTCTGCTATGTCTCTGCCTCATGGGACTGATGTGTTGGCAGTAGACTGAGTCCAAAATCCAAGGCACTTCTCCATTTCTTTGTCGAACTCAACATGAGTATGATAATCTTTATTTGCTTCTTCTATGGCAGATTGAAGAGAACAGATCTCCTTCATTTTTTCTTGGAAATGGAAATATCCTTGAATAGATCACCTTTGACAAAAGCTCGAATTGAGCTTTGATTTCTTGTAAAAAGAGAGGCACACCAGAGTTTCATCATGAAGATGTCAATGTATATCTTTAAAGGCAGATATAACTAGTGTTTTGAAGGCCTCACCCTTTTGCCAGCTATTCTTTAACTCTCCCAAAGCCTCCTCCAACACCTTGATTTTCCATTCCACGTTGTAGACCCAGGACTTTGACAAATTATCCTTTGCATCCTCGAAGACCTTGCTTGCCATCAAAATATTTTCATCTATTTGTCCCATTAGATGGAGGTCTACTATGCAACTGCCCCAAAGTTTAAGTTCTTTATCAATGCTCCCAATAGTGGAGGAGAGCTTCTGTTGCAAATTACTCACCTTCCCGTGGAGTTTGAAGGCTTCATCAATGAAGTTCAATCCTGCAACAAGCATATCATCCACCATGGCCTCCATAGCCCTTCCATAGATAGAATACTTGTGCATGTCTTTGATACTCTGCACTTCATCCTGGCTCAGAATTACAGGTGGTGGAAGAGTAGTCAATGGGGTAGGATCCAAAACTTTATCCTTGGACAACGCGGGATTTGATGAAACTTGTAAGAATCTGGGCTTGTTCCTCCAACTATTCTATGGTTTGCTGCCCTTTCTCTACCCTCCCAATGACTCTGGTGACTGTTTCCTGAAGATTGTGGATCTCACCTTCAGGGGTGGACTCTCCCATGGGAATTCTCGAGAGCTCCAGTTGGATGCTTGCAAATCTTGCTCTGGCTTGTCTACCTTAGGCTTGGCTATCTCTAGGAATTGTTGGCCTTGAGCATCAGACACTATCCTAGAGGTAATTCTGGATTTTTTGGCGTGAGTAGGAGGAGTAGTGCCTAATAAGGCTGCCACAACATCAAAATTTGGTCCTGAGATCTAGGAGGAAGACTTTCTCTTCCTACTGTCAACAAGAGGCTGCACCCATGTAAAAGAGGAGGAGGAAGAAGAAGGTGGGGCAAGAGGGCCAAGAGACAGAGAACTCATGGCACCCAAGGTTTGTACTTTGTTGTTGCCTCTAATTGAGATATAAGTGGGGCACTTGTGGCTTCTGATACAGAGGGGTCACTGGCACCGGAAGCTCAGTGCTTTGGACCTCTTTTTCTTTATCCATGGGGGCTTCTGGAGTGCTTGTAGATACAGGCACTTCACTCTCTTCACTTTCACTGAGAACAATGATGTTCTCTGGGCCTGAGGACAACTCAGTATGCTTCCTTAGGGGATCTTCCTCCACAGGCTCCTTCTTGACTTCTCTGACTTTCTTTTGATATACCTGGGTGGACGAGGAAGGAGTGGAGACTGTAGGTCCTTGAGTTGACGAGGTAGGAGGGGTCTACATAGGTGCTTCCGATCTGGGTGTTAAAGCTTCCCTCCTTGGTGTTGAAGCATCCTTGGAGGAGGATTCCCCTGAGTGCCTCCTAAGCTCATGGACTTTCTTATCAAACCAGATCTTGGTCCTCACTAAGACCGGGGCTAGGATTTCAGCCAAATCATCTTTTTCCTTTTTAAACCAATCCAAGTCTTCCAAGGGGGTGTGTTTGACCACGTTGTCATACTCATATGAGTACAGGTCAGAATTATCATCCTGGAGCCCTTCAGGAACTTGGTACAGGTTAAGCTCTTGGATTAATTGAAGGGAAAACCTGCCATAATGTCTTCTTCTCGCTTCAAAATCATCAGCACAGTCAGCCCAATAGTCCTCTGTGTCTGCCCTATGATGATAAGTGATCTTGATGTTCTGCTCAATAAACTTCTTCAAGTCAAAACAAGTTCTTGGCTTGAAGAAATGGACAGTAATGGGAGCTAGGGATCTTTCTATATTTTGTGCATCTAGGGCTGTTTTGCAGGTGTAGTTTCCCAAGATGATAGGGAAGTGTAGGCCAGTGATTTTCTTATCCCTGCAGGTTCTGTGCAACTTATCCAGTTGCCTGCATACTTCTATTAAGGCCATTTTGTCATTGCAGAACATAGGAAGCTTGAGAGGAGTGCTCTCATAGCCTGCAAGCCTTATATAGGAAAATTTCCTAAATTGGATGAAGTAGGCACCATAATGCGCTATCAGACTCATAGCTTCATCAGAAAATTTCTTCACTCTAGGAGCCTAATAATGTACATGGTGAAAGCATCATTCACCCTCCTGAAATTACGATTGCTAGTTTCCAAGGTGAATTGAGGGCAGTAGGCATACACAGGGTCACCCTTATGAGCATCAATGTATGAGAACCCAAACCATTGCCTCGATGCTGCTAGGGTATACATCAAGTATGAAGTCATATAGAATTTCTTGGTCTGTTGTACATTGGACAACTACTCTGCTAGGTTCATACTAATGATCTCTGCCCAATTGATATTCTGAGTTCCTTCACACACCATATTGATAAGCGGGCACATCTAGAAATGGAACTCATTTGTAGAGGGTAAACCCATGACCCGAGCCAGTAGGATTATAAAATCTGATAATTCTTCATTGAAATCTGCATGAAAAAGAGTCTTAGATAGACGAGATGCCCCCTTCTTAGGGTTTTTCAGCTAGGACTTCACCACCCGTGCCTTATATTTCTCACTGTCTTGATCGAAAAGGGCCTGTGCCTGATTATGAGAAATAACTATAGCATTGTCCATTTCTAGAATCCTTAATACAGTGCCAATGGCGGTAGCATCAAGTCTTGCGATGAGCTCCCCATGCACATTTTTCAACTCACTCGAGTCAGGGTTGAAATGAGCCCCACAGGAGAGCACTGTGTCTGCGCATTGCACTAAGATAGGGAATCCACCGGTGAAATCCAAACCACTATCATGAATCATCTGTGCCATTGGTGAAGGGTTCGTGTTTATCATTCTTGCCCAAAAATCTCCAAAGTTGAGGTGGCGAACCTCACTGTCCCCGATATCGAGAATGGCAGAATCGAGTGGTGAAATTTGTTCTTGCCCATGGAATTTAATCTTCATTTTAATAGTAACTTAGAGAGAAATGTTGCAGGCTAGACTTGGGATGGAATTGCAGGGGGAATGGATACGCGCACAGAAATTTTGGTTGTAAGGGTACGAGCAATAGATAGCATGAAAGCAGTATGCAAAAATGCATAGGGGAGGAGCTCATTATATAGCCATTTAGGAGAGAGAAAGACAATAAATGCACATTAAATACACATCTACCAAATTGAAAATCAAGATATTCGGGTAGAGAGGGAAAAATTAGCACAAATGGCACTTGGTTCATTTGGGACACAAGGGACGTGAAAGCACGAAGTACGTGATTCGGCTAATTCGAGCGATGTGGGGAAAATACACGCAAATGTTTTTGGGACATGCGGACAAAAAGTTCCAATGGGTCCGAAAAGAATAGACTTGAGTAAACGGGTTGATGAGGAAACAAAGAGCCCGAATGAACCTGGGACACGCGTGGCAAAAATGTCTGACAGGCCCGAAAATCACACAAAATGACCCAAAAAACATATATTTTCCCAATTTCTTGACTTTTCACATTACTAGGACAACAGAAAAGACATTAAACTTCAAAAAATTTAATTTTCAACTTCTCAAAATTAGGGAAATTTTGAGTGGACAACATCCATCCAAAAACTTCTTCCCTTTCCTCCGAAGGGAAGTGATAGGGTCTTGTAATCGAGAAAGAAGTCCTGAAAAAATCTCTAGTAGCATCTTGATAATCCCATGAAACCACGTACCTCGGTCACTATCTTTGGTGTTGGCCAATCCATAATGGCTATAATCTTGGAAGGATCAACTAGATACCTTCCGAAAATGATATGACCCAAGTACTATACCTCTCACTAAAAGAAAGCACACTTCTCCAAGTTCCCATAAAGCTTCTACTTACAAAGACACTCGAAGATCCTATTGAAGGTGCCCTCGTGCTCCTCATGCATATGTGAGTATATCAAAATTTCATCAAGGAAGATGAACATGAAGCGATCTAAGAAGGTCCTTAATACCCCATTCATCGAGTAATAAACACTACAGGGGCATTCATCAAACCAAAAGGCACCACTTTGTGAACTCGGTGCCCATACCTCATACGGAAAGTGGTCTTATGAATGTCAACCTCTAAAATCCTCAACTAATGGTAGCGAGTTAAGATCAATCTTAAAGAAAACTATGGCTCCCTTCATCTAATCAAACAAGTCATCAATGTGGGGAAGAGGATAACGATTCTTGATCGTTGCCTTGTTCAACTGGCGATAATCAATACACAACCACAATGATCCATCCTTATTCTTCATGAAGATCACCGGTGCACCCCAAGGGGATACACTACGATAGATAAGGCCCTTCTTTAAAAGGCCCTCAAGGTGCAACTTGAGCTCATAGAGCTCTAAGGTGGTCATCCGATAAGGTGCCCGTGAGATAGGCTCTGCTCCAAGGACTAGATCTATATGAAAATCAATCTCACGTGGGGGTGGCATCCCTGGTAGCTCCCCTAGAAATACATCAAAAAAATATCTCAAGATGGGATGATCATCTAGTGATGATCCACTAGACCCATCCTTTGATCTATCATTGTTATCCAAAATTCATCCCGCCAGAGGTAATTTTGATAGCATGCATCAGATTCTTTAAGTCCTGGCAAGTAGATTGATTCAAGGCCCAAAATCATGTTTCTGGGGTCCCCTCGGCTTCTTTCTAACTCTTCTGTCCAAGAAGAAAACCCAGCAAGTTCTAAAAATGTGAAAAATTTACAAAAGCCAAGCTTGTGCCAAAATACAGAGAAAATCAGCTAAGTCCTAGTCCAGGCGGTCCGCGGGATAGTTGGGACGTCGGGCGCGAATCGACCGAAAATCCTCCAAGCGGTCTAAGCGACACTTGGGACCGAGTTGGGACATCAAGATGTGCGGGATGCAAAAGTGAATCGGCCAAAGGAGGAAAAAATTTCCTAAGTCTTGTTTCGCTCGGTTTGGGACAGTTGGAACAAAAGTACGCGGGATGCGGATCAGCCGGTTTGGCACAAGTCAGTCCATTTCAAGCGGTTCGGAGGTATTTTTCCCATACAATTCGGGACATCTGGGCCAAAAGTATGCGGAGGATGCGAACCAGCCGGTTTGGCTGAAACAAGAGACTTTCATCTAAGGCAAACAGGACATCCGGGCCAAAAATATGCGAGAGGGCGTGAAAAGCCGAAGGAGCCGAGAGTGAATGGAATCTCACCACGTGTCTTCACCTTAAAGAGGGACAAGGAAGTCCATTTCGGGCGGTTCGAGAGAATTTTATCCCGTGCATTTGGGATAGCCGAGCCAAAGGTACGCGAGGGACGCGTCGGTGTGAAAAGGTGAAATGGCTAAAAAGTGACAAGGAGGCTGCGGATGAATCGGAGAAATGCCACATGTCGGGGGAAATGACTTGAAGAATCTGCTAATTGTTGACCAAAAATTTCAAAGGGCAAGGTTTGAAGGGTCGACCCAGCCAATAGACAAGACACGTGTCCCAAAAGGTGAGGGGAGTTCGAGCCAAGGAAATACTTAGGAAAATTTGACAAGTCTTGGGCAAAAAATTAAAAGACAAGGATGACCCCGCGCCTGTCCTCCGGCCAAATCACACCACGCGTCCCAGTGGCGGGTGCGGGGAAAAAATGGAGAATTTTCCAAAGTTATAAAAGTCAAAATTTTCAAAGGAAGACCAGGCGGAAAGGGAAGGAGAGAGAATTTCTCATCCAATCGAGCCCAACATGTGTCATCCAAGTGGTAGAGCGCGGGAAAAAATTCAAAATCCATTTTGGCCTTTTTTTTGCCCTAAATCTTCAGATCGCCATATCTTTCGATCCAGAGCTCGGATTCTCACGTTCTTTATATCAATGGAAAGCTGACAAAATTCTCTGCATGATTCTGGGGTCAATATTGCATTTTGGTTTAGTTTGGAGAGATAAAATCAAGAAATGTCTCTAACACGTGGTAATAGACAGAAGTGATGTTTTAACAACCAGCTTTAATATAACAGACAGTGTCATTGCTTTCTCTGCTAGACAGTCCACCATTTTGCTAGGGTTCTCACCTGCTGCCATAATGAGATAAACTAAATGTGACCTAGAAGTGATTGGGGTAGATCTAACTTTCCTCTCTCTTCCCTCTCTCATTCTTCCCATATATTGAAAAGAGGGGCTTCTTTCTAAGGGTTGTTGTTGAACATTTCATGGTGGTTCATCTTTTGGGTGCCCTCCTTCTTTTCTTCTCCGGGGTTGAAAATGGAGTTCGAACCTCCTCCCCTACTCTATAACGGCATTTTTTTCCTCTTACTATTGAAATGATGTTCTATGCAAACTTCTGGAGCAACAAAAAATGTGTTTTGTGATGCATCTGTCCATCCCTGCTTGTTTTTTGCTTGTTCTCTTCTTGCCTCTCTTCATTGCAGGTACTTGTGCACGTTCTAACGTTCATTACAGTGCCGGAGCTATGATCATGGAGTTTTGGGACATTTTCTATGTGAAATCTATCCTTGGGCCTGTGATGCATCTGTCCATCCTTCCCATTGCTCACCTCTCTTTGTTCCATGGTAGTTTTGATAGATGTTCAACATTCTCCTTCTCTGGTGTATCACCGTTTTAGTGTAGGCTTTTTTTTCTTTTCTCTTCTCTCTCTCTCCCTGTCTCCTTGGTGGTTAGATTAGGATTATATTAGCTTGCCTGCACTAGAATAGCTTGTGGTAGGTAGTTTAGGAGCAGGAACCAACCTTCTCTAGAGAGTCCTTTCTCATATTTGCAAGTCCCACACTTGGAGAAAGGATTCAATGTTGTGCAATCACACTGGATGCTTCGAATGATCAAACTAGAAATCTGATCAGCATCCAGGGGTGCTGTGATTTTGCATCAACAATCACTAACTATAACAACATACATCTAACAACCCCATCATGCACACCGCTTAAGCTTTACAAAGCAGAAATGGTGTGAATAGAAACGGGTATCCTGACCCACAAGATCATCGACTCAACTCCTACATCATCCGCACAAGCTATAGTCTTGTGATAACAATTCATCCCGGCCCTGTGTGCGAACCAATCCATACCCAAAATGACTCCATACGATCCCAAAGAAAGAATACGGAGATCTGAGGTAGTGGTGAAAGGTCCCAAATCCACTACACACTCCTTAACTAAGGATTCCATAGAGATCTTGGCTCTAGAAGCCATCTTGACATCCCAACTAAGACCTTGCCTAACTACCACCAGCCTACATCACTCTACTAAAGATGGTGCAATGAAATAATCAGAAGAACCAGAATCAAACAATACAGAGGTAGAAATATCAGCAATGCTACATGTGGTCTCAATGACTATGCTCGTGCTTTACTACGGCAGCTTAACCACTGCATAGATCCTGTGGGTACGTCCCATGTCACCAAATGTTGGATCTGAAACTAGTGCCTTACCCCCTAGCTTCTTAACCACCGCATAGATCCCGTGGGTATGTCCCATGTCACCAAATGTTGGATATGAAACTAGTGCCTTACCCCTATTAGGGTTCTAAGGAGAATAACTCAAGAAATGTCTAGCTACTCCACATCCAAAACAACCACCTGATCCTCTCCAAGGAACAATACCTCTAGTAGGTGCCCTAGAAGCCTATGGCATGGATCTTGATGATCCGGCTACGCCTGTTGTGGCCTCTACTCATGAGATCTTACTGACTGAGCTCTAGGTCCACCTTGTGTCCTGATGGGACCCCTAGGAGGAGGCCCCATGCTCCGACCTCTCTGTGCATCAGCTCTTTGTGGAGGTCTATAAGATGGATGGGACTGCTACTACTGCTACTTGATGACCGAAAGGATGACTATGAGGAAGGTTGACCACCATGAGGAAGAGGTACTAAACCTCTCGCTCTATCATCCTAAATCATTGAATGCAGCTCTTGACTTGGTCACTAGCCTACCGGGTTTTACCTCGAGTCTCCCGTGAAATATAGGCCTTGTCAATGGTCTCTACTAAAGTCTGTGGATAGTGAATCCGCATTACACCTCCAATATCTAAATTCAGGCCCCGAGATGAACCTCGTTAATCTATACCGGTCATCCTCCATATACTCTTCATACTGAAGTAGATCTAGAAATCTACTCTCATACTCTGCTACTAAAAGAGAAGCCTATTGGAGGTCATGGAACTCATCAATCCTCTGCTGGATGAACCTCTATGATAAATACCTACTCTTGAATCTCTCCTAAAAAAGCTCCTAGGTCACTATATCTGAATCTACATGGAGCTTCTTCTCCTCTATCCTCCACCATACTCCTGCTCCATCCCTCAGTAGATGGATTGTAACACGAGCTCTCATGTTGTTAAAACAAGGACAAAGCTTGAAGCAAATGCTCAAGCTCACTAGCTAGGCCTCTTCCTTAAATCCACCTGTCTCACTTGAGTAGTGTGAGGGCTTAAGCTTTAGGATGTCCCTGATGTGATCCGCTTCTGAGGTCTGTCGGCCTCTAGGTCTCTCTACTCACTCAACCCTAAGCCTACTTCTCTGAGACCTCTCTCTACGCTTTGGAACTCCATCACCCTGTCTCGTAGGTGGTGACTTTTCTCATACTAACTCCACATGGGAGTTCTTTCCCCTATGCTCTTTGATATATCGAGTAGATACCTAACCCTTGATAGAAGGAGCTCCATCATGGCTAGTTGTCTACCCTCCACCTAATCCTCCACGTAGAGTGGCATTAACATCCTAAAGGGTCTATAAAATCTGAGGTAGAATGGCTACTACACCTTGATCTGTTGGTGGAGGTGATGGTGGTGGTGGCGATGGTGAGTTTGAGTCTCTACGAAGGTTTCTCTCACTCTATCCGAGCTCCCGCATAGACCAAAGTGAGAGTTAGTTCATTTTGCTAAGTTATACAACTTCCATGTTTACTAAAACATACAAATTCTTGCTAAGTTGTTTTCTAGATTTACAAGTGTACTAGGTTTAAGTTTTCATGTCTCAAGTTTTCTAGTGTGCCCAATGGTCTAAGCCTTTGAACCACTACTTTGATACCAAATGCAAAGTGCTGTTTAAACAACCACCTAAGACCAAAGAAACAACCTAGGGTTAGCTAGAAAATTATAGGATAATTTTTTTATTAGAAGTGTCCACAACCAAGTTATAAGACAACAATTTGCCACTGACAAGTTCTGAAACAAAACCCATTTACCAAAACACAAATTTCCTTTATTTACTTATATCAAGTTCACAAGGTTCAAATTTTAGGGTTAGATGTTTTAGTTAGTTTCAGAGAGAAATCTACCCCCATACCCACTCTCTAACAGGCTCATAGTTTCAACTATATTTTTCTCATAACTAACACTTCATAAATTTCCCCAAACCATTCCCAATGGATAGGAAATTTTATCACCTTTGTGGTGATATAAATAGGTCCTCCTAACTCCTTCGGGAACTCATGATATGGTCTAACATAGTTTTGGGATGAAATTTTCCACAAGGGGACAAATTTCAAGAGGAGGGGAAAACCACTTTGGCGGGTAAATGAGTTGCGGGGCATTTTTTTGGAATTTTTCCCCATGTGGTGTAAAAGAAAAATTTCTCTTGAATCTCCACCGCCACCCCCAAGGTGCCACATGGCACTCTCTGAATGGTCGTGGGTCGGCGGGCGAAATGGAAAATTTTCCAAAATTTTCAAAAATCTCAAAGGACAAAAGTTTGCGCACCTCCGCCGCTGCCTCTTGCAGACACTTGGTAGCCTCTGATTGGATGTGGGCCGACGGAGAAAAATGAAAAAAATTGCCCGAGCCAAATTTTTGAAAATTTTCCTAAGGGCAATTCGACAGGAAATTTTTGGGTTGTGGGCCCACCAGGGAAAATTTTCCTAAATTTTCCCACCAAGGCACAAAAACTTCAAAGTGCCATAACTTGAGCTAGAAAGCTCTGTTTTTTAAAAACGAGGACTTTTAGGAAATATCTTGATGACCTCTTTACACAAGAAACATAAAATGTACATTTTGATAAGTTTTTAAGGGTAAATTTTGTGAAAAGGATCTGTAGGCTTTTGATTTGCGAACTAAAAGTTTTCCAACTTCTCAATTTGATAAATTTTGAACTCCTCCTTTGCTCAACATGTCAAACAAACATGGAGGATTGGTCTAGGGAGGATTTAGAGTGTTTTAGTGAAGTTTATTTGTCCAATTTATTCAAGGTTGTATTTTTTCGGCAATAGACGGGAAAAACAACTTTGTAAGCTTCGAATTGAATTTTATTAAGTTTTGGAGGTTCTTTCTTGACTTTTATAGTGAATTTGAGTTCCTTAGGTATTAATAATTCTAAATTTCAATGTTTCTTATCTTATTATTTGATGTAAGATCGAACTGCTCATTTTTAATACAACATGGATTGCAAGAATGAAGTTTTAAATCAGTGAACTATTTCTTTTTAAGTCTGTATGCCAATTTATCATTTAAAAGTGTGTATAGTTTCTAATTGGTCTCATATATTTTCTTATTAAATCTTATATTCAATTCTAAGTTAGATTACAGTTTAGATTTCAATTCAAATATGCATTTTGCAAAGAATACAACATTGTCTTTCATTTCCACGCACTCTTCCTTTTCCAAATAGAGATCAAACTTGAATAATAATCCAAATCCAATATGCAATACACTTCATGATCAACAATTACATCCTTTCAACTTATCAAGTTCCATTTGTTTTCAAATATAGTACATAAAGTATACAACATTGTTTCTTATTCCTTTCAAAAATAGAAATTTCATGCTCTTGACAAAGAATTTCAAATCCAAGATACATTACCATTTCAAAAACTAATTCCATCCTTTATTCATATTTCAATAATAGTTTTACAACTTATCACTCTTCCAATTTGATTACAAAATACAAAATACAATGCTTATAATATCCTTTACATTTCCTTTCAAAAATAGAGAACAAGTATAATCCTTCTTTTCATTTCTCAATTCAAATTTAACTTCCATCTATAATGCAATAACTTCACATTACCATTATTATACACCTCATCCACTTAAGGTGGGAAAGGTTACATTGAATTTTCTAAAAGAAAGAGATTGACAAACCGTAAATTTCTTCTTTCTCTAAACAAAGAAGATGCTAGTTTCTCCATCATTTCTTTCTTTTATCAAAACAAGAGAGGGGGAAAGGAAATTCTCTCAACCTAACCAAGACATCCAATGAGAAGGAAAATCCATCCTTCCTCATTGGCCCCCGAGAACCCACCATATTGAAATAAGGGATGAGAGACAACTCATGGTAACAATGGCTTCTACAACAACAATAAACATTCTTTTCACATGCATAAAAGAATAAAATACGCAGATCTAAATGAGATAGCAGTTCCCAACTACATTTGAGATTATTCATACAACACATAGGCTTGATCAAGCAAGCCAAAAACAACAAGGACTATGGGTAACTCCTTATGCCTCCCAATTTTGAATTGGTCATCCACCAAAAATCATATCGCCATAAACACATCAAATCCCATAAGCGTTATATCTCCCAACCCGTCTTTATGCCCCCAAATTTTATCCCTTATGCCACCCCAAAGTATGAAATGCAAGCATTTTCTTTTCCAAGGTGGATCCCCAAACTAAAACTCCATCCAAAATAAAAAATGCCATTGGCAATCCCTTATGCCCCCATATGAAATCCCAATATCCTTCTCCTACACCATGCCCTAAGCAATCTACCCAAACATCCAAGAACACAAACACAAACACCATTTAAACATGCATGCAAGAAAAGGAAAACATTTAAAACATAGCTCAAGATACCTAACTCTCCATAATGGAGTTTGTTCGAAGCTCACAAGTTCTCCACAATGTCAAAAAGTAGTCCAAAATAGCAAAGTATAAGCATGCAAAAAGACTCCAAGCTTCCTCCACAACAAGCACCAAATCAGCAACAAAAAAATGCACCGGCAAGAGGAAAATAACAAAGTTTCAATAACCTCAAATGAGCAAGAAGGTTTGAATTTAAAGGAGAGGGAAGAGGAGAGGATGATGTGGATCCTTATAGGATGCCACATCATTCTTCCTCAACTCCAAGAGGAAATTCAACATCCTCAACAAAACACAATAAATAAAAATGACAAAATGACTTACACACTCCAAAATGACCCATACTTCAAAAGGACTGCATTAAAAAAATATGTAAGGGAAGTGCAATTAAAACTTACAAATTGTCACTTCAAAAAGCATTAAAAATGCCTAAATTTAACCTCCAAACCATATGCACAATTGGTGGATCATTTTAAGAGGCGTGGGACAAGTTTAACTTGTCCCACAAGCCTCCAAATTTGGTCTCCAAGGACAATTTCGAATTCCTAAGGAGATGAAGTGTTTAACATTCCAAAATCTGCCTTACATGCTCTTACAAATTTCTTACACATTCTTACATATTAACTTACACACTCTTCCAACATTATCATTTAAATTCAACAAATTTATTAATTACATCCCATGTCCCAATTAAATTTAATAAAAGTTTAACTATAGGATTTCACACATTAATCTTCCACATTAAAATTAACTAAAAGAAGGAACACATTACTAATAAAATACATACAAAAAATTCAAAAATTTCATCCTCAAGAAAATTTCAAAAATGCAAATGCCAATAGAATGGAAATGGAGAAAGAGATGCTGAAAATGAAAGGAATCATTATGCAAATCAGAGATGCCCATGTTCTTAATGTAAAGAGTACTATCTTCCATCTCAAATTATTGGCAGAGATGATACAGTCAATGGAATTGGCTAAAGAAAAAGAGTTGGATGGCACAGGCCCGAAGGTGGTGATCAAAGAACCCAACTACAAATACTGGAAGGAGACCATCACAACATTGGTCAAAGAATGGAATGGATGCATGGAGATGGTGGACAATCTGGTTAAAGAGAAATGAAATGTTATGGTTTGGAATCGATGCTTGTTTACGTTTTGTTGTTAGTATTATCTTTGGGATTGTTATATAATGTATATCATATATAATGGATATCATATACTAGCTTTTTTCTGATATTTTGGATCATGATCGCCCTTGAAGATAGATACTTTGGCCAATATGTAAGTAAAAGCTAACTCTTTGTAAGGGGGTAGGGTCTCCTCAACCCCGACTTTTACCTATAATAAAAAAATACATACAACAATAATTAAAAAGGAACACATAAAAAAACACATATATCCCATGGTCACAATAATGGAAATCCCCCATGGGAAATCCTAACATAACACAACACACAAACACATAACAAAGTTTCCATGGTGACCTTGTTGAATTCACCTGAAATTTCAATATGGTTAGTCTCCAGTCCCCCGAAATTGTTGTGATTTTTAACCTGTAAAATGCAAATACCTCCTTCGGCCTTGTGGTCATATCAGAACATATAAAATGATATAAACAACATTTCAAAATCATCTAATCATATGAATCACGACAATATCAAGCATACAACTTATCATTTTTAATTAATTAAATCAACTATACCATCATCAACGATCTATCATACTAGGTCTACCCAAAATATCCAATGTCATAAGTCCAAATCAGCATCCATATTATGTCCATGTCAAATAGTATATCATCAAACTCATATAAAAATTTCTCTAGTAACTATCATACATAATAACTTAATCCAGATGAATACTAATGCATGATCTAACATCTAACCATCATACCAAAACAAAACATAATAGTGTCAATAATACAATCAATAGTATCAAAACTAGTATCAAAAAGTGTTAAATGGAAGTGGGCACTACAAGTATATTAAAGTAATTTCAATGAAACTATTATTAGGTATGTCCGGATCTGCGAGACTTGGGTAGACAAGGTCCAGGTCAATAGAGTAGATAGAAATATAGTCAATAAATAAGTTTGATTTTTTCTTATTTAGGAGACTTGGGTGGTCCAATTAAATGGTCATGTGATTTGATTGGTTCGGACTTACAAGAATTTGGTAGATACGATCCAAATCAACATGAATGTTAGAAAAATTTTAATGACACGAAAAATGTATGTGAGGATAGAAACAAGTTATCAATGTGGATAGTATGTTGAAATTCATATTCTCCAATAAATTTGTCAATTATTAAAATATTATATGGTTCGATTTTTAAAAGTTTATTTGTGTCAATTAATTTTTCATTTTCAAATGGAATGATGTGAGTGAAGGATTGATCTATAGAGGAAAGAATTGGAGGTAGGTATGATGCGATTTATGGCCATAACATAAATGAAGGCATTCAGATTTTATTTAGGGTACCTTATCCATGGGTTGGCCCTATGCCAAATCACTACAGCCTATAGGAAAATCTTGGTTTCATGGTTGAAATGTTTCCTCAACTTGAAATATGGGTTTAAGAGATGGAAGATCACGAATACAATTACAATCGATTGTAAATGAGAAACATCTGAATTATCATCTCAAATTCCTCTTTCCATTCCCCAACCAATATCATTTCAGCCTAAACCTCAATTCCCAATCTTCTCACCTACTTCCCATATTGTGAATCCCATTTCTTCATCTCCTATCTTCCCATCCTATCATGAATCTTCTGCCCCTCTTTCTTCTAAAATTCCTTCCCCTCCATCAAGACAATAAGTTTCACCTCTTCCACCTCCTCAAACAATGAGGAAGAAAATTGAATTCCAACTCACCCTTCTTCTTACATTACGTAATCCATTTTCAAAGGACCAAAAATATGATATTAGCCAAGAAGGGGAGGATATGGTTAAGGATCCTAAGAAATGAGAGCTTGCATATAAATTATAGGAGTTGAATACAAGACTTAACATCAAGCAAGTATCTCTTCTAATTAATCCTCAAGTGAAGTTTGAAGTTGAAGGATATGTGGTGAAGACTGTATTTCCACAAAAACAAGCAAAAACTCAAGAATACCAATAGTCTATGTGTTCGAAATTCAACTTACATGTCAGGCACTATGTTCATGGAAAATGATGATTTAAAATAGGTTGTAAAATCAGTTGTAGAGGATTAGCGGGAGTATGATTCAAATCCACTAAAAGAGAGGAAGTTTCAAGTAATTGAATAAAAACTCTCTAAAGTGAAATTTATTCCAACCGAATGCAATGATTCTAATTGCCCTACATGTCAAGAACTTGTAGCATTTTTAGAAGATTGCACTTATTTTCAAAGAGCCCCATCATATGTTGCAAGTATCCAGAAGGAGCTCCAAGCTATACAGGAAAAAGGGAAGGTTCGGATGTTTTGAATGGATAAGAGGCCATACCAAAGGTTTCAAATATTTCTCCTTATCCATGTTTTCAAAAATTAGATTTCTTAGATGAATTCGATATTTCTAATTTCATGTTTAAGGATGAAGAAGGCTATGGTGAACCAAATACTAATCGAGGACAACATGGAGAAATAAGTTTGACCCTTAACACAACCAAAGAATGGAGAGGAATATTTTTTGTTATATTTGGAGGACTGTTTTGATGTACAAGAACCAATGGAAATGGTCATTTTTTACATTCCATCAGCTAGCCTTAAAACAAAATGCCTAGTGTCATGCAAAGAAATGTTCAAGAATATCAAGATACTTAAACACTTCCCTCTTCAATCGGAATCAGGGGAATTGAATCTTCCATGACTTTGATTGATTAAAGAAGAGGATGATCACATAGGAAAGACTAAGTCATATTTCGAAGACTTGAATGGAAATGACATCATTGAGAGTTTTTTGGTCTCAATTGAGGAATCTAATTTAGGTAATGAGAATATGATGGAGGAAAGTATCCTTGAAGGCCTTATTGTTCATAATAGTCATCAGCAACAATAAATGGAAGAACTTGACCTTGCAATCTTCATGTTGGATGAAGAAATTGGATGTGCAAGTCAAATTTGTCTTCAAGGAGGGAAGGAGGAACCCATACATGAGAAAAACCTTCAATCACTTTCGATGATTCCATTAGAGGCTACATGTAATCTTAAAGAGTTGTGTTCTTTAGAGAAATTTCATGTTTTCAAAAAGGAAAAAGGAATGAAGAGAACATCACTTCCATATTAGTCATCCATCCCGAGAATCAGTTATCTATAGATGAGAAAGAAGAAGAAAATGATCTCACTAATAGTCACATTTTCGATGAATGTCTATATGTAGACTTCTTTATTGAAATTAAAACTCATAGTAGTGGGCCTATCAAATGGGTTAGCCCATATCCTATCAGGTACCTAGCTTCATTAGAGAAATGATTAGATTTTCCACCAATCATGTTTAATCCTGAACATGTGGATGAATTTTAGACTATCAAAGGTTGGCACAAAAACCTACAGGATTAAGACAAAAAGTAGCTTAGTGAAGTATTTGTTTTGTTTGATGTTAAAATTTTGAAAAAAAAGGTAGAAATTTGTTGCCTTTTCATTCTTTCACTAATGCATGTGACCATGTTCTCTATCAAACCAAATGCATGGTCCCAAATTTTAAGGAAAGGAATCTACTTTACTTTACCAACATTGGGTTTTATTTAAGATTTTCCATGTTTCGGTTAGTGTATGGTAGGAATATATTTGCTTTTGTAGAACAAGTACTATGCACACTCTGTATATCCCACTTGGGAAAGTATAATTTTTCTCTTTGTACATAGTTTGTGTTTCATGTGTTATATTGTACAGTTTCCATGTTTTTAGAGGAAGAATACCACAGAAGAAACTCATAGTTACAAAGAATAGTTTATGTTCTCAAAAGAGCTCAAATACAGAGAAAAAATAAATTAGGTAAGGGGCAATTTTATGTGTTTCTATTCTCTTGTCCCTCTATTTCAATCAAACTTAAGCTTCGGTGCCCCATGTAAATCGGATGAGTTAGATCACAACAATTTTTGGGGCAGCCCTCAAATCATTTAGTGTTCTCTAGGTAGTCCCAATTTGTACATTTTGTAGTGTTAATAATAGCCAATAAATAGATTGATATTATGCTTCATGCTTGGAAATAATTAGAGTAAGAGACACATTAAGATTTACATGTTTTAGTCTTAATAATATCACCTAAGGAAAAAGAAAGTGAAAATACAATTTTGACACAATTTTCTAGTGTCATAACACAAATTTAGAGAATATCTTATAAAATTGAAAAATTCAAACCTAAACAAAATAGCTTCAGGTTCGATAGTGCATCGAGACAATTCTAGGTCGGGGACTCAAAGGATTTATTAGTTTTAGGACTCGATAGTGACTCCATGCCCAAATTATAATTAAGGCTACTAGACTAAAGTTTAACAGAAAGCATCCCCACGAGTCGTAAAAAAAAGGTATCCATTTTTTCCTCTGGGAAAAAATGGACAATGGGGGCCTATTACACTATAGAGATGAAAAAGGGGACTTCACGGGAGAACCTTGGGCCTACAAGTAAAAAAAAAAATTGTGTTTAGGGAGAATTTATGGTGTTACAGGATGATTCGAGATCATATTGTTCTACTCTCCCCTTTTCCGGATCGTGGAGGTTCAAAATTTTCTCGAGCAAGAAATTGATCCCAACGTGGCCACATCTAGCCTTCACAAGAAAAAGGTAAAAATTGGTAGACCAATTTTAAGGTGTGCTACTATACATTCATTATGACTTGGGACTAAAAAATCCCAAAAATTAAAAATGGTTAGGGAAAAGTTGTTAAAATGTTTTGAGATGGTACAAAGGGGATTTGAGCTGAAATAACTCACCAAGCTATTCGGTGAGTTAGTAGTAATATTGGTGGGTGAATGCTTAAACAGCTTAGTGAGCCAATATTTGGGAGCTCAGGTGCATTAGATGGTAAGGGGAGCCACGTTAAAGAGTATTTCGATGGATCCAACTAGAAATTTGAGCTCATGAACATTAAATTGGCTCTGAGTTACTCACATCAAGGAATATAGATAAGTTCTTTGGGTAGATGTGACCTCAACATTGAAGAATGAGCAAGTTGACTTGTGAGTTATTTGTGGGAGAGTCGATTGAACATTAGTAGGGTAGTAGATGGGTTGGCAAAAATAAGATGAGGAATTTTATGGGGGCCAAATCCATGTACAAGTAATATCCCAGGAGGAATCACAACATAGCAACATGATGCGAGTTGGGAGCAACTCTTGGAATCTCATGGAAAATCAAAGAAGTCTATTAAAGGAATAAATCAAGACGTGAGATGAGGGCAAGGTGCTCACAAGGAAGGATTGAGACATCACAAAGAGGGGATCACATGAGGATGATCAAATGAATTCCCAAATGAAGTGGATGGTAGGGGATTAGGGTAGAGCCAGGTCATAAATTTAAACTAAGTTGACATGGAAATGATCGGTGGATCGGCTCAATAAGGGAGAATAAATCACAAAGAATATGAATGGTGGCTCATTTTTCGTGTCGGTCGGAGAATTAACAACGTCAAAGTAGCTTGGTGATAATTATAAAGAAATTCATAGGATGTTTCTCGTAGTGAAAAAAAGGAAGATACAAATAGGCTCGATGAGTCATTGGTGATCGAGGAATTTTGAAGATTGTCAAGCTTAGGGGTTGAAGAAAGGAAGGAGCTTGGGTAATATTTTCTAGTTTTACATCAAACAATTTTTTTAGATTTTGGGGTTTTTTTATTTCGAGTTTCAAATTCACAATGTCAAGAATTTAGAGGGTTACTTCATATAAGATCAAGCTCGACCTCACGAAGTGAAAATTTCAGACTTCGTGTTTTAGAGTCACCATGATTTGGGGTCGTTAGATTTAGGCAACTTACAATTTTGGAGATCGAGATGGGTGATTTTGGAAATCACCGTGTCACTTAAAAGTTCATAGTACTCCAAATTCCAAAAGGGGAGCTTGGTCAATGCCAAGCATTTGGTGGTTGGTGGGAATAATGATTTGATTAATCACCAAGTCACCAAGTCGAAAGGTAATGCGTGGGATTAATGCGGACATAGGGATCGGAGGTAATATATGAGCCGGGAATCGATGCATGAAACGAGGCACCAACCATAACGAGTATTACATGAGGAGATTTGTGTAAAAAGGAAATCACCATTCGAGGGAAGGTACGAGAGAGAATGAAAGAATCAAATGTTGTGGCGGTAGATCCAATGTGGTGAGCTAGGAAAATGTGGACAGCCTACCTCTCACAAAGAGACAAGTGGTAGAAGAGGAGCTCACTGGGGTTTTCCATAGAACTCATGAAAAAAATTTAGGTAACCTTCCATGCAATGCAACAAAGGATCTCACAACCATCTTCTCAAGCTAGCTAGAGAGTTACTAGGTAGACACTCCCATATGCCTTCCCAATGATGATTTCAACTTGGGGCCCCCTAAGGCATATCGAGGTGCTTTCAAAAATTTATAAAAATATAATTTTATAATCAAAATAAAGAATTTAAAATTAAAGAAAGCATGACATAGAGTATTTTTCATCATGGGTACAAGAATGATGTAATTAGGTGCATAGCTAGTTACAAGAGAGCCACACCATGCTACTTTGTATTACCTAAATTTTATGATTTCTTCCATCTTTCTCTCACCACTCAAAATTCTATAAACTTTGAAGGGGTGTATTATTTAAAGTTAGATAATTTTTTCAATATTCCCCTCTTCTTTCAAGTTGAGCTAGTGTTAATTTAGAGTCTTTCAAACCTTCCTTCCAAATATTGTAATGGAAACCCTTGCCTCTTCCTACTATAATGATGCACTGTGCATGTTCTTGGGGTAATAAAATGATGTTTTGTGACTAATTATTTATCCTTGCACCATTTTTATTGCTTCCTTTTTCCTCTCTCATGTTTGTAGGTATACTTGTGTAACCCCATGTTTCTATTGCAGGTTTTGGAAGATGTTGTGCTTAATAGGAATGAAGTATTGTATGTAATTGGGTCTATGATGCATGTCCATCCTTCCCATGCTCATCCTTCTTCATTGGAAAGATGGAAATTTTTCTAGAAAATCCCTTTCTTGGTGCATCACCACTTCTAGTGTAGGTTTTATTTCATGCAATCTCTCTCCCTGTCCCCTTGGAATGTTAGTATAGGTTTAGTTAATTACTTTTTTTAGGAGTTGTGTAGTGATTAGTTTAGGAATAGTAAGTTGGCCTTATCCGGAGGTCCACCTAAAGCCCGTAAGTCCCATGGCTTGAGAGGTGGTACCTATGTTACCCAATCACACTAAATGCCTCAATCACAAGCTAGCAATTTGGGGGGTGTTGCGATTTTTGTATAACAAGGGGGAAATTCACATTTTCAAATTTTCATATCCCACTCTTTTTCTATTTTTGAAATTCATTTCATGCAATGTGCCTAACAAATTAGTAAATACCTCGTAGAGAAATTTTGATTAGGGTTTCTAATTTCTTTGGTAATGTAGAAAAGCATGTCTTGAAAATTAAAAAATATGCACATGTCGTAGATTATAGGTATAAGTGTTTGAATCTGATTTTTTTGGCATGTGAGTATAATCTTTTTATAGAGAAGGAATAAAAATACACACATAAAGGATGCACAAATTGGACGCATATAAAGGAGGAAAGAAACATACTTTGTGAATAGAATCACACAGATTATTTCATTTAGGTAGCAGATTGAAGGTTTCACTAACAACATAAAACATGAAATAATCCTAGATATTAATAAATCAGGTATTTATAGTAAAGGTGTCCCTTTTTTATCGTGGGCTCTATTAGTTTCTCTCGTAGTCAACTATTTCTTGTTTTTTTCACATCATTCCAATCACGATCTGCACTAGTCCTACTAAATCTTGTTCCAAATCAACACTTATTTTCCAATTGATTTTTATCTCCATGCCAAACTCTATTTTTCTTCATGGGAACACAATTTTTTCGCATTAACAAATTAAAATTTAATCCCTTTTCTTCTCTAGCATTTATATTTGTTTAACGCTTTCCCATTTCCACCATTCTATGTCTCTCTTTGGGTATTTTCATTTTGAATTTTTATTTCTCGTTCTGCAATTTTTGTTAAGGATAATGATGGGCACACTCACTTTTTTTAAAATTTTATTTTTGTTGGGAGAACCAAAATATTTTAATGTTGTTTATTAATATGATGCAAAGAAATTTCCTAATCAATTCATATAAATTTTTTTATATTATTTCCTCTTAGACATTTTAGGAAAATATATGAGGTTAAAAATTACTTTAAAACTATAAAACCATATTAAGAATTCAATTGTATGATAATTATTTCCAATTATATATGTTTTTCCATGTATAATTAACCAAATGTAATGCCTTCAACAATTTTATGTTATGTACATTCGAAGTTGAACACATTATATATACGTTAATATTATTAACTATAATTTTAATCACTATATATTTAATAATTAATATATTCTTCATTTTGTGCCCGTTAATCTATGCCAAAAATTCACATAGCTTTGAGGCAGCCACGATATAATTCTTTGTTTCAACAACCTATTTACTAAACCTAAATTTTATTTCAAATTACATACAGGATTCTACACATATATTTATATATCCATTATATAAACTCCATATTTATTTGTTATTGTTTATATCTTTTCAATATGATTTCTCTTATATGAATAAACTCTACCATGGGAAAATTTGTCTACCCTAGCGTCCACTAGGCTATAATTATTATTTGAAGAAGACATATGTTTACCTTGACCTCGTAGATCAAGTATTTTTATGTAGGAAACACAATGAATTTGGTCCTAGCGATCACTTGTGTTCTTTCTTTATTGCTATATTCACAAAGATAAAAATTTATATTTATAAAACATTGTCATTATGAACATGATATATTTACCTTTTAGAATAGATTAGCGGTCGTTAGGATGCAATGAGTAGATGACGTCATAAGTGAAAACTTGTTTAATAACTTCTCGGTGGAAATTATGAGTTTATATAATTTTCATAAATGAATAATAATTCTACCAAAATCTCATAAGAAATCTATAAATCTATACGTATGCCTATATAACACATTAAATATATGATTTTACAAGTATATTTACGTATCCATTATATATATGTTAGATTAATTTTTATTGTTTATAGATTTTCAATATTATTTCTCTTGTATGAATAAAATTTACATGAAAAATGTTGGGTACACTAGCACCCGCTATGCTATAATTGTTATTTAGAGAAACCATTTATTTACCTTTTGTAGCCTCGTGTAGTAAGTTTTTTTATACAGGCAAGACATTGTTATTTGGTGCTAGCAATCACATTTTTTTTGTCTCATGTTGTATATGAAAAGATTAAGAATTTATATTTATAACATAGCTTCATTATGAACATGATATATTTACCTTTAGGAATAGCTTAGCAGTCGCTAGGGTACAACGAGTAGATCACGTCGTATTTAAAGAATTATTCTATAACTTCTAGGTCGTTACTCCAAGATTATTTTCTTGTCATAAATGTAAAAATATTCTACCAAAATCTCATAAGAAATAGATAGATTAATATGTATATCTAAATGTAACACATAAAATACATTATTCTAAATGTATATTTATTTATCCATTATATGAACTCCATATTTATTTGTTATCACTTACAGATTTTCAATATGATTTCTCCTGTATGAATACACTCTACATGAAAAAAATGTGTACACTAGCGCCCGCTAGGAAATAATTCTTATTCGGAGAAAACATTCATTTACCTTTAGCGGCCTCGTGGAGCAGATTTTTTTATATAGGCAACACATTGTTATTTGGTGTTAGTGATCACTTTTGTTGTTTGTCTCCTATTATATAGGTAAAGTTTTACAATTTATATTAACAAGAAAACTTCATTACGAACATGATATATTAACCTTTAAGAATAGCTTAACAAACATTAGATTACAATCAAGATCACATTGTAACTAAAAACTTGTTATATAACTTCTATGTCACTAGTCCAAGTGCATACGTATACCGTATATCACATAAAATACATGATTCTACATGTATATTTATGTATCCATTATATAAACTCTATATTTATTTTTTACCATTTATATAAACTCTTGTATGAATACACTCTACATGAAAAATGTTGGCTTCGTACTCACCGCTAGTCTATAATTATTATTTGGAGGTAGTCTGCATTTACCTTAGTGGACTCATGGATAAGTGGATTTTGCAATAGGAAAAAAACATTTTTTTGGTCAAGCTTGATCGATTTATTTTTTTGTCTCATGTTAAATACACAAATATTAACAATTAAATTCATAACACAACTTCATTATAAAAATAATATATTTACTTTTAAGAATAACTTAGTGGTCATCGATTTATCGAGTATATCACGTCGTATATACAAACTTGTTTTAAATATTCACGGTCTCTCATCCACTAGGTTAGCCCAAGACATAATATTAAGACCTTACGATCGGTTGGATTAAATAAATTAAATTAAAATAGTTTGAGCTAAGCAAGCGCTAGGTACTTCCACAATATAATATTTCCATCTTAGTGGGTGCTATAATTTATTAAGTTATTGAATGATATTTTGAGCTTAGCATCCACTAGGTTATGACACAACATAATATTTGGATCTTAGTAGTCTCTAGGTTTCAGTAAAAGAAAGTAATATATTATAAGTTTAGCGGTCGGAAGATTACACAAAAACATAATAAAATGATTTTAGTGAATATTGGGATTTAACAAATTAAATCAACATAGTTTGAACTTAGTGGTTGCTAGGTATTTAAACAATATATTATTTTGATAGAAAGAGTCACTAGCATTTTACAAACTAAATAAATACATATTGAGTTTATTTTCCACTAGGTTTTGTTTCAACAAAACTTCAACAAATGATAGTGTAATCTTTAAAGATGCAAACAAGATATGTATAAATTAGTTAAATTTATCGTATGTTCTTAAGATTTTAAATAAATTAGTTAAATAGCCCCACTAGGTTATGCACCCATGTAATCTTTGGATATTAGTGGCGGTTAGGATTTAATAAAATAAATTAAGGTATTATAAGCTTAGCGATTGCTAGGTTTTCCATAACATATTATTTGGGTATTCCATTCACTATGGTTGAATAAATTCAAGTACAATATTTTATAATATTTAAAAATATTTAGTGGTCCGTGGGTTATGCCAAAAATTAATATGTGGATATTAGTATCTGGCTGCAATTTCACAAATAAAATCAACATAACTTAAGCTTAGTATTCACTAGGTATTTAAACAATATATCATTTTGATCTAAAGAGACACTAGAATTTAACAAACTAAAGAAAGACATGTTGATTTTAGCTTCCACTAGGTTTTATGTTAACATAACCATTAAAATGATAATATACTCTTTGAAGTTGCTAGGGTTTAACAAATTAAGGTAATATTTTGATCTTAGCGGTCTTTAGGTTTTAACAAAATAAAGTTAGATATTACAAGCTTAGTGGCGGTAGGTTATGCCAAAACATAATATTTGAATCTTATTGGTCGTCACAGTGATTTCACAAGTTAAATGAACATAGTTTAAGCTTAATGTTCACTAGGAATTTAAAGAGTATATTATTTTTACCTAAAGAGTCACTAGCATTTAACAAAATAAAGAAAGACATAAAGACTTTATTTTCTAATAATATATCTTGATAGTGAATGATATTTTAAACTTAACGTCCATTGGCTTATGACACAACATAATATTTGGATCTTAGCGGTCACTAGGTTTCAATAAAATAAAGTAATATTTGGATCTTAGTGAATACTGGGATTTAACAAATTATATCAACATAGTTTTTTCTTAGCGGTCACATTAGGTATTTAAACAATATAATATTTCGAGCTGAAAAGTAACTACTATTTAACTAAGTAAAGAAAGACATATTGAGTTTAGTTTCAACTAGTATATCAAGTTACTAAATGATATTTTTAACTTATGGTATGCTATATTGAGTTTAGTTTCCACTAGGTTATGTATCAAAACAAGATATGTATCACAAAGAAGATATATATAAATTAGTTGAATTCATTCTATGATTTTAATATTTTAAACTAAGATATTTCGATGATAAGTCTTCAAAAAATAGTACATGAGGAACCATTCCATGATAAGTATTTCAGCAGTGGACTCCCATGATGATTACAAACAACTTATCATACTAAATATATGTCAAAATGAATGGGGAAGAGTTGTAATCATCTTTACTTCACCCAAAAATACTTCTTATATCTATACACTTCGCTATACGATACCATTCTAGACCTTAATAAAAAATAAAGACAAATGCATCAAGGAAATATTAGGCCATTCAGCCTCTCACTCCACCATTCTAATGATCTCGATGTATGAGTCACCTTTACTTTGATCGAGGGAGGAGGAGGAAGAATCGGCATAGCATTCTAGAATTTTCACATTAACACCGGTAGGGAGTTCCATACTCTGATTTTCCACAACTGCCTCTAGACCACACGCAATAACCTCCATCCCCCACGTTAATGCATAGATAGTATACCAAGGCGGACTATATGTTATTCCAACTTTTCATGCTCCTCATGTAAGATAAAATACCCCAAATATTTGGACATATGTTTTGCAACACTCAACCCTCGCATCATGTCAAAAACATTCCTCCGCCCTTTTACTAGTTGACGTAAAAATAGCTTATGTATGCTCTCACAAATATTAGCTTCCTCTTCTTATTTGAAGTGCTCTATGACCAACCAGACCTTCTCAAGTTGATTCCACATAGTTGTGTTCCAGATTTTCCACCATCCAAGAAGTAAATGATTCCCCAACATCCTTTCATGGCATAACTCTCTTATTTTCCATAAAATACCACACTCCATGCTACCTAAGAAACCACCAGCACCCATGTCAACGTCACAAAGAGATATAAAGAACAATGATAAAAATTAAAGGAGGATAGGGGTAGTGAAATGTCTAATCGCCCAGATATATAAATCTGCTAGTGCACAACACACGAATGGAGGTAAGTGTGAGGGTACTAAAGATCATCAATTACATATCCTAATCATAAATATTATGCTTCTAATTAAAAATATTAAATTCCCAACATCATCTTATATCTCACTTGTGTATAACCATTAATCAATCCTATATATCACACAAACACAATCTATCAATTTCATAAATTCCCATTGAAGCCGCATAGTTTGTATCCTACGCTTTATACCAAAAAGGTTACACCTTAAAATAACCTAATTTTTTTATTAAAATATTATACGTCACTACGTTTTGACAAATTAAAGTAATATGTTTTGAGCTTATTGACCTCTAATTTAACCAACCACATTACCTCGTGGAGAATTATATAACAATCTAGATCTGTATAAATTATTTGATTTTATTGTATTATTTTAGGATTTTAAATTAAGATATTTCGAGATTTCCATCAGCTATGTTATGCCACCACATAATATTTAGATCATATAGGTTTTTAGCATTTACTAAGTTAAATTAAGATATTTTGAGATTAGTAGAAGCTAGGTTATGCTACAACATATTATTAGTACTTTCCTCTAGTAGGAATACTATACCTTTCATGCAAAAAGATAATATTTTCCCAACCCACCAATCAAAATAAAATAAATTTGGTTCACTTCAAACTTACATGTTGTCTATATTTTATTCAAACATGTATAGGTCTTGAAAATTCATGTTCTAGCTAAGGAACACTATTGGGCACAAAAATTTGACTAAGTAAAAGAATGCAAAGTAGGTGCATGGGACCTATTTGAAGAAGGGCACAAATGTTAAAGGTGTACAGAAGGGTTCTAATAGGGTGTTGCAGAACACATGACACACATGCAAGGAAAGAAATATTTTAGGAATTAGCCATATTCGACGTTCTAGGTAGCACACAAGAAAAGTGTGACCCGTCTAGAATGTGGAGTGGATAAGGTACCATCCTAGCTATCAGGATCAAAGAGAATATTCCATGCATGCGATGGAAGGTTGTAGAAGAACATCATTACATAGAGTGGAGATCTTGGGTCAAAGGAGACATGCTCCTTTGGGCGACCCTTGACACTTGGCATCCGATCAATTACCTTATAAGACATGGAGGTGAATGTAGAAAAGCTATATATAGAGGTGTGAAGATGGTAGAAAGGGGTGCTAAGAGAAGGGATGTAGATATAATAGTGTGTTGGAAAAAGTTTAAGCTTTACGAAATAACATGGAGGATTGTATGGGTTGGGATTAGTGAAAATTAAAGAGTGATGGGATCATTACAGAGATGGTTTTGTATTCATCTTGGTAATGTGTTGCACATAAGTGTAGTTCTGATGTACAACTTTTCTCTGCAGTATTATATGGGTATGTTCTGACCTCAAGGAATGTAATATGGTAACTAGACTCATCAATATGAATATAAGACTCTGCTTTGAAACATATATGTGTTCATGATTATAATACATGTGCATTTCTTTTATGAATCAATTTTATATGATGAGTGTTATTTCTCTTTTATGGTTGTAATGAGATGATAATTATTCCTAGGTTCTAAAAGGATGACACATTGTTCTTTTCTATTCTTTTGAAATTTAATATATGTCATAAGATGATGCATTCTCACAAGACTCACATAAAGGAGAGGCTCGGCACCGTGCATGCATGCCTCTAGTGAGTGCCCAACGCCTACCGGGTGATAGGTCAACATGCATGGGATTTTATTGTTAAATCTAAGGGTATAAAAATGACTACATCTTGGTTTCGTTGTCAGGACCTCTTTTCAAAGTTGTTGTGAGAAATGACATTTATCTTGGTACCCATGATGTGTAATGAAAAAACATCGACCTTGGAAAGTGTTGAAACATGGTTCAATAGCATGGAGGATGAGTTTTCTCAAAGATTCAACACTAGACCCGAGTTTGATGTGCATAGATAAGTAGAAGAGAAGACCTTTGTACCATGAGTTGTATAAGACATTATTATATTATTTCCCAATAGAACTATATGAATGGTTGTTAGCATATGCATCCGATTGAGTTTCTACTACAAATCATGTGTATGGACCTAAGATGATTATCAGAGGTTGTAGGATGTAGATACGACGTAGACCTATGTTTTTGGTCACTGGTGGAAAGGAGTGTTAACCAGTTATACTCTAAAATATGTCATTTCTACGTATTATTGCCCAGAATTTTCTAAGTTCTAGTTTTTGAGGGAGACGAGAGGATCATTTTAGCATACTATTCCTTTGGATATGAATATCCTAATCATTACCTTGAGTTTTGAAGCATTTCCCATGGGCGGCTAAGCTTCTCCGAGCATTGGGTGAGGAAGCTAGGGTGGAGGAATATGAGACACATTACAACTGAGAAGGAAAGGGAGGAGAGATGACTCAAGTATAATGAAGCTCATTAAATGGAGATGACTAGATAATGTGAGGTTGTAAGTGTGATGGATCTATGGAGGAAGATGTTACGGGAAGGAGTTGAGGTTGACACAGAGGATGTGGAACTAGAGAAATGTATGCTACACCATCTTGGTAAGCTTGGGAGATAATCCCCTTCAACTTCGATGAGATTTAATCACAAGAAAAAGGATAGCCTTTGGCATGCATCTAAATGCACCTGGTGACCAACCCTTGGCACTTGGTTTTCCAAATCAAGGGAGAAGTATTGTTAACTGTTAGTATCACTTGAGTAACCGATCTATACCTAGGAGATATAATTTCTTTTTGGAACAACTAGAGTTTCCTAATCCATTCCGCTATTTGGAGGAATTTTTGGACAAGGTACAAGTACGCAAGGTTTTCATATTACATCTAGGAGTGGCATGGGACACATAACCGGGTAGTGGGACAATATCATAAACCATCGATGCGTAGTTCAAAGGGGACGTTAGAAACACTCGGTGTAGGGGTGGATCTGGTGTTATAGGGGTTGGACGACCTAGTGGACCTAGTGAATATGGAGTATCTATTCGGTCAAGAGAAATGGGACCTAGTGGATCCATTTGATCTGGTGGGGAGGAAACACCTAAGGAACCAAGGCTCTAGATTAGGAGGGCGAGGGCCTTAGCCACCTCCAAAATTATTTTTTAGATCTCATTGCACTTACTAGACTATAGAGGTATTGAATATGTTGTCAAGGTTTTACACAAGTGTGAATTACTATGGTGCGTGGAATGGATCACTACCCGATAAATGAGCGGAAGGCAAGTCACTTTACAACATTATTGCAAGGACATGTACATAGTTAATATCAAGTATGACCCTCATCAAATTGTGGTAGACTATACCGCATTAAAAATGTCTTCCTAGAAGAGTTTCATATCCCACATTTTAAATAAAAGATCATTAGTGATTTAATGGAGATCTTACAAGGAATGATAGCGAGTGTGTGGGAGTACGATGCATGGTTCAAGACCCTCTTATATAAAGTATCCTATGACAATCATCCTTCTCAATGTGCTCAATGGTTTTTTGGAGGATTAAACACACTTTGTTTAGAAGGGATTTATCACACAATACTTTCACAGACCTGTGTGAGGCATTGGAAGCTACCCTACACACTGAGGCTGATTGGGAGCATTGATACTAGTATTAGTCTCTTCATGGAGGCTGAAATTTCTGCAATGGCTAAAAACTAAAAAAATTGTCTATAAATTCAGCGCATGAGGTTCATGGTGGGATTTGGTGTACATACTATGATGTGGAAGGGGATGAAAATGATACTTTCCCTTGTAATTTGGTACTCTCTATGATGGTAGAATGTGAAATTTTCCATGGGGATCATGATGTAGCTAAGTGTCCTCTACTACAATGCATAATCTGTAAGAATGTTTCTTGTTATTGTAATATTTGTACCTTTATGAGACATGATACCAAGGATTACAGGCTGATTGATTAGATCCATGATGCTATTGATCTTAGTGTGTGCTAGAATAGTCTTGCAAGTAGTTCCAAGGATGATGATCATCGCTATGAAGGGCATACATATGGAAGAGCATATGCAAGAGGTTTTCATGGAGGATTTCTTGGTTGGAGAAACCATGGCGGAGTATGAAGTGAATTCCCATGAGGAACCTGTTATTACTATAGATCTACAGAGCATTACAAACATGAGTGTCTTGATCTCTTATAATACTTGTGGTGTGGGAAGAAACATAAGTACGAAGAGTGTCTAGATATTTATGACCATATGAACTAGAAGAACCAGAAAGAAAATGATGCTAGGATGGTAACCATCAAGAAAGTGGATTCATAGTGGATTCCAAGAGTGTAGCGTGAGTCACGACTAGAACATGTACTAGTGATGATGCAAGCAGAGGCCACATGTGCCAAGGAGCTACCAAGAAAAAGGACACTTGTTTCAAGAGAGGAAGTGATACATGGGAAGTATCAAGATCCTACTCTTCAAAAGGAGGTGTATTAAGAGACTATGGATGTGATTCAAAGGTTTGCAAGGGAGATCTAATGTCTAAAGGAGAAATCAAAGAAGTTAGAGCAAAGGAAGAGTGTCGAGGCTCGGAAGGACAACTGGATGAGGTCAAGAAAGTACGTAGGATGTTAAGGAAAGATAATATTATTTCCTTACTAGGAGAATTATTGAGGGAGAAGGTACCGCGTGTTGAAGGAGAGTGTGAAAGGAAAGTTTTTCATCTAAACCTTCCTCCTTATAGCCTTGACAATGATAAGGAGATTACTTTTAATGCATTTGTTGATGGATGTCTTCTGAGTAATATCCTCATTGACATGGGAGTAGAGGTCAATGCTCTTAAATTATATGTTTGGCATTAAATGGGAAGGCTCGCATTACAACCATCTTCAAATGTGTTGTATATGGAAAACTAGTCTAAGGAAATGACTATTGATGTCTTAAAGGAGGAAGTTATCACCATTCAAGGGGCCAAGCTCACTAGAGACTTCAAAGTATTAATGCTTGCACGGCGAGAAAAATTTATAGTATTAATGTGGTGCCCATGGTGTTACAAAAACAATGCTGACATGTGGTTTAATAAGGGGTATATCATATTTAAGAACAAAGAAGAAAGGGTGATTATCCCTTTCACATATTGGAAGTTAATGCCAGATATTGATCCCTTAGAGAGGAATTCCTTGACAAAATCTATGTGCACTCCATCAAAGATCTTGAGATAATTCATCCCATGGAGGGATTCATCTAGTTTGAAGATTCTCAGTCCTTGAGTGATACCACTAGTATAACATGTGAAAATTGGGCACATGGGACTTATGAGTTGATTGGGCGGAATCTGAGAGGATCTATAATAAGGGTAACAAAGGCATGTTAAATGAAGCACTTGGGAGGGAAGAAGTTTCCAAGTTACTTTGGAGGAGCATACCCTAAATTTTTTTGGAAGAAATGGAGACTCAAAGGTGGAAGAATGAGGGAGAGAGAAGGGGGATGCTCGGTTATAACCTCGCTCGGAATCAGTGTAGTGCAAAGGTGGGATACACATCAGAGAGCCTCCTAGAATGGAGTGAAGTAAGAATCACATTCTCTGTAAGGTTATGTTAAAATAGGTATTTACCTTAGCTCATGTTCACCTAGGTACTTTATTTACCTTTATTCTATTTATCCTCACCAACTTATGTGTGTGGATATTTATTTTATCTTATTTAGATATTAGTATATATTATCTAGTTGTTAGGTATAGTTATTTACTTGATCTATGGTATTGACTAGATCCTTGATGTCTAGTTCTCTCCTAAATATATGGTCTTGACTAGTTCTTTCCTTGATCTATGGTCTTGACTAGTTCTCTCGATGACTAGTTGTTTCCTTGATCTATGGCTTGATCTATGACGTTGACTCGGTTCTTAGATTGTTATTCCTTACCTATTCAAGAAAGGCCCATTCTCAATGTATTGCATTGAGTTCCATAATAATATATGATATTTTTGCTCATTTGTTTGCAAAGGTTTTATGAAAAGCTATTCGGTGAATTGTTTGCATCGTATTGATTGTGGTGTTTGCCATTTCTTAGGTAGTCACCCATTAAAATCCTTAGCCCTTGGTCATATGGTATGGTCATATGAGGGCTTAAAGTTTGTGATTCCTACTAGTAGGTGCTTAACTTTAGCCCCCTCTAATTTTATTTGTGTGGTGAAGGCAACAACAATTTATTTTGTTTTAGTGGTAACTAAAATAAAGAACAGAGCAAAATATTGAAAAGCTTGTATCATTTGATCGGTAACTCATTTTTGAGTTCTATTTTTTGTAAAAGTGCTTGTTTTTTCATGCTCTTTCCATTGGATTTATTTATTTTGAGACTTTTACTATAGTTATAAAGTTACAAGCCCAATGTCCTAAACTTTTGGGAGTTGCAGTTTGTACCTATCATGGATTTAGAGAATGATATGCTTTTCTCTTAAGTATGTGGACTTCAAGAGGATATTGTAAATTTTTTGGAAGAAAATAGATCACTCAAGAAGTAAAATTCTCTTCTACAATCACTCATTCATGATAAGGATACAATAATACAGTCCTTATAGAACAAACTTGCTAGCCTACAACATCACCATCATATTGTGGACAACCATATCCATGCTCCTAGTCCACTTGCAGTTGTTGCTCTTGTACCCACTGACAT
This sequence comes from Taxus wallichiana var. yunnanensis, assembly GCA_018340775.1. Classification (NCBI taxonomy): domain Eukaryota; kingdom Viridiplantae; phylum Streptophyta; class Pinopsida; order Cupressales; family Taxaceae; genus Taxus; species Taxus wallichiana. The sequence goes on along the minus strand of CM031244.1, from coordinate 261,477,952 downwards.
TGATATGCCAGTCTTTGAGCCTGAACCCACTTTTGATGCTTCTAAACCTGTGAGCCTTGTTACTAAATGATCTTCAACATCTGTGCCTATTACAGTACCACATGTTGTGTATCATATTTCTACTCGGTTACATGGATTTTTTGTGAAGCATACCACTGCATTAAGTTCTCGCATGCTCCATTCTATCTCACTAGTGGAGTCATTGGTAGACATTCACAGGTATTGTTTCCTCTATTCCACATGTTAAGTGGAATTCTTGTCATGATATTTCATTGGGATCACACATTGACAAAGCTCATTTTTGTTTTCTCAACTCTTTTTAAGGATCATGAGTGACACATGAGTTTTGCACCTTCACTCAAGCTTGAGAAACCTAAGATTTCAGCTATTAGACATGATCAACTTGTGACAGAAATTCTAATGCTCTTTTGCATGCACCCATTGTGCATTTTACACCAAGTCATATACAGGCATCTTCTTCATCCATCTCGTGTTGATTTGCAAAGTGGATATATGATCACTCATGGTGGTGACATAGGCATTCATTGAGAGGACTCTACAAGTGTGGCTCCTCCACCATTCATCTTCTTGCTCCACTTTCTATACCTTCTACATTTTGATGCTTCTTATTTTGAGCATTTTTATTTAGTAGGTGTAGTATATCTCTCTTGTTTGTTGAGAGATTTCATATCTGTATTTTTGACACTTTTGGCATGTTGATAGTATCTCTTGTGGGGATCTATTCTGGTGAAGTCCAATGTTATTTTTTTAGTGTTCAAGTAGTTGATTTTGGGAAACTCATATAGATTTGTAGCATCACTCCACCCATTCAAGTATGGGAGGGTGTGGTGTTGATCTTGCTTCTTTGGGTTTCGTGTCCTTGCCTTATTACCTTGGCTTTTCTTGGATCGTGACACTCTAGAGTTTGTGTCCTTGCCTTGTTGCTTTGGTTATTGTTCTTGGATCGTGGCACACCTATTTGAAGTAGTTGATCGAATTATGTTTGGTGTTTTTTTTACACTTTTGACATCACTCTGTTGACAATCTCCTTGTATGGAGCTATTATGGTGGAGCCCAGTGTCAGTTTTTTTTTAGTTTTGTGATCGAGCAGTGGATTCAAACCATAGTGCACACCAAAATTCTTCGGCATTGTATAATTTTTTTGAGCCAAGCTTCTTGATATGCCTTGGAGTGGGTCTTTTATCACTTTACTTTTTTATTCTTGGTTTTGGGTACCTTGTGGTGTCCCCTTTTTTCCTGATTATTGTACATGAGTACCTCATCAAGGCTAGTTTCCGGACTCATCGTGGACATGCCACTTCTATTTTAGCCCCTAGCTTCACTTGAGGGGGGGTGTTAGAGTACGTATTTACCTTAGCTCATGTTCACCTAGGTACTTTATTTACCTTTATTGTATTTATCCTCAACCACTTATGTGTGTGGATATTTCTTTTATCTTATTTAGAGATTAGGAAATATTATCTAGTTGTTAGGTATACTTATTTCCTTGATCTATGGTATTAACTAGTTCTTTCCTTGATCTATAGTATTGACTAGATCCTTGATGTCTAGTTCTCTTCTAAATCTATGGTCTTGACTAGTTCTCTGATGACTAGTTATTTCCTTGATTTATGGCTTGATCTACTTCCTTGCCTATTCAAGCAAGGCCCATTCTTAATGTATTGCATTGAGTTCCATAATAATATATGATATTGTTGCTCATTTGTTTGCAAAGGTTTTATGAAAAGCTATTGTGGAAAATTGCTTGCATCTTATTGATTGTGGTGTTTGATTAGCATCTATGTTCTTGGCTTGGTACGATTTGGTTATCATTCCTTTCGGTTCTCTAGGATCAATTAACCCACTTTCATAAAAGATTACCATGGTAAAGAGACCACCTCATTTCATGTCCAAGCATGTGAGAAGGCCTAGATGGGAAGCACAAAAGTGTTACCTCCTTCATTATGGATACATAAGTTGTATTCCGCCTTACAAGGTTATGCACGTGTATGGTATATTCATTCGTAGATGCATCATAAAACAAGTAATTGGTAAGAGTTAGCAACTGATCTCATTCAATATTTTAAGTATAGGAGTACCAAGCCATCATTGGATAAGGATTTGTAAGTAATCAAGTGCCTTACAATGGGATATAGTGCTATGGAAGAAGATAGGATACTAGAATTACTAGGTGAGCCTTATTTGGAGACACACCTCAATGAAGAAGAATCAGAGGAAGTATAACTTGATTATGTGTGCATGGAAAAGGAAAAAGGAAAAATGTTCTATGTAATAGAAAGTGAAGAGAAGGAAACTTTGGATGTTAACCAATCTGAAGGTACGCACAAAGTCATAGATAGAATTGATGATTAATAACGTGCCTACAATGAGCCCTCAAACAATTAAGGTTAACATTGGGATAGACACATAACTTAAGGAAGTTATCATTGGGGACTATTTGTCGAAAAATAAATTTCAAATTTCATTGACTTGTTGCATGAGTTCTAGTATTTATTCCCTTCTAGGTACCATGAACTCAAAGGAATCCACCATTCCTTGGTGGAGATGAAGATAAATTTGAAGAAAGGTGTGTACCCGATTCGAAGAGGCCTTATTGAATGAATCTGAATTTGTGCATATGGGTCAAGGAGGAAATAGACAAGATGATAGAATATAGAATCATCGTCATAGTGGAATAATCAAAATGTATAAGCCAAATGGTCATCAATATCAAGAAGGATGGGAGGATAAGGATCTGTGTTGACTATAGGGATTTGAATGCGGATGTGTGATTGATGCTTTTCCAACCACCTTTATCAAGAAATTTTAGAGGGAGTAGCCAAGCACAAGAATTACTCTTACACGATGGGTTCTCAAGGTATCACCAGTTTAGGATTGCAAAGAAAGATTATAAAAATACAAATTTCACCACAGAATGGGGAATTTTTGCCTACACAGCTTATGCCTTTTGATTGAATAATGTGCTTGTTGTGTTCTCACGCATCATGGTACAAGCATTTCAGGACTTCATCCACTATAAATAAGTCTTCTTGGTGTTTGTAAGTAAGGCATTATTGCCACTTATTTTAGAATTTTTGTTATTATTTTCCTTTCTTATGTTTCCCTTTCTCATTTCTATTTCCTTTCATTTTGTTTCATTTTACACCTTTTGCGCAAGTAACTACATTATTTTTCCAAGGTTGTGTATGTGCAGAGGAGATTGCATCTGCTTTAGTGTAGAGTGGACTAATGCAAAGTAAAGTATAGACATGTAATACAAATTTAGTGGCCCATTGAAGGAATCATGTAAGGTTGAGAAAACACGTGGGGAAATGGTGGATAATGAATTATTGTGTCAAGAAGGTTGAATAAAGACCACATACAAGGGATGAAGGAGCATAGGAATAGCATGAGGTAGGTGAGGGTGAAAATCAGGTAGAGGATAGAAGAAGTGCCTTCGCCTCTATAGATGCATGCATAAGAGTTTTTATCGATTGGATTTTTGTGCACAAGAAGGTTGTATAAGGTTTTTCATATAGTCAGTGGCATACAGTAAGGGAACTTAAATCCGACCTAGTGGAAAATCAACATTTAATGTTAAATTACGCTGGTAAGTGATATATAATTATTTCTTAAGGGAAGTAAAAACTATAAATATAAGGTTAGGAAAGTCATTATTCTACCTTGCTATTACAAAGTTGAAGCACTCATTGCAAACTAGAGAATCTAGAGAGATTTGTGTGAAGGAATAAGAATAAAATAAATATAAGTGTATGACTAGAGTGGATCTGAAAACTAGGAGGAAGGAGTACATGGGTGTGAGAGAAGTTAGTTTGTAAAGTGCGTCGTCTTGTAGAAGGTTTTCCTAGTTATGGTTTAGTAGCTAGGCACAAAGGTGACATAAGGATTTATTCCAGGATTTGAGCTTTGGAATTGAGTTCGGTGTTAAGAAGAGTAGTAGAGAAAGGTAAGGATTTCTTCGTTTATCTTGATAAAAGCATGACACGTAAGAAGGAAATTTTTTTACCAAAGAAATAGAAGGAAAGGGAAAACAAACCGCTACCATTGCAAAGCTCTAATGAAGAATGGTACACAAAAATGCAATACCCAGATGGAGTATTTCTAGGAAAGGAGTGGGTGTTGCATTTAAGACAAATGACCGTGAGTGATTATAACCATCGATACACATAACTAAGAAGGAAATGGAATTATAATTAGTTCATCAAACTAATAAAATGACACTAGATGGGATGCTTATATATAGTGACAAGGTGAAATTCAAATTGAAGAAAGAAGGGTTATTGCAACTGTATGAGTTGCCTTACTTTGATAATCCTTAGTACCTTTATCAATGGTTGATGTCACACATGCATGAGGATCACTTCTATTTTGTAGGGTGCAAGATGGGCATAACACCACAGTTGATATCAAATTTCACATTCCTTATTTAAAAAGGAGAAAGTATACATAATGATCTAAGTGACAAGGAGGCTATCAAGGAGACAGCAATAACATATGAATACAATAAGGGTTTGTGATACTTTGACACTACAGAGATTCCAGACCTTGTTATGGGGATGGCTGCACACATGGTTACCAAGCTTAATGATCAAGAAAAATGAACGCAAGTAAACAAGACATGCCTCGAATGTATGTCGGAAGATATAAGAGGGAACCATATATTACTTGTCATATTTCATTAGAGATGATATCATAAGAAGTTCACAAGATTGAGAGAAGATATTCTTCAACAACATCCTACTCACCATCATCTTCTCAAAGATTGGAGTACCTAATGGGCTAGAGAAATTCATTTGGGAGTATCCAGATGAGGATCCCTCGCCTGTAAAAATGTTTGAAAAGTACACTTGTGAAACCATGATGGCCATTCACATGGTACACCTAGAGAAGTGGTACAAATGAATGCGTGATGCTTTTGGGGTGAAGTGGAGTATCTCAGAGAAGTTTCCCATGCTAGTGAATGGAGAAGAAGATTTTACAGTGTACCAACATTTTTCATTGGTAGATTTACTTTAACAAATGGGATTAAGGGTCCATGGTGCAAGTTACCCTTCTCCTTCACTCGCACAATACTTCCAAGATGGAGTCAACCAGTTCAAAGAAGCCAAAATACTAAGGTTTGACCTTAGTGAGATGGACCAAGAGTACCACAAGATGCACCAAAAACTTTTGTACCCTAAAAAGTATGCATACATTGAAAATTATGTCTCCCATGATGTTGAAATGGTGAAGCTAATAACACCGCCAATTCATTGGAAGGGCTACAACAAGGATATACCTTTGTATAAAGAAGAAATTTTAGAAGGAAAATTATCTAGAGAGTTATGTCTCCATTCCGAGAAGACCCTACAAATTAGAATAAGGCTACACCTAATAAGAGAGAGAGAGGAGGGGTTGGAGAAGAAGGCACCAAGTGTGTAGATAGCAAAATATGTGGGTGTGCTAGAAGCAAGCACTAAGCCTAGCATTTATAGGTAGGAAAAATTACCCTATTAGGAGAAAGATCCAAGAAGAAGAATCACATGATTAGGAAGAGGCCCTCACACATGAGGATTCATGAAGGAATACATCACCTAGTGAATAAAAATAAAAGAAATAATCTCCGTATTAGAATCTCCAAAGAAGGAATAAGTAGAAGGTGACAAAGAGGCGACTCAAAGGAAACAAAAGGTTTAGTTTCCTACGTTGGCGACAAGGATGATGATGAGATTGAAGGAGGTGAATAAAATCCACTATATGATGTAGATGATTTTATGAAATAAGGGATAAAATATGCAGAACAAACCCTCACGTAATCACAACAAGAGAAAACTAATATGCAAAATATATTAGAAAACTCAAATAAAACTACGAATAATAAAAACACAACATAAAGAGACAAAGATTAAATATGGTTCACCAAATTTGGGATATGTCCAAAAAAATCACCTGCTCATATTTTATTACAAGCCACTTCTCTCTCAATACCCAGTATATATTTAGAGCTATGCTAAAAACTCTATAGAATTCACACTCAAATTCAAAACACATCTACAATGTTACATTGATCCTACCATATGCACAAAACCACATAAGTAAACAACTGATTAAGTAATTTTACAAAACCATGAGTATTAAAACCATGGGCCAAAACCATCCCATAAACCTATGGGTCAAAAATCCTGCCCATATGAGAAAAAGCACATTTCCAAGTATATCGAGATAACTATGGAAAGTGTATAGTACTCTTAGTGTATAGTCTACAACACTTTCACAAATAAAAATAGGCTCCACAACCTAACACATGACTCAAAGGAGGTGGAAGGTGAAGAGAAGTATCAAAAGGAATATGAGGAGAAGAGTAATGAGGAAGAAGCAAGGGATTAAGGAAATGGGGTGAGCTAAGAAGTAAGAACCCCAAGCCTCACCAATTAGGAAGTAGAGAAATCTATGGAGAGAGAAATGACAGAATCATGAAGGAGTTGGTGGAACATGAGAAGGAATGGAGTGCGAACAAAATTATGAAGGAGATGGGAGAAGAAATCATTTAGAAGGAGTATGAAAGCATGGGTGGGGATCCCAAATTGGCAAGTAAGCTTCCCAAAATCTATGTAAACACATGGGAAAGTTGTAGTGGGGCAAAAGATCGGGGATGTGATACATTAATGATCTTAGCAATGTGTTATGCATGCATTTCCAAATAATCACATTTCAAAAAAACTCCTAGATATTTCATCATTTGATAAAGAAGCCACATATCATTGAACCAAGAAAATTTATCTTTGGCATTCAAATCTCACGTAGATGAACTTGAATTTGAAGTGAGTCATAGAGCGTTGATGAAGGTGCCAAGAAAAAGGAGTAAATACATTGGTTAATGCTTAGTAGATATCGATGAACAGTCTAAAACACACTCAATAAGGTTTCAGGTTGAGGTTAAGGCCGATTATTTAGGAGAAATGATAGAGTGATATTCCTATAGGAGGAATTGGAGAAGAAAAAGAAGGAGCTAACAAAAAGTGAAAGGACCTAAAGAAAGAGGATATGATCAACGCTCGGTTGAGGCATGAGATAAAAGACGAAAAAAATAAGGTGAAAAAATCTCCAAGAAGGTAGAGATGATTACCGATGCCATTATCCCGAAGCATCCCAACTTTGTGCCACCCGAGTAGAAGTATGAATACACCTTGCAATGTCTGGAGGATTTGAATCACATTCTCACAATGGAGAGGTGACCACTCACTTTAGAGTCTATAGAAGAGGTGTAGGAGTGCTAAGAGAAAGATTAAATGATTAAGGTTTTAGAGATTATGGCTCGATATACTAAACTTATTATAGATGTAAAGGCCACAACAAAATCTATCTAAAGTTTCCTATGACAACTTCACCGATAGGGATAAATTGGAAAGCATCTTGGTTTCAACCCATAAAATAGAAATCAAGGATTTCCAAGAGAAAAATAAGGGAAAAAATATGAAAGAGATAATATATTGACCAAGGTGGAGAAGAAGTCGAAGAAATCAAGACCTTACAAGGCTCAATCAAAATATATATAAAGGAATTATACCCCTAGATCACTGCGGGATGGAAGCACTTGAGGACTTGGGAAAGAAATTAGAGAGTATTTTTGACACCATGAGCACCAAAGAGGATGAGGTGAGTTTTGAGGAAGTGAGAAACCTAGTGGGTGACCTCTTTCGGATAGCGCAGAATGAGGTTGATGTTTTGTAGAAGTTAGAGGTAGAAATAGGGATGGATTTCCTTCTCATCCTCCAACAATAAACAAGTTCCCCATTCTTTCACTCTTTATCATAATTCTTCATTACTTTATTCTTTCTTTCCAACCATTTTAATAGCCCGCCATTATTTATTCCATTGAAAAGTTTTTCCGAGGATGGAGAATAGGCATAGTTTGGGGTGATTTTGGGCCCCATAATTTGGCTAAGTACAAGAAGGTGTGTGAGCATGCGGGACATATTTGAAGAAGGGAACGTGGGTTGAAGTCATGAAAGGAAGGGTTATAGCGGGATGTTACGTGAACCCACAACATGTGTGTAAGGTAAGAAAAGTTTTGGTACTTCATCATATTTAGTGTTCCGGGTAGCACACGACAAAAACAAGACCCTTCTAGCATGCAGAGTGGATAAGGTGACAAATTTAGCAGCTTATAGGATCAAAAAGAGAATATTACATGCATGCAATGGAAGGTTTGAAAATAACATCATTACACAGAGTGCAAAGCTCAGATCAAAGGAGGCATGCTCCATTAGAGGACCACTTGGACACTTGGAATCCAATCTTTTACCTTAAAAAGCATGGCAGCGAAGGCATAAAATCTATATATAGAGGTTCACATATAGTAGAAGGGGGTGCTAAGAGAAGGGATGCAAAGAGAATATTGAGCTAGAAAATAAGCGAAGCTCTGCAGAAATACCATTGTGGATTCTATGGGTTGGGATTAGTGGAAATTAATGAGTGATGACATCTTTATAGGGATGGTTCTCGTATTCATCTTTGTAATGTGAAGCACATCAATGTAGTTCTGATGCATGAATTTACTCTAGAGTATTATATGGGTATGTTATGAATTAAACAAATGTAATATGGTTATTTGACTCATCAATATGAATATAAGACTCTATTCTGAATCATATATGTGTTCATGAGTATAATCCTTGTGCATTTCCTTTATGAATCAGTTCTATATGTTGAGTGTTATTTCTCTTTTATGGGTGTAATGAGATGATAAATCTTCCTAGGTTCTAAAAGGATGATGCATGGTTATTTTCTATTCTTTTTCACTTGAATATATTTCATAAGATGATGTATTCTCATAAGAATCACATAAACGAGAGGCTCAACACCCTCACCTACCTTAGGTGAGTGCCCAACACCCACTTGGGTGATAGGATGGCACCATGGGGTTTTAATTTTAAATATAAGGGTATAAAAATGACTACAAGAACGATGCAATGAATGAGTGGATGACTAAATGACAAATCTACCCTTTTTTTCCCAAGTAGAGGAGATTGTGTCTCTTAAATGATGAGCAGATATGGACAAATCCTCTTCTCCATCTGAGATAATGATTAGGGGCTGAGGAATTAATTTTCCCATTCTCTTGCCTAAAGATGATGTTGGAATTGAACTTGGTTGTGAGGGTACAGTTTCTATTTTTCCTTTTTCCAGAGAGATGATCCTCCACTCTAATTCATCCACCTTGTGAGAGATGGTAGGCATGGTGTCAATGGAGGATTTTTCATATAACACATATGATTCCTTGGGAATATCATTTAATACAAACTCTTCATCACATAAGAATGGAAACTGAAAGTCAATTTTCCTAGACACTTGGGGCCTTCTCTCAATCCATAATTTATTTAAGTCTTCAGGAGCCTTCAGATGTTCCCATTGAAAGAGATGAAAGTACATGAATTGAAAGGATGTGAATACATGATTGATCATAATCAGCCTTGTAATAAGCGCTAGCCAGACCTACCAATAAGTCAAGGGTATTTTGGTGTCTCCTACACATTCTATGTCAAACAAGGCCCTAACAAAAGCCTCATTAGGAACACTTAGGTGAAGATTTGATTCAAATGGTCACATGAAAATTCTTTCAAACTATTTTCCATAAGTACTCTTGCTATGTCACTGGTAGGAGGTTGTGAAAATTTTCCCCACTTACAGGATAAGAAAAGTAATGCATCCTTGGTGATGGAATAAAACTAGGTTTTATAGTGAAAGGGGTGTATATTGGTCTAATTAAGGGAAATATTTCCCATGAGATGAAAGAATATTTTTCTTAGCTCACACAAAGAATATTTAAGAGTTGGAAGGGATTAGGAATAAGTAGAACTAGTGAATCAATATGATTTGACAAGAACCATGTGTGGTAATTAATCCAATAAGACATGAAATGGAGTGTGTAACCCAAGATGGATTCTTGGGAAGTAGATGAGGATATATTTCATATCAAAATCATTTGGAAGTGCTCAAAGGTCATCAAAAGTTATTATCCAATCAATATGTGGAAAGAATGATTAAAATAATATATCAAAAGTGATCACACAAAGATCCCCAGTCAAGCATAAATAGACACCTAACAATATGAAGTGAAGCATTTTCAAAGGAGTGGCATGTTTTAAAATGGATATTGTAAAGGGGAATATTCCTGGAATATTCATATTTTGGGGGGGGGAATTTGAAGGTTAGTGAGTGAGTTGAATGGTATAAAGGCATAAAATATAATCACATGTAAAGAAGGGGGTTAAAATTTTTGAGAATTGTTCGAAGAAAAGAGAGAGCTGAGTAAAAAACCATTTTCCAAGAGCTTATTTGAGAAACTTGTTATTTCCTTTGTGTTTTCAAATTTAATCATGTAAAGATGGTTGCAAGTGTCCATCCATTAACAAAATTTGATACTATAAAACTTTCCCTTGCTTATAAATTTGATGAACCTTGAGTTAATTATGTTAATCATGAGCATCTTTGTCTTTACTTTTAGTTTGAGATGTTTTAGATAGTTATTCATGTCCCTGTTGCAATCTTATGTTAGGAATTTCTCTGAATCACACAAGAACTTATCCTTGTGGTAGTATTATGGTATTTGCAATTGTGTTGTGAGAAGATTTTTCATTTCATCATGCAATAAACAATTTAAACTCACTTTATTTCCATCTTGTTGATATAGATTGTTTGTTATTCTATGAGTGTATCTTAGGCGTGATGAACCAGGGATCTCTAATGTTTAGTTGAGTCTTTGACATGAGATTTTATGTCAATTTCTCAAAGAATGTGTGAAACCATGCATCTTTGGGCTTCCATGGGTGTGCATCTTCTGGTTGAAGGTTCATTATTGACTATTTGAAGTGTTTTTATCATCTTGCTTGGCATATTTTCCAACCTTTGTTGAAATTTCTTAGGAATTTGGTATAATCAACTTTATCTGTTTAATTCCCCAAAAAAATTCATCTATAAATGATAAATCCTATAGGAATTACCCTTGCTTGCACTATTTGTCCATAAATGCTAAGGAGATTTGTTGAATTTACCCATCCTTTACTCAAAACATGCAAGAGAAATCAGGTCTTATTGTTGTCTTTAGTAACTTGAACCTTGTTTAGAAGACATCTCCATTCTCTAGAGTGACAACTCGTGAGAGTTAGATTATGTTTCATTGACCATGTCTTCTTAAGGTTTTCTTTCAAATATCATAGAGGAAAGTCCAATATAGCCAATCCATTTACATTTATCAAATACATGTTACAAAATGGGTCCTCTCACCCTAGTTGAAGGCACAACCAAAAGTAGTGAGGGTAGGTCAAACCCTTTTCATGGTGCTACCTAATTTTTCTAAGATTGAGTGAGAAACAGTCAATCAAATCCCTCCCCATCTATAAAACAAATCAAATTCTGATTTATCTATCTCTAAGCATCTTTCTCAACCTGTTGATGTTGTTTGACTTGAAAGGGAGAATCAATCTAGGTACCAACACATGATACACTAGATTCCATTACATAGGGTCTATTTCTATCATCATTTCATACTCCATTTCTATATACACTACACATTCTACATTGCATTACCTACACCGCGCATTCACATACCTTGGTCATTTATACTATGTTGTTTTATATGCATTGCACTCATGGCCCTATGACACACTCTAGTTCCTTTGATCAATACTCGACTATCAAAGGTTTACCAATAAAATGGACCTTACCTATATGTAACATGTCATCATACCACATTTGTTAGAATAGTGACCAACACTCTAGGCAATATTGTCACCAAATCTCATCATCACTTCATGTATTGGTATACACCTTAGGTTAAATGACCACTCTTTAATCAATTTCTCATTATCCTCTCTTATCTTATCATTACATATTCTATTATCCTATTCTAATTCATTATGTTACATCATCATTTATCCTACTCATCACTTTGGTATACTCTTTAGGATAAATCACCACCACATTCTTGTTCATCACATAGTAGTCTACAATTAGTTTTAAATCACCACCATCTGTCATCCACCACATACTCATATATGATTCATACATCCACATCATCCATCTCATAATGATATACACATATGACTCAATCCTCACTCATATAATCAATAAGTCATGATATGCACTTAGGCTATAGGGTCCACACACATCTTTCCACATATCTCATTCCCATACACTCATTCTATAGTGAAATACGTTTAGGGATGAATCATCACTCCTCCATTAAAAAATTCATGATGTATGCTTCAGTTATAGGGTTCATGTACATCTTTCTATATGTCACATTTCATCACCACTACACATACATATTCATCATAGTGCATTAGACACAACCTACACTACTCAACCATTTCCTGATTTTGCACTCTCATTTACGGTTTATTCCCGACTACATAGGGGAAACCAAAATGAACCTAACTTCATACAAATTCCATCCACTTGAGGGGTACTTCACTCCAATCATTCCATTTTGTATTCCATTCCATCCCTCCATGACATACCGCATTGTCTTGGTAGCATTTACTCTTACTTACTAGTGTTTTGAATAACCATTTTACTACAAATGTTAGATTTCTTTCTTCTATGTAATTATCATACACACATGCAAATTCACACCTCTATCTAGTGTGATCACGAGATACATAACATTTACATGTGGCATGGAAAATCACATTCTACTCATACTATACTGGTCATTGGGGGAATCCACATTCATATAATACAGGTTTTATTGTTTCATCTTGTACTTAACATCCTATACTACTTGTTCATACATGCTTTTACATATTGGTTATCATTCTAACATGCTAACAAGTGTTCCATGTGTAATGTTTTTGTAGGATTACATCTTTCCATGACTACTTATTTGTTTCTACTTGTCTTTCCTTGTTTGTTATTGTATGCGGGATTTTCCTTTGCTTGTGTGCACACACGTCTATTGTTTGTGGCCATAATGGCCTTGCGTTTCTTATAACATCATGAGTGTTGTCCCATGTTTGAAACTCGCTTTGTGTAGTCTGATTATTTTCTTACGTTTTTACACTACTTTGTTTGGTAGTTTCTACATTATCTTCATATTTGACACTTGTCTTATTTCATGCATGTTTTTTTGGACTAAAACTTGTATTGGCTAGCCATTCCATTTTGTGCGTGCCTTGGTATCTACTAATCACTTTATTTTCCCCTATAGGGAATAGTTATGTAGGTCGAGTATAATTGGTCCTCTTTTGAGGCCACATTCTCCTTACACAGTCATCACATGCACCCCGAAATAGGGGAACATCATTAAGGTTTTTATACTAGCATAGCGAGTGTGTTCGAACCAGTCTACAAACTCCATACACAATAGCCTTGACAGGATATGGTGTCCTTCGATAATTCTCAGAGAGCGGTTATAGGATCGGGGCTTATAGTGGGTGTGTCTCTCTACACTTCTCCTCCTAGTGGTGTCATATCACCCAAAGAACAAGGATACTATAGAGATATCTTCAAAAAAATTCAGTAGAAGTAGTTAGAATTTGGAGATAGATAATTTCCTCTGTACACTTCTTTAGCCAAGGTGGAGTGAGATAACCTGAAAAACTTTTGAAAGTATAGGATATACTTCTACATGCTTTTTCTTGACGTGGATCAAGTGCACATGTTCCATTTACACTTTTTCTAGAATATTTTATATTTGTCTACTTTATACATGCATATTTTACACAACATTTTTACATTCATACATATTTGACTACTTCATCATTTTCTCCTTGTAGGTTCATCGTATGAGAAATAAGCAGTCAAATTGGTGGAAAAAATAACAGTAAAAACAACGACAATGTCAAAAACATCACATAACAATGGTACTTTCGATACTAATCATGCGGGTACACTACACACACGCAATAGATACACATGCATTTCACCTTAGGTTCACTCTCGTCACTTTTTATGTGAATTTTTCATCTTTAGAATCCACGCTCTTCCACATTTTCATTTTTTCATTTCACACTTGAGTCTCGTATCATCAACATGTCTTCTTCTACACTCTACATCGATATCAAGTACGCATCTCTATCTACTTTATGTTACCAAGATTTCCTCTCACCAATATAAAGTGGGGAAAATGTAGATACAAAATTATGTACTTTACACATAATTTGGCCCAGTCTTATACTACTATTTATAAGGTTCTCAAGTGTAGATGGTACTAATTAATCCTACCAGGGGATAATTTTAGTGGTGAATATTCGTAATATATCGAATATTCCATTTTTGAAAAATTTGAAAAGGTAAATTTTCCGCACGGTCGGTGACTGTTCGCCTAAAAATTACACTTTAATTTTTTTAGGGTCAGCTTCGCCTACCCTTGAAAAATATCCCCTATATAATCCTAGATTATTCGCCAGGTAGAACACTTCTACTTCACATTTGTTAACAATATGATATATCCCGTATTGTAGTTGCGCGACAATGGGGTTATTTTTTGATGCGTGACACTGACGGATAGTTGACATGTGATAAGGAGGTACTACAGATATTGATGCATAGTAGATGCATGACAAAGAGTTTGTTGATGAGCGACACGAAGATTTTTTTGATGTGCAAGCAGAGGGCAGAGGCTGCAGGTGCACGATAGGAGATTTGTTGTCACACGTCAACAAATAACCCTCATTGACGCGTGTCATAGACCTGACGCGGCGTCGATAGACCTCATTAACGCGTGTCGATGACCTCATTGACGCGCGTCAACAACCTTGTTGATGCGCATCAATGAGGTCTGTTGATGCACATCAATGAGGGTTATTTGTTGACGCGCGTCAATAGACCTCATTGACGTGTGTCAACAAGGTTGTTGACGCGTGTCAATGAGGTCTATTGATGTGTGTCAACAACCTTGTTGACGCGTCATCAATGAGGTCTGTTGACGCGCGTCAACAAGGTTGTTGACGCATTGACACACGTCAACAAGGTTGTTGATGCGCGTCAATAGACCTCATTGATGCGCGTCAATAACCTTGTTGACGCACGTCAATGAGGTCTATTGATGCGCGTCAATGAGGGTTATTTGTTGATGCGCAACACTAACAGATAGTTGATGCGCGATAAGGAGGTACAACAGATATTGACACATAGTAGACGTACATTAATGAGGTCTATTTGACGCGTGTCAATCCGTTTTTTTGACGCGCGACAAAAAAATCTCCTTTCGTCATGTCCTGCAGCCTTCTGTCTCACCACTTGACAATCAGGCAAAAAAATTTCATACAACCCCCAAAAAATTCGCCTTCCCATGAAACTGGTTCTGGGGATATTCGCCAGGTATTTTCCACCTCCGATTTCCAAGAGGTCTCTTAAAATGAACCCTGAATCCTACCTTTTCACCATATTTATTTTACATTTTATTTCATAGTTCAAGTCTATTTTCTAGTAGTTATCCATCCATTTCATAACTCCACCGACATTCTACCCCTAAACCAGGGCCCCCAAACTGTAATGGGGTGCCTTGAGGTTTCCTAGTCCCACTATGGGTGTCCCAATCTATGTAAATCCCCTTTCACTCCTTATTGGGTCATTTCTAGTTGTTCGTCATCTTTATCTTTTTCTCCCATCCTTGTCGGGATTAATTACAAAATTAAGCTTGAAAGCCCTATAAATATAAAGCTATAAGACCGAATGAGGTTCCTAGGTCATATCATTACACATTACTATCACTCCATCTAGAGCTAGATCCATTGCATCACTTGCATCAACATAGTGTCATGCATCAAGCATGGGAAATCTACATCACACACACTTTATAGGGGAGGGATTGTACTTTATTCTATGCACAAAGTATATTTACATTTTCTACATTCACTATTACTCGCTACTTCACAAACTGTGACTGGAACAAGATCACCTAGGGCATGACATGCACATAAGCACACACTGGAACTACATCCGGTTCGAAATGTAGGGCAACGATCAGTGAGAAGACCACATTTGGCAGTTGTGGTTGATTCGACCCATTTATATGCATCTTTTATTTTCCTATGGTTTGATACTTCTCTTTGCATTGCATATCATTTTCTAGCTTATCTGAGATATCCAATGCAACAAAAAAGGAAGGCTTAGAACCAACTTGTGACCATATTAGTTGTAGGTTTTGGGAATTTATAGTGTTTAATGCACCCAGATAAAGAAACCACCCAATACACTCCCAGGTGCCCCAGTCACTTCAAATCCTCCATACATTTCCCTCGCACTTACGAGTCCTATGTTTTTTTGTGCTTCCTAATTTTATTCTCAGACCTACGACACTATGTGACCATTTATAACAATCAGCTAATCCATTTTTCCCTACTCTCTTGCACATCAAGGGTTTTATTTTACTTGGCATATTCATTTATATCTACTTTATGTTATTTATTGTATTTATATAGTGTTTTAGTCCTCCTAATTAGATTAACTAAGGTTAATATTTCCTTACAATTAGATATAATTTTAGCTAATCAATAACTTATTTAATCCAAAAACCCTCCCATTTGAAGTTGTTAATGTGTATCTCATATTTAAAGTAAGTTTTATAAACACTCCTAACAGAAATGGTACCATTTACTTCCTTAGACCAATATATGTTTTTTGGTTCACTTTTCCTATGTACAATTACCCCATAAACGAGATTGTTAAGATATTTTATTTCATTTCTATTGTGTCCCTCCAATTGGATGTTTTTCCACAATCTAAAGGGGTCCTCTAAGTTAAAGTAATTTTTCACCTGAGTACCATACTTTTCAGTGGTCACCACTTGAAGATTAGGGAAGGATTATTTGAGTGGGTGGTCTACTAACCATTTGTATTCCCAGAATTTAACAAAATTCCCATCTCCAATTTTCCATTTTCTACCTTTTGAAATTATATTCTTGGCCTAATTAATTGATTTCCAAAATTTAGACCCTTCAAAATCAGGTATATTGAAACACCATTCATAAGCACTCTGGTTCCTCTAATACTTTTTCTGACTATATAATTCTAAAAACTCTCCTCCTTTACCATTCTCCAAGCAATTTTGGATAGGAGTGCTTTGTTCATTTTTTCCCAATCTCTTATTCCAAGACCCCTAACCTTCTTAGGTGTACATATATTTTCCCATGCAATGAGAGGTAACCTGGATCTATCCTCAGTCCCACTTCAAATAAACCTTATCTTGATACTTTCTAACATATTATAAACATGAATTGGAATTTTGTACATAGATATAGTATAAACTAGAAGATTTTGAATGGACAACTTAAGAAGAATGGCCTTACTAGGTTGAGATAGAAGAGATCTTATCCATCCTTCCAAGATTTTAAGAATATGTCAATTAGGAAGTTCCATTCATAGTTCTTACTAATTTGGATCCCAATGAGCATTCCCAAATACCTAGTTGGAAAGGATTTCATTTCACTCCCCAATATATGGTAAACCTTCAAACATCTCTTCTCTGGGGTGTTAATAAAGAAAACACAACTTTTTATAAAATTGATGAGTTGATGTGAGACTCCTTGATAATCCAACAACATAATTTTAAATTATTCCTAGACCCCTAACCTTCTTAGGTGTACATATATTTTTTCATGCTATGAGAGGTAATCTGGATCTATCCTCATTCCATTTCAAATAAACCTTTTTTTGATACTTTCTAACATCTTAGAAACAAGACTCAAGATTTTGTACCTAGACATAGTATAAACTACAAGATTTTGAATGGACAACTTAAGAAGAATGGCCTTACTAGGTTGAGATAGAAGAGATCTATCAATCAGGAAGTCTGTTCATAGTTCTTAGTAATTTCAGTCCCAATGAACATCCCCAAATACCTAGTTGGAAAGGATTTCATTTCACACCCCAATATATGGGAACCCTTCAAACATCTCTTCTCCGGGGTGTTAATAAAGAAAACACAACTTTTTCTAAAATTGATGAGTTGATGTGAGACTCCTTCATAATCCAGCAACATAATATTAAATTATTTGGCTTCTGGAACCATTTCCTCACCAACCAATATGGTTTCATCAAAAAAATGTTGGTGAACCACATACTCATTATTAACTACTGATTTATACCTTTAATTTTTCCCTCAACATTATCTTGATTAAAATCAGTACTTAGAGATTCCACTAGTAATATGAATAGGAAAGGTGAAATGGGATTTGATTGTCTTAATCTTATGTTGCTATTGAAAAACCCACAGGGAGTTCCATTAACCAGAATTGAGAATATAATAGTGAATATGCAGGTTTGGATTATGCTCCTCAAATCCTCACTAAAACCAAATCTCATCAGTACTTTGTGAAGAAATTTGCATGAAACTCTGTCGTATGCTTTTTCCATATCAAGATTTATAACCATATTTTATTTCTTATTGTGCTTCAAAGTATGCAAAGTTTCATGAATTTTCACTATACTATCTTGAATTTTACTCCCATAACAAATATCCCTTGTTGATCAAAAAGAAGGGATGGGAGGAGAAGTTGAATTCTAAGTGAAGTAATCTTAGAGCACATCTTATAGATGGAGTTACATAAACTAATGAGATTGAATTTTTGAAATCTTGTACATTGTGATTGTTAGAAATGACAGCCAAAAAGGTGTAGTTCATATCCTTCAAGCATTTCCTTTTACTAAAAATCTTGGATGACAAGAAAGACATCACTTTTTTATAATTTTCCAAAAGAATTGAAAAAGTGGTTGAGAAAACCATCAAGGCCAGGAGCTTTATCCAAGCTTATGGTCTTTAACATGAATTAAATTTCTTCAAAATATGGAATCCTCACCAACATTTTTTTATCATTATCTAAAATAATATGTGGAATGCGAGTCTGAAAAATAATTTCTTTAAAGCTATCAAGAGAAAAAACTAAGGATACCAATCTGATGTAGAAAGAAACTATAACCTTTTGGATGTCACCTAAGTCAATTAAGATAGAACCTCCTTCCTCTAAAATTTTGAAGATCTTTTTGGATCATATTCTTTTCATAGCTGCAATATGAAAGAACTTAGTGTTCTTGTCCCATTCATTGAGCCATTGCACTTATGTTTCAAGAATTTTCCTTCTCTTGAAATAATATTATGGTACTCAACTAGTAGAACTTTCTAATTTTTTTACTTTCCTCCAGGATTTCTATGCTTGAATATTCCAGGGATTATTTTAATGTTTTTATTTCACTCTCCTAGTAACTCTTTTATTCGAAGATGTTTCCAAAGCATGTTTTTTCCATCCCTTAAACTTATTCTTCTCTTTGGACATTCTTTTGGAGAATTTGAACATTACAGTGCCTCTAATCTTCATGTCCCAAAATTCTTTAGTAAGATATTTTATGTTCTCTTGTTGAAGACACATCTTTTCAAATCTAAATGGAGTTCTTTCCTTTTCATATCTCTCACTTGAAACAAAATGGACCTATGATCAAAACCTATTCTAGGAAGGTAGGATGGATATGAATCCTTTCACAACCACCCCCAAGAGGTAAGATATCTATCCCTTTTAACTTGAACTAGTTGATCACCAGTTATCCAATTAGACCAAGTATATTTCCCACCTTTCAACTCAATATCCATAATTTTCGTTTGTCATAATGAAGTCTTACAGGTCTTCCATACTTTTAGTGAGATAAATATTACAACCTTACTTTTGGTTGGGCATTCAGGAAGTGTTAAATTAACCCATAACAATCCATTCCTATTTAGAGATGATTCCATGAAATTTAGACACGTCACTCCATAATATTTTCCTCTCTCCCTTATGGTTAGGCACATATATATTAGACATAACCCAGAAATCATTACTTTTCTTGTCTTTAAAGAGAATGGAAACATGATTATTCTTTCTTAACAAATTCATACCTTTGAACCTTTCAGGATCCCAAAGGATAGCTATTCCACCCGCTACACCCCTGGAACTAATAGCCACTACATCAACCTTGCTCCAAAAATTGTTTTTGGCTATCATAAACTACTCCTCATCCATCTTAGTTTCGTGAATAGCTATAGTATCATCTTTGTATTTAGATTTAAGATCCTTAATAATCCTAGATTTGGTAGGGTTATTTAAACCCCTTACATTCCAATAGATGACATTCATTTATACAATTGGTTCTTTGTCCTTATAAATCTCCTTATATTGAGTTTAGATTGGGTTCCATCATTTATATATTTTTGAATGATCTCTTTTCTAGGAGCTTGTTCGTTCGGCCTCCTTGATCCAATTTTATTTTCCTTGGGAGTGGAAAAAAAAATCCTTACACATTTCCCCTTTCTTTACAGGTGTTTTCCAACACTCTTTAGAGGTTTCTTCACCTCCTTCATTTCCAACCAATCTTTTTGATCTTGATATGACATTTTGTTTGAATATTTTTATAGAGTTCAAATTGCTAATGATACTTTTTCTTCTATTGGCTTCTAACTCTTCACTAGAACCATCACCAGAAAAAAAATCCAACCTCTTCATTACCCATTAGCTTATCAAAGATGTTGAAATAGATCCTAGTTGTTCTTCAATGTTGATATCCTCTTTCTTGCCTCCTTTCGAATGCCTATTTTTTAATCCTTTGCTGATGCATCTTGTAGTAGTGGTTCTAAGTTTTTGATGCTATCAATATATCCACTTGAATGTGTGTCTTCCTAATTGGAAATGAGGTTATGAAAAATCCTTTCTATGATTCTTCCTATATCTGACTTCTATGAAGCCTTCATTATCCATGGCTAGATAGGTTCTTGATAGATGTCTCTCCACATCTTGAACCTTAGGATGTTCTGAATCTCCTTTATTCTTGTTGATAACAACACCCTTATTTAAAAAAATAACTCTAGTAGTTTTTTTCCGATCGAAGTCTCTATTTCTTTCCTTTGACCATCATTCTAAGGATTTGGGTACCTTTCTTAACACCTTTGATATAACCATATTACATAGTTGTTTCACATGTCCCCACCCTTGACACTTTTCGCATATCTTTGGGTACTTCTTTAAATCAATATTTTTATCCTATGTACATACTTGATCTTTCAAACATATAGATTTAGGTAAGGAAGTTCCCATTAGAGAATAAATACAAAATATGGCACATACAACCCTTGTTTTAGTGAGAGTGGCATTTTCCACAAAAAAAAGGTGTTAAGGGTGCTAGAAATCCCTTTACTTACATCGACATCCCATAGCTCCATAGGTAATCCTGACAACCTCACCCACACAGGGAACTGATTGATGTTTTCCTTTTCAAGATTAAACATGGGAGTCCATTTATGAAGGAAGAGACCCAATCTTCCAAGGAACCAAGGTCCATCATTCAAGACCCTTTGGGGATCCTCAGAGTTGTTGAAGTTGAATAAAAAGAAACCATTAGCCAAGACTAAAAATTTTAGGTCTCCTTTGGGTTTCCACTTTTGAATCAACCATGACCTTATAGATTCAATGTTTTGTCTCTACCCAACAAGCTTTATAATCGAATAATTATCCATTCTACCAATGAATCGATCAATAATATAGTTAGGGATCTCAAGATATGTACCCATGTTATCATTCTTGAGTTTAGGAATGATCCTAAGACTGTGTTCATTTCCATTTCTCAAAATTTTGGTGAAATTTAGTTGTTCTTTAGAAGTCATGTCCACTCCATACTTCCCAAATGAGGGGCCAATCTTCCCAATCATGGGCCAAGTCTCTCTTGAAAAATATAATGCATTATTTGAGTACTGATTTTTTTCATTTTAAAAATATTAAATTTTTGTAAAGACATGTGTCTAGTCTTTAAATGAGATATTGATGATAAAAATAAAAAATTCTCATGTCATGTTTGTGACTTAGCCCTAAGAAAATTATTGGCCACCACTTTGTGTAATAAGTTTTCCCAAGATTTGCAGGGCTTTGAAAAGAATTGGAAATTGTTGAAATTTGAGCGAATGAGTGCGAACAAACACGGCTCCTCACTACTGCCAGGAAATCTATTTTATGTTGATGTTGTTGAATTCTCCTCATTCTTCTTGATAATGGATAATAATACACCGATCTCTCGCTAGGGAATTTTATAAATTATCTACCATATCCCAATCATCATTATCTTTTGTCTAGTGAACAAACATATTTTTGTGGAAAATCTGTAGGGAAAATATGGTTATCGAGATTGAAGCGAAAGAGGAATTGGAAGGGTGTTGGATGTAATGGAGGCACCAAAATGGGATCCTTTGTGGTGATTTGATTATCTAGGAAATTTGTGGTAAGCCATAAAACCGTGATAGCGAACAAACATACTCCACTTATAAGCAAACATAATCTTGCTCAATATGCAATTGACATCATGGTAAGAGGAGGTGAATATTCAATCATAATCATGGCTTTGGTTCTCATTGCTGGAGGAGGAGGTGGATATGATTTGTAAAGTAACTCATAGGTTTCCAGTTGGACATTAACTCAAGAACTATTGATTTGGAAATATTCAAGTGAGAATTCAGCTCTATATTTTGTGTTGTATGTTTGTATTCTAATTTACTCCAAAGAAAAACTCAATTCATCATGAGATTTGTCCTTGAACTAAAGAAATTTTCTGAGAAAACAAAAAAGGAAACACTAGTAATCATTGGACTAGATGTAACCCATGATTTGATGAAATTTTTGGCTACCATGCTCACTGAAATTTTGCTACAATACAATAGTGAAAGCATGAATCCCTTTGAAGTGTCATACAATTCAAGACTCTAGTAGATATTGGACCATCAACGCCTATTACCTACACTGTTTATGGAATTTTACTGTTTATCGAATTCCATCTAGAATTGGCTTTGAGTCATCAGCTAATGCATTACCTGATTCATATCAACCATAGTATCACCTTGCCTATGTGCTTTGATAATTATAATTTTTACATTTATATCATACACCCAACTTGTTCCCTTTTATTCTCCTCACACTTCACTTTACCCCATAGTAACATCAACTGAAATCAAGTTATTTCTAGTTAATAATATAATATTTCAAGCTAAAAAGTCACTAGTATTTAACAAACAAAAGAAACATATTTTGAGTCCAATGTCCTTTGTGTTATGCTTAAACATAACCTAAAAAAATTCTTATAATTTGCTAGGTTTTAAAAATTAAATTATTTTATTTGAGCTTAGTGACCTCTAAGTTAATCAAGTGCATTAACTTTGGAGATGTTTATAAAAATAATACCAATATAAATTAGTTGAATTTTTTTGTAGGAATTAAAGATTTGGAATCAAGATATTTCAAGCTTAATGTGTACTAGGTTATGTCACCACATAATATTTTAAAACTACTAGTGGTTTAAGTTATTTTGAGCTTAGAAGCCACTAGGTTATTCCACAACATATTATTTGGAAATTTTATTCACTAGGGTTCAATAATTCATAGTTAAAATATTTTGCAGCAGTTAGCAAATTACATGAAGATATTTTGAACTTATTTGTTGTTATTGTAAACAATGACAGAATATATGGAGCTTACGATCGATAGGGTTAAACAAATTAAATTATCATATTTTGAACTAAGCGGAGACTAGGTACTTCCATAATATATTATTTTGAGCTTAGTTGTTTTTATCATTTAACAAGGTACTGAATGATATTTTGAGCTTACCATCCACTAGCTTATGAAACAACATAATATTTTGAGCATAATGCTCACTAGGTTTAAACAAAATAAATAATATATTATTAGCTAAGATGTCGATGAGTTATGTGACAACATTATATTTGGATCTTAGTGTTCACTAGGATTGAAATTTTTGAATCAACATAGTTTGAGCT
Source organism: Taxus wallichiana var. yunnanensis (assembly GCA_018340775.1). Classification (NCBI taxonomy): domain Eukaryota; kingdom Viridiplantae; phylum Streptophyta; class Pinopsida; order Cupressales; family Taxaceae; genus Taxus; species Taxus wallichiana. The sequence goes on along the minus strand of CM031244.1, from coordinate 261,454,164 downwards.
TAGCGACCACTAGGTACTTAAACAAATTAGATATTATTTTGAGCTCAAAATAAAGCATCATTTAACAAGAAAAATAAAATTATTTTGAGCTACACGGATGCTAGGTTATGCCACAACATGTTATTTGGAGATTTGATTTTCTAGGGTTTAATTTTTCATAATTATGATATTTTAAAGCATTTAACGAATTAGAGGAAGATATTTATAACTCCCACAAAGATATAGTATTTTGAGATTAGATTTTTCTAGCACCTAAATAGTAAGAGAATTATATTTTGATATTAGGAATTGGTATGTTATGCCACACCATAAACGTTTGGAGCTTAGTGGTCACCAGGTTTTATCAAAATAAAGTTGGTGTTTGTGATCCGAGAATCTGGGTTATACCAAGACATAATATTTGGAGCATAGCGATCTTAAGGATCTAAGAAAAAAATCAAGATATTAGGATAATAGTCACGACTACGATATGCCAAAACATAATACTATTTGAAATTAGAGTAAAAGTGGTTTTTTTGAAATGACCTGCATACTTGTAAAAAAACCCTCACTACCAGATATTACAATGAAACAAGAAGAGAGAAGAATCTGTATGTAGCAAAAACCAAAAACCAAAAATTTCTAAACTAGATAATGTCGAAATACATTTTATGGATATTCGTGAGAGTATTTACTTCATCCTTAGCAACATTGATAGGGCTTCCTTAAACAAACACGGCCAAGAACTTAATCTGTTATAGGAAGTCTTCGTTGACTTTCATCTAGGTCATGGCCGTGTGACTTTTCCATTCCTTTAGAATAGATTATTAGTGTAACATAATATTCAATGGCCTCATTCAGGTCATGTGAGATCTTATTCAAATGATCATGGTGTTATGAAGTCAGTAATGCGAGGGCCGCTTTTCTCTAATAGAGGATAAAAAGGGTAAATCAAGGAGAGATTCTACAACATGTAAGAAATTTCAGAGTCCATGCTAACTTTCATACAAAAGAAGGGGGAATAAACACATGATTCCATGATCGGGTGATTTGAGTTGGTTATATCCATTAAAATGTATGGGTAGACGAGAGAAGAAGCTATAGAAATGCCGGAAAGAGGTAGAGGAACTAGATGTTAGGTCCAAAAGTGGTTTAAAGAAGAGTGCTTTGAGGGGTCTGAAGGGTTAAGAGCCACTTGAGAAGATGAGGCGAGACAAGAGTAAAACAACGGGGGGAGACTATAAGATGGAAAAGTGACATGTGAGCATGAGAATCTACAAGTAAATCTTCCTCACACCCGACCTCCCAAGGTCGTGCCGAGACAGATCGGTGGGGATGGAATACACGCGGGATGTAGATAAATTAGTTAGGTAATCTTATGTCTTCAAAACGTAATATCGAGATCTCGTGAATCTAAGGCAAAGAAGCCCCTCCTAACCTGAACTGGTGTGATAGATCGTTTGGTGAGGATAGCTGCTCAAAGGCTCTAATCAATATCGAGCTCTGTCATGATCCGATCTATGGGTTATGGAATACGTGGAAGATAACCTGTGGGTGCTTCGTATATGTCTCCCGAAAAGGTCATGAAAATGGAATGGCTAAATATGTAGTGGATCTTTTTGGTGCCTTATGGATGATTCTCTAGTCTAGTCCAGAAATCTTTAGCTTGATTAGCTGCTACATTTAATAATGATAGTTGTGTGATAATGTCTAGCGGGAGTGAAGAAGACCTAAATACTAATGTTTGCAAACTAGCGTCAATGTTGGGTTGATTTGTAGGTCTAGTGGGTTGTGGGACCTGTGGATCACAACCATAAGTTCATGGTTGTTATGGACCTCCTATGGTCATGTGAAGAATCAATCTCTTCTTCTGATCCTGAGTATCTAATAATCATATGCCTTTTCGGCCTCTACGTTTAGAACTAAAATTTGCACAATTTTTTCAAAGTACCTAACAGGTGTTCTGGAAACTTGGATATGTAAGCTAGTGTCTATATCAACGAGGAGGTATCCTACATCTGGCTGTGGGACTAGTGGATCACAATTGAATGTTTGTTCTCTTTTAGGTCCTTCTACAGTCATACGGATGTCTATCAAGGCAATCTATAATTTGGTTGATTTGATCAAAATGTGTGCACTTTGTCATCTTCTATATTTAATCCTCTTAACTGTGTGCTAGTTTCTTGTAGGTTTATGGTTGTTCGGAAGACCTGAATTCTGAGATTTTGGTCTATCTCAATTATTGCTGCAACAATATTGAGTTGAGGTACGATTGGCTCAAAAATGTATTCCATGGGCTACCTAGATCCTGTGATTATCATACAAGGTCAATATAAACCTAACTGAAATGAAATAAATTAACTATGCAATATATATCTACAACATGTATATATTTCACTATTTTTGTATTTTGAATGGAATTTTAATGGAATTGAATGAGCAACTAATCTAATATATTCAAAAAATGACAACTAATCTAGTAACAAAATAAAAACAAACAAGGTAGCCCGGTGTAGCTACTTACTTGTGCAGTTGTGATTTTTATCCTAAATAACTAGATAGCTGATTAACTTAATTGAAATATTCTCGATCCTACCTCAGAAGTGAGGAATGAATCATAGTTTCTTAGAAACTATCAATCCCCACAACTTCCTTGGAAATATCGAGAATGAAATTTAACTAAAATGAAATATTTCACTACTCTATTTGATATGTTTTAACTAGAACTTTGACAGATAAAACTTGGAATTTGTAGAACAGTGGTGAATCCAATAGTGTATGACTTTGTCCCCTCAAAATGATCTCCTCATTCTTTCATGTTCACATGAATCTAGAAGAGCATGTATATGTTAGCATCAACAGAAGAAGGTATTTGAACAATGACAACTTTGGATATAGACCAAATACAATGTGAGTAGGAGAGGGATAGCACAAGTGACAGAGCTTGGCATATGTAATTCCTAGCGGGATTTATTACGGGAATACAACACAAGGGTACCAAGAGATTCTAGAATCTACCTTTTGTGAAGAACACAACCTACAACTCTAATGAATTCAATCTAAAACTGACACTACTCTACTCTAGACTAATTTGTATGGACAACAATGAACAAGACTGAAGTAAGAAGATCGAATGGCTTCCAATAGCAAGGAAAAATAGCATGGATGCAAACATGAAAACAAAATGAGATTCTAAACAAGAAATTGACAGACTTAAACAATGAAAATTGAGAAGTTGAGGGGCCATTTTCTTGAAAACAAGCTGGCTATTTATAGATTTCACATTCACCCAAAGGTGATTCCTATTAGAACTCTTTTACCATTAAACAATGAAGAAACACTATTCTAGGGGACACAAAACATTAATACGAGCCAAGGCGGTGGAGAAAAGTTGGTAAAAGTTTAAAATTACACAAGTCGTGATCAAAAGAACGTGGTAGAAAATGCGTGAAGGACCTCCACCTTGAACAGGGTGATGGTTATAGGATCACCACCACCGATCAAGGTGAAGATTACAAGACCACCACCCTACTGGGCGGTGATTTCATCACTAAAGGTCAAAACGCTAAGAAAATAATGGCAGAGGAATAAAAAAAAGCATAAGGAACATGTATAAAGCATTTGGGATGCTAACATATGCTTTGTGAGATTTTCTGGATCCAAACACCTTGCAAGGTGACTTGTATCATCATCGGGGCATGTGTAACATTGTTCGGTGGTAAAGTACCCTAAAATTTTTGTACATACATATTGCCCCCTCGAGAGAAGCATTTTAACCATGAAGAGGTATAAAATGGTGGGTCCAAGTTATGGCAGTCCCAAAATCGGAAGTTAGAAATTATACTTGACATGCCCGTGTGTTAAAATGTCACCATCCAAGTTCCTACTACCTACAAAATGGAAAGAAGACTCAAGTGCAGATAGACAAAACAAATCGAAAAATAAATACTAAATTAGTATGAAATGAGGACTTACCATTTACACGGGATGAGAACTTACCTCCGTTGGTGCTCTAAACCTACGAAAGGGGCATTCAAAATGAGTCAAAACACTATATATATATAAAATGGGACCATTTTCCTATTCATTTATGCGTGTCGATTTGATAGTTTTTGAGCTCTAGGACCCATGGTGACGGTTTCCAATGAGAGTATAGTCGAAATGTTCATAGTGAGATAGTGATCATGCCTCCTGAGCGGAACATCGACTTATGAGATCTTAGGTTAGTTCTTCTTGTTTTAACATTTTTACACTAAAAATGTTAAAATGTCAAAATCTTTGTCTTGGGGGGGTCATTTTTAGAAATGTCAGTTTTAAATGTGTCTCTTAGGGCGCACCTAGTGGGTAGGCTTTTGTTTTAGCTAAAACGGTCAAAATTTTGTATTTTTAAGCATTTTAGGGCACGCGACCCATTTTGAAATACGGACAGGACCACCACCACAGCGGGGTGGTGGTTGCTCAGGTGGTGGTTCTCTTTAGAATGTTAAAACAACATTGATTTGAGTTTACTTTTGCATTTTTAGTATTCTTATTTTCCTTAATGATTTTTTTATTGCAATCTTGATACTAACTTGTTCCTTCTACTGTTTTTGTGTGTTTTGTAGAAGAAGGAAGAGTACATCAGATGGAGCTAAGAGAGAGAGAGTGATTAGCTTCCAAAGAGTGCTAGATGCACTTTCTCGGATGAGCAAGATACACTTCGAGGGTAGGTACACTTTGAGGCTCTCATAGGTTCCCCAAATTACACTGTTAGTCACATATTATGTGACTTATTCTCTTATTAGGATGCGACGTCAGGTACACCTTCTAATTTCCAGTGTTAGGGGTGAGTGGACTATCACCCTAGAGGATTTCTACCACATTTTGGGAGTCTCAATTATTAGGAGGAGACTTTCATTTGATACAATAATATCTAGAGTTTAGGTGACTCAGTGGGCTACCTATATGGGAGATGCAGTTGTTTCCATTAGTTCAAAGAAGGGGGTGAAGGTCCATTATATTCCTGGCTTGCCCATCCCTCCGATCTGTCAAAGCCATTATGGAGATCATTTCTTTGAGATTGATTTGAGAGAAGGGAGGGGATACTTTACTCTACTACTTGGCCCCCATCATCACACAGATTGAGGCACATGGTTGGATTTATGCCTGGGGAGCCGATATACTTGGGACCACCTATCACAACATATATAGGGTGGTTCATTTACGGGGGACAGTCATTGAGCCATCGACCTTAGTTATGAGATGGTTCTATGAGCACATCATCTGTTATGCGAAAGGTATAGAGGTGGCGGATCCTCGGGGCCATGAGGGCAGCTGGATGGACAGAGATGACGGTGCTTAGAGCACCCCACCAGCCCGATTGCTTCCCTAACTACGAGGACATGGAGGCCACACCTTTTCGAGCCATGTTAGGGTTATGGGATGAGGAGACCTTTACTTTGATCTCTTGCTTTACTATAGGGTAGCTTGTGGATAGGAAGGGAAAGGTAGAGACACACCCCTTTGATCGATTGCCTCGGTAGTTCAAAGATTGTTTATAATGACATGCTTCCCCCAGTGGTGCCAATGTTTAGATCAGTTCGAGAGGCTAGGGGAGGTCCTAGAGGCTGGGGTTGAACTTTTGTTACTCTTGGCATCTGTATTACAGCTAGGAGGGTGGTACGTACTGAGTGAGATTCGGTGCTCCTCGGGCCCCTTTACCTCGGATTGCTGCTAGTCCTACCCACAACAATGATGACCCATTTGATTTAGACTTCAAGTCCGAGGAGTTCATAAGGGGAGAGACAAAGGAGGAGACCGAGGACATGGAGGTCAGTGAGTCGAGTGGGGGAGAGGATAGCGATCCTAAGTGATATGACACTCGTGAGATTTTACAAGCCAAGAGGCGGAGCGAGAGAGTGGAGAGGGTGACTCTAGTCTCGGAGGAGTTGCCTTCTCGTAACCTAGGTGGAGAGGATGAGTCTGTGGTAGGATGCCATGTTGTCCTAGATGTAGGAGGGGACATCGGTCGGTGGCGGCATCTCGTGGTAGGTGCAGATCCCAAAGATCCTTTTTGGAGGCTCGAGATTCGAGTTAGGTATCACTCCTCTTTTGATATATATATTTTTTAGTTAGGTTTACCTTAGTTGCTATCTCTCTTTTTGTTCATCCTTGGTTTCACCTTTTGATTATTTTCTAATTTTTTTTTCTCCTTTGCTTGCAGATACTACTAATGAGTGGCGATACTTGACTCATCAGGTATGTACTGAGACCCTGATGCTCCCCATGGAGAAGACTCGTGTCGAGTTATCCACGGATGTAGGGGAGCCTTCAACAACTGGTAGGCATACCAATTTTTTTCCCCATCTAGCATGTGGCCAAGATGGTGACCTCCCTCCATGCTGAGGTAGCTGGGTATAGGGCTGCACAGAGCATTTGATGAGGAGGAGCCACTCTCATAGCGAGGCTACAACTACTATTCAGGATCACGAGCCCTCAGTGCACTTAGAGCGTCGGCATAGCCAGAGTCCTAGACGTGATCATGTGCCTTCTGAGGGATCCCATAGGGATTGAGAGGCCACTTGGCTCTTTTTGTAGTGACTCTTGCTATATTGTTTATATGACCATTACCGTATTTTTCGGGCTCATTAAGCATTTTGATCATGCCTAGTGCATGATGGCATTGTACATAAAACCTAATTATATATATATATATATATATATATATATATATATACATCTCTTTTTGGATCTAGATTTCTTTGTACCTAGAGTTTTGTGATTCATTTTCACATGTGTATTAGATATTTATAAAAAAAAAAATTATATGCTTTTCGAATGTGTGTAATGGAGAACAAAAATCGAAATGTTTTCTTTTTTGTAATTCATGATGCTTTGATGTATGATGATGTGGTCACTATGTGATCTTGAACTTTATTTTATATAAGAAATTTTTTGGTACTTCATATTATTTTGAAAAAATGTGATGATGAGCTAGTATGATGAGCAAATGAACTTTCCCCACTCCTAACTCCATGCAACCAGTAAGATGTGAGGTCTCATCACCGAGAGTTAGAAAGGGCACAAGCTATGAGGTGTGTTGAAATGGTAATGATGGGAGATAGACAAAGAGTTGGTGGAACAAAATTAGGATGCTAAAAACCTATCTTACTCAAGTGACTTCATAGTTTAGAATGTAACTCACTTTGCAGTTTATCCAGGACTTAGATCCGTAGATGGCCACTTGGTTGAAAAAATCTGGTTTTCGGGTTTTGAAATCTCTTGGAATTTTAGACATCTGATTCATTTGTTTTTGACTCAAGATTTAAAAAGTTTGTTTGAACTATTTTCTTATGAATTTTAACATTTTCTCAAAGCAAACCCCTACACCTTGCCCCATGCTACTAGTAGGAAACATGGGCTTATCACCATGGAGAAGGCACAAGAAAGTAAAGGCATTCCCATCCTTTCCCAACCCTACATCACTAGTAAGAGATGCAAGCTCAACACCGAAGGTTGGTAGCACAAGGAAATGTGTAAAAGTAAAATATTCTGTTTGATCTATATTTGACTTACTTACTTGAGAAAAATGTCAGTATGTTCTTATTTCCAAAGAGATATATATGCGGGATAGATGTGACACCATGAAGCTTCTAGAGCAGACCATATGCAAGATAACTACCCTAGGATGAAACCAAAAGTGAGAATAAGCATGCAATCCAATCCTTGGTATGGCTACCGTTAAGACTTTGTTATATCTAGCTTTAATTGATGAAATGATTAAAAGCAGTTGATGATGTTATGAAAATGAATAAGTATGATTTGATAGCTCCTACCAATGCTATCGATGTTTGTAATGAATTGCTTAAGGATAAGTCCCTTTATCACCATATTTTATGAAACAAGTGAACAAAATGAACCTATCTAAATGAATATGTAATGTAGATATAATTATACAAATAGTGCCAATGCTTCATGTGTAAAACAATTTAAGATGCAAGGAATTGGTGATTCACTAAATTCATCACCCTCCAAAGGTGTGCACAAGAGATACGCACCATTACCATAGTATTTCATGACTCGATATGGGCCCAACCATTTAGGCCAGAAATTTATTCATTTTCTAGTTTTCTAATCAATCCATTATCTAGTCTTAAAACTAGATCTCCTTCATATATTTCTCACTCATAGACCTTTTTGTTATATCGCCAACACATCCAGTCAGCATAGGCTCTATGCCACTGTTCGGTGTTTAACCTAGCCTTGTTTATGCTTTCTAGTTGGGAGAGGCATGCCTCTCTATAAGCTTCTTCATCTAGAATCCCTTATAGTGAGATGTGGAGACTGGGTATTTCAACCTCAATCAGGAGAACTACTTTTTCCCCGAATACTAGTGAGAAAGGAGTTGCTCCTGTTGGTGTTCTTATTGATTTTCAGTGGGCCCACAAGGTTGGATATAATTTTAAATGCCAATATCATTTGTTTTCTTTTACCGTTTTGAGGAGAATAGCTTTCAACATTTTGTTTGTCATTGCAGCCTTCCCGTTGGCTTGAGGGTAGTAAAGAGAGGCTGTGTGATGGTTTATCTTAACTTGCTACATAACTCATGAACCTCATCATTTTTAAAGGATGTGACATTATCTAAGATAATGACTTGTGGGACACCATACCTGCAGATAATTTGGTTTAAAATGAATTTGGAAATCACTAAACCTGGTACAGTGGTGAGGGGCATGGCCTCCACCCATTTGGTAAAATATTCTATGGTTGTGATTATAAAATTATGACCATTGGTGGATGAGGGAGGGAATTTCCCTATTAATTCTAGACCCCAAGTGGATAAGGGCCACGGAGTTAGTATTGGTTACAGGGATTGTGTTGGCATGTGAATCTCGTAAGAGAATTCTTGACATTTTAGGCACTTGCGTACAAATTCCACTGCGTCATGCTCGAGAGTGGGCCAAAAATAGCCCATCGATGTATTTTGTGAGTGGTATCATGACCACCAAAGTGGCCCCCACATATCCCACTGTGGTATTCATGAAGAATCCTCTTGGCTTCTTCTATGTTGACACATCTTAGAAGCATGCCATTGAAGGCTCTACAATAGAGTACTTGGTCTAAAACAACATATTTAGCTACGATAATGCAAAATCACCTTCTTTATTGTGATGTGGCACTTTCTGGGTATGTATGGTCCATGATAAAATTGATAATATTAGTATACCAGGGACATGTAGAGATGGGGGGTCTGGTTTCGACAAAGTATACACATTCATAGGGAAAGTCTAGATCTACCAGCTCACCTCCATCTAGTGGATTGTCAGCTAACCAATCTGCAATGATTTTTCCTTTAACAAATTTTTGGTTTACAAATGTTAACTCAAATTCTCCCATTAGGGTTATGAAACATCCAACCTTTTTAGACAAGGACCCTTGCATGAGGAATGTCCGTAAATGGTCTGTCTTCACAATGACCCTTGTTTCTTGATTTAACATGTAATGTCTTAAATGTTTTGTGGTGAAGAATATGGCAAGGAATTCTCTTTCTTCCTATGTATAACACGTTTCATAATCAAGCAACATTTGGCTGATGAAATAGATTGCGTGTTCTCATTTATCATCATCTTCTTGAGCCAGCATGCAAGCCAACAAGACATGAGTGGCTTATGAGTATAGGATCAAAGGGTAGTCTAGCTTAGGAGGCATTAGCATGGGTGGTGACTACAAGAAATGCTTAACTGATTTGAAAGTCTCATTGTAGTCTTCGGTGAAATTGATACTATAATCTTTCTTGAGTAGATTGTTGATTGGATGAATGGCGAAACTTAAATGGGATGAACCTTTGGATTACACCGAGTTTCCCAAGAAATGACCTAATTCCATAGTCATCCAAAGGTGGGAATATTTTTTCTAGATCGACATCAATCCCTCATGAAAATATAATGTATCCTAGAAGTTTTCCTCATGTTACATCGAAAACACACTTCTCTAGGTTTAATGTGACTCCATATTCAATCAATCATGAGACGATGACACAGAGTACTTCTGGGTGATCACAACATTTCTTAGCCTTGGCCAACAAGTCATCCACATATGATTCCACAATTTTATGGATAAGATCATGGAATATGTACATCAATACCGTTGATATGTAGCATTGGTGTTCTTAAGACCAAATGGCATGATATCATAACAATAAGTTCCCAGGGGGTTATAAATGTGGTTTTGGCTTGGTCTTGTTTGGATATTTGGATTTGATTATATCCTGAGAACCCATCCATGAGAAACAAAAGCTCATATCCAGCATTGCGTCAATGGATGGTAATGGGAAATCATCCTTGGGACAATATTTGTTAATATCCCAAAAATCTATGCAAATGCATATCTTCCCATTCTTTTTAGAACGGGGATGATATTAGATACCCATTGTGAATAATCGACTGGTTTGATGAATCCTACTTGGAGAAGTTTTATTACTTCCTCTTTTACCATGAGAGCCACTTTTGGCTTCATTGGTCTTGACTTCTGTTTAATTGGCTTTGCATCTAGTTTAGTGACAAGATTATGTACCGTAACTTGTGGTGTGATACCTATCATTTCTTTATAATTAAATGCAAAATCCTTTTGATGTTCTTTGAGGATTTGGGTGTGTGTTTCTATTTCTTCCAGAGTTAGCAAGGATCCTAACTTCAAAATTATTGATTCTTCCTCCATTCCAATGTTTATGTTAATGGTCACTTCTATCAAAGAAGCATTACCTTCTTCAAACTCAGGTGGGGCTAGAGGTAGTTCTAGGCTTTCTCCATTTTCTATCTTGTAGATATCGAGATCTTTCTGTGGAGGAGACTCTACCATGGGATTTCCAAAGTAGGAAGAGGAATGTGGTATTAAGGAAAGATCAACTATATTGTGAGCAAGGTGTAGCTCTACATAGGTGTTTAGATATTCAAGAGTGACTTTATCATTATCAACATGATGTAAGATAGGCTATTCATTCTCAATTGTATGTGTTAGATGAGGGTTTGTTGACATTTTCTTCACCAATGGTTCGGTACGAAGTGATACCTTGAAACTTGTATCTTCTAACTCATTACTTGGGGTGAAACGTGAAGCTGAGGTTGTTATTGAATCTGCGAGAAGGTTCTATTCTCGTGGGATTGCCTCAATGGATATGAAGTCGAACCTTTTGCTTAGATCTAATACCACTATTTTATAGAGTTGTAAGTGCTCAACTCTAGTCTCATATACTTCAGAGACTTGGTTTGCAACTAACTGTGAGTCTCCTAACACTCTGATGTCATTAACACCGATCCTTTTGGCTATGATGAGGCCCAGGAGGAGGGCTTCGTACTCAGTGCCATTGTTTGTACATTCAAAGTTCAACTTAAAAGAAAAAGGTAGGATCTTTCCCTCAGGAGAAGTAAAGATTACACCTTCCCCGGCTCCATAGCGACATCTAGCTCCATCGAAATGGAGAGTCCAATATTTACTAGGAAAGATGGATGTTGGGACATTCTTCATGTTTGTTTCTTCTATTTCGATTACTTCTACCATGCAAAGTTACTCTGCTGGAAGACAACCAACTCCTAGGGTACATCCGATACCTACGAAAAAAATGGTAGGAATATTGGTAGATCTTGTTCCAAAGAACTCTACAATTTTTGTAGTAGTTCCTAATGACACTATTTCTACAACGTTAGCTTCATCCTTGAGGGATGGGATGCCCTTGACTAGGTTTGTAATTTCTAGTTTTGTTGTAGGTATTAATTTTCTTCCATCTGAGAGTCGATTGGTTTGTTAAGTTGGTTTGTTGGGAGTTCAAACTCGAGTGAACGCTTGGTCTTTTCTTCAGGTCTGCTAGGAGTATGTCGAATGGTTTTAGGTCACCTTTTTGCTATGAATATCTTTCTTAGGTGTAAGAATCTTATTTCTGGAATAACGTAGAGGGAATTTATTTCATGCAATGTATCCATGGTCAATCGAGGATCATATTATAGTTGGTTTCTGATCTATGATATAAAACTTGGTGAGGATTGTCTTGGGTCCTAAGGTGACTGGTAATATTATAGTCCCAATTGAAGTAGCTTTAAGGCTATCATAACCTCTTAGCATATTTCTTGTTGTGGAACAGTTTGTTTCTCCATATCCCAGATTTTGAAGGAAAGAGAAGGGGACAATATTAACTGCTACCCCATTGTCCACCATTGTGCATTTAACATAATTATTGTAAACCCACACCTATAAATGCAAGGCCGGATCACCTCTATGTATAATTTCAGCATCTATTGGCATTTTGTTTATGTCAAATATAAACTTGGTATCCCTATCCGCTTCCTGGAGGGTAGATATCGAAGTTTATATGGTTTACTTGTGTTTTGGGAGGTGGAGTGATGTTAATTAAATGAACCAGACCTAGTGATTCTAAAAGATTAGCCCTATGGGCGGGAGAATTTTTCAACAAGTCTAAAAGGGAGATGTGAGAGAAGGTTTTTTTATGTCATTAATTAAATCATAAGCATCCACGGGTTTTACCAATGTTTGTTGAATGTTATCTAGTTCTAGCAGATAGATTGGATTTGGTTGAGAAGAATAATCTCATGTTCTTGTTATGGCTTCTACGTGTAGCTCAAGATTCTAACTCCACTAGACCAACTATCTTGGTTCGTGGCTGATTTCCTAATTGTGGTGCAACAGGATTTAATGAAGTTCGGGCTTCATGATCATTATTTCTGTCATTACACCTTTTTTCATCCCATTTGGATTTGATTTATTATTGATATTGTGATTTGGAAGTGGATCATTGAAGATCTTAAGAGGTGTATTTTGAGGGGAAACTGCCCCTGTGAAAGTATTTGGCATCGGTGTCATAGAATCTGTTAAGAACATATCTATGAAGAGTTATCTTTGTTCTTCTAGAAAACGTTGCATGAAATTATTGTAATCGTAGCAAGTCCTAGTGTCATGGCCTTGAATTTTGTGGAAACCATAATACGAGTTGGGATTATAACTCCTAGGTTGTTGGTTTGGCACGTGTTGTGGTCCAAAATTCTGATTGAACTGTTGACTATTACGATTATAGTTTTACATTTGTTGTCTTTGGTTTTGATATCCAGTTGAGTTTTGATTGAGACCCTATGTTTGGATCTGTCATTGTTGTTGTTGTTGTTGTTGGGGACGATTAAAATCCACCACGTTGATTGTTGGGGTGAAATTGTTGTTTTGTTGGTTGTTAACTGGTGGTGGAACATTTACAACATTTTATTTTTAGTTTGGTGAGTCACTCCATCTGTTGTCACTCCGTAGTTTTTGTTACAGATTTTAGGTCCTTGATTTGTGTTTGTGGTAGTAAGATAAGTCGTAGTGTTTTTTTTGGGGATGATTAACCTCCCATTTATTCCACATGTCTTGTGAATACTATCTATTGCAGCTTGATCTATTCAAAGAGCGCTCTCGAGTACTTCATCATACATTCTTAGTGGGAACTTCTAGACTTCTTCCTTTATCTCTCTGCTGAGAGAATGAACGAATAAATCTTATAGTTCCATCTGATCTATGTTTGGAGCACTTTCTGAAGAATAGAGGACTGTACGCCATCTTTGGACGAAATGAGCAACAGATTCATTGTGTTCTTGTTTAATATGTAAGAATTCCCTAATTCTTGTTCTCAACAATTTGTTCATGTCAAACGCCTTGATGAATTCTGAAATGAGTTGTTTAAATGAATGTATTGAGGCTTCAGGTATTCTGTAATACCAATCGAGCGTAATTTTTGGGGAATATTTTAGCAACAACTCCATCCCAAGGGAGCATTTTTGAATGGCTGTGGCATAGGCCTTAATATGTGCATTTGGGTCTCCCTCTCCTTTGTACTTGGGTAGATCAGGGAGAGGTCTTGGAAGCATGATGATTCGTATAGTGAAGTCCAAAGGTTATTTCAAATATTATGAATAAGTTCCTATTGCATAGGTTTCCACCATTGATGGTGTTTGTTGAGGGGGTGGAGGTGGAATGGGTTGTTGATATGGCGTAGCATATGTATTTGCAGGGGCATAAGGGAATCCCTGTGGTTGAGCGAATATGCTAGGAGAAGAGAACATATCTCCCTGTGGTGATTTGGAATACATGTTTAAGTATGGAGGAGCATTGCTCAGGAATGGATTGTTTTGTACTAAACTGGGAGGTATCATATTTTCCACCAGAGTGGTGTTAGAAAATGTGGTTCTAGTTGGCGTTTGTTGTGAATACTAAGGAGGCATGCCCAACGTACCTATTCCTATGAGGAGGTCTACTTGGCTAGGATGATGTGGAGGATTGAAAGTTCTTGCCTGCATGAATTGCGAATTTTAACTTACTTGAGCAAGTTCCAACCCTCTAACTTTCTCAACTAAGGTTGAGATGACCTCGTTTGGTGAGGACATATTATTTTCCCTTAGTGGTGTTTGTTGTATACCTTGAGGTTGTATAGGCATATGGTACCTAGCTATGAATTAATTGGTTCCCTTCCATGTTTCACCGAGGGCATTTCCTATAGGTGGAGGGATGGGGGTGTTTTCTTAGAAAGAGACCTCGGGTTGTGTTTGCAAACCTCCTATAGATGGGTACATATTTTGAGAGCGTTGTTCACTCCTATAATAACGTGCTAAGTATTTGTCATCTAACAACAGATATGGCTCTGATTGTCTACTAATTTTTGGTCTAAGAAACACCTGAGGAGATGAACCAGATTCTCCAAATGAGTGTCATATTTTTGAGCTTAAAGGATCTCATTAGTTACGTTTGAGTGAGCTGATCCAACTCCTCTATTTGGAAAGAATAACTATATTTAGTCCTTTGAGGTGGATTTTGTGTTGAAAATTGGTTAGTTGAATAGTTATCGAGACCATCTTTGAGAGTGACGGTGATGGTTTTCTATTTAGTTGATTGTAGTATGCTTCAAGACCTAGGAGAGGTCTGCCATATGCATCGTATCCCAAAATATTCGGGGTATATGAATACCCACAGAATAATGGGAAAGAGCAAATGTGGATAAAATCAAAAGAAGAGTGTGAAAGTGAAACAATTGTTCCTTTTACGTAAGTTTCACTAATTTGGTAACACCTTGAACTGTTGTTACTTCCTCCTTTGCATTCAAGTGTTTATATGTGATTTTCCCATATGAGGATATGTTCTTTTGGTTTTGGGAAGTCATGCTTGATTTGGTTATGTCTTTTCTACTCTTAAGATCTTTGATTGAACTAGAATATGCTTGGATTCTTTTTCTTTCATTCCTCGCATATGAGTGCAATCTGATTTCTAGGAGATTGTAGACTTATCTATCTCTATGACTCATCCTTGGATCAATTGCATTGATCCAAGGAATGTTTTAATTATATTCGAGATGAACAATTATGTATTGAAATTTCATGAATTATTAAGTCTAACTGAACTTAGAATATATAAGTTCTTTTAAACCTCCTTCATATGAAAATATTTCCGTAGTGGAAAGTTTTGTTGGATTCTGGAAATTAATCCTAGCAGGTCATTGCAATCAAAATTTGGTTTCAGTCATTTTGGCATCGGAAAGAACCTAGACCTTAAGCCAGGTAAGATATGTGAGTTTCCCATCTAAAGCTATTTTATTTGATGCAAATCCAGAATCTGATCTGGGAACGTTGTATTTTGTTTGAATTCTGAATGATGATTTTAGCCTATCTAAGTGGACCTAAGCTAGAATCTGAAAGGTTATTAGTTTTTAAATCTAAACTATAACCTATTGTTGCAAAGGTTAGTTAATCTAACCTAGTCCTAAACTATGTACTTGATATTACCTAAGGGTTATCTAAACCTAATACTAAGGTGAGTGACTAATGTTATATCCTAAGGTGTTAAAATTAAATTTACCTATGATCTAACCTAAGTCACTAACCTATCCTAAACTAGTGCTATGAAAAGGAACCTAAGGGGTCACAAGTTTTGGGTGGTGGTTTCTATGGAATTTAAGGTAAGGATAAGGATGAGAGGACAGGGAGTACTACCAAGGAGGGCATTAATTTGGTAAGTTGGGGATTACCCAGCGGTATCTCTAAAAATGGAAACTCTTGTTTACATTAATGTGGAGCTTGCCAACTTTGGCAGGCGGTGGCAATGGAAAACATGCAGAGAAAGGAATTTAATGTAATTAAATTGCATGGGTCCTCAACCTGAACCACCTTGAGACACATGCAAAGGAAATTATGTTTATTTTTTTCTTTTTTTTATGCTTTCTTTTTCACTCTTACTCGCACGAGCACCGCTTTTTTCGAACCGAGTTTACTCTTCATTGCATGGAAATTTTGAAAGTTTCAAATTTACTTTAGTGTCGTGGGGAATATATAAGGCATGGAGGAAGCAATATTTTGTGGAAAAGAAGAGAAAGGGAGAGCTCATCCAGAGGTCTTCTTCAACTTTTAAGTGACACTATCAGGCATTATAGGCCCTAACTGTTAAAATCTTTCTTTCCTTTAAATGTTTTCATTAAAATAACTTTGTTATTATGATAAGTGTGAATTTTTGGCTTGGCTGGTAACAATGATTTGTGGGTTTTATGTAAACTTTGGTTCTAGGTTGAACGTGGAAATTTTGCTTCTGAAGGAAACTTGTTTTCATTATTCTTTTGTTCCTTTACTATGGATTAAACATGAATTTCTTTATCCAGTTGGAACTGTCGCATTACCTTTCTTCGTTGTGAATTTGTAACTAAGTAAACTAAGTAAGGTTTATTCTTGGTGATGAAATTGGTGAATGTGTTTGATTTCTTAAGATCCTTATTATTGTTAATGACCTGGTTGTATTCGTCGATCTGGGTTTTTGTGAACAGTTGTGTTTTCATACCCATTTGGGTAAACAACTAGTGACTATTGTAAGCTCTTATCTGACTGATTTATTAGATTAAAAACTTGTTCCATGAAAGGAAACATTTTTAAAGACTACGTGTTTTTAATACTATGGTAATCTCTTATTGCTTTGGCTATGAATGGAGTAATAGATTGTTTGCTTCGCCATGAGAAACTCTGACTATAACAAGTTCATGTTCAAGGAAACTGGTAAATGATTTTGTGGATGGGTTGTTGGTATACTCTGTAAAAACTTGACTGTTACAAGTTGTGTGTTTTGGAATTATTGAATGATTGAATCCGTATCTCCTCTTGTGAAGGGGTTTGATTGCTTTTTAAATTTGCAGGTACTGCGAGTAATATAGTTTATGGTTTAGTTGTTTATTTTAAGGTAACCATGAATGTTGGCAATACGAGTTATACTGAAAGATTAGTCGTTGAATGGATTTCATGTTCTTCTTGTGAATTCTTGGTTGATCTTGGAAGAGTTGTAATAAGAAATTGTGTTTATCAATTTTGGGTTTTTAAACATACTTAGAAATTGACATTAGAATTGAAATGGGTTGAAGCATATGGAAGACCTGTTTTTAATTTGACTATTATTATATATTTATTATAATGGTTTGAACATTTTGACCTTGGGTGTTTTCAAAAATAGGATTTGAATATGTTTATAAATACTGAAGATTCAATCTTGTTTAGTGTACTATTATGAAATGGCACTAGATGATGAGTCAGTCCAGCTATATTAGTATTGGATTACTAGGTAATCAAGGGAAAACATTAAGTTAACCTAACTTGATTTTAATCTCGAATGGTTCAAGCATATGAAGGAAAGTAGCCTATTTCCTTTGGATTGGGTTTATATCGAGTTCGATAGGTTGTAATGTTTTATGTCAAATGTTGATATTGGTTTCATTGGATGTATAGTGGTAGATCCTATAGGGATCTAAGGGTAATTCTATATGGTGGCTCTACCTGAACCGAACTGTTGAATGTACCTAAGTGCTAGAAACAGATTCTTCTTCCTTGATTAGATTTATTAAATGGTTATTATTTCTTGGAAATTGGATTTAGTTCTAAAATTTGGTTACAATAGTGTTTTGGTCATCTCTGTTTTATCTCTGAGTTGAAAAGGAAGGTTGGAAAGGGGCTTTAAAAGAAAGAAAGTTATATTGATCTCTTCTTGAATGTTAATATACTCTTTCTTAGAATTATTTAAGGAACTCAATCAGTAAAGTTATGGGATGGTAGATTATTACATTAAGATGAAAGAAACATTAGGATTAGGGATCCTAATCTGGAAGACTCCTTTCATTTTACAACAGTGTTAAGATCTTGTTTTAAACTTATTGTTTGTTATTTTATTTGCAAAGTAATTCAGTATTTATTGCCTTGCATACTTGTCATGGATTGAAAATCAAGTATAATAAGATGAAGGACAGATTGGTAGGTGAACTTGCAGTGGCAAGAATCCATTCCTTCTGTTTAAATTACTTTTGTATAAACCTGTTGGGATGAATACTTCAAGTGGTTTAATGTTAAATAAAGGTGATCAAATCATGTTATACACTATTTCAGCTTTTTTGGATGATTAGGTGCATAATAAACAAGATGTTCCTTCTTACTTTCTTGCAAGAAATGAGATGAATCATCTGAAATAGATTAAGTTGAAATTATGTCTGTAACTTAAGTTATGATATGAAGTTGTATTATAATTGGTAGGAAGAAAACTCAGAGTGTATCATGATTTGGGATTGTGAAGGTAATTGTTGGAATCAATTATACTTTAAATTTAGGACAAGTAAATAGAATATTCTTTCAGTCCTTTTTGTTTTAACAGTGTACTAGGACTCTTTATATTGACTTCACTTTAAGTTAGAAAGTATGAAGTAATTGATGTCATTATAACAGGGTTGTTTAATTGAAACAATTAGTGGAATGCAATTGTTTTAAGGATTAGTGCTTATCATGCTCAGTTCATTGAACTGACCCATGCTAGCAATTTTTACAGATGGTCTTTATAAGTGGTAAAGGAAGACAAAATCTGATATGATGCATTGACTATTCTAAATTGGTTCTTATGAAGAATTCTGATTTGATTTCTAAACTGTATTGTGAAAAGAAAAGTTACCTCTTTTGTTGAAGGCTATTGTCTTAAAGTATGCCGAAGTGCATAAGTTGTAATTGTATGGGTTTGGAAATGAATGAAATAGTGAGAAATTACCTATGTAGAATGTGTATCTTATCTTGTTGGGATGATCTTCTTATTATCTATATGAATGAGTGTGCATTCTTATTGTTTTATACAATGGAATATAGATGAATTTCTTAAGTAAGCCATAGCTAATTATGTGGCTGAATACTACATTCTTAATTAGTGATTCATTATAACTTATGATTGTGATTAAAAACTGTAAATAAGATCACTACATTTATAGGGAACATTGAGAGTGGGTTATGCCCTAAAATGTAACTATAAGAAGAAGAGGACTTTCCCCTCTTGTAATGCACTAATTATAAAAGGAATATATGGTTATAAATCACTAAGACTTAACAGTATTAAGTCTAATATGTCTCAGCCTATTAGGTTGATACATTTCCTTTGTTGGATAAGTTATTTTTAAATGACGAAACTTAGATTGTTGTTGTCCTATTTTTTTGATAAAATGTTGTTAAGTCCCAACTGACAACTGGGAAGCAATATAAAGTTAATTAAGACCATTTTGTAAAGCTGAACTCTAATTACAAAAAGGTAACTTAAAGAGTGTTGGACTTGGGGTTAGGGAAGATTGCCAAAATATGTAGTTCTATAACCCAAGTATAACTTAACGTAAGTAAATTATTAGAGGTATGTACATCTTTTCGAGGTTGTTCCATAGGATGTTGACACATGTCATTTGCAAGATTGTACCTTTAAGAAGATTAGGATCTTCTCGAGGATACAACAATGTAGATGATATGTGGAAACACCCTTCTGCATTGATCGTTAAGATTTACACACCTTGAACTTGATCAAGATTTCTCTCCGGGATTGGTTAGGACCATAATTAGGTTATGAGGAAGCCCTTTGAGACTCAAGGTACCTTGGAACATGGGGTTAACTCAGGTTGACCCAGTATGCCAATTTACCATTAGTCTTTAAGAGCCTCTTCATATCATGGACTATGATGTTAATCTGAACTAGAGTGAAACCTTGGGACAAGGGGACTGACAAAAGTCAGTATAAGACATTCTATATAACAATAGAGTGGGGTGAAGGACATATTATGGATTGACGAGTATGCTATCAAGGAATAAGTAATGTGAACAGTATGTTATAAATCTTTGGGTAAAGTATCACAATTTGCCGATTGTGTTGTCCTATGTCACCTAGTCTAAGGAGCGTGATGCCGATGAATATTAGTAATAATTATTCAAATAGGTTCCTTGGGAAGATCACTCAGAACCCAGAATAGGGTAAGAGAACCACGAATATGAAGTATTAAGTAGAAAAATCCAAGCTCAATGTTACATGTGAATAGATTGGTAGTTCACCGAGTCATGGAATGAATAGATCGGTGGTACACCGAGTCATTACAGTTGCATATATGGTTATCTGTTATAAGAATGATTTTTATGAGATGTGTGCTCTAAATTATGTATTTAGAATAGAGAACATTAATCATGCAAAAAAAAAAATCCTTGTTTCTAAAGTACTAAAATGGGAACGTTAGAAATTTTGTTGGTAAAGTTGATGTGAAGGCTAATGCGGTGGAAAAGATGAAAAGTATACTATTTGGAAGAACAAGTAGAAATAATACTCCCAACCAAAAGATAGGAAGTTCACGTAGGGTTCACCAATTTTGTATGATGGAAAAGTGACATGCAAGCATGAGAATCTACAAGTAACTTTTCCTCACGCATGACCTCCCAAGGTCATGCCAAGATAGCCGGTGGGGATGGAATACACATAGGATGCAGATAAACTAGTTAATTAATCTTATGTCTTCAACATGAAATAGCGGGATCTGTGAATCTAAGGCAAAGAAGGCCCTCCTAACCTGAACCGGTGTGATAGATCATTTGGTGAGGATAGTTGCTCGAAGGCTCCAATCAATATCGAGCTCTGTCGTGATCCAATCTATGGGTTGTGGAATACATGGAAGATAACCTATGGGTGCTTCGTATATGTCTCCCGACAAGGTCATAAAAATGGAATGGCTAAATATGTAGTGGATCTTTTTGGTACCTTATGTATGATTCTCTTGTCCATCAAGAAATATTTATCTTGATTAGCTGCTACGTTTAATAATGATAGTTGTGTGATAATGTCAGCGGTAGTGGAGAATAACTAAATACTAATGTTCGCAAACTAGCATCAATATTGGATTTAATTATAGGCCTCTTGGGTTGTGGGACTGTGGATCACAACCATAAGTTCGTGGCTGTTGTGGACCTCCTATGGTCATGTGAAGAATCAATCCCTTCTTCTGATCCCAAGTATCCAATAATCATATGCATTTTCGTCCTCTACGTTTAGAACTAAGAGTTACACAATTTTCTTAGAGTACCTAATAGGTGTTCTGGCAACTTGGATATGTAAGCTAGTGTCTATATCAACGAGGAGGTCTCCTGTGTGTCAGTTGTGGGACTAGTGGATCACAACTGAATGTTTGTTCTCTTTCAGGTCCTTCTACAGTCATACGGATGTCTATCAAGGCAATTTATAATTTGGTTGATTTGATCAGAATGTGTGTGCTTTTTCATCTTCCATATTTAATCCTCTTAACTTTGTGCTGATTTCTTGTAGGTCTATTGTTGTTCGGAAGATCTAAATTCTAATATTTTGGTCTATCTCAGTTATTGCTGCAACAATATTGGGTTGAGGTACGATTGGCTCAAAAATGTATTCCATGGGCTCCCTAGGTTCCGTGATAATCATACAAGGTTATTATAAACCCGACTGAAACAAATAAATTAACTATGCAAGATATATCTACAACATGTATATTTTTCTCTATTTTTGTATTTTTAATAAAATTTTAATGGAATTGAAAGAGAAACTAATCTAATATATAAGAAAATGAAAACTAATCTAGTAACAAAATTAAAACAAAAAAGGTAGCCCGGTGTAGCTACTTTCCTATGCAGTTGTGAGTTTTATCATAAATAACTAGATAGCTAATTAACTTAATTGAAAGATTCTCGATCCTACCTCGAAGTGAGGAATGAATCATAGTTTCTCAGAAACTATCAATCCCCACAACTTCCCTGGAAATATCAAGAATGAAATTTAACTGAAATGAAATATTTCACTACTCTATTTGATATGTTTTAACTAGAAATTTGACAGATATAACCTAGAACTTGCATGATGTGGAGAATCCAGTAGTGTATGAATTTGTCCCCTCAGAATGATCTCCTTGTTATTTCATGTTCACGTGAATCCAAAAGAGTGTGTATATGCTAGCATCAATAGAAGAAGGTATTTGAACAATGACAGCTTTAGATATAGACCGAATACAATGCGAGTAGGAGAGGGATAGTGTAAGTGACAGAGCTTGGTGCATGCAATTCCTAATGAGATTTATTATGGGAATACAACACAAGGGTACTAAGAGATTCTAGAATCTACCTTTTGTGAAGAACACAACTGCAACTCTAATGAATTCAATCTAAAACTAACACTACTCTGTTTACTAGACTAATTTGTATGGAAAACTAGCATGGATGCAAACAAGAAAACAAAATGAACTTCTAAAAAAGAAATTGATAGACTTAAACAATGATAAATGAGAAGTTGAGGGGCAATTTTCTTGAAAACAAGATGGCTATTTATAGATTTCACATTCACCCAAAGGTGATTCCTATTAGAACTCTTTTACCATTAAACAATGAAGAAAAACTATTCTAGGGGACATAAAATATTAATACGAGACAAGGTGGTGGAGAAAAACTGGTAAAAGTTGAAAATTATGCAAGTCATGATCAAAAGAACGTCTTGGAAAATGCATCAGGACCGCCACCCTAAGTAGGGTTGCAGTTATAGGACTGTCGCCCGATCAAGGTGGTGGTTACAGGATCGCCTCCCTACCAAGGTAGCGGTTTCGTCACTAAAGGTCAAAACACTAAGAAAAGAAAGGAAGAGGAATAAAAAAAATCACAAGGAACATGGATAAAGAATTTGGGATGCTAACATATACTTTGTGAGATTTTCTGGATCTGAATACCTTGCGAGAGACCTATATCATCATTGGAGCATGTGTAACAATGTTCTAGTGAGTACAAGCCCTACAATTTTGGGTACATACAAAGACCACTTGACCACTTTAGCTAATGATCAAGATGTCTGAATAAGATTCGAAGGGAAATGAAGGTGATGGTGATGGAGATGGAAAGAGGGAGCTGGTTGCGAGAGGAGGGGGAATAAACGCTTCCTTCCTAGATTAGAGGGAAGTATGAGATTTTATTTTGGGAATCTACCTTTTTATAAAGAAAACACAAAATCACTGTGTGGAGGAAGGGACATTCCTCTTCTCTATCTAGTCTAAAGGGCTTCTCAAGTAATTCAAATAGAAAAACCACAAATTTTACATTGCGATCATGCCAAATATGTGTAAGAATAAAAATATGAGGTCCATAGATCAATTTATAGCATCGCTCTAGTATAAGTTCCTCCTTAATTACTTAGCAACCCTATCGTAGGTTGTGAAAGTGAGTCCCATTCAAATCCCGAGTGATACATTCTCAACTTTTCACCAGGACACAAGAAATCATCCATCTCCTCCTAAAGTGAGAATTTAAAATAAATTTCTCCCTCTATAGGAGCCTTGTCACAACCGCAATGGACTATGTCAAAATAATAATTTTCTTCTTTCCAAATTTGACTCTTCTATTCTTCTAGGTTTCCTACACATTATAGGTCACTCATACAGAGTGACTAGACAGTCTTTCCATAAATGATGTAACACCACCATCATGTAAAATATTCCATACTTTCAGTTAGCCTTAACCTCTTCAGAGGAAGAAGTCTCAATACATTTGATGGTGCCACCCATAGTGAACGTGGTTGTTGGACCCCTGTAATATTAACCAATGATGAAGGCATATAGGCGGACAGGGTCCCTGTTATGAAAAGGCATGCAAGGCAAAAGCACGTGAGATACAGGTTTAATGAAACACATAGCACATGCAATGTGTGAAAGGAGGCTTGGAATTAGTAAATTTAAGCACCAGAGGAACAACACATGAAAAGCATGATTGGTTATGCGTGGATAAGGTGTCAACCTAGTGATAGGCTGGCCTAGGAAAGAGCATGCCTTGGATGGAATCTTCTAGAAGAACATCATGAGATAAATTGGAAATCTCGGACCTAGAGAAGAATTCTCACATGGACCACATTCAACACTTGGCACCAGATCCGAGGGCACTTTGGAAGGTGAGTTGGCGGTGTAGGAGAAATATAAGTACATGTGCCTACCAAGTAAAATATATAGAGAAGGAGTTTGATATACATGGCGAGTTTGAGATATAGTATGGGTGGAGCTCTGTAGAACTGTTGTGAAGACTCTGTTAGTGGATAATTGAATTAGGAGAGAATGTCTTAGGCATGGAGTTGTAATTTTTCTTTTGATAGCTTAGTTACACAAGTATAGTGATATTCATGACCGTGGTCCGCTCTCTGTGACAATCTCTAATGAGGTTACCGATATAATATATACGTTTATAATGCATATTTCTCTCTTATAAGATCTCCTTCCTTTCATGCTATGAATGAATGCTTGTATAATTCTTTCGTCGTAATGCATGTTTTGGATTACATAAAACACTCGGTCAAGTGACTGCAACGATCTGGAGGCTATTACGAGCCCTATGGCTCTTGTATGTTTCAACCTCCCTCATAAAAACTCTTACACTAATCATAGATGATGTTTCCCATTAAACTCACATAAAATAGAGACTCGGTACCCATGCGTGCCTCGGGTGAGCACTCATATTTTGTTGGGTGATAGGCCAAAGATGCATGGATTCCTTCCTTTTGTGATGGGGTAAAAATGATTACATCTTGGTTCTATTTCCGGGACCTATTTTTTATGTTATAGTGGGATTTAGCATACATCATGATCTATGTAGTGAGGAATGATAGAGTGGTTAACATTGGAAAATGTTGAATCATGGTTCAAGAGCACGGAGGATGAATTTTCTTAGAGATTCAGCATTGGACCTGAGTTTAATGCATGTAGATGGGTAGAAGAGAACCTCTACCATGATCTCTATGAGACCTTCTTCTTACTGCTTCCCAGTAGAACTATATGAATGGATTTCAGCCTATGCATCTAGATCAAATTGGTGTTATGGATCACATATGTGAAACAAATAAGACTACCGAAGGTTACTGAGGATGCGAGATCTAATATGGACCCATGTTGTAGATCATCGGTGGAGAGGAGTACTAACTATTTACACTCTTGAGTATGCCATTTCTACGTATTCTTGTCTTGAGGCTGTTGAGTTTGAATTTCTACGAGAACCTAGAAGAACATTTCTTCACATTATTCCTCTAGCTATGAAGATATTGATGGTTAGCATGAGTTTAGAGGCTTTCCCAATGACCAGCTAAAACCATTCGAGCACTAGGTAAAGGAGCTTGGGTGGAGGAAGATGGCGGATATCATGGCCCGAGAAGGAGAGGGAAGAGAGATGGCTCAAGTATAGTGAAGCATGTGAAAGGCATATTTCTAGATGATGTGTGGCTCTAGTGTGATGGATCTATGCATACGAGACGTTGTGAGAAGGAGTTAAGGTTCACGTGGAAGATGTGGAATTTGAGCAGTCTATTCTACCCCATCTTGGAAAGTGCATGAGGGAGACCCCTTTGGCTTCTAGTGAGAGTTTGTCACACAGAGAAAGGAGAGTCATTGGTGCATATCTGAACCCACCTATTGAACGAGCCCTGACGCATGGTTTTCCCAAACTAGGAAGAAGTGTTATTGACCTAGTTAATATCAGCGGAAGAGAAAGATCCACACCTAGAAGTTATAATTTTATAGTTCCTTATTCTATAGCTACACATATTCCAATATTTAGAGGATTCTTTGGACAAGGAGCAAGGGTACAAGCTTTTAGTCTCACATCATAGAGTGGTGCAGGACATAATAGTGGGAGCGGGAAACTTTCACAGACCATTAGTGCACAGATTCAATGGGACCGTGGGGTGCTTGAATAGCTCCTATAGGCCTATTGGACCTAGTGGTTTTGGTGGAGCTGGTGGATCTAGAGGCACGAGACCCAGTGGACCTAGTGGATCAAGGGGTAAAGGAAACACTAGAGGGAACCAAGGCTCAAGCTTGGGAGGACAAGGATCCCGACCACCACCACCTCAAGTATTCTATGAAATGTCTCTACATTTACCAAATTACAGGGCACTTGAGTATGCTTTATGGAACATGTTCACAATTGTGAACTGCTATGGAATGCGAAGGGTATCACAACCCCGAACAAAAGACTAGTCATTTTGTAAACACGTTGCAAGGGCACGCACATAGCTAGTATAGGAATTATGACCCTCATCAAATGGTGGTGGACTATCTTGCCTTAGAGAATGCATTCTTGGAAGAGTTCCACATTCTTGAATTTGATCAGAAGAGCATCAGTGCTTTGAAGGAGATTCCGCAAGGAGTGACAGAGAGTTAGTGGGAGTATGATGTGCATTTTAAAACTCTCTTGTCTAAATTATCATATGATATTCATCCTTCTTAGCATGTAAATTGGTTTGTTTGAGGATTGATCACCCCTTTTAGAAGTTGCCTCATAAAACTTTTACAAACCCTCGTGAATCATTGGAAGCTAACATGCGTGCCAAAGCTATTGGTAGTATTGATACTGGTGTTAGCCCATTCTTGGAGGCTTAGATTGTTGCTATGGCAGAAGCAGTTGGAAAAATTATCTGCGAACTCAACCCATGAGACTCGCAGTGGTTTGTGGTGCACAGATTGTGAGATAAAGGGGCATGTTAAGGATAATTTCCCCTGTAGGATGGTACATGATATGATAGTATATTGTGAAATTTGTCATGGCAACCATGATGCAAGTAGATGTCCCTTCCTATAGCATGTGATCAGGAAGAATGTGTCTTGTTATTACAAAATTTTCACCTCTATAACCCATGATACTAAGGACTGTAGGCTCATTGATCAGATCCATGAGGCCATTGATCATGGGGTGTGTTAAACCAATGTTTCTAGTGGTTCGAATGATTATAGTCACCATTATGAGGAGCGCACAAAAGGAAGCTCGTGTGGAAGAGGTTTTCGAGGATGATTCTGTGGTCGAGGTAACAATGGAGGAAAGAGTGAGTTCCCACACAGAACATGTTTCAACTGTGGATCTATAGAACATTACAAACATGAGTGCCCAATCTTGTTGTAGTGCTCATGGTGTGGAAAGAAGCATAAGTATGAGGATTGCTTGGAATTATTTGAGCATATGAATCAACAGCACCAGAAGGACAAGGGCGCTGTAATGGTCAGTACTAAGAAGACATATAGTGGATGCCCTAGGTAACACGGGATGAAGGTTTGGAGTTTATCTTGGTAACAACAAGGATAAAATCCATGTGCACAAGAGAGGTACCAAGACAAAAGACCTTGGTTTCAAGGGAGGAGGTCGTTCATGGAAAGTATCTAGACCCCATGCATCAAAAGGAGATATATCAGGACACCATGGATGTTATTCAAAGCTTACAAGGGAGATCCAATGTCTAAAGGAGAAATCTAGGAGGGAGGAACAAGGAAGGAGGGTCGAGGTGCAAAAGGATGACCTAGATGAGGTCAAGGAGGTGTGTAAAATGCTAAGGTAGGAGAATATCATTCCCTTGCTAGGATCATGGTTGAGAGAGAAGGTACCATATGCTGGATAAGAGAATGAGAGATAGGTCTTGCATGCAATCCTTCCCCCTCATAGCCTCAAATATGACAAGGAGATTACATTGAATGCAATTGTAGATGGATGGCTCCTCAGCAATATCCTCATTGACACAGGTGTGGAGGTTAATGTTCTAACTTTAGATGCATGGCATCAAATGGGAAGACCTGCATTACAACCATCTTTGAATGTGTTGTATATGGCAAACAAGAATAAGGAAATGCCCATTGGTGTCTTGAAGGATGCAACTATTACTATCCAGGGAGCCAAGTTTACTGGGGATGTCAAAGTCTTGGTGCTCACCGAGGTAGATAATTTCCCAAAACTACTTGGGCACGCTTGGTGTTATAAGAACAATGTGGACCTTCGGTTCAAAAAAGGGTACATCAGCTTCAAGAACAAGGAGGAACAGGTCATTATACCTTTGGCTGATTGGAAGTTTACACCATATATTGAACCATTGGGAGAGGAAGTTCTGGACAGGATTTATGTGTGCTTAATCGTAGACCCTAAGATAATACACCCTACTAACATGGTTATCAAGTTTGAAGATGCTCGGTCGGTGAGTGATACAACTAGTCGGCATGTGACAATTGGGTGCATGGAACTTACAAATTAATGGGAAAGTAGTTGAGAGGGTGACCAAGGTTTCTAAGGTGTGCATAGTGAGGCACCTTAGAGGAAAATACCTACCCAAGTATTCGGGGAGGAGCCTTCCCGAGATTTTTACGTAGGAGGTGGAGCTCGGTGGAAGGATGAAATGGAATGAAGGGGGATGTTAAGTTATTTATTTCTTGGCACAATAGCACAATGGAGGGCCTGTCATCACCAATCCGTTACTATGATAATTCTTCACCGGAACTCCTCGTGCTATGATTATTTACTAATGCACAGCCTTTAGTTTGGTGGATGTAATCTGGAAACAAAACAACAACCGAACACAAGAATACCATCGACTATGATAAGATGGAATGATGACAAATCTGAAATATCAAAGTAAATTATAATATTAACATGAAATTGTTACAATCTCACCCATGAGGTACTTCAACAAGACTATGGGAGAAACTTTACAATTACACCTCTCGATGGCTTCTTCAACACACCTTTAACTGATGGCTTCCTTTGCACACTTCCTACAATATTTCTCACTACTTCTTTCTATGCTAAATGAGGGGGGTGGCCTCTCTATTTATAGAACTTCCAGGCTTATCCATCCTATCTCTAAGATAGGATAAGAAATCCACTCTGACGAATCATATTCCATACCTTAACTCTTATCTGTACATGTAAGCTTATCTCTTAAGATAAGATAAACCTTATCATTTTACATGGGTTCCACATTTTTAGAATTTTTACAAATAAAATACACAAAATATTTATGACCTCACTCCTTGTCTTTATTACCAATATAATATTTCTAATTCCTAATCATGTAGACCCTACTTCTCTAATTATCCAAACTTTGACATTTTAACATTGCCGGACCACTTACGACAAATATTTACTTTTACAACATTCCTATTGTACTTTGTGTACCATACTCCACATTATTATGGCACACGTCATCGACGGCACCGTTATCTTCTATCGGATGCTACTACTAATTATACTTAACAAAATACATTAATGAAATAGAAATTACGGAGGAAAATTTTAGTGTCGACATCTTCCCCCTTCCTAGCTTCTACTCCGTCCTCGGAGTAGACTATTCTGGTGCTTGGAAAATCTTCAACTTGTCGTGGTTGACCCATTTCGTAATGGGAGTGCCATCCAATTCCTCCAGTCGGTACATACCATTTTCATGCACAACTGCTATTTTGTAGGGCCCCATCCATTTTGGAAGAAATTTTCTCTGTCTTCTTTTTTTGTATCTGGAATCATATACTAGAACCAAGTCATTCACATGAAATGGAGACCACCGAGATCTTTTAATCAAAGTATTCCTTCTACTTCATTTTATTCTTATGGCTTGTATCCTTTGCTATTTCTCTCATTTCCTCCAGCAAATGAAGATGTACCAACCTTTCTTTTACTGAATCACTTTCATCCATCCTTTCATTTTTCATAACTCTCACAAAGGGAATATCAAACTCAATAGGAAGAAGCTGGATCAATGCCATAGGCCAACTGAAATGGGGAGTATCCTGTTGCTGACTTTGATGTTTCCCTATATGCCCACAATGCTGCATGAATCCTTTTATCCCATTTATGTACCTGCAAGGCTGCATCTTTTCCTAGAATTTGACACAACACAAAATTTGTTCGTTCCACCTATCCATTTGTGCTTGGCTTGTATGTTGTTGCCTTCCTATGCTTAATAGAAAACTTATTAACTAGGGCTTCTACCACCTCATTAATGAAGTGGCTTCCTTGATCTGTTACAATTTCTAATGGGAAACCAAATCTGGTGACAATGCGTTCATACATGAACCTTGCCACTTCATCCATGTAAGCTATTTTTAATGGCCTAGCTTCAACCCACTTGGTTAAGTAATCTGTGGTAACTACAATATACTTATTTTGGCGTGATGTAGTTGGAAGTGAACCTACAATGTCTATTCCCCACTTTTCAAAGGGACCAAGGGGAAGAATAGGGCATAATGGAGCTGATGAAGTCTTACGGTTACCATGCATTTGACAAATATCACATGTCTTACAATAATTATAACAATCTTTAAAAAGAGTGGGCCAGTGATAACCTGCATCCAAGATCCTTCTTGCTATAAGTTTTCCAGAGAAGTGCCCTCCACATGTACCATTGTGGAATTTTTCTAGCAGATTCCTTCCCTTGATCACGTCCAACTACCCTCTTGTATCTCGTCCATCGTGTCTATTCGAAATAATACTCCATGCGAGTAGAATATGGACAATCGGCTTGAGTAATCTTTCTCTTAGTCTTTGCATTGGCACCATCAGGAAACTTGAATTCATTCAGATTATTCCAAATATCTATATATTCACTAGGGATTGTGTCAAGGGATAACAATGTTGCATCGGGAAATCATCATCATCACAAGATGATCCTAAACCATCATAGGCTCGAGAGAGTGCATCTGCATTGACATGCTTCTTTCTTGGCCTATCTATAATATCAAATTCAAACTCTTGTAGCAAAATTATCCATCTTGCTATCCTCCCTGATGGGTTAGGCTTATTTACAATATATTTTAGAGCCTGATGATCTCTTACAACTAGAAATTTTTGCCCTAGCAAGTAATTTTTAAACTTCTTTACTGATAAAAATGATAGCTCTTTTCGGTTACTAGATAATTTACCTCAAAGACCTTTGCTCATTTGTATGCGCTCCCAAAGTAAATTGGATGTTCATTCCCATTTTCATCCTTTTGGCTCAAAGTACTTCCTAGTTGCATCTGAGGCATTAGTGTACACACTGAATGGCTTGATCCAATCTGGATTCTTCAAAACGGGTGAAGACACCAATGGCTTCCTTCAATTGTTCAAAAGCTTCATATGCCTTATTTCCTGGTTCATAAGTAACATCCTTCTTCAATAATCGGGTTAGTGGTAGCGATCTTTGAGAAATTCTTGATGAACCTTCTATTGTAACCCACATGGCCTAAAAATGATCTCAACTTACTTATTAAGAGGAAATGGTAAATCTTTGATTTTTGAAACTTTATCGGATCGAGGCCATATCTGGATACAACATGCCCTAACAAAACACCTTTAGAACATCCAAAGACACACTTTGTAGGGTTTAGTGAGGCTTGTGCTTCATCTAACCTTTGAAATGCTGTCTCCATTTGGTGCGGGTGGTCCAACTTGCTCCCATAGATGCAAAAATCATCCGAAATACTCGATGAAGGTCCCAATGTAGGGTTCAAACACCCTATTCATCAAACGTTAGAATGTTGCTTTGAGCATTACACAACAAAAGGCATAACTCTATAGGCAAACATTCCCAAGGAGTGGTGAGCGTGGTCTTCACTGATCTTTCTCTGCTATAAGAACTTGGTTGTAGCATTATATCCATCAAAGAAAACTATAGCACTCTGGCATTTACTTCGTCCAAGATCTGATCTGAAAATGGAAGAGGGTAATGATCCTTCTTTGTTGCCTTATTGAGCTTCCTTCGAAAGAGCTGGAGGTAGGATTCCTTCTCACTCTCCATCACAGCATCACCAATCTTTATTTGTTGGAGACGATCATCAACTTCTTCTTCAGATAATTTTATGGGGTCATGAGTTGGTGTGACTGGAAGGATATCCATGACTGAAACATCCACCTCACTTTCTTCATCTTCAGTGTCCACTTCACTGGTACTAGAGTAATCAGAGGATGTCCAATCATCAGTTTCATCACTTGAATCCACAGGTTCTGCCTTATGATGTCGAGGGATCACATTTATCTTCACCCTCTCTCTACCACGTCCAAGTGTCATGAAACCTTCATTCCAGTAGTTTCTTGCATGAACTCTCCTTAGCCATGGTCTTCCTAGCAGTGTTGGAGTGCATAGCAGTACCATTTTCATCACTGAAAGTCTACCACACATACAACACCCATAACAGATATTGCCACATTTGAAACTACACCTTCGGGTTTAGTTTTTCCTTATTTAATGACCTTAACATAAGTGTTGAAGGGTGATCAATTTTTAAACCCAACATATTCATTACAGACTCAGTCATTACATTAACTACAGCACCTCCATTAACTAAGACATCATAAATTGAAATACCATTACATAATACCTCAGCTCTTGGAGCATAGGGATCTGCCTCTGCCTCCAAAACAAGGACCTCAACCTCCTTCCTTCTTCGATCATTGAGTCCACCTCGCAACTCCCGCCTCTTCTCGAAGACATAGCGAAGAGTTGACCATATGTAATATTTGCGGAGGCCTTTTGGATAGATCTTCTAAGATGGAGTATGGTCCTTGCCCTATGAAATCGAAAAGTCCCGCACACCCAACTTTCTTCTCCTATGTTTCTTACTATTTTCTCCTTTCATCTTCTTAGGATCAGTTCCATCTTGATTATCTTTTTCTTTCTTTCTTTTTGTTACAAACACATCTACTTCATTATTTCTACTCTTATCTACTACATCAAGAGAATTCACAAGTGCTTTTCCTTTATCATTATCTCTTGTACCAGATGTAGAAGCTCTATCTAGACAATTATACTTATAATGACCCTTTTTATAACAACCATAACAAACAACTTCAGAAATATTTCTTTTTGGACCACTATCTCCTCCCTGAGAACTAAATTCCTTTCCTTGAAGAAGATTAATAGTTAACCGCCCATCTTCCTAAGCCAGATCTTCATACTCAGTAGATGTACTAGGAGAAATATTTGTGCTCACCAGGAGTGGTTGTGGATTACGGATCAAAGGTGCTTTAGTGTAGGCTCCACTTTAACAACAATTTCTTTGGGCTCCTCTTCCATGCTTTCTTCTTGCCTTCTTGCAATCTCCTTTGCTTGTTCAATGGTAGCTGGGTGGTCATACTTCACTCGTTGTCTGATCTCGACTTCATCCCAAGAATGAAGTGCTTACAGAGGAGATTATCCACGCCATTCATCAACCCATCCACTAATCCTTCCTTCCGGATCTGGGCATCGAGCTTCCTCCTTAGCTCTAGAACACGAGCATGATAATCCCTTATCTTCTCTTTCTCTCCTTGGGATAGCTTTGTGATCTCGATCATGAGATCTCGCATATTTTTGTTGTTCACCAAATTCTTCAAGAAAACTTTCAATTAATAAATCCCATAAATTTTTCACATTATCACCTAGTGTTTCAAACCACCTAAGTGCTGAACCATCCAAAAAGGTAGGAAAAAATTCAGTCCATTGTTCCCTTCTTATGAGGCCATTACAAATACAAGATCGTTTAAACTCTTGAATGAAAGAAGAAGCATCTTCATTAGATTGAGCTGAAAAAACAGGAATCTTTCCCATTTTCAAAAGTAACCACCATGAAATACCAACCCACAAGTACAATCAACAAGACTTATGTGCACAAATAATTGGAATTACTATAGAAATGACCACGGTAAACTATGGTAAAACTTGACTTACTATGGTAAAAACTGATTTTACTGTGGTAAACACTATTCACGGTAAAAAGTGAAGTTACTGTGGTAAATACTATTCATGGTAAAAAGTGACTTTACTGTGATAAATACTATTCACAGCAAAAATGACTTTATCATGGTAACTACTATTCACAGTAAAAATGACTTTACCATGGTAACTACTATGCACAGTAAAAACAAGGTTACCCTCTAATTGATTTTTGACTAAGTGGGAATATCTCTCCAGAAAATCCACCAACGAGGAATGGTCCCGGCAACGGAACCAAAATGTCATCACCAATCCGGCACTATGATAATTCTTCACCGGGAACTCCTCGTGCTATGATTATTTACTAATGCACAACCTTTAGTTTGGTGGATGTAATCTGGAAACAAAACAACAACCGAACACAAGAATACCATCGACTATGATAAGACGGAATGATGACAAATCTGAAATATCAAAGTAAATTATAATATTAACATGAAATTGTTACAATCTCACCCATGAGGTACTTCAACAAGACTATGGGAGAAACTTTACAATTACACCTCTCGATGGCTTCTTCAACACACCTTTAACTGATGGCTTCCTTTGCACACTTCCTACAATATTTCTCACTACTTCTTTCTATGCTAAATGAGGGGGGTGGCCTCTCTATTTATAGAACTTCCAGGCTTATCCATCCTATCTCTAAGATAGGATAAGAAATCCACTCTGACGAATCATATTCCATACCTTAACTCTTATCTGTACATGTAAGCTTATCTCTTAAGATAAGATAAACCTTATCATTTTACATGGGTTCCACATTTTTAGACTTTTTACAAATAAAATACACAAAATATTTATGACCTCACTCCTTGTCTTTATTACCAATATAATATTTCTAATTCCTAATCATGTAGACCCTACTTCTCTAATTACCCAAACTTTGACATTTTAACATTACCGGACCACTTACGACAAATATTTACTTTTTACAACATTCCTATTGTACTTTGATTGTTACCGTACTCCACATTATTGGCGGCACTGTACTGACGGCGCCATTATCTTCTATCAGATGCTACTACTAATTATACTTAACAAAATACATTAATGAAATAGAAATTACGGAGGAAAATTTTAGTGTCGACAGGCCACACATCAAGAAAACCTTTTAGAGTGGCGCAAGGTAATAATTGCTCTCTTTGTTAGGTTTTCTAGGAGCAATGTACCCACCATCATCAAGGAGTACCATGGGAAGGAGTCTACCTCTTTCCATATACAAGCCCAGTGAATGGGTCAGGACAGGAAGGTGCGAAAGCTTTGCCACCATCCCTTTGGGTGGACAAGTTGTATTCTACATTGCAGGATTACGCACGTGCATGGTACATTCATTCAAAGAGACAACGTCGGACACAAGGAAATTGTAAGATCTCACGGCTGACCTTATCCAAACCATTAAATATCATAGTACTAAGCCATCGATTGATAAGGCCTTGCGAGGTATCAAGAGCCTTACCATGGGGGATAGTGCTAAGGCAGAAGATAGGCTACTAGAATTACTAGGGGAACCGAGGATTGGAGGCGTGCTTTGAAGAATAAGAGGAAGCGGAAGAGCTATAACTTGTGTGTGTGTTTAGAAAAGTATAAGGGAAAGTTGGTGTATGTGATTGATGGAGAGGAATCGAAAAGCTTAGATGTTAGCCATTTTGTGGGGATGCACTAGGTAGTGGATAGTGCGGATACTCACGCGCGTGCCTACCGTGATCTTGTAAAAATGAAGAGAGTTAACATCAGTTTAGGAGAAGAACCTAATGAAGATATTATTGGGGATTACTAGACAGAGAGGGAAGTATCAAAGATTATTGATCTACTGTGTTAATTTGAGGATTTATTCCCATGCGGGTACTATGACCTCAAAGGCGTTCACCACTCCTTGGGAGAGATGAAGATAAAACTAAAATACAGTGTCTTCTTGGTTAGCAAAATGCCCTACCGGATGAATCCCAACTTGCGCATGAAGGTCAAGGAGGAGATAGATAAAATGATAGCTTCGGGATCATTGAGGCGGTGGAAGAATTAGAGCGAGATAAGTTTGATGATAATCGAGTGTCGAAGGATGGGTGGATTAGAATTTGTGTGGCTTATAGGGAATTAAACGTAGTTTGAGTCATTGATCCATTTCCAACCCCCTTCACTAAATAAATTTTGGAAGGAGTCACTAGGCGCAAAATCTATTCCTTTACGAGATGGGTTTTCGGGGTGCCACAAAATCTGGATTACAAAGGAAGACCAGGAGAAGAAAAATTTTGCCACGAGTGGGGAAGTTTTGCATATACATTCGTGCCCTTTCGGTTGAAGAATATGCCAGCTATCTTTTTGTGTATAGTGGTGCAAGCATTCCAGGACTTCATCCATAAGTTTCTTCAGGTCTATTTGGATGATTGGACAGTATATGGTCTGGTTAAAGACCATTGTGACAATTTGAGGTTAATGTTTGAGAGATGTAGGTAGTTGAGGATATCCCTCAACATTAAGAAATGTGTGTTTGCTACACCCTTTGTGACTTTATTAGGGCATATCATATGTAAAGAAGGCTTGTTGGTAGATCCCACTAAGGTTGCGATTCTTCGTGGTGTTAAGGGAGCCTACTATCCAGAGCACAGTGTGCAGATTCCTTGGGCATACGGGCTATTACAAGAAAATTCATTAAGGGATATGCCAAGATCGTCGTGCCTTTAGAGGAGCTACTTAGACATAAAAGTTCCTTCCATTGGGGAGAGGTGCAACAGAGGGTGTTTGATACATTAAAGGATGGGCTCATCACCTTGCCTATTTTATGTTTTCCCTCTTGGGACAAGCCCTTTCTTATCCATGTAGATGCCTCGGGACCACCATTGGACAAGTTCTTACACATCCAGTGAAGGGATTGTTGATCAACCTATGTGTTGTGCAAGTAGGAAGGCGACACTAGAAGAAAAAACTTATACCATAACCGAATGTGAGGAATTGTCAATGATCTACGCGCTCTTTAAGTTTAGACAATATCTACTAGCAACACCCTTTTTGTTTTACACTAACCACATGGCATAAAAATATTTATTGAAGAAGCCTGTTCTCTGAGGGCACATATGTCGATGGGTGTTGTTCTTTCAAGAGTTTAAATTCATTGTTGTAGTGAAGCCTAGAAAAAGTGACTATGGGTCGATCATTAGTCAAGAATTGATTCGAGGAGGACACACAGAGTATTTAGGTTGTGGCACACACCCTCATATTTAGAAGAGATTGCAAT
Source organism: Taxus wallichiana var. yunnanensis (assembly GCA_018340775.1). NCBI lineage: Eukaryota > Viridiplantae > Streptophyta > Pinopsida > Cupressales > Taxaceae > Taxus > Taxus wallichiana. The sequence goes on along the minus strand of CM031244.1, from coordinate 261,417,128 downwards.
ATTTTTAAAGGAAGGTGTGGCACTGGAAGGAATGAAGACATTAGAAAAGAAGAAGTTGGCCATACGTGTTGCACCCTACATGTTAATCAGTGGATACTTATACAAGTTGGACGTGATAAAGTTTTACGTAGATGTGTCTTAAAGAATGAGTGCCTGACCATCATGGAGGAATCACACAAAGGAAGTTTGGGTGGGCATTATGTAGGTGATGCCACCACACGCAAGATATTAATCACAAGTTTGTGGTGGGAAACTCTGTACAAAGATTGTAGAGACTATTGTAAAGCATGTGACCATTGTTAGCACATTGGAAAACCAAGAAGGAGAGATGAAATGACTTTGCACCCTATTCCTAGTGTGGAGCCTTTTTAAAAGTGGGCGATAGACTTTGTGGGACCTATTACACCAGTAACACATAGGACTGGGTCACCTTATTTCATCACTTGCACATATTACTTGACAAGGTGGGCAGAGGCAGCCCCAACTAAAGACTACATGGCAGCAATAGCGGTAAGGTTCTTATGGGAAAACATTATCACAAGGTATGGATGCCCTTTGAGTTTGACCAGTGATAGGGGTACACATTTCTTGAATGAGACCATGAAGATCCTATTATCAGAGTTCATGGTGGCATATCACAATACTACGCCCTATCACCCACAAGAAAATGGAACTGTGGAAGCATTCAACAAGATACTAAGTCATACCTTGACCAAAATTTGTGATGTCGAAAGACAAGATTAGGATGACAAAGTATTGGTAGTATTATGGGCTTATAGGACAACGTATAGAAGGATGAACAAATCTACACCTTTTCAATTGGTGTTTGGCTTGGAAGATGTTTTCCAGTTGAGTTTATGTTACCTACTATGTGAATAGCGCACACAGGAGGATTAGCCAATGAACAAGTGATGGAAGTAAGAATTGATGAGTTAATGAAACTTGATGAGAGACAATCACTCACCCAATGGAGCCAAGAAATGGAAAAGGAAAATGAAAAGGATTGGCATGGTCGCCACATTAGAAACAAGAAGTTTGAGGTTGGATACATGGTGTTACTACATGATTCCAAGTATTTGTGCAATCTAGGGAAGTTGAAAGTCCATTGGTTAGGTCCTTACAAAATCTTGTACATCCTTGATTCAGTGCATGCCGATTCTGAAGTGTTGGATGGGACAAAATTGTCTAGAGACTTCAATGGGAGTACGCTAAATCCATACTATAAATAAGTCTTCTAGATGTTTATAAATAAGGCGTTTTCCAGGTTCTATTTTAGGAGAATTTGTTAGTGCACAAAGGACTGCATATCATTTTAAGTGTGGGGTGGAGAAATGTAAAGGAGTGCATGATTAAAGTACCAAGGAAGTTGTGTGGAAAATCCATTTTGAATGGCTCGGTTGAAAGAGATATACAAATAAATATTAAAGAACAATTGGTGTCGGGGTAAAGCTACTAATAGATCCCACGTACTAAGGAGGAAAAACTGCATTTAAAGTAACACAAGGTAGGCGAGAGAAAGAATCAGGATAGAAGAAGTTCCTTTAGTGTGGGTTATGCGCACACAAGAGTCTCCAGTCTAGCTAGATTGGTTGCGTGCCGAAGGTTGGAGAATTTTTGAGCAGGATGGGTGCGTAAGTATAGGCGTGGAATATGGGATTTGTTTGAAAAAACCACATTAAATGAACAAAGTATGGTGGTAGCTAAAGTAGCATTTAATGTTTAGAAAAGAGAAAAACTATAATTAAACGGTCGGGTACTCTCATTCTTACTTTGTGAAATAGAGGAGTTTGAGATATAAGCGAGTTCTATAAACTAGGGTTTTGATTCAATCGAGTGAAGGAAGATATGTGGATTCAAGCGTGATTAGCCGGTTTGAGTTTACAAACCAGGAGGGGTTACAAAGGTGTGGAAAGAATTGAAGAGGCCCTTTCTTGTGAAGATTTAATCCCAGTTAGGGTTCGATAAACAAGGGCACAAAGTTAGAAGAGTTGTATCACGGATTTGAGATCAAAGGATTGGAAGAAGTAAGACAGAGTAATAAGGAGAGAGTAGGAGTGATAAAAATACCTTGACCATGGCACCTAAGAAAGGAAATCGGAAGGGCAAGGCCAAACAACAAGAACCCAAGGTAAACAAAAATGAATAATGGTATGCAAAGATGCAATACCCTGATGGGGTGATGATGGGAAAGGAATGGGAATCCCACCTAAGAAGTGTACCTGTTAGTGACTATAATCAATGCAAAAACACAATAGAAACAGAAATGGCACTTTGGAATTAGTGTGCCTGTGAGAAAACGAACACCGAGGGTTTGTCAATATACAATGATGATGTTAAAATCAAAATGGAGAAGGTAGGGCTTCTACAACTCTATGAGTTGCCTTATTTGGGAAATCCAAAGTGCCTGTACCAATGGTTGATGTCACAGGTACACGAAGATTAGTTCCACTTTATAAGGCGCAAGATGCACATTACTCCCCATCTTATCTCATAATTTATAGGTGTCATATGTGAGGGAGATAGCTTAGAAGATGACCTTGGTGACAATGAGGCTATTCAAGAGACAACACCGAGTATGCTCTGCTGACAAGAAGGGGTCACAATATTATGACATTTCAGACATCAAGGACCTCGTGACGAAAATGGCCACATATCTGGTGACTAAGATGAATGTCCAAGAGAGGTGGACCCAGGTTAATAAGCCTTGGATGCATGTTTGCAAAAAAATTACTGAAGGAACCATGTATAGTCTGCTTTCACATCACGGAGGAAATTGTTAGTTGTATTTAACGAAGGGGACTGGATCCTCTTTGGAAATGTCTTACTCACCATTGTATTTGCAGAGATTGGGGTTCCTGAGACACTAGAAAAATTTGTATGGGAGTACCCCGCCAAGGATCCTTCACCCACAAAGAGGTTCAAGAAGTATGCCTGTGATATAATGACAACACCCCACAAGATGCGGCTGGAGAAATGGTACACATGCCTGAGGAACGTGTTCGGGGTAGAGTGGAGAATCCCTGAACAACTCCTAGTGGCCACCGAGGGGGAAGCCAAATTCATGGTTTATCAACACTTCTACCTGGGAAGATTCAAGTTGATAGACGAGTCATAGAGCCCTTAGTGCAAGCTCCCCTTCGCGTTCACTACTCAATACTTCCAAGTGGGAGTGAATAGATTTAAGTAGTCAAAGAAGCTAATCTGAGCTGGGTAGTCTAGACTGGGAACATAGGGAGATGAGAAAGAAGATGAATTACCCCGGTGACAAGCACATGTAAGTGGAAAATTACATGTTGCATGAGATCCATATGACTAGGCCGATAACACTACCCATCGTTGGAGGTACCACAACATGCTTGTACCTTTGTATAAGGCCAAATTTTGATAAGGGTACATATCATGAGAGTGAAATCTCCATACACCGAGGATCCCATGGATAGAAAGAATCCTATGCCCAAGAAGAGGGTAAAGAGGAAAAAAACACCAAGTGTGTTGACTACTCGAGCAGTGAGCATGCCATCCATGAGTGCTAAGCCAAGCACTTACATATGGAGAAAGAAGTCTCCGGTGAAGGAAAAGACACCAAAGGTAGAGGTGCCTAGGAAACCCATCACCATGGAAGGGTCACTTGAGGAAGAAGATAAGGCCGAATCCCCTTATTAGGAGCCACCTCTCGGAAAAAGTAGAGGGTGGATAAGGAAGCTGACTCGGAGGTGACCAACAACTTGGAAAAATACTTGGGAGAAAGAGAAGATGAGAGTGAGGAAGATGTCAAAAAGGAAGAAGAGGCAGAGAAAGACTAGGAGCCACATGTGTTTAGTGTCTACGAATCAGAAGAGGAGAGTGGAGATGGGAAGCAGGAGTTCATCTTCACGCGGCGCAAGGGTGCACAGGATGAGGAAGACACCAAAGACATGAAGGGGGATGAGGAGGTTACTAGGGAAAAGTAAGGAGCCATAAGTTTTACAAAGGAGCAGATCACTGAGGTGGCAGAAAGAGAAGCACAGAGAGAATGCTTGAGATCCCAGTAGACCAAGAGTTAGAGTGAAACATGGACATAGTATCTTGAAGAAAGGGAAGGAGAAGAAAATAAAAAAAGAGCATGAAAGCCTAGGAGGCCCCACTCTGATAGTAAGCTTCCCCAAAGGTGTGCGCTCAGTTAGAAGGACTCTTGATGCAGAAAAGGGACAAGTAATGGGCTATGTTGATGACACAAAGAAGGTGTTACGTGCATGATTCCAAAGCATTGTACCCACGGAAAGGCTCCTATCCATGGGGTCTTTTGAAAAGGATGGCACATACCCCACATTCAAGAAGATTCTCTCTTGGGCGTTTGAGTCCCACATTAATGAGCAAAAATTCAAAGTCTCATAAGGAGTGCTCATCACATTGCCAAAATTTAAGGGGGTCAATCCCTTAGTGAATGCTCGAGCTCTCGGACAAGTAAGTCCACAATGCACTTAACAAGGTCACTTTCAAGATCGAGGCTAGATTATTCATGCACAACGATAGGGTCGAGTGCTAGAAGGAAAGTTAGGGATGAAGGAAGAAGAATTAGTGGAAAAGGTGAGAGCTTGAAATAGGAAGAACTAATCAATGCATAATTAAGGTGTGAGTTGAAGGAAGAGAAGATAAAGGTGTAGGAAGTGTACAAGAAAATGGAGTCTATCAAAGGTGCCATCCTTTTAAAGCACCCAGACTTAGCGCGACCTGCACAAAAGCACTCATCCCTCCTAGAGTGTATAGAATATCTAATGCACGTCCTTACTATGGAGAGACAACCTTTGGCCCTGGAATCTGCATAAGAAGTGGCCACACACCTAAAAGAGGAGGACAAATTAAAGGTGGTAGCACTCATTACGAGTGTATCCAAGTACTCACAGAGGTTAAGGTCATTTCCCAATATGGGAGGCCGCGTCGATACATGCGAAGAGAGGGATAAGGTGGTGAGCTCCTTGGTCACCACACTCGAAGCAGAGTTAAAAGAGTTCCAAGAAAAGAACAAGGGGAACAGAGTGGAGAGGGACAAGGTTTTGGCCAAAGTAGAGAAGAAATCAGAGGCAATTGAGGCTTTAAGGAGCTCAATTAAGGCCCGGCTAAAGGAACTATACCCCCAGATTACTAGGAGGATGGATAAACTTGAGGATCTAGGAAAAGAGATGGAACAAATCGTGGACACTTTGGGCACCCAGGGAATTGGCCTGAGTTTTGATGAAGTGAGCACCCTGGTGGGTGACCTCTACCAGAAGGCACAGGGTGAGGTCGAAGAGTGGAATAAGCTAGAGGCCGATTTGTAAAAATATTTCCCTAGCTTGCTGAGTTGATGCCCCCATTCTTCATTCTTTCCCAAATTCTTTCATTCCTTATTATTTGTAAAGTGTAAGACTATTTATTGATTCCCTTGACAACATGCATCTTGGTTAAGTAAGGTGTTTCTGAGGACGGAGAATAGGCATAGTATGGGGTGATGTTGGACCCGTGTAATATTAACTAAGGATGAAGGCACATAGGCACGCAGGTCCCAGTTATGAAAAGGCGCGCAAGGTAAAAGTGTGTGAGAGAAAGGTTTAAGGAAGCACATAGCATGCACAACACACGAAAGGAGGCTAACGAATTAGTCAATTTGAGCACCAGGAAAAACATGTGAAAAGCATGATCGTTTACATGTGGATAAGGTGCAAGCTTCAGGCGATAGGCGAGCCCAGAAAGAGCATGCCTTCGATGGAATCTTCTAGAAGAACATCATGAGATAAAGTGGAAATCTCAGGCCTGGAGAATCATCCTCACATGGACCACATTCAACACTTGGCACCAGATCTGAGGGTGCTGGAAGGTGAGTTGGTAGTGTAGGAGAATTATAAATACAAGTGCCTGCCGAGTAAAAGATATAGAGGAGTTTGATATACATGGCGAGTTTGAGATATAGTATGGGCGGAGCTCTGCAGAACTACTGTGAAGAATCTATTAGTGGATAATTACATCCAGGAGAGAATGTCTTTGGCATGGAGTTGTAATTTTTCTTTTGATAGCTTAGTTACACAAGTCTAGTGATATGCATGACTGTGGTCTACTCTCTGTGACACTCTGTAATGAATCAATGAATGTAATGAGGTTACCGATATAATATATATGGTTCTAATGCATATTTCTCTCTTATAAGTTCTCCTTCCTTTCATGCTATGAATGAATGCTTGTATAATTCTTTCTGTCATAATGCATGTTCTGGATTCGATAAAACACTCGGTCTAAAGTGACTGCAAGGATCTAGAGGTCATTCTGAGCCCTATGGTTCTTGTATGTTTCAACCTCCCTCATAAAAACTCTTACACTAATCATAGATGATGTTTCAAATTAAACTCACATAAAAGAGAGACTCGGTACCCGCACGTTCCTCGGGTGAGCACTCAGCTTTCACACCCGTTCGGCACACATGGGATTCCTTACTTTTGTGATGGGGGTAAAAATTACTACAAGGGCTATTGTGACTAGGATTCACAAAGGCTCAATATAGACAATGTTTTAATAGAGATGTCGAGCACCTTCATTCCAATCTTCAAGAGGTATCTCCAAACTTTCTAAATGAAATCTATCCTAATTAGTAATAACCATTAATTGATCCCATCCATCACACAAAAAAATCTATAAATGTTTTAAATTCCATAAAAATCTCCACGTATTGTATCCTCTTGTCACCACCAAACAAGGTTTTCTTAACATAACCTAACAAATGTTATTGTAATCTTGTTAATGTTGAGGCAACGAAAACATTAATTCGTTAATTTTCTTTCCATAATTTCATTTAGTGGAGGTAGGAGGTTTTAATTTTAGCAATATTAGATGTATTTAGTTAAATATATATTATAAAGGAAGAATCAACCAAAATGGAGTAAGGTGATATAAATAACATTGTTAAAAATGATTTCATATTGTATAGATTATCGAAAAAAATTCAAAAATTAATAGCTTATTCAAATTTCCTTATTGACACATTTTTTTGTTACATTTATGTTCTCCAAGTTTGTTCATACTACACATGAAAATGAATAGGGTAAGGATAAATATATTACAAATAACGTAAGTAACAATTTTGATGGGATTTTTTGTGATATTTGGTGAGGTGTTTTCACAAAACACGGTTTAACTGGAATGAGATTGAGATAGTGTTGTGTTGAAAAAAATTATCCCCATAAGTCCTCTTTATCCTGGGGTCTTCTTTTCTCAATGGATAAGTTTTTTTCATCTAAATAATGACCATTTATTCCTTTAACAGCCCATATTTTTTCATATTAATTTATTCTACTTGGAACCCATAAAACAGATAAAAGTGTGCCCGAATTTTTTTAAAGGAAAAAATTGTCTTTTGGGCATTTTTTTCCCTTTCCACTTGCCCAAGAGGAATTTTTTCATCAAAACTAAATCAATCCACTACTAATACTAGTAGTAGTACACTCTTATGATGTTTCCTGCTCTAATTGTATAAGGTTCCACAAAGAAAAAGAATGTAACAAAGTTCGTGTTTATATATTTTTGCTACACTTTTTGGAGAGTGATGTACATTGAAAGAATATACTTACAGGTGCATTGAAAGAATAATATGCTTATTGGGTTTGTTTTCTCTTTAAATTATTTTCTTGTGAGATCCTAGGTCATGTTGACATGGAAAAGCATAAATGTAGGCCAAGTATTCATCTTTTAACTATCCTCATGGATGTTAAAAGTTCTTTTTATATTGAAATCTTACGTGAATTCAGACTAATATGGGTATACAAATTAACTTGAATGAAGATTGTTCTATTCTAGGTAAATTCATTGGCTGGTTGTTTATACTATTTCAATCTTAGTAATCACTATCATTTAACAAGTTACTAAATGATATTTTTAACTTAGCTTCTATAATCTTATGACATAACATAATATTTTTATATTCGCGGTCTCTAGGTTTTAAGAAAAGAAAGGAAGATATTATTTGGATCTTAGTGGTCACTGGAATTTAACTAATTAAATCAACATAGTTTGAGCTTAGCTATCACCATGTATTTGAAGAATATAATATTTTGAGCTAAAGAGTCACTATTATTTAAGAAATTAAAGAAAGACATATTGAATTTTATTTCCCTTTAGTATCTCTAGTGTTTATCTTGCGATTAAATTCAACCCGATTGGAGGATTGTATTGATATAACAAAGAAAGGTATAGTAGTTGTGGATTGAAGTGAAATTTGTAAGCTATTTAAAAGAAAAATTACTACTCAAACAGTGCAACTAGCCTCGTGGATGTTAAAATTTCTTCTCATTGGAAGGATAAATTTGGTTTTGATCAAAAAAACTATTTTGGAGTTGCGGTAGCATGTGGTCAAGTTGGAAAAAGGACGCAAATTTTACAGGTATAATCTCCTCCTCGGTGAGTTCTAATGAGGAAGATCAGGTTGAAGACTATGTCCCTATCATGAGTGATCGGGATGATTAGATCAAAGGACGTGAAAAGATTCAAACTATGGATAAAAAAAATTTGAAGACAAACTAGTCCCTTCTCTCTTAGAGATTTTGTTTTATTTTTTGTGGAATGTATCGTTTGGGATGTTTTCCCTTCCCTATTTTGTGATTTTTCCTTGTATTGATGTATTAGAATATAGAATATATTTTATCCCTTTTATCCTGTTTATTTTGGTTCCTTCTTAGTGATGCTCATGATGCATTCAATTGTAATATTTCTAGGTGCTTTAATTCTTGTATAAAGTATCCAATCATTATATTCACAGTATATTTAATAAACCTTGTTAATAGTAATATTGTTAACAACACTTTAAATTAAACAAGATACAAAGGTGGAAAGTTCATGCCTCAAGGTTGAGAGATGTGTGCTAGTTGTGTGATTATTATAAAAAAATCTATAATATTTTGCATTAGGTTCTTTATATTGCTAAAAATAACCACTTTCAATTTTTTTAGAAAGTATAATTTACCAATACTAAATTTACAAAATATGCATATATACTATGCCAACATCAAAATACTCTTGCTAAAAATAGAATGCCCCTATGTAATTATTTTGAATGCATAAAATATGTATATACTATAAGTAACCATTGTAAATGTTGCACATAATGTAATTTTTTGGATATAGGGTAAAAATATATTCTCTTAACCATAGAAAAACCTTGATACCCATGTTAAAATTCAGATAGAATACAAAACAAAAAATAAAATTATGCATCAAATATATAATTATTTAGCAAAGCATAAAGTGATGTAGAATCCTATTATTCTTTAAAATATTGGAGAAATATAGGTGGAATTTTGAAATACATAATATGCTATATTTTTCAAGTGTAATAAAAAAACCACCAAGATTTCTCAAGTTGAAGATGCCTACATAAAAATAAAAGTTTTATATTATATGGAATAGCCAAAATAAATCGGTTAAAAGATTTATCATAATAGGAGTAACTAATAATAGTATTATTTTTCTTGTCTTTAACACAATATAATCCAAATTAAAAAATTGCTAAAAAATTTAATTAAAACATAGAAAAATTGTATTTTATAAAATTTAACTTACAAATCTAATTTGTATTTCAAACAGGATAAAGAAAAGATTAAACTTTTTGACTAGAAAAAATAAAATAGTAAAAAATTTATCGAGAGTGGGATGGGATTAATTTAGAAATGTTGATAATATGATTTGTTAAATAAATTTATTAATTTTTATGAATAGTGTACTATTTTGGATGTGCCACTTGTCCAACATGCAAATAAATCTTCCTTTTTGATAAACATTAAATGCAGTGAATATTTTATTAACATTTATTTTTTCTAAATCTCATATCTTATTTAAAGATTAGACAAATGTCTTTCTTAGAATTTTGATTTTTATTAAATAGAATAAATCAATGTTGCAACAAGGCCTCATATTTGTCAAATCAGTACTAACTAGCAAATAAAAAATATATAAATAAGTTTTGTAGATTAAAAAATTATTTAAATAAAATATAAACATTAAAAATTTGAAAAGTTATAGAGCTTTTTATTTTTATTGGTTGATTGAGGATAAATTATTTGTTTGAATGAAAGATATTGAATTCTTGCGAAGAGGAAACAAGAGGCATGAGATAATAAAGTAATATGTTTCGAGCTTAGTGCCCGTTAAGCTAACCTAATACTTCCACACTATAATGTTTTGAGCTTATGGATTACTAGCATTTAACAAGTCACATAATAATATTTTTAGCTTAGCGTTCATTAGGTTATGAGACACCATAGTAATTGGATATTATCGATCGATAGGATTTTGAAAAATAAAGTATTATTTTTTTCATCATAGAATCTATTTAGTTATACCATAGAAACATATTTTGATGTACAACTAATATGTCCATATTTTGTAAAAACGGTGAATATGGAAGTTTTGAAAGGACTCACATCCTTTCACAAAAATGCCCATAAGGAAGAATATGACATTAAAGAATATAAGAGAGAAATATCGTAGGAAACAAAAGACAAAAATCCACAAAAGAGTGACCCAAATAGAGAAAAATTAGATTTTGTGAATAGTTTTGAGGATAGTTGTTGCTTCCACAGTAGCAAAATTTGTCCTTCTATTAAAGATAATAAGCAACATCTTAGATTTTACTTATTCCTCAAAATGTTCTTTCACAAATATGTATTCATTCTTTTCTTCTCCAAAATCTATTTTATTTTCTTTTGGAAAGGGAATTTGTCTTGTGGAAAAAATTCTGGATACCTTTCCAATGCTATGGGAATCTAAGTCCCTCTACATAACTAGTGCAACTACTGTATATGCATGTGTGAGAAAATGTGGATTTCTGTGGTGGCCTTTTGGCTAGGGATCCAACATGGGAACTCCACTGATCCTGTGGAAAAGCTTGCAGATACTTCTAAGAGAGAATTTTTTTCTGAAAGTGAGAAAGGGAGTGAGAAAAGAAGTAGGAGAACTGATGTTGCGGGTAGGAAATTAGATTCCTACACACAATAGCTAGAAAATTCATCACATACATTCATGGGAAGAAACAACCTGCAAATGGCAACAAGATGAGATAAGATTATGAACTTAAAATTTCTAAAATCTCCTCATCAAAGAGGATACCAAATCCTTCTTATTGTATTGATGCTTAATCGAAGTTTTACATAGTGGAGAAATGGAGGAAATCGAGAAAACGGGGGAGAATGGAAGAAAATGGCTCTCTCCTTTGTTTTCTCTAAGTAAAATGCACTCATGAGTTTTCAAGATCAATCGCCAACCCCTGAAAATGGCATGAAGAAGCCATTAAATCTCTTCCAAGAAATGGTTACAAATTCTTCTTTGTTAGCAAGAAAGAATTTACAATTTCTTTTCAATCATTTGCGTCCGTTCAGATTATTGGTTCATGAAGAAACGCCACTTTTCATAATACATCCGTTACATTCATCTTGTAACTTTTAATTTGAACCATTTATCTTGCTTTCAAAACTTTAAACCAAAGCCATCCACGTGTGAGAAATTTATTAGAGTGGGCATGGAGGATGGCTTTTACATTTTATGCCTTTGTAAAAAATTGGTATTTTTTGACATTTTGGTCCGCCCTTCCACCTCTCTGCCATAGGTTTGACATGTGGCTTTATTTGAATGGCAAAGGAATCGTGGCTTACTTTTTTCAATTTTAACCTTTTAGAAAAATGTTCAAAACTTCAAAGTTCTCCATCACTCTGCTCTCGCGCTTTGACTTTTCAAAGGTGGTCACGAGACCTTGGTGCAGCCACGAGCATTCTTGAACTTCTACTTTGATTTTGAAATTTGGTTAAATTTCCAAAAGTTCCCCAATGGCCCACTCGTCCACTTTGAATTTTCAACGGTGGGCTTCACCTTTGACTTTTTCCCCGATAGCTTTGATCGGGGTTGTGGTAACTTTTTAACTTTTCAATTTTTTACAAAGTGGCTCAAATTCTCAAATCCCCACTGAAGGTCCCCTCCTGCTTTGACTCTTTTGACTATGGGCTCAAGATTTGACCTTTTCTTTAATCTTGATTAGGGTCACGGGTTACTTTTTTAAAAATTCCTTTTATACAAAGAGGCTCAAAATCTCAAATTTCTTCACCAACCCACTTCCAATTAGGTATGTCCATGTACCTATGGATGATGGGGCCAAAATTTGATGGGGAAGAAAATGCCCATCATTCCCGACTATGGGAAAAAATGCAGAGAAGAATAAAACTCCACCATTTCATGCCCGATTTTCAAATTTCTTTTGTGAGCCGAGGAATTGAAAACAATAGAAGGCTTGATGATCCAAGGGCATAGAAATATTGACAATTTCATTCAAATGAGGACAACAATAAAATTTTCACTAGATAGGAAAATGGAAAATTTATCAAAACAAGTAGACTGGGCATTTGAAACAACTCTAGGGCATGGATTTTCTCTTCGAACATTAAACTTGTCTTAAATCCTATAGGAGGGAAAGAGCTCAAAATTTTGAATTTAACTTGGAAAACGAAAAGTAGTTTTCGGGGGACAATAGCTAGCTCTAGCTTGGGGACATGGCATGGAATGAGGATGGCGAAGACATGGTATGACGATCCATAATCTCAATTTTTAAACCATATAATGTTGGCCGATTCCTTATCCATTGGGCCTTGGAGATTCATGTACAATTCTGAGAAATAAATATCAAAAGAAGAAAACACACAAGCACACAAAAGGAAGGAAACACAGGGCACGCAATAGAAGGCGAAACAAAACCGAGACAATGGAAAGGGAAACACACCAAAAATCACCTATCATACAAGGTGGGGGACAACACACTTTCACCGATGATTAAGTTTCAATTATTTCCCTCTTCAAGGAAATTCCAATGGCATTTCATCCAAGTATGAGAGGAGAAAAACATTCTCACCACAAGCTCAATGAATTTGGAATGGGCCAAGCTATAATTAATCAAACTTTCCATGGCTGCCCTTTGGTTCTCTTCTCTTGTCCCATAGCAGGAAAAAGTCTCCAACCTTGAATTCTCTTGCATTAGACCTCTTTTCAAAGATCTTCTTAACTTTTAATTAGTGTTCTTTGATTTGATTCACCACCTGGAATCTATTTTCTTCCATCTTCTTTAGAAATAGGATCCTTTTGTCTAAGGAATCTTTATATTGACCATCTTCTATTTCTTGTAGAAACTTGAGATCCGACAACTCAATTATGAGGGAATCTCTTCTTGAACTCCATACAGTAGTTGGAATGGATACATACCTATCGCCTTCTTGGGAGTGATCATATCTTCCCACAATGTGTCATATAAACTTTTGTGCCAATTCCTTTGATTCTTGTCTATAAGCTTACGGATAATGGTCACAATGTTCTTGTTGCTTGATTTGGCCTGTCTGTTTCCTTATGGATAGTAGTCGGAAGAATGAGATAGGGATATTCCATAGCTATAAAGAAACTTTGTTAGCTCTCTTGAACAGAGAAAAGGTAGTATTATCCGCTACATATTTTTTTGACACTCCGAAGCAGAGACTATGATATTCTCCTTGATGAAGTTGCATATTGTTTCAAGTGTTTAATTGTTTGACTAAAATGGCTTCCACCCATTTGTTGAAGTATTCTATTACTATGAGTACATAGGTGTGCCCCATGCTTGAGTGAGGGTTAGGAACACCAATGAAGTCCAGCTCCCACTTTTGAAATGGTTCTTTAATAAACACAGGCCTGAGTGGTAACATAGCGAGTTGTGGTATTCCAACGAATTGTTGGCATGCTTTGCATTTAGAAACCCAATCTCGAGTATCTGCGCAAAGATGGTGGGCTAATAATACCTTCCTCGAGAGGATCTTGTGTGCAATGCCCATTTCTGAAAAATGTCCACCACATGCTTGGTCATGGTATACCATAAGCAACTTTTCTTGTTGCTTTTATCTACGCACCTAAGGAAACAAAAATCCAAGCCTATTTTGTAAAATGCATGATTCCAGATCACAATCCTGGCATTATTCATAAGTCAAGTAGTAGGCAATATTAGTGTACTAATCATCGGTAGTGGTGACAAAGAGAATCGGTGGGTTTTCTTGAACAAGTTAAGCAAGTACATGTTTTGTCATTGTGTTGAAATTTGAGAGTTTCATATTTAGCAATAAACTTGCACAAGCCATTTCCCTTACCATATTAGAGGGTTGAATCTCTAAGTCATATTATTGAGTCTTTGCAATCCAATTTCTTCTTTTAGCTCCTGGATCCTCTTTGTGTCAAGATGGACTTGATTGCACTTTGTCAGGGGACCATTTCCACTGTATGAGAATTGAGAATGTAAAACCTGAAGTTTTTTATAGCCTCGACCACTACTTAGGCATGCTTCTCCAATTGGTTATACTATAGATAATGCTTCTTAAAATGACAACTCATGAAAGTAATTTTTGATTCAACATCTTCATCATTTTTTCGAACAAGAATAACAAAGAGTGTATGCTCTAATGCATAACAATACATGATGAAATCTTTGTTAAAATATGGAGACACAAGGGTTGGAGCCTTGGTAAAGGCTTTCTTGATCTCTTCAAATGCTTCCTTCCCTTCATTGTTCCATTTGAAACTTTCTTGAGGTTTCATCATGGAAGTGATGTGATTTATCAATTCAACAAACTCAGGCACAAAACGAAGAAGAAAATTTACCTTTCCAAAGAATGAATGAACTCCCTTCTTACTTGTGGGTAGGGATAATGTTTAAATGGATATAATTATCTTAGGATCAATGTGTGCCCCATTTTTTCATAATGTTCCCCAATAACTTACCTTCTCGTGACTCCAAAAATGCACTTTTTGGATTTAGTGACCTATCATGTTTCCTACACCTTGCAAGTACCTATTCCAAGTGATAGATATGATCTCCCCTCTTCTTCAAAAATATTGTGAGATCATCAAGATATATGACAATACAATCCTTCAGATCTTTAAAGGTCAAATCAATCCCCCTTTGTAATGTAGCTCCTACATTGATTAGGCAAGAAGGCATTATGTTGTAGGAAAACGTGCCCCAGGTGTTGTAAAGGTTGTCTTGGTGCGGTCTTCCTCTACCACTTTGATTTGATTGTATCCTGATAATCAATCAATTAATAAAAGCATTTTAGATCCAGTGAATTCTTGTAGGATATGGTCCATGATAGGAAGAGGATAATTTTCCTTGAGTGATGCCTGTTCGAGTTGTCAAAATCTACACATATCCTTATTTCACCATTCTGCTTCTACACTGGCACAATGTTAGCCACCCACATTGAATTATGGATGGTAAAGATGATCCTTGTGTTAAACATATTTATTACCTCCTACTTGATGGTATCAGAAAACTTTGGGTTGTACGGCCTTTATTTTTGCTTGAAGGTCTTAACACCCTACTTTAAAGGATTTGAGTTCATCGTAAGAGTAGGCCAAGACATCGAGTATTTCTTGAGTAATGTAATGAACCTTATTTTTCTTTAGGTGAGAAACATTTTCCAATATTGACCATACTTGGCTCCTCAGGGGTACTAATTTTTTCTTTATCAAAATCAGTTTGAGCACCGAGAATATTTATTTTCTTTCTCTTGAATGAATCTGTCATGTTTGTCAAAGAGGTATTCTAAATAGACTATGCCTTTGGGAATTTTGTTCCCTTTCAATTTTATTACTCCCTTATCATAAATCCCTTCAATTCCTTCTTTCTCTTTTTTTTGAGGACTGTTTCTAAGTGTGGATTTTCACCTCCTTCAAAGAAGAGATTATTGAAATTATCCCTTTTTCCAAAAAGGATAGAATTTGGTTATCATCATTGGAGACTTTCCAATGATTTGCATTATCTGTACACTAGGCGAGTATAACATTTTAATGGTCACTTTGTATTTACCAAAGGAAGGATGAGGTATCACTAGGGAATCGACACTTTAAGGAAATTATCCTTTTCATTCTACTCCCTTGGAATAACTTCAATGGAAAATGCATCAAAATATTCAATGCAATCCCACACTTTGTTTACGTAATGCCCAAGCCTTGGATTTTTCACATGATATTATTAGTGGACCTGCTTCACCATAATCTCTACATCACCCTTACATCTCACCTTCTTGATTCCTATGTCCTCTACTACATTCATGCCTAAGAGAAATGTTTCATACTCTGTAGTATTTTTGTATTATCAAATTACGAGTTGTTGGAAAAAGGGTACACCTCATTGGAAGGAGAGTACAATACTACACTAGCTCCCAAACCTACTCTGGAATGGCTACCATCAAATTCCATTTTCCAAATTTGATCTTCCTCTTCCTCCATGAGAAGATGCAAGTTATCCTCTTTTTCTGATGTGAGGAAGTAGTTTCCTAGCCCACAATCTTGAAAGAGAATGTTTGCTTTTGGATGATCGAAATTTTGTCTTTGTGAACTTCATTTTTCTCACTGGTAGCAACTTCTTCATCTTTCCTTTTACGGGATAATTACGATGACCAAACCATTTTTATTTCTCCACCTAGGTCTCTGTAAAAACTTCTGCTCAAAAGCATACCAAAAGATGTTGGGATGTCTCACGCTACCGGTATTGTCCAAGAGCACCTTCTTGTCTAGAAAATCAACTAGTGCCACATGTGCATCCTTGATTATTCCTACTAATGGAATTTATTTAGATTCAATTTAGTAGCATATGCCATTTACCCAGGTAAAAGTGAGGCATAGAGAATTTACAACTTTGTTGGCATCACATTGTTTGAGGCTCTAGAATCTATGATGTAATTATTCAGGTGGAAGCCTTTGATGAGGAGTGATAGGTAGAAAGGTTCAAATATGGTTATGTTGGAGGAAATGAGGGCTAGTATGTTTTGGGAAGGTGGTGTGGATGGTGTGAGGAGTAAGCCTTTAGAATTTGGACTTGAGAGATAGGGTTACCACCAGAAAATGCATTGATGAATTTGTCAAACCGAGCGGGGTGTGTTTGTAGGCATTCTATTTCGAGAGCTGGACTT
This sequence comes from Taxus wallichiana var. yunnanensis, assembly GCA_018340775.1. NCBI lineage: Eukaryota > Viridiplantae > Streptophyta > Pinopsida > Cupressales > Taxaceae > Taxus > Taxus wallichiana. The sequence continues at coordinate 261,400,164 of CM031244.1, read as the reverse complement.
TGGTTTTGCTTGCATGTTCCAAAAGTTAAATGGAGCAATGGTGGGTGAGGAAGAGGCTCTGAAATGGAGGAAGATCTACATGGTAGAGACTTTTCTACTTTTGATGTTAGGTTCTCTTTTTCGGATGTAACAATTGTCTTTGAAGGGGGTGAGGTGTAGCCTTTGACTAAACTTTAGATGTTTTTGCAAGACCAACATTTAGAAGAGAATTATTCTTAGAAAGTTTTGAATTGGAAGAAGAATCAAATGATTTACATGGTATAGTAGCATGCTTTTTGAAACTAGTGAGTCTAGTTTTGCTTTGGCTGATTCCATGGAAGGTGGTAATGGTGATCCTCTATTGATGATTTTATTCTTTGTAATCTCTGGAGGACAATATTCTTTATACTTCTTTTAATCCTTTTATGTAACTGTTGGGGCTGAAATTCCTTAGATTGAACATGAGTGAAAATAACACATGAGTGAATTGGAACTTCATCATCAACATACTCAATCAAGCCATTATGCATATTAATTTCCTCAATCTCAAGATAGTTTTCATAATCTTCCATGTTTTCCTCATCAGTTTCATCAATTTATGCTTCCTCCTTTGGCTATTTGGTATCACAGATGTCATTGACTAGTGCTACTTCAAGAGCAAGAAAATGAGGAGGTTGAGCAATCTTTAGCCTATCTGGAGGGTTTGGTCTTCTTTAAGCATTTTGCATTATGATATGAGATAGATACTTCTTCAAGGAAACCAAATCATTTGCCATTTTTGGAACATCAGATTGGTGGTGATAGAGTTTGAATTTTTACCCTTTTGTTTCCCATTGGGGCCTTTCACCTTTCAAGAAAGGATTAGCTGATCATCATTTTCCATTGCAAAGTCTTGGGATTGCCTCAATGTTCTTGTTTGGGCTCTTATGAGGAATAAACATACTTATGATGGTAGAGCACTAATGAAAAATCTCTTCAAATTATTTTCAGGAGGCACAAAATCTTAAGGGATCGTTCTTATCACTCTATCATATCTTACTACAAAGTCCCTCATTAACTTGCGGGTTTCTTTCTTCATTTGTACCAGTTGGACCGAGAAGATCCCGATAATCTTCTCGTGGTCTTGAACCTATGTTCGAATGCACTTCTTATATCTTCCCAACAGGTGACAGACCTCGGGGGTACCATGTAAAACCATTCAACATCCTTTTCTTGAAGCAACTCCATAATGAGTTAGAATGACACATCTTCATCCTCAACACCTAGGACACTTTGCAAGTAGTGATAAATGTTACTACATGCTCTTTAGGGAGTTAATCCCTCTAAATTTTGGGAAGTTTTTCTCAAGCCTCTCGGTAGCTCATGGATTGGTTGAGAAATAGCTAGTGGACCAATGTTTCCTTCCCATGGTACATTAGGCCTACCCGCTTCACGATCCTGTTCACGTTCACGATCCCGATCCCCCATTCTATTTATGTTTCTATCTTCAAACATTGCTAAGGATATGGATTCTGATGCTTTGTTCTTTAATCTCCCTCGGCTTGAAGTCTCTTGATTTCTTCGAGGTGAGATCTTATTTCTTCATCGACTCTCATCTCTCTTTCTCTATCTTCTTCTTCGGTTTCTATATCAGTGAAATCTTTAAGGTTCTCATTGATGTATGGAAATTCACCATCGAAAGGATAAGAAAAACTTAGGTTCCCAACGTGACTAGTTTCTTGATGAAGGGGAGGCCTATGAATTCCAAACATCTCTTGTCTTCTTTAAAGTTTTTCAAAAATGGGGTGGTTTTCCTCCTTTTCTCTATTGTCAGTGTATCTTCAATCCGCGCACTTGGAAATCTATGTTTTCCTTTTTGGTGTCGAAATTTTTCTTTGCCTCTCCAAATGAGCAACATGTTCTTCTTCAGGTTAAGGATTCTTGTGGCAATGAAGTAGTGGCTAACACTTTGTTTATTATGCTAAATAAATTCTCTCAAATATGAAGCGATAACTTCTTGGATGTGGAAGAGAAATTCAAGTCTTTCAACAAGAGTTTTTCTCGAATAGCCATGGTTTGTAGACATGTGGCTCATATAGCTATTCAAATTCCAGAAATTTTCTCTTTTGAATTTTGAATTTTCTAATTTTTTTGTATTTTTCAGACCTTCTGGTCGTATTTAGGTGTAGATGCTACTAAATCTTCCCCACGGTGGGTGCCAAAAACTATTGGTGAGGGAATTTGTCATGTGGAAAAACTTGTGGATTCCTTTCCAATGCTTTGGGAATCTAATTCCCTCTACTTAAGCTGGTACATCTACGTATATGAATGCGCGATAAATTGTGGATTTACTGTGATGGCCTTTTAGCTAGGGATCCAATAGGGAACTTCACGACCTTGTATCAAAGCTTGCGGATACTTACAAGATATAAATTTATGTGAAATTGGGAAAGGGAGTGAAAAGAGGTAGGAGAACTAATGTTGCGGTAGGAAATCAGATTCTGCACACGGTAGTTAGAAAATTCATCACATGCATTCATGGGAAGAAACAAGCCTGCAAATGGCAACAAGAGGAGATAAGATTGTGAACTCAAAGTTTCTAAAATATCCTCATTAAATAGGATACCAAATCCTTCTTATTGTATTGATGCTTAATCAAAAATTTTACATAGCGGAGAAATGGAGGAAATTGAGAAGAGGGGTGGAATGGAAGAAAAATGGCTATCTCCTTTATTTTCTCTAAGTACAATGCACTCATCAATATTAAAGATCAATCACCAACCCCTGAAAATGGCGTGAAGAAGCCATTAAATCTACTCTAAGAAAAGGTTACAAATTCTTCTTTGTTAGCAAGAAACGTTTACAATTTCTTTTCAATCATTTGCGTCTATTCGGATTCTTGATTCATGAAGAAATGCCAATGGTAGAAAAACCATAATTTTCATAATGCAGCCATTACATTCATTTTGTAACTTTGAATTTGAACCATTTATCTTGCCTTCAAAAATTTAAACCAGAGCCATCCACGTGGGAGAAATTTATTAGAGTGGGCATGGAGGATGCCTTTTGCATTTTATGCCTTTGTAGAAAATTGGCATTTTTTGACATTTTGGTCCACCCTTCTGCCTCTCTACCATAGGCCTAACACGTGGATTTATTTGAGTGGTGAAGGAATCACGGCTCACTTTTTTCAATTTTAACCTTTTTAGAAAAATGCTCAAAACTTCAAAGTTCTCCACCGCTCCGCTCTCCCGCTTTGACTTTTCAATGGTGGGCTGAGACCTTGGTGGAGCTGTGAAGCATTCTAGAAATTTTACTTCACTTTTGGAAATGGCCCACTTATCTCCTTTGAATTTTCAATGGTGGGCTTCACCTTTGAATTTTTCCTTGATAGCCTGATCGGGGCTGCGGGTCACTTTTTAAATTTTCACTTTTTTACAAAGAGGCTTAAAATCTCAAATCCCCCAATGGTCCACATCCATGCTTTGACTCCTTTGTTGTGGGCTCAAGATTTGAATTTTTATTTAGGCCTTATTGGGGCTATGGGTTACTTTTTAACTTCTCTCCTTTTATATAAAGAGCCTCAAAATCTCAAATTTCTCTGTTGACCCGCTTCGATTAGGTATATCCATGTACTCATGGATGATGGGTCCAAAATTTTATGGGGAAGAAAACACCTATCATTTCCATTGTGGGAAAAAATACGAGAGAAGAAAAAAACTCCATAATTTCACACCTAATTTTCAAATTTCTTTTGCAAGTGAGCGAGGAATTGAAAACAATACAAGGCTTGATGATCTAGGGGCATAGAAATATTGACAAATTCATTCAAATGAGGATAACATAAAATTTTCACACGTCAAGACATGAAAATGGAAAATTTATCTAAACAAGTAGTAGGGGATTTGAAACAACTCTAGGGCATGGATTTTCTATCCCTTCAAAATTTCAACTTGGCTTAAATGCTTTAGGAGGGTGAGATCTCGAAATTTTGAATTTAACTTGGAAAACAAAAAGTAGTTTTCGGGGACAACATTTTCCAACTCTTACATTACCATATTTTTTCACAAATAGTTCACTATAATCCAACACCATCACATTGAATGGAAGATCATTATTAACATGAATATCTCCTAAAATATTTTCATTGATAATGTCAATGATATTGTAGCCAATAAATTTTATTGAGTATGTACATCAAAGGACTATTTATCGACACAATAAGGCCAACAAAATAATATAAAATTTATCAAATATATCTGCTCATCGATTCTTGCACACCACCATCACCATAAACTGATTTTGATATTAAATTTTTTATCTTGCAAATTGAGTCAACATCCATACCACCAAGCTTCTTTTTAAAAACACAATAGTACAAGTTCTTGGCGGGTGTTACGGGTTTGTAAAATTTCTACAAATTTTCTTCTCATGTCATTATGCATTAATGCATGTCGTTTATCTTGAAAGATGTGCTCCATTATATCCTCTTTCACTTCTCCAAAAATGTTTACTATATTACAAAATTATTTATTTAATTAAAAAACTATGTTATACAAAATATTGAATAACAAAATTGCTTCCATTTAATTATCTACCAAATCCCTACATTGATATAAGACCTTGTAAGCGATAGAAAATTTTACATTAGCAAAATTTCATAATTTTGGAGGTGCTGAAAATGAGAACGCATACCAATTTTTTACATGGAGAGGATATCAAAACATTTCTAGAAATCGAGCACATAATTTTCGACGCTTTCCATGGTGATATTTTTCTATCAATGAATAAAGTGTCTCACTTATGCATTAATGAAAAGAATATAAAGGAAAATGTTAAAAATATAAACTCAAAAACTATCTATTTATAGTGATATGTAACTGAAAAATCTAACCACCAATTTCATTGGCACATGAATTTAAGAGGGCACGTGTATGATTTTACATTTCTTTACATTAATGGTGACATGATATAGTTACATGCTCCAAAAGGCGCACATATTTCAAATGATGCATGCACTTTTAAATGGAAAATTTTACATAGTTCATTTTAAAGGCTAATTAATGTTGGGAAACCACAACATTGATTATCATTTTTCCTTAAAAAATGCTTATCATATATCTGCATTTGGTATTGTAGAGAGTTAATGTAAGTAATTCATATTATAAATTTTGTACTGTAAATAAAATCCCTTATATAATTTGGGTAAAATAATGCCCTTAATTCTTGTGTTTGCACTTCAACGTGCGACTCTTGACACCTATTTATATGTTTTTGGTGATTGTATTCGTAAAATAATTGTAAATATTTGTAATAAATGTCGCACATGACTTGTATGTCTAATATTTGGTTTATTAATTTTTAATAAAGATTTATATATAAATTATAAAAATTAAATCAATATATATTAAATATAATTAAATTTAAACAAAATAATTAGTATAAATAACAATATTTTGTATTTTCTAAGGGTAGTGTTGAAAATTTATCGTTACCTAAAATTTATTTAACGGTGATTTAGCGCACTTTAGTGTGTGAATCAAGACACAAACTTAATTGTGCAAATCAAGACTCACACTTAGAAGTGCATTCGATGCTGGCACTTAAAATTATAAGTCAAGACTCACACATTAAAAGTGTGAGTACTCACACTAAAATTATGAGTCGAGAGAATTGTGACTTGAGGCTCACACTTAGAGGTAGAACCAGATCGCACTTGTAAGTGAGATAACTTGCACTTATACACTACTTAAAAATTTTCTAAATGAAAATTCCATATTTTTTAAATATGTTTAATATATACGAATAAATATTTTATTTAAATATATATAAACATTGAAAGTCACATTTTAAGCATGCAAGTCACACATGTCGGTTGTAAAAATATTTAAAAGTATGTTACGTTGAAAATCACGAAAAACATCTAAACGACCATCAAATTTAACACCATTCAAGGATGTTAAGTTCTAAAATAGATGACATTTATCTTAGAGTATAATTTGGATAGGATTTTCAACGTTGACTCCTATTTATTTGAATAAGGTATTCATAAATATTCATATATGTATGATGATATTAAGATTGATATGTGGCATAAATAACAACAATCACTTATGCACTATCTTGAATGCTACCCAAATTCTACATTTGTTCAAGATTTAGATTGAAGGAGGTTTAAGAGATGTTCATATGATATTTTTATTTTTATTTTTCATTTTGATTTCAGTATTTGATTTAACCTTGGAATTATTATTGAAATTTCTAAATTTAAAATTCTCTATACTAGGTTTAAGATTTAAGTTACCACTTTGTTAATTTTCTCTTTTTATGTGTGGATATAGTTGAAAATGAACTTTGTATATGAAGGAGGATCATATGTGGATTTACCCTCTAATAGTGTGTGATAGTTGCAGAGGGACTAGTATATCCATCCAAAACTACACTCCATTGCACAGAGAAATGGAGTCTAGCTTATTCGTTGTCATAATAAGTATTGTATTCAATGGCAGAGTGAGACTACCATACACAATTAATGGTTGTGAAACCCTGGAAGAAAGTGAAAATAAGGGATAATTGTACTGATGTCATGGAATCCCGAAGAGCACCCATTATGGATACAAAAAATCTTGGATGAATGGCAAGAGGAGGGAAGTAAATGGAAATATAGGAAAACACAAAGGACACTAAATGGAAATACAAGAAAATAGAAACAACGAATAAGTAGTGTCATAACTAATGAGTTAAAATCCATAATGGTGGAGAGAAATTCTGATATATTGCCACACATGTCTTGTTAAGTGGTACATTTGTCCCATGTTTCAATCACCAAGAACAACTTATTCATCAAATGTGATGAGTGCACAGAGCTTAAGAATAATTCTTTGTGACACATATTCTATTCTCAATTGTAACAATAAATCTATTAAATTGTTAAAAAAATTGTTCAAGAGAAGTTTTAAAATGTTGTTTATAAATTAGTTACAATTAGTTTCAATGTTTGAAGTCTTTAATAATATATAAATATATATCGAAGTGGGAAATTGTAATTCACAATATTAATAAAATTAAAATGTAATAAAGTTATGATAACAATTTAGAAAAATATTGAGTGTGACATGCTTGATAAGAAAAATAAATAAATATAATGACATCATGCATTCTTGAATAGGTGGCATGTACTTATTAATATTTTATTTTTAAAATGAACAACAATTCATTTGTGCACTTTAAAAATGTTGATTTTAAAGTTCTCATAATTTTTGTGTCACTTATTAATTGATGATTTTTCCTTCAAATCTTATTGAAAAAGATGTACTTGAATACAACCCATAATGTGTCTTATCATTAAAAAGTAACCAAAATAAAATCATGTAAATCAATTTTATTGATTATTTAAAATGATGAAATAATTTAATTTATATTCCAACATTTGAAATATAGACACTAGAAAAAATAAATTTCTTTGATTGGAGGATATGGCAAGAACTAATAAGTTGTGGTGAAAGGTATAGTAACCTTCCATGGGTAGGAACAAATAAACTATGAAATCCATGTTTCAAAACAATGTGTTTAACGTAATTCTTAACTCTTTGTTGTTCTATATGATTTATAGACTAGAAAAACATAAAAGTAGTTCACATTATCTAGATTATCTTCTATTTTTAAATCCCTAATGAATGTTGATTTTTGTCTCAATGATTTCCATTTTAAAAACTAATCAAATAAGTGTTGAAAATATGTATCTTAGTGGTTGTTGTGCTTATGTGTCTTATCAATCTGCAAGAATTGTGTAGCTTATCGCCTCTTATGTAACCAAGCAACCGCAAGGCTTATGTAACTTAGTGACCGCTACGATTATGAAGCTTAGTCGCCGTAAGTCAAATGTAACTTAGTGATAGAAAGTAAGATGTGACTTTGATTTCACTAAGCATATTTCAATGGGTATGCACTTTCATCATGTAATTTAGCATCCACTTGGCTTATGTAAGTTAGGAATCACTTCCCTTATGTAAGTTGGTGGCCACAATGCTTATGTGGGGGAATCAAATAACAACAAAATATAAATCCTAAAATAATGAAACTGAAATCCAAAAATTTAAATTAGATTCTATTAGTGGAAAAATTGCTATTTGTTAATTACGTTATGAGAACCAAGTAATAGAAAAATTGGGGTCCAATAAAAGTAAAATTAGAATCCAAGAATAGCGAAATCAAAATCCAATAATACCAAAATTAGAACTCGAATAAGTCCAATAATGACAATATTGGAATCCAATTTTTTTTTTTATTATTGGCAAATAGTTTTTTGAAAGGGACTATACCCTTGATTACAAAAGATGGCCTAGAAGCCAGGATAAGAATGAGAACCAGAGAGAAAAGGATCAGAATCCAAATGTGACAATGAAGTTCAAAGTAGCCAAAAAACAGCTACTACTAAGACAAGACAAAACAACAAAATTACTGCAAACAAGCAGTAAAGGGACCGCAAAAAAACAACAAAAGAACATACAAGAACAACAAAAGCATCAACAACTACTTCTTTGCAGCTTTGTCTATGTTGGTTTTGATATTCTTCCAGGACTTGAACATACCCAAAGTAGTCATGTGGGCAGCGTCATTATAATCCAGCTGCTCAATGGCCTTCTTGCTTTCCTTATCATTACCCCAAAGTGTTGCCGGAACTCCGCTGAGGTTGGAGACACTTTTGACATGTTGCTCAATGAACTCCTCAATCGCCCTGAATATGGCCATGTTGTAATCATGTCGAGTTTTGGCCTTCCCTAAACGGGAGTCTAAGGAGTGCAGTTTCTTGTAGATATCATCAATTTGGCTGCTGTCAATTTCCTCCTCCTCCTCCTTCTTCCTCTTACCTTTCTATTTTGCCAAGTTCTTAACTTCATCCTTCAACAGTTTCATATCAGCCTCTAAGGCTTCCAGTCTTTTTGAGGAGCTTTCCAAATGCACATCCCGGGGACTGGCACTGCTGATATTTAGGAGGTCATGTGCAATTTCAAATTCATGAGAACCCTTCTCCACAGCAAGAGCCTCAAGGTTAAGTTTTCTGGAAGCCCTGGTAACCAGTCTGTGTGAGGAAGAGGCTAAGTGGGGGTGGGATCAGCAGAAGGGGGAATGGGAGAAGAATCCTGGATGGCCGGCAGGGGGGTGACAGTAGCGGTGGCGGGGGCAGAGAAAGGAGAAACAGGGCTGTAGCAGCAGGAGACCCGGTAGAGGGGAATCGAGCTAGGGGAGGAAGGGAGACCAGGAAATTTGAGAAGGCAGCATTTGTGCAGCAACAAAATGAGCCCTTGGTGTAAAGGAACCACCCGGAATGCTTTTGAAACTCCAGAATGGAGCACTCAAGAGAGTTCAACAAGTAATGGGGGAAACAAACCAAACAATCCCTATGGAAGTGGTTAAGAAAAACAAGGTGTTTAGCAGGAACAGTGACAAACCTTCCTTCCAAGGATATGAACCGTATCATCATGTGGGTAACTTCATCATATGGCGGAGGGATCGAGCTAACAAGCAGGCCCGCTGTAACATAGGTCAGCCTCTCAGCTCCCTCCACAAATCTTCTCTCTTCAACCTCTCTATCGACCCTTTTGTTGAAGAAATGGAAGCCCTCCAAACCAAGGCCGGTCGCTTCAACAATAAGTTCTTCATTGACTAAGATCTTCTGCCCCCCATATTCCACTGTCCTCTCCTTCCAATCCTTTGCAAAATGCACCGAGATGCTCTGATCATGTCCCTGGACCTTTTCCATGAAGTTTGTTATGCCACCCTTGCTAAGAATGCTCCACAGCTCAATATTATCTTTCCAGTCTGGGTCCACACTAGGCTCAATTTGACAAGGAGGACCCCCCATCTTCTCTGCTCTGAACTATTTGTAACAAATTCCTAACTGATCGCTAAAGCCAGTCCACTTTTTGCTATAGTAATCCGCACAATATTGGAAATAAGAGCCGTTGCTTTTCCCACGATCGGCTGCGTGTCTGCTGATCTGAGCCTGCGGAAAATCGCATGTGGGAATAGCCCACTCCCTGTCATCAATCACTTTACTGCTGCCTTTAGTTTCTATGGAGCTTTGAATTCATCTTTTAACAATTCGCAATGCAGCCCGCATGCACGGTTTTCAAAACCATGTAACTCCACTTGGAATTCCCCATATGATTCACACTATCATGATTATTAGACATGATTTTCATAAACCAAAACTTTAAGTCAACACGTGTGGGAGTATTTTTGATGTTGATCCACACCCAAAAATCATAACTCATTTCTAGATATTGCTTGCGTATGGAGATCCGCCTGAATGTTGTTTTGAAGCTATTTAGGGATGCTATTATTATCCCAAACTAATGGAATCTGTATTGGAATCCAATATTAGTACTAATGGAATCCAATAATAGTAATAATGGAATCTAGTATAGAAAAAATGGCATCTAATATACACAAAAATGGAGATGGATTTCTTCCAATACTTGTAATACTTTGGATTCCAAATTCAACTGGAATATGTCTAGATTTAGTGAAATAAGTGTTAAAATGAAGAGGTATATTTTGAATTAGTTTGAGTTTTAGATTCTGTTATGAATTATTTAGGTGTTTCTTAGTATTGAATAAGGTGAATATCAAGAGTTATCTGACTCACGAGTAGGATTTATATGCATAATTTTTGACAAATTGAACGTCCAAAAGATCATGTTTCAATTGATAGGATATGATATGCTTAAATTTACATAAAGTGAATGTATAAAGAATAAGTCTTTGATTGATGAGATGTGAGATTGTTAAATTTGGACAAATTCAATGTTTAAAATATAAGACTTGGGTGTTTATTTTAGATTTCTAAATTTACTTAGCTCACCTAAAGTCAATACCCAAAGTTAATACTTATGATTGAATTTTGATTTTTCTTAAAATTTGATAGAGTGAATATCGATGTATAATACTTATATTGGTTGATATTGATGTTATTATACTTGGAATATAAATCCAAATGATAAGACTTAAGCTTTTCTCACTTTTATTTGGAATGGATATCCAAAATTAGAATATTGGTATATTTTGAAAATATTTTGATTTTAATGCGATTATAATATGATATGATTGATGAGAAGAATGTGGAATAAAAACTAATATAATTTGGTAACTTGGATGAAAATAATATTATGGGTTCAATTTGTCAATGTTTGTAGGGGTTAGGGTGAACTTTCACTCACTAAAGTTCTTGAACAAGTACTCATTCTAGGAAATTATTCTCCTAAATACAGACTATACCCCACAATCGATTAATAATAAGGCCATCACCATGAGATACTTATGGTTTCATCGCATGGGTATCCATTTCGTCAAGTTGGTTGGAGTACTCATTTTGTTTGTTGGTTCCCTCAAGGTTCTAAATACTTTTGGGTTCTTGTGGTACTCATCCTAATGATTCTAGTACTATGTACAAACACTTACCATAATTAAAAAGGATAAGAATAAACCCTTATCCAAACCTCTAATACATTTTTTATAAAATTTGTTAAAATATAGTTTTTTTAGTCCTTGATTGAGGAAACCTACATAAGATATTAATAGTTTGATTAATTTTACAAGGGATTCTATGTATGATGAGTCCTACAAAAAATAAATTAGTAGTTTCCATGGAGAGAAAAACACAATTGAAAAAACAAGAAAACAAACTTTAATGTTTCTAATTTTCAAGGTCACCCAAGAGGGACCGAAAAAAACATTATACGAGGTTGGTTTGATACAAAAACAACTATATATACTTAAATATGAAGTGCTATAATTTTTTTAAAGGATTAATCAATAAGTTAGAATTAGAAACAAATAAAAAACAAAGAAACAAAGATTAGAAAGCTAAGAAACTAAGAAAATGAAATAAAATTTACCACGGTATGTTAGTGCATGTATTATGACGCTAGTGTACAATTTGATAATCTAGTGTGTGTAATGATACGCTAATGCACAAATAAAAATTATGTCTAACACTAGTGCATGAAGTGATAAGATAGTGCAAAAACTGATATTCTAGTGCGTAAAGAAAAAAATACATGTAACACTAGTACATGAACTAATAAGGTAGGGTGTAAAATGATACACTAGTGCTCAAAGTGAAAATTATGTGTAAGGCTACTATATGAATGGATACACTAGCGCACAAATTGATATGCTAGTGCACATTCACGAAGTACAAATTACGTGTAACACTAGTGTGCAAACTGATACGATAGTGTGTGAATTGATATACTAGTGTGTGAATTTATATCTTGGTATGTGAAGCAAAAATTATGTGTAACACTAGTGCACAAACTGCTACACTTGTGAAAATCATGTGTAACACTAGCGCAAGTAGCTTGTAGATGCATAGAAATGAAGAAAATGGCATTAAGACTACCTTTTTGGATTTTCACTTTTCGTGCTCCATCAAAAACATTGAAAATTTAATATTAAGTCTTAAACAAAATAAACAACAAAAATTCAAAGTTAGGATAGCAAGAAATAAGATTAAAATGAGAAACATGTGTGAGATTCCCACCAGCGTACCAAAATGTAGACCAATTAAATTACATGAATAGAGAATATTAAATAAAACAAAGTAAACCTTCCTTTGATAAGATTCAAACCCACCTTAGATTGGATTTGGCTGTAAGAGTAGAGTTGAGTGATGCTCTTATTGGATCTGATTTATTTGAAATATTTTGTACTTTTTGGATGCTTCAAGATGTATTCTAAACATAAGATAGATCAATATTTTAGCATGAGGATTATAGATTTGATATGATATTGGCATAATAATAGTATAAATGATTGATTCACCAATTAATTAGACATAATAATAGTATGACCTCTTAATATTTTTGGTGGATGATTTGTGAAGGAAAGACCATTGATTTATAGTTAAGGATGGAGAATCCACAAGATAAGTTTATATTGATTTGATTTACGTCCTAAATGAACATGATTTAGTTCTTTAGTTGATTTTCTAGATTGATTGAAAAGTTGAATTGTTGTTCTAGATTTGTATGGATGATTCATTGTTGAGTTGGCAATGGGTTACATATGTTTTTAACTATTAATTCTATATCCTTTATTTTATTCACCCAAGAAGTGTCGTGAATGATTTTATTTGGAAGGATGTGAACTAATATTGGATTTCCATAACTTATGAGATATCTTTAGTTAACTCAAATGTATGATGTGAGTTAATTTAAACATATCCTATTGATTTTAATAATGATTTTTATATTTATTCATGAATTTTAGTTAATTTTAGTTAAGGAGGTGGATAGGATGTGAGGATATTTAATTTATTTAAATATGAAAGTGGATATGTGATGATTTATTTAATTAATTTGATATTAAATTAGCTAATAAAATTATCTAAGGGGGTGATAGGGTGTAATATAATTAATTAAATTAATTCTAGACAAGGAGAATGGGTTTGATAAAATTTTGAATGTTTATAATTTGTAATGGTTATTTTTGGGTGTCTACAATCATGAACTATACCTCACATGTACGTAGGGACTATGTTATATTATTTCAACTCAATGGATGTGGTTCCTCCATATCCCTTTCTCTGAAATGGGGCAACTATAGGGACTACCACACAGGTCATATACATCTTACATCTCTAAATTTGATCACACAAGACTATCTTAGAGTATATAAAATCCCTAAAGAAAAGTGTATATACAAAGTAACCACTTAGGGAAAAATATAATCTTGTCCATCATGCGATATCAATTTCACAAACTATTCAATCATCAGTCAATATGAATTCCATAAGGGGAAAAATGTAAACACATCTAGATATTATGCTTGGATATTAATTTCACTATTTTTAATCCTTACACCCATGTATTATATGGTGGAATAAATGATACATCATTCCCTAATAAATTTACATAGGTTTTCACAAGATTAATTATGACCCAAATTTATTTGCAATAGTATGGTATCATTTTGGGAAGTGTGGTAGTGACACTCTCCTATTGGTGTTAGGAAACCTAGTTCCCACATTCACACTCTACAAATACAATATTTTGAGGATTTGATCACCCCTAACATGATGAGTATGCCCAATGTAAGTCATCTATTTCTCTAAAATACTAAATTTTCACATAGTTACAAAATCTCCTTCACCTCTTATGACACACTTCTCCCCTATCTCAACATGAGACAATCAATTTCTTAAATGGCATTCTCCATGAATGGTATGTTCTCTCAGCATGATCCTATTAGTTCTTACTTTATAACTCCTTTAGGTATGCTTATTTTTTCTCCTCTATATTAGGAAATTTCATACCAAACTATTTGGTATGAAATATCATGTATGCTTATTTGGTCCCCATTTAAAAACAAACTATTTTATTTTATCCAAAAATTAATAAATTCATACACTAGCATAAAGGGGAAAATGTAGACACCAAAATTTTCACAAGTCATTATTACATCATGCTTTTATTATATGTACATGATATTTGAACAATGAGATAATATCTTAGTGGCATCTCTCCCACGTTAGTTTGTCTCCTTTTTCTCAATTGGACTTGCTTTTATTACATGTTTCCTACTTTAACTGAATTTTCATCCTTCTTATAGATATCTTTATCTCCTTGTTGTTTTATAAAAACTTTTCCTAGGTCAAGAAGATATTGTAGGATTAGAACCATACACATGGTCCTAATGCCATTATATAATCTTGACCATTTTTGTTTTTCATTTAGTTTGTCTTCATGGGCCCATTTTCCCATATTTTATCTTCTATTTTGCGTCCTCTAGGTTGGGTTTTGTTACAACTAAGGTCCTAATTTCAAATTAAGAAACTTATATATATATATATATATATATATATATATATATATAAGTCTTGATTAAGCATTTAAGATTTAGGAATAATCTATCTATCTACCACAGTATTGAATTGGATAAGCAAAAAGTACTATTACATACTACCTACACATCATAGAGGGCATAACTCTATTATCTTTCATCAACATACAATGGTTTTAATATGATGAAGTGTTTTATCCCAATCTTGTTGTGGAATCAAAGGGAAACACTAGGGTAAGGGTTAGTTGTATGTATAATTGAATAAATCACACGAGAACTACATTGAGACTTAAATGTAGTGCAACATTTGGTGTGTAATAACCACACTAGTAATGCGACAAAAACATGATTTTTTTTTGTTTTGAATTATTAAAGTATTATCAACAACACTTATTTTATCATTTTTTCCCACATCACAACAACAAAATACTTAAACCAAAACATAACATGTGTTACTTCACATATGTATCCAAAACAAGGATTTAGGTAAGTGCACGAAGTTGGGGGGTGAAAAAGTGGACAAAAACTCAAAACAGACAAAACGCGTATGTTTTTTGCTAAACCGCACTCACGTTTTAATTTGTTTGGCTCGGGAATCACCAAACATTTAACACGTATGCATTTCAAAGAAGTCAAAATGCATATACATTTTGAGTAGTATGGACCATGTATATGTGTTTTGGTGTTTTATAATATAAGATTTCTTTTATTATTTCTTATACTTTAAATTTATTTTAGTAAATATAATAAATTAGGGCCACTCTTCACCTTATGGAAGTTATCTCGTAGTCTAAATGGTTATAATCTAGAGGATAGTTTTTCAAAATCTAATATGATAAGTACGTACTCATTTAACGGATTTCAACAAATGACCTAAAACTTTCAAGGCATATATATTATAGTCGGTATTTTTTTGGGAAAGAATATAGTCATTTTAAGGTGTTTTGACCTTCTAAAATGGATTTTGGCCCTACCACAACTTGAATTGGTACTAAGTTTTAAATTTGGTCCATAATTCACTTTAGTGACCATGAATTAACTCTATGATGTTTGACTAATTCTTACTAAAAGGAGATCCTCACTTTGTACATAGAGGTTTGTTCCTGAATGGAATTTCTATCCTATGGCTAAAATAAGGTGATTGCAATGTGCCTCCTCCTTAAGGTTTGATAACACTGCTAGGTGTTGAATGAGTTATTACGAATAGTACCAACTAAATTGCATCAAATGAACTCGGATGATTGCTCATTCTTAGAAACATGGTACTCCATATAAATATCATCCCTCACCTTTTCTAGTACTAAAATCATCCTTTCATGAAATAAAATTAATGATTCTCATACATGTTTTGTCTCATATGTCTCTTATAGAGACAAACGATGCCTTAATACTTCACAAATAAAGGTCCTTGATAACTCGGTGGCATGACTAGCTAATTTTAGCTTGTTCTCAAGGGTGTTCAATTAATTACAGAATGGCCAAACATTCCTTTTTAGGTATTCAAATAAAGTACTATCTCATCAAAACTAAATGATTCAAACGATCACCTTAAACATTATTCCCTACACACTGCTGAAACACGTTTAATGATCTTTTTAGGACTTTCCTTTGGGTGAGGGTCTATGATTTAGGGTTTATGGTTTAGGGCTCGGTGTTTAGGGTTTAGGGATAAGGGTTTAGGACTCAAGGTTTATATTTTAAGGTTTAAGGTTTAGTTTTTAAGGCTCATAGTTCAGATTTTAGGGTTTAGGGTTTAGGGCTAAGGGCTTAGGGTTCATGGTTTAGGGTTTATGGTTTAGGGTTTAGAGTTTAGGGTTTAGGGTTTAGGGTTAATGGTTTAGGGTTTAAGGTTTAGGGCTCAAGGTTCAAGGTTTAGGGTTTAGGGGTCAAGGTTGAGGGTTTAGGGTTTATGGTTCAAGGTTTACGGCTTAGGGTTTAGGGATCAGGGTTGAGGGTTTAGGGTTTAGGGTTAAGAGTTGAGGGTTCAGGGTTTAGGGTTCATGGTTTAGTTTTTAGGGTTTAGGGTTGAGGGTTTATGTTTGAGAGTTCAAGGTTTAGGGTTTTGGCTTAGGGCTTATGGCTTAGGGCCTAGGGTTCAAGGCTTACGGTTTAGGGTTGAGGGCTCAACGTTTAGGGTTTAGGGGTCAAGGTTTAGGTTATAGGTTATATGGTTTAGGGTTTAGGGTTTAGGATTTAGGGTTTAGAGATTAGGATTTATGCTTAAGGCTTATGGTATAGGGTTTAGGGTTTATGACTCGAGTTTAAGGTTTAGGGTTGAGGATTTAGGGTTTAGGGTTTAGGGTTTAATAATTAGGGTTTAAGGTTTAAAGGTCATGGTTCAAATTTTAGGGAAAAGGGTTCGAGGTCTAAGGTTTAAGGCTCAAGATTTAGGTTTTAGGTGTTAGAGGTTATGGTTTTGGGTTCAGGATTTAAGGGTCGTGGATTAGGTCGACACATTCGGTCATAGTAATGTTCTATGTCTTACATATTCCTATAAGTATTGACAAAGAGTATTCAACTAAGAAAGGTTAATCTACTTCATAGGCAGAACATTCAAGGGAGTCATCAAAATTTGATGCATTTCATCTAATGATATTTTAAAGGATGGAAATTCCCATTGATTGCAAAACTATTTCACTCACTTGTAACATTTTTTTCCTACCCATTCTTATTAGTAGTGACAGAGAGTATTAAACTAAAAAGGGTTAATCAAATTCATAGGAACAAAACTCAAAGAGATTCATCAAAATTTTATGTCTTTCATCTATTGATATTTTGAAGGAGGTAAATTCCAACTGAACTCATAAACAAGGTAGTTGTAAAAGAAAACTGAATGATGGTTCTAGGAACAAGACTAGGAAATATGGTCCTAATATATTCAATAAATGAACTCACTCATGAGACCTACTAGAAATGTATGAGGTTTATGGGCTAGAGCTTAGGGTTTTGGATTTAGTGTTTAGGGTTTATGGCTTAGGGATCAGGGCTCAGGGTTCAAGGTTTAGGGTTAAGGGTTTAGGGTTTAGGGTTTAGAGTTTATGGTTTAGGTTTTAGTGTTTAGAGTTTAAGGTTTATTATTTTTGTTTTAGGGTTTAGGGTTTATAATTTATGGTTTATGTCTCAAGGTTAAGGTTTTAGGTCACACAATTTAGGGTTTAGGGTTTAGTGTTTATGGCTTAGGGTTTACGTTTTAAGGTTTAAGGTTTAGGGCTTAGGGTTTATGGTTTAGGATTTAGTGCTTGGAGTTTAGATTTTAGGGTTTGAAGGTCAGGTTTTATGGTTTATGATTTATTTTTTATGGTTTAGGATTTAGGGACCTTTAGGATTTAACATTTAGGCCTCAAGGTTTAGGGTTTATAGTTTAGGGCTCGGGCTCATGGTTTAGGGTTTAGGGTGCATGGTTCAGGTTTACGACTCGGGGTTCGAGGTTCAAGGTTCAAAGTTACGGGTTTAAGGTTTAGGGGTTAGAGTTCGGGGCTCTAGATTTAGGGTTTAGGGCTTAGGGTGTAAGGTTTAGGGTTTAGGGCTCAAGTATTAGAGTGTAGGGTTCAAGGCTTAAAGTTTATGGTTTATGGTTTAGGGATTATGGTTTAGGGTTCATGGTTCATGGTTTATGGCTTAAGGTTTGGAGTTTAGAGTTACTAGTTTAAGGTTTGGGGAATAGAGCTCGGGACTCTTGATTTAGTATTTAGGGTTTAGGGTTTAGGACTTAGGGTTTAGGGTCTAGGGTCAAGGGTTTAGGGTTTAGGGTTATGGGTTTAGGGTTTAGTTTTTAGGGTTTAGTATTTAGTGTTTATGCTTTAGGATTTATTATTTTGGTTTTAGGGTTTAGGCTTTATAGTTTAGGGTTTAGGTCACAAATTTTAGGGTTCATCAACTTTGTAGGTAGAACATTCAAAGAGATTCATCACAATTTTATATCTTTCATTTGTTGATATTTTGAAGGAGGGAAATTTCATATTCTTGAATTTCCAATCCTTCCAAAACCCCAGAGTATTCCTCAATCCTTTGATGTATATGGAGACAACTGTTACTTGGATTCCATTTATAATGATAAAGATATTTGTAAATTCATGTTATGACCTCTAAATCTATATGAATTTCAATTTGCACGGAAATCGAGATCACACCCTTCACTAGGATTGATGACTACCACTATCTTTTTGTTCAAGGGATTTTGAAAACATCCATTGGTTTATCATATAAGGAATTATCAATTTGGAAGGTCACCAAGTCGTAGGCCAAGTAACTACCATTTGGAACTAAACAAGAAATATTTACTAGGCAATTGATAACCCCTTATTGTTCTTAGCCATTCCCTGTTTCTATGCTTATTTTTAACACTTCAAGAAGTTCTATCAAATTTACGATCCATTCCAAGTAGAACACTTGAATTTTTTCTTTCTCTGGAGGAGAGGATACTACAGAAATTCAATTATGATCCTACACCTCTGCATTAATATATTCTCTATGTTTCTTTTGTTTCCTTTAAGATTACTTTTCTTTTGTGATGATTATTTTTTCCACTTTCTAATGGGTCATCCTAGCTTGCATAATAAAATACATGGAAATATGAGAAATGTGAAATTTGTTTCAGAGTGTGAATAAATTTACATTCAAGATCGCAAGTATATGTGGGGAGAAACAAGTTTGGAAGAGATGTGTAATATATGCATTACAAGGCACAAGGTAGATGCCATATCCATTTTGTTACATGTCCCACCTCTCATAAATAAGGTAGTTCAATAAGTAGACTCAATGAAGGTTCTAGACATGAGACTAGGAAATATGGATGAAATATGGTTTCGTGGTTTAGGGTTTATGGTTTAGGGCTCATGGTTTAGGGTTAAAGGTTTAGGGTTTAGGGTTCGAGGATTCAACGTTCGGGGTTATGGTTTAGGATTTAGGTTTTAGGTCTATGGTTTAGGGTCTAGTGTTTATGGTTAGGGTTTACATATTGAGGTTAAGGATTTAGGGTTTAAGGTTTAGGGTCTAGGGTTTATAGTTTTGGGTTAAGGATTTAGTGTTTAGGGATAAGGGTTTGTGGTTTATGGTTTAGGTTTTAGGGTTTATGGTTCAAGGTTCAAGGTTAAGGATTTAGGGTTTAGGATTTCATGTTTAGGGCTTAAGTTTTAGGGTTTAGGGTTTAATTTTTAGGGCTTAGGGCTTAGGGTATATGGTATAGGTTTCGGGTTTAGATTTTAGGGCTCGGGGATAAGGGTGTAGGGTTTAAGTCTTAGTGTTTAGGGTTTTGGATTTAGTGTTTAGGGTTTATGGTTTAGGGGTTAGGGTTTAGGGTTTAGGATTTAGTTTTTATAGTTCATGGTTTAAGGTTTAAAATTTAGTACTCGTGGTTCATGGTTTAGGGTATAGGGTTTAGGTCTTATGGCTTAGGTTCTAGGGCTTAAGGATCAAGGTTTAGGGCTCATGGGTAAGGGTATAATGTTTAAGGTTTAAGGTTTAGTGTCTAGGTTTTAAGGTCTAGGGATCATGGTTAAATGTTTAGGGGTTTAGGGGTTTAGTGTTTAGCCTATGGTTTAGGTTTTCGATTATAGAAGTTAAATGCTAAAAGCTTTAGGTTGAATTCTGAAATAGTTAAAAATTACCTATATACTACCCAGATTATACTTTTAAAAACTATATCCTAAACCATGACTCATAGAAGTGTGAGACCAATTCCATAAGGTGCAAAGTGACCTAATTTCTTCTATTTATATAAATAAATGTTTACGTATAAGAAATAATAAAATATAAATAATAATATTTTTCATTTATTATTATTTATATTTTATTATTTATTATATGTAAACATTTATTTATGTAAATAGAAGCATGTCAAAAGCATACATAATGTATATACTACACGAGAACACGTAGGCATTATAACGCGTACGCATTTTTGCATTTTCTATTTTCCTAAGCCATTCCTCAAGGCTTGGAATCCTGTTTGGATCCCCAAACTTGAGGCATGGACCTACAAAAACATAGCAAACAATGTGGTTTTGCAAGAAAATGTAAAAATGCCACTTCCTCTATGATAAATCAAAATAAAACAATCGATCCATTTTTAAATAACTATACCATGACATAGAGCAGAGTTTATTCTTTCTAAAAATAAAAATTTTCAAATTTTTTGACTGATATAAAGTTTCCATATTATTTATTTTCTAACTATGCCTTTTTATAGCTATTTTTAAGTGTAAATATGTCTATCTTTCATGATGTATCTTTTTTGAGGTGATCAAAATTTTAAAAACATTATACTACCCCAAACTAGGCATAATTACATACATATTCAATAAATAATAATCTAATTTTTGATAATTTTTGAGGTAATTAGGGGGCACAATCGAAGCTCATTATTTTTCAAAACATAAAATGTTTGTACTAGAAAAATCATAAATAAAAATATTCACTAAAAAAATCTAAATCAAAATGGAGCCCAAACTAGATGCTCCTAGATATCTTTCTACTAAATGGTTTTCAAAAATACTAAATGGTGCTCAAAAATGGCGGGGGCACAAAATTCACTCTATTGTGTTTTTAACAAAACCAAGAGCATCGATTAGTATTTTAGTTTTTTGACCCACTTAAACTTATCCGTTTTCAATCAAATTTAGTAGCTTAGAAACTAGACTAAAATTCTACGATTTATATTTCTACAACATCTTCCAATTTTGAGTGTAACTATTTCACAAAAATCATACAAGTTGAAGTTGTTTTTGTTTAGAAAAATTCATCCACTTAAGATCATATTTCCCCCGCCCCAACTTGGTTCTCTTACCCGAGTTGTGGATGCCAACTAAACATTAGAAAGGAGAAACATATGATAAATCCAAGCCATAAAATATATTTTCAATGTGAAATAATTGCAATAATTCCACTTATCCATCCACTAAGGAAGAGGCACTAGCATTTGGTTCCTCTAAAGAAGTCATACAACCACACACGAAAATACACTTATCCCTCCACACTTATCCCTCAACTAATAATTGTCTCACGAACCTTTGTTTCCTCCTAGAATACATAAGAAACCCCATACACCAAAATAAAACTTATCCCTCCACCTTTGCAATGCAAGTTCCCAACATACACACATGCATAACATACTCATGTATATAAGAGTAAAAATCATCAATAAAATGATTTTGAACTCTAATGATAAATCAATTAATCCCATAATATATTAAAGTTAAGAGAGTAAAAAAATAACATTTCATCATATATGTATCCAAATACCAAGCAATCATACAAGGTTTGAAAGAGGGAACAAATATTATTATTATTATTAAGCCTTTAAAGGGATTTCAAAGTGAACTAGGGACATTTCAAACCACTTATTGCTCCACTAAGGTATGGTACATAAGTTATTTGTGTAGACACCAAATTTGGTTTACACTTCCCTTGATCTGTTCAATTAATTAACGTAATATATTTAATTAATCATGATAACATCGCCCCATTACTAATTATTAATATTCACATTATTAATTAATTTAATTAATTTAATTAAATTAATTTCACCCTCACACCTCCACCTCCACCTCCTGTACACCTCACCCTAGACCCATTCCAGGAGCATTTAACTCATAATGACCGAGTCATCACTCCTAGTGTTGAGTCACCACTTGACCTAACTAACTAAGAATTCTTCCTAAACCTAACTGGACCTTTTCTAAGTTCTTCCTACCTTCTCTCATGTGAAATCCACTTTCCTAAGTGGAATCAATGAGAAAGCATGCCAAATCTGGGAAGATCTACCTATTTTTGTAAACCTATACTTTCCCACCTTAACCGATGTTGGTTATTCCTTGTCCAATGCCTATCACCTAACCCTCATTAGTTACTTTATATACAACTTTGAAACCTTTTACCTGGATTGGTCATTTTTAGTTTTGGGAGAACTATTGCATTGAAGTGTGAATCCAAGCCTCTTAGTATCCAGAAGACGCAAAATACTCAACCATAGGCTCAAGCAATCATCCGACGCTCATCCCAAAGTATTAAAATATGCACGGGGACACTCTTGGAGAATTTTTGTGGCACTTAAAATAGAGGTTCTTCATAGATCAACTACCATCCTCCTTCACCTATTGGATCTGTAAATGCAAGTAAGTATACGTGATTTTAATCATTTGTGATTGCTTAAAGGTTAGATCCATTACATCATTCATTATACTTTACTTCTCTCTATATTACTTTATCTCCACCTTCTCATGAATCCATCATCCCAACTACCTATACACTTTGGGATCTCTATACCTTCCCGTTAACCATTCCTAAGTCTTCCCGATAATATTACAAACATAACCACTCTTGCTCCATTCTCTGTAATCATAGAGAAGTTCAAAAATTACTTTTATTTAATTACTAAAAAAATTTCCCTACCTAATTCATTCATCTTAATCATCATCGGTCTCACCTTAACCTTCATCGGTCTCACATTTGTACCGACATTGGTCACTATGTATTTTTCTAAACCTCCACCAAATAACCCATAACTCCACCAAATTCCATCCAGACCTTACCAGATATCCTAGTGACCTTACCGAACACCTCTGTGACCTTCCCCAATAAGAAACATACCTTTCCTAATGCTAGATTAGTTTGTATTTCAATATTTTGTTTAATCTAGTGTGTTGATAACGTTTTGAGATACCTAAATCAAAGTGTTAACAATAAGACCTTTATTTCTTGTATTAACTTTCATTAATTTAAAAATAGTGGATTGACAGCCATCTAGGAAGTATCACACTTCCTAGAACTAGCAATCGATAGGAAGTCCACTATCATTTACTATTTAATATCATTTGGTGATCTTGTTTTGTTTCTTGTATAGGTTTTCATCTTGGAAAAAGGGAAGATATCAAATTTAGTCTGATCAAATTCTACAACATGTGCATACTATCTACATAATCATAGGTATTCCTCCTTGACTGTTACCTTATATTTTTTATCACATTACTTTGAGGTGAAACATTTTGGCATGCCAAAGTGGGACCCATCAAGAGTTCTTTTACATTGTTCATTCCTAGGTGAATCATTATGTGTCTATTTCCTTTTGAAAGAGTTCACATTAGGTTTTCTTCCTTGGTACATTCATTTTCTCCTAATGGTTTAAGTGAAACTCATATTTTCGACTAAAAATAATACTTCTTTCTATTTTGTATTGCATTCTTGAAAGACATACTCTTTCCTCTTCATCATTGTGTTCATTGAATTTCATTGTGGATTTGAGTTTTAAATCTTTGCATAGCATTTTTTTGTGTTGCATATGTACCTCATTTAAAAATTTGGGCAACCTATATGTTAGAAGTCATGACCAATTGATGGTTGACAAATTGAACCATAGCTCACACTTTGTACCCTTCTTTCTCTATACCAAACCACTAAAAATAAATTACTCATTTTCTTAAACAAACATCTTTCCTAGAAGAAGTTGTCAATGATCACATGATCAGAGGATTGACAGTGGGCTCCAAACTAGTTTCTCTATCCAGTCATCATCTCAAAGAAGGATCCCCCACCAAAACATACCTGAAACTATCCATAGTTGTCGATTTTTAGGGCACCTTTTTCAAACCAAAAACTCCACTCTATTCACAAGTCAGTCCAAAATGGCATAAGCCAGAACATAAAATCTATCACATAGGATTTTGTGTTTGCTAGCTTTCTGCTTGATCTATGTTTTGAGGTGTGAGTTTGTTCTCTCCATTCTTCTTTCCCTTCACACTCCATAATCATAGTTAGTGTATTCTGACTCTTTCTAAGTGTGTTAGGGTCAATCATTTCCATACTTAGTTTCTGGGTTGGTCTTTTATTTGATCTAAATCACCAAATTTATTCTTTTCCATCTTTTCATAAATTTCACAACAATCAGCGTCAATCCAATGACCATCATCAATTCCCTCATTTGAGCATCATCGTTTTATTGACCGCTATTGGTTTCCTGTTGTCTTGGTCATTTTAACCAAAGTAGTATTCACCACATTGTTGTTATTTTTGGGATTTCTTCAATTACCTCACCATATCTCTATGTCTCTAAAATCACTGTCAAAGTCCAGATCTACTCCATTTTCATCATTTGTTGCAAAATTTTTAGGTCCTTTTATTTTCCATAATGACTAGTATCGGTCCTCTTATTGACATCTATTACTCTCTATCACCGACACCATTTACCCAACCACCATCGGTCGTTGTGTTTTAATTTTTCAATTAAAACAATGATCAATTGTCACCTTCTAGGAACCATTTTCTCCATTCCTTCTATACTCATGTGCCATCTACGGAGCTCAAATTACCATGTCTACTATTAGTCACATGGTTTTGACTCATAGCCAAGCCAATTCCCTCGTGTTCCATGCTATTCTTTAGCCAATCAAACATTTCCCATCGATGCCTTCCATTTTATCACCTATGGATCCTAATCAACCTATTACCATCAATACCAATGATGAGGAGTTTGTAATACTCCTTGATCAAAACTCGTTGCCTTACAATATTATTTAGCCCATTCATCCACTCAAGATTCACTAGTGAAAATTGTATATGGCATGCATGTTTCCATTCATCCTACCCTCACACACACTTCTACATTATCTACTACTAGCTCAAACTTACCCTCTTCCACCTTACCACTAGTTTATGGTGTTTAAGCTTGAGCCTACATCATTGATATCTACTACACCTATGGCATATGTTGTGCCTTTGACATCATCACTACTATGATGTCAACATGCCATTATCAACCACCTTGAGTGTAGATCTATCTGCATCCACCACCTCTCATATACCTATTGCATCTCACCCACCCATGATGTTAGTAACCCATACTCTATTTCACAACATTGTCCTCTCCATCCCGTAATCTCTCCCTTTGATTACCTGTGAGATTCGTTACATCCACTCCACCTACATACACTCATAACCAATAGCCCCTATGTCATCTATCACTTATTCATAATACTTTCCACCTATATCTATTTCATCATACACCCCTCCATCATAATTTTTGTACTCCACACCACCACATACTGGGATGTTTTCCATGTCATACCTGCCTCATCTATCCCCTTATACTTCAAGGGGTTCCCAATCATCACAACCTACTAGTGATATTATCAAAATGATGATGGACAAGATGTAGACATTAGAAGCATCTTTCTTGGGCTCATGTAACTCTCTGACATATGACAAGATTTTCAATGAGCCTATTCACCCATCCTTTCATATTCATCCATACCCTACGCATTGGGAAATGGATAAATTCAAATGATTTAACAGCAAAGAAGACCTATAACATCACTTGTGGTCATTTAAACATGGGTATTATCTGATTTCTCATGATGATGATTTTCTCTTGTGAACATTCCTAATGTCCTTGACATTCCCTACTTTTATTGGTATAGTTATCTACTTAGCCACTCAATTTTCTCATTCAATAAAGTAGCTCAAGATTTCCTAGAACATTTTTCTATCAATATTTTAAAGAAGGTCACCATGACCGAATTTTACATGACATGCCAATAGGAAGATGAATCTATCACATATTTTTTCACTCGTTGGTGGAGCCTAATAAACCATCTCACATTCCAACTACCTCAAACTGATTTAATACAATTGTTCACTAGGGCTTGTGCTAGACACATCTAGCCAACTCTCTAATTTCAAACCTTCTACATGTTTGATGAGGCATTCACCATGGATAAGAAATTTTAAATTTAGGCCATTGAAGATAAAAAGATACAATTATGTAACAAGAACATTACATTTAAATAAAATGACGTCGCTTCTCTTCTAAACTGAAAAATAATTACTCTAAGAAAGAGGATATACCAAAATGGTAGTTTTGAAAGCCAGCCCATCTTACCCATCCTACCAATCAAATCCTTCTTCCAACCTTTCACCTATTCAAAATTTTCAGTTTAAGTGGGAACAATGAAAATACACTCTTATAGGAGAACCCTACTCTTCAGCTTTAGAAAAACTTCTCAAAGCCGAAGGGCACTCTTCCACCCGTCAAACCACATACTAGTTTTTACCCTCTCGAACTATACATGCATCGTACAAAGAAAATGATTATTGCAACTATCATTGTGTTAAAGGTCATAGTGATGGTAATTGTATAACCTTCAAAAATATCATCCAAGAAATGTTAGATAATGGAGATCTCCTCATGGATAGTCCTAGTGCAATCAAGCTAAATAGAACCTTCACATATTCAAGAATTTATTCCCAAATCACACCTTGTCGTCAAACTAAACTGGTGGAAAATCAGCCAATGACAAGAACATTAATGAGGTTCATGTTGTTTTTGACATCATACAAGCTATTCCTTAGTTTTCTCCTACTCGTCTATCAAGGAGATTATTGCACAAGCTCCTTCATCTATGGAGGGTTTTGTTTCATCTTCTCCACTACCCATGAGAGGAGTCTCTTTTATCTCCTCCTTCACCCATTAAGGAATCCACCATATCCATTGATGCATTTTCCCTACTCACCTCTCAACCTTAATAAAAACCCACAAGATTTACTCTTTTTACTCATAGGAGAATCATGTTTACCTTCTTCTCCACCAAAAGATGAACCTACCTCATTTGAATTGTCATCTCCCCTACCTATAGGGGATCTATTAGCAGAATAACTCAAGATTAGCGATAATTCCCCATTGGATTTCAAGGATTCTATTGATTTTCTCTCAGCTCTTTTACCCACAGAGTCTCAAGCTAACCATATATTTACAAGTATTACTAACAAATCAACATCATCCCCTATAGTGGTGTCATTTTCACATTTAGCCAACCATTTGGATTATGTTGAAAATTCCATGCTTTCACTTTCGGTTTCCTTCCTCAAGTCGATGCAAATGTTTTCTACTGATACGTCTATGATCTATCCAAAATTATTTCACACAACCAAACCCACCATGCCCATGCCATTTATAATGACCTCTACTTCATCACCCTCGCCTACACCTAAACCTTTACCATCAAATGAAAATTTTCCAATTCCTAAAATCTTATGTACACGTATATCTTCCTCCACATCTAAAGCCATTTCCACATTGGGCATCATGTTAAAATCAAGTCTAGTCCATCCTCCTATCAAACTGGATTTATCCATGTCCTCACAAGCCATCAAAAATACTATTCCCCCACCTAAGAGGAAGACCCAACCTCTTAGGCTGCACACACCGGTTTAACCCACTACCCTTTTTTCATTTTCACCACTTCCTTTTATTCTAGGTCCCCACCCATCAACCTTGGTTAAGAAGCCTCCTACCCAACGTAAAAAAAAAAAAACATAGCAGCCCACCTCCTTGTCATGATCCTCTATTCTCGCAAAATTACCTACACAACTTACACCTTCACCATCACCTACATCCTTTTTACCTCCTATACCTACACCACTTCCAATATCCTCATCATTACCTATACTATTCCCTTAT
The DNA here is from genome assembly GCA_018340775.1 of Taxus wallichiana var. yunnanensis. Classification (NCBI taxonomy): domain Eukaryota; kingdom Viridiplantae; phylum Streptophyta; class Pinopsida; order Cupressales; family Taxaceae; genus Taxus; species Taxus wallichiana. The sequence continues at coordinate 261,371,912 of CM031244.1, read as the reverse complement.
CAATGAATAGTACCTTCCACATTGCCTCCTACTCAAACCTTAACCGTACCTCCATTATTACCTTGGATAACACATCCCCATTTGCAATCTACTTTCCCTTCTTTATCACACCCTTCTTCTTCACCTTTACATAATAAGATGCATCACAAGCCTAAGAACCCATTACCCTATAAAGAGGTACTTAACCCTACACCACCCTCAACAACTAGTTCTCCTACTGCACATTTACCTAAGAAGGTGCAATCCAAACCTAAAAGTATACAATCTACAAGATAGGTGGTAAACCGACTCAACCTCTGATTCCACCTCCGGTGGCACCTCTCCCACAAAATTCACCTACACCTCCATCTAGACCCAAACTTAATTTTCATTTTGATCCACCGGTAGGGTCTTATGTTAACATCCTAGCTAACCTTTTGAAAACCTTTGTCATCACATTGCCACCACTTAGACCCTACGACCCATAGAAATCTAAACGAGAAGGGTTTGATGATACCAAAATTTACGCTACCATAATGTGTTAGGGCATGATGTGAAAAATTATAGGGATCTTAAGACTATTCTTCTCCAACTATGTCCTCCAAAAGAAAACTTTGAAAATGATAATATTTTAGATGAGGACCCTATTACACCTACACCTATCACCACACATCCCCATTCTCAGTACCTATGCGTGAACCTTCATCTCCTCTCCACAACCCTTTTATCTTCAACCAATATTTGATATCAATATGGTCCACATAAGAGAGCTAGCCAAACCTCTTCTCAAATGCCAATGTGTTGCATTATTTTAACAAAACCAAGATATTCCCTCACCATATTTTTTCCTATCCTATCATTACACCTATCATGACTCACTTGGATCCGTCACCACATGATCCTAGAAGGAAAAAGGAAAGAAAAAATAACCACCTCATCTGCCACTCTTGTACCTAATATTCCATCTACACCTACACTAAAAATCACCATCCACGACACCCACATACCTTATTTCTAATGGGGTTTCCCATCACACAATGCTTAAATAGTTGCACTAGTCTCATCTCAAAATGTCTTTGTATGACCTTGTACAAATCTTTGAGTCTCATTAACAGGCCCTCATTGAGTTTCTGCAATCTATTAAGGTTTTAAATAAATACCATACTCCTATTGCATCCATTATCCAACCTCACCATGTGGCCTCTCTCACCACTTAATCCCCTTCCTCTTCACCCACTACCACTCATCGTAGTTGCTCTCAAATTTTCTGATAATGATATTTTACCTCTCCAATCGGTGATCTTGATCCCACCCTATTTATTTCCATATATATTTATAATATACACATTTGATGCGTTATGATCAATGGTTTTGTCAGTGTCAACATCATTTCCTCCCATGCATACAACCAAATGCACATCCATGCAAATTACATGCATAATAACCCAATTATGTTTTGTTCATTCAATAATGCCATGACTTATACCCTTAGCACTATCATTATCCATATTCGTAGGCCCCCGTACCATTCCTAAATTATTTTATGTATTAGATGGGGAATTATAGTACAACATGCTATTTAGCAAACCTTAGATCCGCATGATGGGTTATGTTACTTCAACCTTACACCACTGTTTAAAATTCAAGCATAAAGGACATAACTATACCATTTAATCCAAACCTTGACCATTCAAGACCTGTAACATGTTGTATTAACCCAATGATGTCCTTATACCAGTTAAGGAATCTACCACCGCTACCACTTCTTCTTCAGCCACTTCCTCATCCACCAATGTTGTCATTACCTCTTCCACAACTAACTCATCTATTCCCACTTTTGCCATAGCTTTTACAACTGTCCCATCAGCTAACCCATCTACTTCTCAACCAACCAATTCTTCTTCTTCCTAACTGTTCAGAATTAATCCATTCCCACTACCCAAATATGAAATATTGATCACTTAGAAGGGTTATTTCAATGCCTCACTTTGAGGGAGTACAGCCTTTATAAGATTGACACATTCCTTACTCCTCAAGAGTATAGTAAACTTCACCAAGATCTTGGCTATGATCACCACATAGGTGATTTTTTCCCCTATAGTCCTACCCACCTTCACACCAACTTAACGTATGGGGGACTTAATGATTCTACCCAATCACTTGGGCCACCTTCCCAAACATGACCATTTTAATCACCATTAATATCTCACCAACCGTCACTTCACCCACACCTTCCTCCATTGTTGTTCTTCAAAAGGATTTTGATTTCATTTCTATGAACAAGGCTACCATATTGTCATTCCTTACACCACTCGTAAGAATAAAGACCACAATGGTATTGGATTTGCCTAACCATATCGAAAGAAGGCCCGAGTCAAACTCATTGAGGACGATAAAAATTTGGCACCCTATTCACCAACTTCACCACCTTCACCTACAGAGTCTATAGATCCAGAATCCATTCCTCCTAAAAAAATATTTTGTTAAAACCTTTTGGTGGGACATATAACTTATCAACGTGATGGCGAGGATCCCCCTTCTCTTCCTTATTGTATCCCAACATGATCGATAATGATACACCTTATATTAATGTCATTTAATGTTGGGATGATGGGTCAATTCTCACCTACCTTAGCGCGAAAGATTTTTGTATTCACCATTGATTACCTTCTGAGACACAAACCATGTTCAATGAATCAACCATCAAAATACATATTCATGCTCAGGATGACCCGAACATTCTAAATTTTGGCCAATCTTTAGATGCTTTTGAATAGGAGGATTTTACTTCTTTCCTTCGAGATCATAGCAACACTTTTTCTTGGTCCTACGCTGATATTCCTAGTATTGACCCAAACATTATGGTCCATAATATCGTAACCAATTTCGATGCTAAACTCGTGAAATAGAACTACAAAAAATGCATCCTCGCATTGACCTTATTTTCAAAGAATAAATCCAAATCCTTCATTCATTTTCCTTCATTATACCCATTGATTATCCCCAATGGATTGTTAACACCATTCCTGTCACAAAAGTGATAGGGAACTCCATATTTTTATAGATTTCCACAACCTTAACTTATCTTGCCCCAAAGATGAATTTCCTCTACCTAGTATTGACCTAGTACCTCCAGCCATGAGATGCTTTCAATCATGCATGGTTTCTTGGGTTACAACCAAATATTACTCACCTCGAAGATCAACACAAAACAACCTTCATTACTCATTCGGAAACCTTTTGTTATCGTGTCATGCCCATTGGTATTAAAAATCCTCATGCTACATATCATCTAAGTGTGACCTATATTTTTATGACATCATACATAACATATTGGAATCTTACATTGATGATCTTCTTACCAAATCTAAACATCAGGCCAAACAATTGGATTTCCTTAAAGTAGTCTTTGATCATCTCATCAAATACTGTGTTTTCCTTTAACCTAAGAAATGTGTCTTCACTGTTATCTATGGAAATATCCTTGGTTTTATCATTTCTTTGCATGGAATTGAAGTTGATCCCACTAAAATCAAGGCTATTATTGAAATTCCTCCACCTACTAACCTTCATCAACTTCATAGTTTTAAGGGAAGTTTACAATCTATTCGTCACTTTATTTCTCATCTTTCTAACTGTTTTCATCCATTTCATCATCTTCTCAAAAAGGATGTCTCCTTCAAATGGGATGATGAATGCCAAAAATCCTTTGATGCCTTAAAAATACCTCCTCCAACCAACTGTTCTCACTATCCCTAAGGATGACCAAAAATGTACCTTTACATTTATTGTACTGATCATTCCTCGGTGTCATGCTCACTTATCATGACAAGAAATAAAGGAAACAAGAGGTTTATTATATAAGCCATACACTTTTAGACTATGAAACTAGATATACTCATGCCAAAACACTTTTCTTAGCCTTATTTTTTGTCACCACTAAACTTCACCATTACCTAGTTAACCAAAAACCTTTCATTGTCACCAATACTGACCCCTTACATTACATGTACACTAAGCCTTACCAACATCAATGTGTTGCACATTGGCTCATGCTTCTTATAGACCTAGATCTCAAATTCATCCATCAAAAATCTATTAAAGGATAAACAATTTCTTTCTAACTCACAGATGCATCTCTCTTCGAAATGAAACCTCTAACTTTCATTTCCTCGAGGAATCAATCGCTACGCTCTCCTCGGAATATATCATTTACCAAATGATGTTATTCATCGATGGTTATGAATGTTAGCGTGGGGGTGGTGCAAGAATTTTCCTCATTCATCTTGATGGTGATCATGTGAAATTATCTTTCAAACTAGATTTTGATTGTACTAACAATATCACCAAATATGAAGCACTTGTGTTAGGTCTTCAAACCACCATAGCCTTAGATGTTAAATCAATTAATATCTTTGGTGACTCTAAACTGGTTAGGAGCCAAGTTAATGGTATATACCAGTATTGTAATGAGATACTTCAAAATTATAAGTATTATGTTGACATATTTTTGACTACGTTTGACCATTATGAACTTCAAACCACCCCGTGTTCCACTAATAAATTTTAATATACCATTTCTTGTCTTGCTTCTTGAATCCTCACCGTGTCCTCCAACTCAAAACTATTTGTCACTATACAAAAGTTACAATCAACTTCTTATCTAATTTGAGATGTTAACCTTGTAGGAAACATTGAAACTAACCCATGTGACCTTTGGTATAAGAAGTTTGTTGAATATATTTCCTTTCAATTCTACTTCCAAATATTAGTCATAATGGAAAATGATCCTTTTTCAAAAGTGTCTCTCGCCATGTGATCATGAGTGGTATTCTCTATAAATGCAGCTTTGAAGCTATCCTCTTATGATGCCTAGTGATTTGTGACTATGTTAAGCATTGTGTAAAGTGTCAACAACATGTTAATCTTCATCACACCCCTAGTCACACCTTACAGTCACACCAGATCTTTATACATTCTCTCAATGGGTTTTGGATCTTGTCAAAGAGATCAACCCTCATTATTCCCAATGCCATCAATGGATTATTAGTGCTCATGATTATTACACTAAATGGTGGAATTTTTACCTCTTATTTCTACAAAAGCTAAGAAAAATTATAAATTTATTAATCATCACATCATTTTTCACTTTTGTGTTCCTCACCACCTCATCACTGATAATGGAAAATAATTCAAAAATAAAACCATGCAAAAACTTTGTGATGCATTTGGCATTCAACTTAGTTTTTCTTCACCTTATTATCCTCAAACAAATGGCCAAGCTGAATCAACCAACAAAACCTTCAACAAAATTATGATAAAAGTAGTTAACGATACTAGTAAGGATTGGCGCACACACATTCCTTTTTCCTTATGGGCTTATCACACTAGTATTCATACTTGAACTACTCGACACACCTTTTCTTTGGTCTATGGTACAAAAGTTGTTTTGATGCTTAAATTCCAAATTCCTTCTCTTCGTATCTCACTCAAAGATATGCTCAACGATGATAATTTTCACCAGACCATTTAGTACAACTCGAGTTATTAGATGAATGTCATCTAAATGTTCTCGATCACCTCCAAATATACCAAAAATGTATTAAATGTGCCTACGATAAACATTTCCAAGAATGAACCTTCTATTCCGTGATGTCATCTTGACAGAAAAATCAACATGTAACAAAGAAGAGAAAAGTAAATGGGGCAAGTTTTCTCATAATTGGCTTGACCCTATATCATTACTCATGCCTATGGATTAGGTTCTTATCATCTATCTTCACTCAAAGGTAAACCCAGCACTGAGCCCCTCAATGCCTTACATCTTCGACCATTCTATTGTTGAATCAAGTCATATATCACCTTTTTCTATTAAACATTTGTCCCTTGAGCAACATTCACCTTCCACTTACCTATTTTAAGGATCAACTACTGAACAAGAATCATGTGATAACCTATAAAATTTTAGCCTTATCTTAAATATGAGTACCATGACTCTAATTAGGAAATGATTCCATGGATACTTTTCATCCTTTTCAAGATGGAATCCCATGGTCGTTCGTCACTTCAAACCTCTTTTCATAGCTAACGCCTATGTGTTATGATTTTTTCTTTATAAAATAATCCTATACTTCTCTATAGTCTTGTTCATGACCTAAAAGTCCAAAAAACATTACAAAAGAAATATATAGGATTTTTCAATTTCAAACTCCTTGAGTCAAACTTCTAGTAAAAAGATGACTCCCTCAAAAAGGACATCTATCTTTCTATCCTACTGCTATAAATAAACTACTCCCTTAAAGGATAGCTATACAAAGCTAGCCCTATTGTACATAGTCTATCAAAAAAGAAGTCTATTCCTGCAAAAATAAAATAAAATTATTCTAAAACTTCCCACATCAATCAAACACGAAGACCTCAATGATATATTATATTCATCCCACCTAGACCTCCCACATTGATTAGTCTATAAAACAAAAGCAACAAGAAAAATATAACTCTTTTTTGTCATGGAATCACCTATTTTGATCAAGGGTATCTTGTAGAAGAGGCATGTTGTCTCGCACTAGGTTACGTTAAAGTTACCACTTTCACCTCACCGTATTTTCCTTTATAATATTCTACTTACTCAAGGGACATGCCACAAGTGCAAAATTTAATGATCATGTGAGCTTCTTCACCCTTAGAATAGTCAATCATCTAACGCCTTTAGGGTTTTATGTTCATAAGCCAATATTTGGTATGATAGACTTGTAATGGTTCTTACCAATTAAACAGATTTTAGTCTCCTCTACCATTCACCTCTTTTCTTACTTATTGATCCTCCTTTACATTACTAGACCTTCGACACCTACATTCTAGGAATTCCTCTTCCACCAAAATCAACCATATATATTCAACCTTGACTCAATCCTAGCTACATGACCTAGACTCAACCATAGTTATTCAACCTAAACTCAACCATGCCTAAATCACCTAAACGTAACCATGCCTACATGACCAAGACTCAACCATGCCTAAATGACCTAAACTCAATCATGCCAAATTTGACCTATAGTCAACCATACCTAAATGACCTCAACTAAATCATGAATAAAATCTACCGACCCATTCATCTACCTCATATTTTAGGAGAACTACATTTTCTTAAGGCCCCTTTTTGTTGGGGCTATGTGGGCAGCACTCGAGGGCATGGATCCCTTTGAGGTTAGCTCGGACACTATTTCCCATAACTAATTTCCCCTTTTTATATTCACATTCTACCTTAGTTTTTATGTTACACAAAAGTGGGAAATTAAACAATCACAAAAACATACATACCTACCATTTTATAAACATCAACCATATCATACATAAATTATTTCACATTTCCATGATATCAAATATTTTAAAATTTACACCACAACATACATATATGTCATCATTTATTTTCCATACTACCAATAACTTGGAAATTAAATGAAACACAAACACATGACCAATCCATTTCTATACCTAGACTCTACCATGCCTAAATCACCTCAATTCCACCATGCCTATACCTAGACTCCACCATGCCTATACCTTACTCCATCATTCCTATACCTAGACTCCACCATGGTTAAATCACCTAGAATCCACCATGCATATACCTAAATCCATCATTCCTACACGTCCTCGACTCAATCATGTTTAATTCAACTAATTTCCATAGTACATGATAACAATGGAAATACAAATGATTACATCATTCATCTAATCAACATCATCAACTATATAATGGGAATGTCTATGTATTAATAAATGTATACACCGATATAAATAAATATCACTATCTCAAAACTCTCACATATAATATCACGTCTTCAACAGACACATAATAGTATATATATCAAAAATCAAAATAATAGTACACTATCCCATCCAGTGACAAATTATCCCCACTTGATGCCCTCCTCTCAAGTCTAATCTATCTCCTCCTCTTGGCCCTCTATCGGGCCCGGTCTCCGAGAGCTAATAACCTCACCATGGCCCTATCTTTCGGTCAAAACCCTTATGCTACCATAACATTAAGTTATGGATCTAGTCTTCTCACTAGCTACATGTTGGGATTGGTACTCGGAATATGAAGGCACATCAATCCATATGGTGGTTATATGGTCCTGATAATAGTGATCCTTATTCAGGACATCCCTAAACCTCACCATAGATATGGTATGTGGTGGTTCCATTGGTCACACTTCCCCCTATCAACTCTTCCCGACAAAGAGTGTTCCTTTTCATGGTGTAGGTTCTTATAATATGGGACCCTATAACTTTTCTTCTACTGGTACTTATGTCGCTACTTCATCCTTAGGGCCAAAACTTATGCCTTTTTAGTGGCCAAATAGCCTTGTAATGCGACCACCTATGCCTATAAGTTAGCTACCTTCCTCCATCCCCATATCTACCTTGTGTGGAAGCTAGTGTTTGTGCTACTGGACCTGTAAGGTCATCACCTATGCCTCTCGACCTGTCGCTTATCCCCAAACCCTTTAATCTATACCTATAGTGTAGTCACCTAACTTTGTAATGTATCTCTCTATATTATGATGGTTACTAAATGCGGCTTCCCTGGCCTTGGCCGTTTCACCTGTAACTATGCCACCCACTAGTGTTTGTATCCACTCGCTGACTCCCACATCATCGATTTGGCTATTTATCACCTACTCCTCCTACCCTATGGGAACACTCAAATATGGTGGAGACATAGGTCTCTCCATGTCATCTTTACAATACTGGGGAAGATAGGGGCACATCCTACAACAATCCAAATAGTCGTCGACCCTATCTACAGGTATCATCTTGTGCTCCCTAACACATCACTCTTATATCCATCTCAAGAACTACAAAACCCCTAACTCCTCATCCTTACCTCTATATTACGGAAAAACAACATTTGGTAGCTACACGATATCTACCACTAATAGGCCCTCTAATAGCCACCGTAGTATATAACATCATATGTTACCTTGGTCACTCTTGGTTGTGCCTCGGTTGGTACCCATCTCTTAAATCCCACTCATACAAACCACCCCTAGACCAATCATCTCATGGTAACCGAATGTGATGCACACAAACAATGTCCTCGTACACCCAACAATGTAACAAGAATGTGCAACACATACCAAACCTCCTCAACCTACCACAAACCCATAGCTCTCTATACAAATGAACCAAAAATATGGTGCCCAAGAAAATCATATCCACTCCTTCATCATATCCTCTATCACCCTCATCGGTTCTTATGGGAATCTACCACCCTAAGAACTAGGAAGTGAAAAACATCCCACTGCCACCATCATTAGCACAAATAGTTTGGTCTCCTATGGGTGGACCATGACATGTCCCCATAGATCGACTCACATTATGATAGCTCAATAGGCCCATCCTCTCACCAAATACTGTCATACTATGGGCTCCACTTTGATACCTCGAGGAAATCAATTCTACTATCTCCTCAACAATAGGAAGCCACAAGATCCTATACACATCCTCTTATGTGACGGTCATATCATTCGCCTCTAGTAAATGAAATATATTGGTCGTTGAATCCCATGATTAATAAGAGAAACCATGAAGCTATGTTCTCAAGCTATATGTCTATAGAACTTGATCAAACTAAGTCCCACATCTACTATGTTCTCCCACTCCTCATCCGTAACTCTAGGCCACATCAGCATCAGAGAGGTGATACTTTGTCTCTCATCATCGCCTGACCTCTCACCTAGATCTTCCAAACCAACCTTATAAAGTCACACCCTCTCAAATTACCTATTCCTTAAAACCTCAACTGACCTCATACTTATCCATTTGTTTCCCACATCATACCTAAAACCATCACTCATACCTACCCCTCACCTAGTTTCCCATACTTATCCCTTTACCTAATTCCCCTAAAAACTTATTGTATCCATTTTTAATACTTACCCAATTCCCTAGACCATTTCACCTACATAACTAAAACACACCTACAACATGGTGCCTTACACTCTTCCACCTACACTAACCTTCACCATACCCCTGCCTCACCTATTTAACTTTTGTAACTAGTGTTGTGTTACCCTAGTCACTTTTTATAGTGACTAACATCACCCCCTAAAACTATATTGATGACTTTTACCAGTGTTGGTTACCCTTTACCTAACTGATGTCGGTCAAATACAACTGATGTCACCCAACCCCTAACTGATATCGGTCATTGTTTCAGCCAAAAATGGAAACCCCGTCTCCCATTAACAAAATTACATGAAAGCAGCCTAAACACCTATCCCAACCCACCCAAACCTACCCTACGTTCATTATCAACCATATTTGAGCTACATTTGACCTTCCTACCCCCTGTTTCATTAATTTTAACCACATTTTCAAAATGAAAAATTCTACCCAAATTTCACACACAATAAACAAAAAAATTAATCTTTTCAACTAAACTAAAGTATTTGGATTGTCACCTACCTATACTCGGTGTCATCTCCACGGTGATGTGTTTGGTCATTGTGTTGGTGGTCCTCTTGCTTCCTCTCCCACCTCCTTCATGCAAAAATCAACTCCTCACCTCACCACCAATCAAACAGCTCCAATATATCTTATGGATTCACCTACCAAATTCCAATCACATGCTAATCACTCGCCAACTCATCTCAAACACCTCGTACCATCACTTTCCACTCTTACTCTTCTTTTTACCATTTTCTAAAAATAGAAAGGTTCAAATAAATTTGTTAAAAGTCAATTTCTCCTTTTGTATCCCTAAATCGACATCATTCATGTCATACCCTAGGAAAAATATGTTGGTTAAGTTGTATCTAGCATCGGTCACCTAATATACCCATTTGACCTACCCCATGCTCATTTATCCTAAAACAATTTTGTTCATACAACTATTTTCCTTACAAACACCACTTATAGCTTACCCACATGCCTAATTTACTTGTATATTTCCTTAATTACATTTAGGGACATGTTATTTACCTATACCTTAGACCTACATATGCCCTGATCCACATACTATAACCTGAACCACCTTTTGTGACATTTGAATTTGTTTACTCGTTATACCTTGTGATGTTGTTACCCATGTTGTTTATCCTAATGACCTTACCTTGCTTAATGATGTGATTTTTATCCCGACCAGACCTCCTATGCCATGGAACAAAACCTATTACCCATTCTCGACACTCGACCTCTTTGCGCTTCATGACCATATCCTATACCTTGGATAAATGAATCACTTGAACCTCGTTTGGATAAACCTATCGTCCTTTAACAACGTATATTTTGTAATCTCTTCCATGTGATACTATTATCTAATCTAAATGTGTGTTTGATTTCAATTTCCATTACCCATTACTCAACATGACCTTTACCCATTACCTACAATGACCATACGCTTATCTACCCACCCTCACATTCCTTAATAACCTATTTATCAAACCACTCACTGACTACATTTCCTACCTCATCAGTTCATGCTTTGAGGGGGATCACCTTCATCCCTACTTGGATAAACCCCATTCTCACCTATATTTGGGGCAACCACTTCTATTTTTATCATCATCACTTACCAAATAAGAGCTATATGAAAAAAAGGGGAAAATGTAGACACTAATTTGGGGTCACACTCCCCTTGGTCCATGTTGGTCGACAAACTTACACCTCGCATCTTGGATCCAGAAGACCCGAGTTGTTTGAGACCATAATGGAACCATCCCAAATTTTTTGGGACCTTGCACTCTTAGGATGGATTTCCGAGAGAAGGTCGGTTCCTCTACCTACCTCTAATGCTACTACTACTCCTAATGCTGAAAGAAAATCCTCGACTAAACATGCCAAGGGACCAATCATAGAATGATGTAATAAAATGGGAAATCATAAGCTAAGGAAGGTGATACCACTAGGGAAATGGTCGATCAACCTCCATGAGTGGTGAACGAAATAGAGAGGGCGTGGGAGAAGAGGGAGGAAGATGCATGCAAAAATCAACATGTGGGCTTGGACTTCCAAAGACACACAACATTAAACATGGGGACTACAAGTGGGATTACACACAACATGCTATAAAATTTAGATAGAGGGGAAAGGTTTAATGAAAAGAAGAAAGGGAAGAAAATATTTCAAAACACATGATTTAATTGCTTAAGGGATGCACATTCATTTACATTCATGGAAAGAGGCAAGAATAAATTGCACTGAGAACATGCCAAGGTTTAACACCCATGGGAAGTTGGCCACCATTTTAGCATGGAGTCATTACAATAGAGAGGGATCATTTTTACAAAGTGCAACTCTGTTATTTATAGAAGAAGAATGAGAGAAGAGAAGGTGAAAGAAAGGAAATTTTGATTCAAATCTTCAACCACCAAAATATAGTGATAATTATTGTCAAATCTTCCTACATGGCTATCAAATGTGCTTCCCCATGTCTATTTAGTGTGTAGAATAAGGAAGAAGGAAAAATGTGATGAAATTTTGTGTTTGAGGTCGATTAGATGTGTGTATTGATGATAAGAAATACGTTTCCCTATTTTCTGCCTATGAAATCCTACCTAAATCTTATTTTGAAATGTCCAATGTGTAGCTGATATCAACAAATTTCAAATGAGACTAGACACACAGAAATCTAAGTACTGGAGTAGTAGTTATGATCACAAAAAGTCTACAGGTCACTCTCACATGTAATAACACATGGCGTGTACCGATTGACTAGAGAATTTGACCAACTATTCATTTTTAATCTTTTTATTTACCACATGTCATGCACCAAGATCTAGATTTGGAGCCCTGTTGGCTCACTTTGATAGGTTTCATGTAATACACTCAAGTCTAAAATTTAACAATGTGGAATAGAATGGTGTAGAAGAAGGCAAAAGGTGTAAAAGAAAGAGGTGGGTGTACAAAATGGAAATAAATGGAAGGTGCGCACATAGGTCCATGTAGGAGGAATATGAAAAAAATTGTAGGGGAAAAGTATGGGGAAGGGGCTTGAGCATTATAGTGAAGGAGGGCACGCGGTGGTAGAAAGAAATCCATTACGAATGGAGCTTAGTATATGTAAATGCACAAGATGAATGCCAAGGAATTAGCCATTTTGGAAGGCAAGTTTGCAAAGGTGCATGCAAGGAGTGTATGACAAGATAGCAAGAAAGAAAGTGGGCATGTAGGAGGAAGGCGTAAAGGGGAAATGGAAGGAGAAAATAAAATTTAGAACAAAAGCAAGAAGGAAGTAAGGCGTGCGGGTGCGTGGAGGTAGTGCACCCAAGAAAATTGTGCCAAGGGAACAAGCTTGAGTGCGTACAACCTGAAATGTGAAAGCATTAAAGTTAGAATGAAAATATAAGTTATCTAGATAACTAGGAGAGTTATTTGGATAATATTCCCTTCAATAAATTAACACAATATATTTGATTAATCATGACAACTTCACCCCATTATTAATTATGATCTTCACGTTATTATTTAATTTAATTATATTAATTAAATTAATTTCACCCTCACACCTCCACCTCACCTAGACACCTCACCCTAGACCCATTCCAAGAGCATTTCACTCATAATGACCGAGTCATCACTCCCAGTGGTGAGTCACCACTTTAACTAAGACTTCTTCTTAAGCCTACCCGATCTCTTCTAATTTCATCCTACCTTCTCTCACATGAACTCCACTTTCCTAAGTCAACTTAATGAGAAAGCATGCCAAATCTTGGAAGATCTAACTTTTTTTGTTATCCTATACTTTCCTACCTTAACTGATTTTGGTTATTACTCAACCAATGTTGGTTACCTAACTATCATCGATTACTTTATATACAACATTCCAACCTTTTACCTGGGTTGGTCATTTTTATTTTTTGGAGAAATATTGCATTCAAGCACAAATCCAAGCCTGTCAACATCTAGACAAGGCAAAAGACTCAACCACAGGACCAAGAAAGCCTCTGCATCTTATCCCAAGGTATTAGAATATTTACGGGGACAGTTTGGGAGTATTGTTATGGTACTGAACATAAAGGTTCTTCATATATCGACTATCATCCTCTTTCACCTATCATATCTGCAAATGCAAGTAAGTATACATGACTTGAATAATTTTTGATTGCTTCAAGGTTAGATCCATTACTTCATTCATTATACTTTACTTCTCTTAGTATTCCTTTATCTCCACCTCACCAATCCATCAACCCAACCACCTATGCACTTTTCTCTCTCCATAGATGCCCTCTACACATTCATGAGTCTTTGTGGTAATTTTACGAACCCAACCACTCTCCCTCTATTCTCAGAAATCATAGAGAAGTTCAAAAAATGATTTTATTTAATTACCACCAAATTTTCCCTACCGACGTCACTACTACCTTAATTGTTGTTGGTCTCACCTTAACCATCTTCGGTCTCACATATGTACCGACATCGGTCACTGTTTATTTTTATAAACCTCCACCAAACAACCCATAACTTCACCAAATTCCATCTAGACCTTACCAAATATCCCAGTGACCTTCTTCAACACCTTTATGACCTTCCCAATCATAAATATACCTTTCCTAGTGCTAGATTTTATTTCTTTTCAATATTTTGTTTAATCTAGTGTGTTGATAACATTTTGAGATACCTAAATAAAAGTGTTAACAATAGGACCTTGATTTCTTGTATTTACTTTCATTAATTTAAAATAGTGGATTGACAACCATCTAGCAAGTATCACACTTCCCAAAACTAGAAATATCTAGGCAGTCCATTGTAATTTACTATTTAATATCACTTGGTGGTCTTGTTTTATTTCTTATACATGTTGTTCCTCCAAGCCAAATGGAAGCTCTTGCATTTAATTTGATCAAATTCTACAATGCGTGCATACCATCTACATAATCACAGGTTTTTCTCCTTAACCATTACCTTATATATTTTATCTCATTACTATGAGGTGATACAATTGTTCTTCCAATACTATAAAATACATGCCACTTATCCATCCACATGGTTTATTGAAAACCAACAGAACAAATCCACATACATTTGGCTCTTCATTAAGTTCACGAAAGCTTTACTTCTATTTTATGATAACTTATTCCTCTATAATGGCCCTACCTTCACCCCTATGAATAAAAAACTTATTAGTCCATAATTAATAATAAACAAGTACATGATATATAAGAAAACCAAAATAATCCTCATATGAGCAATAAAATACACACATCCCATCAAATAATGGCAAGATAAAACAATAACTTATAAGAACAAGGAAGGAAGTGAGGTCTTTGTTTTCACTATATTAAATTAAATTATTTGTAATTGACATGGTAAATGGTAATAGTATTCAATCAATGCATGATCTAATGAATAAAATAACAATATCTAGCACCACATTTTCTCAAATGAACATAACACCATAAAAAGGGGACCACAAGAGGGAATTAATAAGAGAGGGATTTTCCCACAAGGTTCATAGATCAACTAAGTCACATATTAATTTTGTTAATTATATTCATTAAACTTCATTGTTTAGACCATAATTAAGAGTAAAATACATATGATCATTCCTTAAATATTGCAAGTTTCCCATTTAATAAAATGAATGATCACCAATGAGACACTATTTTATTTTTATTTGTTATATGATTATATTAGGAACTTTAGTTATTTTTTCTCCATTTAAGGTGCATTTAATGTTTACAATAATCATTCAAAAAAATTCTCATTACCCTTATCCATACTACTCTCATATCATTTACTTTGATATCATGTTAGCATCATTTTAGAACAACCATGGCTCATATAACATTTTTCCTTTACTTAGGAATAAACATTTCAAGGAGTGTGATCTCACATAGAAAAAATTACTTGTTTTATTTGTATGTAATTTAAGTATTAATTACATATTATAGGTGATACATTCAATTGAATTCTATACATTCTACAACCTTCTAAGGGATTTCTTTCTCTCATTGGGTAAGCATATATCAAATTGTCTTTCACCAATAATCTTCATAAGACGTCCATGATTTCTTAATTTCATTAACACCCAAAGGGGTCTACACCCTACTATGAGGAAAAACTTAGGGTAATCAAATTTTTTTATCTTGTAAACTTTCACACAACCCAAGGTATTTCAATACTTATTTCTAAGACAACACTTTTATTTTTGAGGAGTGAAATAATTCAAACACAAGATTTTATTGCGTAGATAAACCAACACTTAGAATTCACTTACATAATTTAGATCTCTCAACGAGATAAAATTTTAATGAATCCACCCCATACTATCCTTACAAGGAATTATTTTCCTATTAGGGTTCCAAAGAGTTAACTCATGAGGAATACAACCTAGCAAAGAAATAATCAAACCTATGCCATCGAGAATGACATTCGTACTCACATTGATTAATTAAAATGTCAATATTATAGTATAATCTAATTCTATAAGAGCATTAAAATAACTGAATGAATGAATTTATAAATTACTAAAATAATAACTAAGAAAATAAGTAATAAAATGTGAAACCATAATGTGTAAGTGAGTTACAAATGCCTTAGTTGGTTCACATATGTTACACGACTATGTCACAAAGCGGAGACCAGATGAAAATGAGGAGGAAACCTTGGCATAGAAGCCTAAAAAAGTGTTTATTTGGATTGTCTCACTAGACCAGGGCAGCTAGAGAGGGATAAGAGCGCCCGTGGGTGACCTAGTTTGAGTTCGCTGCTCTGGTCTATGGAAATGAATAGAAAACCTCCTCTGAGGTGTTGCATTATGTTCACCTTTTTCACTTCCTGTCACATGAATTTCATTGTAGAGCTACAATGAATAATCACCTATAAAACCCCAAGCAAAGCCTAAAAACCCTAAAAAAATGAAAAATGCATATGAAGGGGTCATACTTTCCCCAGTTACCAAATTGGTAGAATTACCACTAAACACCACACTACATATCATACCCAATGTAATTTTAGTTGTTTGTGTGTAATTTTTCCCTAGGTACTCTTGTTCAAGTCCCACTTTGCAAAGTAATGAGTAAATAACTAGATGTAGAATGTAATAAATGTGTTTATGGAAATAATAAACACCCTCTTATGAAGTGTGATGCAGATGAACCCACCATTTTTGCCTTGTGATGGAGCTAGATAGATGCCAATGGAGCAATAAAACCCTAGGATATATGCAACCTTAGGTGGTGATAGTAATTTATTAGTGCTCGGTCCTTATTATGATCACATAACTTTATATTTATATGATTCCCTCGCTTGAATATCATAATTAACTTGGAGAATGCCAACAACCAAAAGGATAAGAAGTCCAAATGTCTAGAAAGGACCAAAAAGTGAGATTAAAGTACAAATAGGGCTAAGGTGCCTAAAGGGGATGAGGGTACCTAGCGCTAGCATCCTAGCTAGGTGCTTGAGTCCATAAAAGGTTAAACTCAAGTATGAAAAGATAAACTCGCCAATAAAGGTGCAAGACCGAAAGTAGTAATAAAAAACAACAAAATATGGCCAAAAACATGGGTCAATTACTACTTTTCATACTTAGGAATCATGTAAAGATTAGTATGTGATCGAGACTAGATAATGAATCAAAGTGCTTACTTTTTTGTCTACATTTGACCCCACTTTCTATTGGTGAGAGGAAAGTGCCATAACATAAAGTAGATAAAGATGCATACCTGATATCCATGTAGAGTGATGTAGAATGTCTGCAAAGGACTAGTCAAAGTGTGGAGTGATTAAAAGCATGAATTATGGAGACTAAAGATGAAAAAAGTGATGAGTGAACCTAGGGAAAAATGCATCTTTTTATGCCAATGTGTGTGGTGTACCTAAATGGTTAGTATCATGTGTGTTATGTACCCGCTATGTGTGTGATGTTCACTTATTATTTCCCATATGGATGGACCTATAAAAGAGAAGAGGATCAAGTAGTCAAATACACATGTATATGTGTAATGTGTAAAAACACATGTATATATGTAAAAACATGTAAAGAAAGTATGAAAATGAAGAAATAACATGTGCACAAGATCTATGATTATAAAAAGCATGTAGAAATGATCATGTTAATGGCATGCGAGCTTTTAGGTGATCTCATGCCACTAGTTGAATAAGTGTAGGGAGGAAAGTTTGATTTATCCTCCAACCTCAAATCGCTTCCTATGAGTGAAGAGATCTCTGTATTTTCTAGTTTTTTGGGTGATCTGTCACCATTGGACAAAGTAGTGTAGATTTGAAGGTCTGGTTCTTCCTCTAATATGTAAATGCTCCCTAAAATGTTGAGGAAAATATTTCACGTAAAATCCATTGTGTATGGAGTCTTTTAGACTCGCCTTAACCCACTCATTGTGTAACCTTGTTGTGTCATGGAAAAAACCTAAAAACTGAACTGTACAAGTATTGTGTATAAACCCAAATGATGCCCCCCCTCTTTGGTACCGCATGAGATGTCACAACTAGGAGAATGCGGTCCAAAAAAGGATTGACCACGAATACAAAAAAATTGTGCCTCTGGGGAGGGGGGATTTTTTGGTAGAAACCAAAACACAAACAAACAAGGTAGATAGAAAAGAAGTGCTAATATGAACATTCATGTAGAAAATAATTGTAAGCCAAAGAGATAATGTGTAAGCTAGAATTAAATAGATAATGTAAAAAAACAAGAAAAAAATGTAGGCCACACAAATTGGGTTGTAAGCATGAGA
The DNA here is from genome assembly GCA_018340775.1 of Taxus wallichiana var. yunnanensis. Lineage (NCBI taxonomy): Eukaryota > Viridiplantae > Streptophyta > Pinopsida > Cupressales > Taxaceae > Taxus > Taxus wallichiana. The sequence continues at coordinate 261,353,226 of CM031244.1, read as the reverse complement.
TTCCACTCATGGTGTCATAAAACACTCAACAACGTAGTGGGTGAAAATAGACAAGTGTGCACACAAGATAAAGGGAAAATCCTACCGACAAAAATAAGAAATAAAAGACAATGTAAAAAAAGTATGTAAAAAGTATCCCTACATAAAAAATATTACACATGAAGCACCCGTTAGTATGTTAGTAAGATAAAATATATGTCAAACAATGTATAAACCAAAGTATTCTATTATGATAAAAATGAAACACTAGAACCTATAGCGTAAAATTGAATACCCTCAAGATCCAATGTGGGACTGGTAGTCAAGTATCCATGTTGCATGTAATATCCCTCTATATTCTATGATCAAAACTAGAAAGCAAGTGAACATGCATGTTTATATGATAATGATAATGACATATAAGATATCTCCTAGCATGTGTAATCAAGCATACATGTAAAATCAAGTGCAAGTAAGAGTAAAGGAAACCATAAAATGTAGTATGTTATGGATGGATGGTATGTAATGCAACGTGAATGATGGGAGTTGTGTGCCCCCCAAGTGAATTTAATTATATGCAATGACGTTCATTTCATATGCCTCCTCGGTAGTCAAGAATAAATAATAAACGAGAGTGTGTCACCGAAATGGTCAAACTATGTGTTATGTGCAACGTGTTGTGATGAGTGTGTGGTGATGGTATGCAACCTAAAGATGAATTGTGTGTGATATTGCAACCTAAGTATATATTGTGATAAGATGAATATAAGGGAGTGGTGATTTATTCTAAAAATTATACCACTAAATGATGCAAGTGAAAGTGATGATGTGGCCTATCACTTGATGATTGTAGAATAAGTGACCATGTATCCTAAAGCGTATATCACTTACTCTAGGTATATCACATCAAAAAATATTGAAGGATGAATGTGTAAGGGTGATAAGGTCCATTTGTGATGCATACCCTCAACAGTCCAGTATGGAATGTGAGACTAGAGTGTGTCATCAAGTAGTGATTGCAACACGTAGAGGAGAATGTGCAAAATGTGTAATGTGCAGAGTAGGGTGTATGGTATGTATTGTAATATGCATAGAGGACCTAAAATGTTTAGATGCATAGTATATATAAGAAACAAGATGTAATATATAAGGTGTCATATATAAAATATAAGATGACATGTATGATGTGTGAAAATGTGTAATCAGTAGTGGATATGGTGTAGTATGTGAGGCATGAGTAGAATGTGTATGATGTATGTAGGACAAGATGTGGGATGAAAAGTGTAAAATGTATGAAAATGGATAATTCCTATAATGCAATGTGTGGGGTTTGTGTGTATATAATTCCCTCAACAATAAGTCATTAACCGAAGTAGAAGAGTATTTCATTGGGTAATGGTCAATGTAAATGTGTATGCTAAGATGTATGTGTAAGTAAGAAGAATAAGGTGTTGTGCGATGTTGGAGGGGGAGGATTATAGATTTCATGCCCCCCAAGTGTGTGGTGGTGATTATAATCACGTGATAGTGTCTAAAAAATTATTTTTGTCGTGATTGAAACCCAAAAGAGAAGCATTCAAGACCCGATAAGAAAAAGAATTAGGTGGATTGGATAAAAAACCATTGCAACGTAGGGTGTAGAAAATCATGGCATTTTCTTAATTAGTGAGGGGTATGGGTGGACAGTCATGTGCATACCAATGACAAAGATTCTAAGAATAAGTATGAGATGAGTCATTACAAATGGAAATGTTTCCAAATGGAATAGGAAATGTGAGAGAAGTGTGGTATGTATATGAAGTACTGCTAATATAGTCAAGCCAAGATTTCCCAAGTGTCAATGGAGAAGTGCGAGGTGTATGTGTAATTAATACTATCAAATGGAACACATGCAAGCCATAAGTGGCCGTCATATGAAATAACCATGGTAAAGATGTGGTGAGTGATTTGGTGGCGAAAGTTTCTTAATGTCAAGCCAAGCCTAGTTAATCCCTCATGTGTGCAAATAGTATCTTTACAAGTGTGATCAAATGGGATATGTTACAAAAATATTTTTCATCAATAACTTAGATGTGAAAGGTAGTGGTGTAGGTGCATATCATGTAGGAGAAGATGAAACAATGCCTCAAGTGTTAATAGATCCCTGATAGATTATCATAGTGTTGGTAGAAGGAGGGGTCTTGAATTTATATTCACCTAGGCCATTGGCCATAAAGGTGTCTTTGAAGTAAGAGTCATCTACATTGATAGGTGTAAAATTTAGTTCGCATAATTCTTCATCAGTGAGTTTGATAGCATCAACATCATCATCTAAATCCTCAGAATAATTTTTGTTAACATTATCATGTTGTATATATTTGTCAAGAATATTGCTAGGAGGTGTACTAGGTGTAGGAGTGAGGGAAACCTCAACAGGTTGAGTAGCAGTGCAGACGGAGGTAGGAATTGTAGGTGAAATGATGGTAGTAGTATGAGTAGAAATGACTAGAGTATTATGATAAGTGAATGAGAGGGAAGCACTAGAATGACCAACGTCATATATATACTATTGTATGGGATACATTCTACGAAGGAATAGGCATAGCCATACTAGGGTCTTTGTGAGAGAATATGAAAGCTTGGATCTTCCGAAATAGTGTGTTCATATAAATCATGAAATAATTTGACACATTGGTGAGCAAAGGATGGCACCATTTGTATGTCTTAGATCCAAGGATTACCTAGAAATAGATTGAATTGAAATGAAGCATCTATAACATAAAATTTAGTGAGAATAGTCTTAGACCAACCTCAATGTGTAATGAGATAGTCCTAGACATGTGCGAGTGGTAGAATCATAACATCTAATAAGAGTATAATTCATAGAAATTAGATTATCATTAATACCCAATCATTTTAAAAGAGAATGGGAATATAGGTTGACAACTGACCCATTGTTAATAAGTATGCGTTTGATGCAAGTGGTAATAATGATGGTGGTGATGAGAAAGGATGCACATGGCTTGTTTTTAGCAAAAGGTGATAGATCCTCATTAGTGAAGGATATAACATGTGGTAGATTTTGGAGAGACTATATGAGGTGTATACACGCCACCGTAGAATTATCACTTTCTATATGAATGGCATTAAATTTTGATTCTATTGTTTGACAACAGTCTAGTTCCACTATGTAAGAGGTCATGGAGAGAAATATTGGCTGGTGTGTTTTTAAGTTGTTCTATGATATCATAACCCTTAGGAGAATCTGAAGGAGAAAAACAAGTGATAGGTAGAGGAAGAGTAGTAGGTGGAACCATAGGATGATTAGTGCATTGAGTAGTAACTACATTCATGGTTGGATCAGCCCTAGAGGTAACAAAGTGAGGAGGATGTTGAGTATGCACTTGTATGAAATGAATAGTATTAGTGACTATACCAAATACTTTAGTTTGTTTGTAAGATGGATAAGATGATTGAACCATGACTTGATAAGGAGAAGACATGTTCAAAAGGAAGGGTTAGTTCAGTTGGGTTCACCAAAATGATTTAGCTAAAATTGGATATTCTAGTGTAATCTAATGCTATAGGATTAGCAAAATAATTGAATAAATGAAGTAATAAACCCAAGAAAAATAAGAAATAAAATGTGAAACCATAATGTACAAAAATGGTTAAGAAGGCCTTTGATAATTCATAGATGTCGCGGGACTATGTCAAAGTGGATACCGAATAAATATTAGGAGGAAACCTTTGCACAGGAGTTTAAGAAATTGTAGATCCAAATTGTCCGGTGAGATTATGCCACATGGACAGCGATAGGGGCACCTGTGGGTGCCTTGGTATGATATCTGGGCACCTGTTCTACCGAAATGACTAGAAACCTCCTCTAAGGTATCAAAATATGTTATCCTGTCTTCACTTCCTGTTACATCAATGTCATTGTTTGGTCACCAATGTCACTCTAGAGTCAGTAATGAAAAATCACCTAGAAAAACCCAAGCAATGAATCAAAACCGTAAAATATGAAATATGCATATGAAGGAGTCTCGACTCCTCAACTTCCAAAGTGATGGACTTATCACTAAGCACAACACTACATCTCAGAACCAATGTAGTTCTAGGTGTGTTTATTAGTGTAATTGTTCCCTAGGGGATCTTGTGTCAGTCGTACTTTGTGAAGTAGTGAGAAAATAACTAGATGTAGAATGTAATAAATGTGTGTATGGAAACAATATACTCCCCTCCTATGAAGTGTGATGTAGATGAACTAGCATTGTGTGCCTTGTGATGGAGCTAGATGGATCTCAATGGAGTAATAAATTCCTTGGATGGATGCAACCTTAGGTGGTTATAGTAATTGGTTATTTTTTGGTCTATTACTATGATCACATACATTTAGATTTATATGATTCCCTCACTTGAATTTCATAATAAACCCTAAAAAGGCCAACAACCAAAAGATAAGAAGCTGAAATGGCTAGAAAGGACCCAAAAAGTAAGAGTAAAGTACAAAGAGGAATGGGGTTCCCGAGGGAAGAGGACGCCTTTGACAGTAGTGCCCTAGATGGTTGTTCAAGTCCATAAAAGATGAAAGTAAAGTAGAAAAATATAGACTATGCCAATAAAGGTGTAAGACAAAAAGTAGCAATAGAAAGCAATGAAAGATGGCCAAAGATGTGGGTTAATTACTTTTTTCGTACTTAGGAATCATGCAAATAGTAGTATGTGATTGAGACTAAATAATGAATAAAAGTGTGTGATTTTGTATCTAAACACACAAAAGAAGAAAAGTTATACATAGTATATCTAGTTTCTTTCACAAAGTTACTTAAAATAAGGTAATTTTCCTTGTAGGACTTATCTTAGATGCAAAATAAGAAAACAATTAATGAGATTAGAGTATTTTCTTAACATGATAAGAGGTTTATACAATGGACAAGGATCGAATAGGTGGAGAGAGTATGATAGGATTAAGTACTCTTTTTATTTCAATAGTTATGGAAGGATACATTTTGACCAAAGATTATGAATTTTAAGAAGGGAATAAAATAATTAACATGGTAAATGCTTACTTTAATACCTCCAAATCACAAGTGGAGCAGTCATATACAACTACACATCCATTTCAATGCATACATGGTGTAACTAAATTTTATTTTATTTTCATTTTTCTCCTTTCAAGCGAAAATAAATACAATTATTCAAAATACAATACATCTCATCATTATGGAACTAATACCCATATTACAAAATAAGTAAAAGTTTACAAAAAATTTCCTTATTATTTCTATTTGTTGCACTACCTACAACCTTTGAGATTTTTTTGACATGGTCAGTGAAAAACGTTGGCATAGAAATATCCTACCATCTAGAACAATTGATGATTACTAAATTTCTATTTAAAATGAACTAAAACCAATTTTCACATACAAGAGAGGTAAGATATGCATTTTAAATTTCATTTCATTTTCAAAACTAGAGAGAGGAGAGAGAAATAACACCATTTTTCCACAATAAATTTTCACAAAACAAACAACCAAATGGAGATCCATAAAATCAAATGTCGAGTATAAGAAAGTAAAACATCTAACAATGCTCCTCTAACCTTTTTCTTGGGTGTACTACCCATATCTTGCAATCTTCATAGTCCATGTGACCACATCTCATTGAGGCATTTATAAAATAGATTACTTGCCTTCTATAGCTCAAAGTTCTCATTATTTCACATCTTGGGAGGATGATGGCAATTATTGTGGAGGTGGATTTAATCCTACTAAATTCCTTTTCAACAAACTTACTCTTTTCACATCTGGAAATCCATTCACCATTGATCACATTTATTTTAGGAATTTTATCAAACAATTTACATGTTGGTTATGGGTGTCCATGAGAGCACATTTCTTTCATTCATTTTTTCCATAGTCCACATGCCTTTCCTTTGCTTCCCTTCCATTTTTCTTTCTTTTATACACTACATCCAAATCCATACAATACCAATGCCATCGATTGCCCAACTCAAACTATATAACTATGTGGAAACCAATAGAAGGAAGTGTTGTAAAAAATTATACATCCAAGCTATACACATGTCAATTGAATTTTACTACAAATTTCCATAGTATTTTTAACAAATCTAGTTTTTGCATATTGTGCAATCATTTCAGGTCATGGGGATGCATTTTCTTGAGGCATTTTGGCAAAAAAATTCAATTCCTTGCCCATGTGTCCACATTTCAAAAATGTCTACCTAGGTATTGAAAAATGCAGGAAAAAAATCATTTCCTACTTTGATGGATGTGAAGGTTTAAAATATCCTCCTAATTTGGCACAGCTTGAGAGTTCTCTAGAAAAAGTGAATTGATAATTTTGAATGCTTGTTTGTTACATTTGATGAAACCATATAAATGCTTTATGAGCATACCCATGCCCAACCACATCTGAAAAGACCATATCTCTTCCCAAAGTATGCCTTCTCTCTCCATTACTCCACCAAATTCCATAGTTTTTCACCCACTATTATCAATAAACTCGTTCCATTCAACATGTTTTTAATTTAAATATCTTCATTTAATTTTAATTTTATCCTCATTTTATATTATCATTTTATTATTGGCATGGTGTACTAATAGGTGTTTTCATTTATGAGAAACCACATTAATGACAAAGTGATTGTTTTATGGTGATTTCATGATGTTTTTCATGGAGTTAACATGATGTTTTAGATTCATATCAGTTGCAACAGTGGGATTTAGTGATGTGTGCTTGCTCTTGCAATCCTAAAAATGTGTCCGGGAGGTCTAGCTTGGTAGTGTGACATTATTGAGTTCTTAAAAACATGTTTACATAATTTATAAAAATTTTAAGGGTGCTTGAGAACTCACAATAATAGCATTATTCAAGTACATGTGGAACACTTGGTTACATGTGTTCATTAGAAGGAGGTATGACATCTTGGGGGTGTGACAAAGCATTTTGGAGCCATTTGAGATCATGGAAACATGAAAATCAGGTGTTTCATGAAATATGAGGTATGCTTGGGGTATGTTAAGAGGTTTTATGTTCAGTTATTTCATTATTTTAGTTTTCCATAGTTGGTACTAGGAGGATCTAACATGCAAACATAGGTAAGACTTAGTGACTGGAAAGATTGAGCTATGGAATTGATATTTTGATGATTGGAGATGTTATATGAATTGTTAATTACTCTCTCATAAAAATTTTAGATTCCCATGTTGTGTATTTTCCAGATATGATTGATTTTGTAAAACATGGTCAAAACAATAGTTGAAAATCAAGCATGAATTTGAACTTTTGATGCTCATTGTGAATAGTGTGCTTTCCATGGCACCTTTTAGATTTTAGAGATGCTTCTATGGTAATTTTATAAGTTTTGAAAAAAATATTGAGGTCATTTTATCCTCACATTTTTATGAACGAATGTTAAGAAGGTAAAGAGATCTAAAACCCTAGTTAAACCCTAGTCAAGAGCAATTGACAAAAAGTGATCTATGGTGGCCCATTTTTGGTTGATTAATAAAAGTGGTAATTTAATGATGTAAAGGAATCATCAAGATTTCATGAAACATATGGTTGACGTTATGGTGATGAGTGGGCCCCACCTAAAAATAGCAGTTTCTGGGAATGAAGACTTTAGGAAAAGTTGGTCCAAAGGAGTAGCATGAAAAATTTATATTGCATGATGATAGAGAGTTGTTATGGATATACATATAATTTTTACGACAAGTTAATGTAGTTTCATGATATTTTGAGGTCCAAATAGGTTGACTCACAAAAAGGTCAATTTTGTGGTCTCAAATTGTAGGGTTTAGTAAAATTAGCATAACTTGAGCTACATGTGGATTTTTTAGATGATTAAAGTTGTGTTGGAAATTATATTCAAATATATTTCCATTTATATAATTATTTCCTCATACTAAGGTAATTTTATAAGGTTTACAGGAGTTATTTGAATAAGAATATTTTTGGAAGTTTAAGACAACATCTATTTTGGTGCAATTTTGGTGTTATTTGAAGATTGAGAAGAATTGCATGATGCTTCCTATCACCTAGAATGTGAATAGTGATGAGTTTTACATCTAATGAATAAATTTTTGTGTCTTTAATGTATGTGTAAATGTTTTTATAAGCTAACCGTTGGAAACAAAAATTTTGGCAGTTGATCTAGTGAAGGAAAATGTTGTTGTGGTTTGAATTTAAAGATGTTTCATGAATTATAACTTTCTTTTAAGTGTTGAACAGGTTATTTCATTTATTTTTCTTGGTAATAAGGCATGTTTTATTTTAGAAGAAGTAATTTCATGATCAGATGAAGTTTCAGGTATGAAGGGTGCATGAAATAATTCTTTTAAGATTTGTAAAAGAAAGCTGGGCCCATAAATGAAATAATGTGATTAGTTGATATTAATTTCGACCATGTACAAAATTTTTATAATTTTTTATTCATATTTAAAGGGTGTTGGGTCATGATAAAGTATGGTACTAATGTTAGGAATTTTTAAGAATGTTCTCATAGGGTTTTGAGCCATTTTTGGCACGTGTAATGAGGTTTTAGGTCAGGCCGACATAATTGGGTCACTTGTGACTATTTAATTTCAAATTTTAGATGTTTCCTTGATTTATGGATTGAACTAAATGGATTTAAAATGTTGTTCCTAAGTTTTAAATGTGGAGAAGCATGTTTTTGGGTGCTTTTTAGAACTAGTTGAGTGTGTGCATGCGGAGCGACCTAGGTGAAATGTGACTACGGGTATTTGAGTATGATTTGGAGCTAAAGAAAGTTTGATGCAGGTTATGAAAAATTATAGGACATGAGATCAAAATTTTTATGAATTTTAGAGGGTTTGAAGAGATTTTTGTGAAGTGTGATCACCTAGGGTTAGAGTGAAGAACTGTAAGCTTAATATTGGATACCCATCAGTTGTGGAAGAAAAAAATATAATTTATACAAATCATAAGGTGTTTGAGTGGGTCCTTTATCATATTAAGGGTTTGTATCCTCCTTGTGGAGTTGGTGCTTCACAAAATTACGGTTTGGTGCTCCTTATAGTGTTAGTGCTCTATTAAACTAGGGGTTGGTACTCCTTGTGGGGTTAGCGCATCACTAAATTTAGAAACATATCAATATAAGATAGTGTTTTATTGGGTTTTCTTCACCTTGAGGGTTTCTACTTATATCTTGTTTTCTTATGGTTTTTCTTTTTTGTTCATGGCTATATGCTTTGATGATGGTTTATGATGTGCACACTCTAAAATTTTAATAAGTGGTTATTGTGATTGTATGCGTATGGTATTTTGAGTTTCATATCTGAAGTATAATTTGAAAAATTTAAGGACTTATTTACCCCCTTCTTCTTAGTATCAAATCAATCCTTTCTTGAGGCATTGATAACTTGAAGGAGATATTCAAAACACATCTATGGAGTTTTGTAAGAATAAAGGTGATATGTTTCCATTAATTAATATGAGATATTACATTAATCCTTTAGTTATTGGTATTTTGTATGACATCTATGGGACTTATTCATCCTTTTTGGAACATAATGAAGTATGTAATCTTGTACATACTGCATTTCATAGTCAAGATGAAAAACATATTTGGTACATTGACAGTGGTTTTTCAGCTCATATGACAGGTGATAAGAGTAAATTTATATCTCTTCAAAAGCATGTTGCAGGATCAGTAAGATTTGGGGACAATTCTGCCATAAACATTCTAGGTAGAGGAACCTTGAGTTTGGACAATGGAAAGACCATCACCAAAGATGTTTTATATATATAAGGTTTGAAACATAATATACTTAGTGTAAGTCAAATGGTCAAGCAAGGGTATGTTCTTAATTTTGATGTGAAAGGTTATAAGATAAGGAAAGGAGAATCAGTAGACTAGTTGCAAAAGGAAAAAGGACTGATGGTAACATGTTTTTTCTCAAAGAAATTAATAATGAAAGATTTCTTATGAGTAAGATGAATGATTTCTCATTATGGAATAGGAGGCTAGGCCATGTGAACTTTGATAATCTTATTAAAATTAGTTCTAACAATTGTGTGAGAAACATTCCTAAACTTAAGAAACTAGAAGATAGTATGTGTAAGGCATGTATGCATGATAGGAAAATTAGAAGGAGATTCAATACTAAATAATAAGAGTCCACTATGAGTCCACTTCATCTCATTCATACTAACTTATGTGGTCCCGTGAGGACTAAAGTACTTCAGATTGTTTATTATTTCATGCTTCTTATTGATGATTTCACTAGATACACTTGGGTGGCATGTTTGAGAAAAAAATATGATGCTTTAGATGTTTTTAAATCCTTAAAATCTCTCATTGAAAATGAAAATAATGGAAATATAAAGTGTATAAGATTTGATAATGGAGGAGAATTTTGGTCTAATGCATTTGATGAGTTTTTAGTGAGCATAACATTAGAAGACAATTTTCAGCTTCTAAAACTCCCCAACAAAATGGAGTTGTTGAAAGAAAGAATAGGACTATTCAAGAGATGGCAAGGACCATGCTTAATGAGTCTAAATTACCTTATGGTTATTGGAAAGAAGAAATATGTACTGTTGTTTATATTCTCAATAGGTGTTAACTAAGAGTAAATAGTGACAAGACTCCTTATGAGCTATGGAAAGGAAGACCAACCAATGTGGAGAATTTTAGAGTATTCAGATGTAGATGCTTCATCAAGAGGATTGAAGACAATCTTGGTAAGTTTTATTCTAGATTTGATGAAGGTATATTCTTGGGATACTCCTCAAGAATCACAACTTATTTATGTTATAACAAGAGGTTGAAATCTATTGTTGAAAGTGCTAGTGTTAAGTTTGATGAATCATCCACTATGAGATCTTTTTCTAGAGCTAATGAATCAGTTTGTGAGGATATTTGTAAGGAAGAATATGATGAATTTGTTCAAGAGAATCAAGAAGAGGATGATGAGGAAGAAATACAAGACACAAAGGATCCTTCTAGACAAGTTAGAAGAGATCATCTTGAATCTCAAATCTTGGGCAAAAAAAGACTCTAGAGTCACTACAAGAAGGAAATTGGTAAGTCTTAAAAATCAAGATAACCTAGATCTTATTTCAAAAATTTAACCTAAGAATGTAGTAGAAGCTAGTAAAGATGAGCATTGGGTTAAGGCTATGAATGAGGAGTTAGATCAAATTGAAAAGAACAAAACTTGGGAACTTGTGCCTAGACCAAAAGATAAGAATGTAATTGGATCCAAATGGGTGTTTAGAAACAAACTAAATGAAAATGGAGAAGTAATAAGGAACAAATAAATATTAGTTTGTAAGGGTTATGCTCAAGTTGAAGGGATAGACTTTGATGAGACTTTTGCACCTGTAGCTAGGATGGAAGCAGTTAAATTATTATTGGAATATGCTAGTTTTACAGGGTTTAAAGTTTATCAAATGTATGTTAATTTGAATTCTTGAATGGTTTTATAAATGAATAATTCTATATGGAACATCCTAATGGTTTTTCTTTGACTGATAAATCTGATTATGTGTGCAAGTTAAACAAGGATCTTTATGGTCTAAAGCAAGCCCCTAGAGCTTGGTATGAAAGACTTGATAGTTACTTGATTGAACAAGGTTTCAAGAGAGGAGTAGTTGATAGTAACTTTTATATCAAAAGTGAAGGAGATCATTTATTGATAGTTGTAGTATGTGGATGACATCATTTTTGTGGAGGTAGTGATCATATGGTTCAAAATTTTGCTGAAGCTATGAAGAAAGAGTTTGAAATTTCCATGTTAGGAGAAATTTCCTTCTTTCTTGGACTTCAAGTAAATCAACATGAAAAAGGTATATTCATTTCTCAATCCAAATATGTCAAAGAAATTCTTAAGAAGTTTCAAATGGATGAATGTAGACCTGTTGGCACACCTATGGTTATAGGATGCAAACTATGCAAGGAAGATGACACTCCTAAGGTAAATCAAATTGAATATAGATCCATGATTGGTAGCCTACTATATGCTATAGCCTCTAGACTTGATATTGTTCAAGTAGTCAGTTTGGTTGGAAGGTTTCAAGAGGATCCTAGAGAATCACATCTACAAGCAATGAAAATAATCCTTAGATATCTTAAGGGTACTATTGAGTATGGTTTATGGTATCCTAAGAGTGAAAATTTTGAATTGAAGGATTATTCAGATGCTGATTGGGTAGGAAGCATGGATGATAGGAAGAGTACTAGTGGTGGAGCATACTTTGTTGGAAAATGTCTTGTCTCATGGTCAAGTAAGAAGCAATCTCTTGTAGCCCTCTCAACATGTGAAGCTGAATATGTTGTTACTACTCACTTTTGTTCACAAGTTGTATGGATGAGACAAAATTTGGAGGATTACAAGGTAAAGAGTGATGGACCTACATCTATATTGTGTGATATTACTAGTGTAATTAGTGTCTCAAAGAATCTAGTTCTACATTCCAAGACAAAGCACATTCCTATCAAGTATCATTACTTAAGAGACCTTGTGAGAAAAGGGTGTATAAAGTTGGAGCATGTATCTACAAAGGAAGAAGTGGCTGAAATTCTCACTAAACCACTTCCAAAGCCTACATTTGAGTATCTAAGGAGATTTCTAGGAGTAATCTCAGCTCCTAATAGACCTTAAATGGTCTATGGTATGTTTTTAGGGAGAAAGAAATGTTATATCAGCTCCTAGAAAAGGTCAAATGTTCTGAAGTATGTAATCTCTTCATGTGAGTCTATGGTACTATGTTATTGAGTCATTTAGTTTTTTTCTTTGATCATTCAAGTTTCTCATGTATATTTGTAGTCATGATCTCTATGGTGATTAAATAAGGTGGATGAATTTAAGTTCTCTTGGTATGTATGGTATATTTCTTATTCTGATTCTATTATGAAAAGCTTACGTATGTAAAAATTCCTCTTATTCATGTCATTTAATGTTTATTTGTGTCTCTGAGTTCTTGAAGTATGATGAATTTGTCTATGTATCTCTATTTTGTCTTGAAGTATGCACCATTCTAAAAGAAATATGGAATGTTATAGGCATGAGAAGTTTTTCTTATTGATATATATTCATTGAAGATGATTTTATGGTGTTTTAATATGTTATTACAAGATAATTATGCTATTTTTAACATGAAATGTGCCAAATTCAAAAAAAAATGATACCTCATTGTCCTTAATCGGGTTTACACAATCCCCATAAGTGGTATGCATTGAAGCTCACATTTGAGTGGTCATATAATGGAATTTTCATTTGAAATTTTGTACTAATAATCTAGACATGTGGGGATAGAGGAGGTATAAATTTTGATCTCATTGTATGTATACCTTCTCGGTTAGACTTGACAGAGTTGGATTGTTAGTTCTAATTACACAAAGTGAAGAGGGTTTGCTCTTAAAAACCCTAATAATAGGATATCTTTAATTTTTTTGCAAGGAGATTTACTAAAATAAATGGGATTTATGGTGTATTAAAAGGATAATCAATTTTTATTTTATTTTTAGGATGGTTGAAGAATATTTGGTTGTGATTCTCCACGCTTCATGCTAAAATAGCTTACTTGATGATGCGGGTAGGGGTAAACATTACTCGAGAGAATATGGTAATGCTTTGTCATCCTTGGTGATGATAACACCTCAGGTAAGTTATTAGAGTACTTTTAAAAGGACTATGAGAGTGTTTTAGTAATGTTGGTTGTTAGAAGACATTTAATCACTTCATGTGGAAGAAGTCCCACAGTGTCTCTGAGGAGGTAGAGTAGTAGTTATCTCGGAGTACAAAGTGTTTCTCATATCTCCCACTCAGTTGAAATGGTATGTTTTTTTATCTATTGATTATTTTCAATGTAAATTGTGCATGAAGAAGGATTAAAGGCTTATCAACGATTGAAATATGTGTTTTTCTCCAAATTAGCACTCTACAGCCTATAGATGTTTATCTTGCATGGTTTCAATGGCAATGAATTTAAAAGGATCTTTCTTAGTCCTTTTATTGAGTTATTCATAGTGTATAGGTATGGAGTAGTATGTCTCATGGGTGAATTGATAAGTTTTAGGTCTATACACTGATCTTGACCTCTAAGTGAAGGGTGATACTCAGTTACAATACTGAGAGACATTGGTTTTACTTATAATAGGTTGTATTTTTTCTTCTAAGGATAGGGGGAGTATAATTTATCCCTTAATAAAAGTTGTTGTAGGTGTTTAGAAGCCACAAGACACCTGATTTCTCTCAAAATGGTGTTGTGGTATTGATATGTTGGTTTCAGTCTCCTAAGAGTGATTAAAATTGTTGTTTTGCAAGAAAATTGTTGCTCATGGTGTATGTAAGCACATTATAACAGGCGAGTACATGGTTGTCATTTCATGGGAATAAAGTGGTGCTCTCAAGACTGATCAAGTTGAGTATACAAGGATTTCTCCCTTTTTCATGTATGTAGTTGTATGTACTGGATTATCTCAACTAAACATGACTGTAGAAAACTGAAGAAGATGTTTGGGATTGCAAGAAGTTGTTATGGTTATTTCAAGGTTTAGTTGCAAGGCTAGTTGCTTATTTGTGTGCTTGGGAGATAGTAGTAAGTGCTCTAAATCTAGGGGGAGTATTATTTTTCCTAAGTAGATGTTGAGTGATTGTGTAGTGAGCTTCAAATTTAGTCAATTTAGCACTAAAAGCATTGTTCGAGCCTTAACACCAACGTATGGTATGAAGATAAATAATATGCCAAATTTTACATGTTTTAGGCCTATAAAAGATGGAAGTTGTTCAAGGAAGGATGTAAGAACATTTTTCATGATACTTTATATTATTGGTGGCATGTTTTAGAGATTATATGACTCAGATATTTCCTACTATAGTGCTCTTATGTAGCTCAAAACAGGGTTGGAGAAGCAAATTAGTGTTTTTATATGCCTATAAAATGAAGAATGATGTTTTAGCTCAAAAAAAGGTGAGACTATGAGTTTTCATGATTTACTGATGTTTTTTAGATGTTGAAGTTCTTATTCTAGGGGGAGCATGTTGCGTGCATGCCTAAAATGAAGGAAAGAAATAGATTTTGAGAAAAAATCAAGAGATGGAGCTTGTTTGAGACCTTTGGTTGTTGTTTCTAAGAAAATTATGAACGTATGATGTTAAAGAAGGTGAAACAAGTAAGCTACAGGTATTCCTTTTTCATTAATGTAAAAACTGGGAAAAGTTCAGGGTGTTTTCCATTAATGAAAAAGGGGGAGATTTTTGGCATGGTGTACTAATAGGTTTTTTCATTGATATAAAAACACATTAATGACAAAGTGAGTGTTTTATGGTGATGTCATGATGTTTTTCATGGGTCTAAGATGATGTTTTATATGCATATCATCTACTACGAGGGATTCAGTGATGTGTGCTTGCTCTTACATGCCTATACAGGTGCTTAGGAGGTGTAGCTTGGCAGTGTGAGCTTCCTGGATGCTTGGGAAGCATGTTGATATGATTTATTACATTTTTAGGGTGTTTGATAACTCACAACAGTTTCATAGTGTCGGTATGGGTGGATCACTTGGTTATAGGTGCTCATTGGGAGTAGGTATGGTAGCTTGGAGGTGTGACAAAGTGTTTTAAATCTTTTTATAACCAAATTACATCACCCTTTAATTTATCATGAGTTTATGAATGAAAAGTTAGTGTAACTTGGTAACATGGGATTGTATCAAGGTGTGTGACCTACACGAATGAGACACGCCTCTAGAAAAGGTTGGTTCCTCTACCTATTTTTATGCTTTCTCCTAGGAAGGGAAATGTAACTATTCTAATAGTAACTTAGATTTCCAAGGGACCAGGGAAGAGAGAGATACATAAAATGAAATTACTAAACTAAGGAATGTGATAGCACCAAGAAAAGGGGGTTGTAGAAATCCTTAGTGAGTGAAAATAGAAGAAAATGAAGTTGAAGAGGGAAGAAAAAAGTTTCCACAGTTCAAAGAACACATTCTAACCTCCAATTTCATGGAGCACAACAAATTTAAGTCCTACAAAAGAATAAAACATGCACAATATACCTAAAAATGAAATGAAAGGCATAAGAGGAAATAAAAATAAAGATAAGGCAAAAAAATCCAAAAACACTAATTTTATTGCTTAAAATGATGCACAATCCATTACAATATAGGAACAAGGTAAAAATCCTTTACAAAATGCATAAATTCAATGCATGTGGGTCACAAGAGTGTTGGAACAATTTTGGTAGAGTTCCTTTACAATCTAGAATCTCCTTCCTACAAATGAGGGAAAATTACATATATATAGAGAAGGGTAAGCTACCAACCAACAAACTCCATTAATTTCCTATAAGGGGTACGAGTAGCCATAGCGAGTCTATTTTACAATAGTACTTTGCTTATATGATGAACATGGGTGTCATATCTCATTAAAATAGTTGTTGAGATACCTTGTATGATGTTATTAATGCTCCTCCCATAGCTGACATTACTTGTTGACACCCGATAGGAAGAAATGGTTTCATGGGATAAGAATAGAAGGAGTCACCACCAACAAGGGAATGAGATCATCGCACAACAAGAAAAAATGTTGTTGCGTGTAGTAAGGGGAAGTTGATGTGTGAAAAGAGGGAATGATGTCATACAAAAATGAAGGTAACATGCCCAGGAAGAATGGATGATGCAAGACAAAGGGGAAGGATTTTTGAATGACAACGAGTAATTATTTCATACGATAGGAGAAGGATGGTGAAATGCATCAAAAAAATGGTATTGATGTGCACCAACAAAAGGATATTGGAGCATGTCAAGAAGATGGAGGTGACGTGTGACAAGAAGAAATATTGTCGCATAAAAAAGAGAAGCGGTGGATGTGCAACAAGAAGAAACTTTATCATGCAATAGTGTGAAGTAGTTGACGCATGACGGGAAGAAAATTGTTGTGCAATATGAAGAAATGTTTTTGTGTAGTAGGAAGATGTGGCTAAAGTTCCCTTGATGTAAAACAAGAAAATGAGGCTCCAAACCTTCACTGTAGTGGGTCATCTCGCTACTTAACTTAACTTCCAAACAACACGTATTATCAAAATTCTCACTTGTGAGGCCATCCTGAGCTATCTTTCTCCTCTAACATCTGGGGCTGAAATTGACAAGATTCGGTAGGTCTGAAAAATTGGATGGATTAGTCCATTTATCATGACTTATCAAAATTAACTCGGGGTGAATTTGGGATAACAAATTGGTGACATCTTAGAGATGTCTACCTACTAGATTGAAGAGATTAGTGGCCTTGAAGCATCCATTGGGCATGGATTCATCCTAAAACTCTAAAACTGATCTGAATCTTGAAATCTCACCCCTAAATCCATTTGAAGTCCTAAATGAACCTTACATTTCTTGGGATGGTATGATTTCTCCTATAAACCTTGCTTGGAATTGGAAAGTGCAATAGCAGCAAAACACAACTATGTACAAATAATAAAATCATACATATTCCAAATGGAACATGCAGAGAGTGCACAAGCACTTATTACAAAAGTAACCTAAACTATAATAGAGAAATGTGTTACAAGCACTTGGAGGAAATGAACTAATCTAATATTTACAAGGAAGATACTTTACTTTAGTAATAATGCTTGAGATATATTCCATTAACTAGAATCTGTAATTCTTCTCCATCCAACTTGGATAGTTGGAAAGTGTTGTTACTCTTGCATCCTGAAATCATATAAGGGCCACTCCATATTGCATCAAACTTGGAGTGTCTTCTTGGTTTTTCTCGATCAACATCCCACATTAGTATAAATTCTCCTTCTTGGAATGTCATTTCTTTGTCCTTCTTATCGAAGCATCTCTTGATCAATGCTTGATCCTTTCCATGTCTTGCATGGCTTGATTTTTGAGTTCTTCAAGTTCCATAAGCTCTACATACCTCAATTTGATGGCCTCAAATTCAAACAATTCCAGTTGTTTGGTAAATTCCAAGGTTGGTAACTCAAGGGACACTAGACTCCTTTCTTCTCTTCCATAAGCCAACCTGTAAGGAGAGTTTCATGTTTACCCCTTAGGTGTGATTCTATTAACCAACTAAGGATGATTTTTTTGTGTGTGACATGTTCTCTCGGTTTAGGTCTAGAGTCCTTATTATAATTTTTATAAAGTTCTTGCTCATGCACTCTTCTTGCACATTACCCTAGGGTAGTAGTTAGATGAAGTGTTGAGATATATTCCATTCTTGATAGCATACTCTTTGATATTTGTTCTAGGAAGTGCTAGAGCATTTTTGAAATGATAGTAGAAGGTACACCAAACCTTATTACTATCCCCTCATAGAAGTACAATATGCTAGATTCATTTTCCTCCTTGATTGTTATTTCTTTGGTCCACTTGGTGAAGTAGTTCATTGCCATTAGAATCCACTTGTGGCCTTGGCTCGAGTTTGGATTCATGAACCCGATGAAATCCAACCCCATTACATGAATGGCTGGTCAACTGAGATTGGATGTAATGGCAACACTGCTAGCTTCTCTTTACCTATGAAGAATGCACATTTCTTGCACTTTTTATCCATGTGTAGTAGTCACTAAACAATGTAGGCCAATAGTAACCAAATTTCATGATGTTGAGAGCTGTTACTTATGGAGCAAAGTGGCCTCTCACCTCTCCATCATGGAATTATTATAGTAATTTCTTAACCTGGTTTGTTGGGACACGCCTAGGATAACTCCATGCGTTTAATTTTTAAATAAGATGTCATCAATTAAACCATACGGAATGGATAGGAGTCTAAAATACATCCTCTTCTATTTACCTAACTACGGAGGAATATACTTGTTTCAAGATAATGCATCATATACTTGGGTCCAACAAGGTGTGGACACATCATCACCGACCATATTGTTGACTATCTTGCACCACTTACATAACTAATTCCTCGCTGATTTTTGCATCATACTGACTAAAATCTAGCTTCTCACATTATCCTTTCCCACGGACTAGCTTAGTCACTTTGTTTTCAATATCATACTCCATGACCTTGGTTATTCAACCAGCCCTTTTCTCACTAAGGTCCTTATTTAAAAGAAATTATTTTACAAACAACATGTGCAACTAGTAGATGATTTTTGTTATTTGACACTATATGCTTGAATTTCTTTAAACCTATTATCACAGTTAGGACATGTTTTTCAATAAATGAATATATTACCTCATAAACTTCAAGTACCTAGAAAAAGAATGCAATAGGATTCTTCATTCCTTCTTGATTTGTTTTTACTAGTATGATAGATATCGCATATGTACCAACAAAATAATATAGAGGAAATTCCTTCCAAAAATATGGATTGATGAGGGTTGGAGCCTATGCAATGGCCTACTTTATAGCTTCAAAGATTTCTTTTCCTTCGATAGTCCATTTGAAATCCATATTCTTCCTCAACATCAACATCAGTGGCTTAACAAGGGTAACAAGTTAGTAAGAATCCTCCTAAAGAAATTAATTTTATCCAAACAACTTTGGAGATCCTGCTTGTGACTTTGAAATAGTAGAGCATGGGTATCCTCAATTTTCAACCCTTCTTTAGACACAATGTGGCCTAAGAGCTTACCTTCATGCACTAGGAAAATGCACTTTTTGGGATTCAAAGACACTACTACGAATCTCCCGCATCTTTGGAATATTTATGTGGGTTGGTTGTGGTGAATTGTTTTGTTCTTGGAGAACACAAGAATGCCATCTAGGTACACAATAACTATCTTTTTATTAGCCCCTTAAATGTGATATCCATATCCTTTTGAAAGTTTTCTCTTTCATCCGATAGGCCAAATGACATCTTCCTATAAGCATATGTTCCTAATTTTTTTGTGAAAGTAGTCTTTAATTGGTCCTCCTCTTTCACCATATTCTAATTGTAACCTAAGTAGCCATCTAGCAATGAGAACCTTTCCAAATGGACTACCACCTGCAATAATTTCTCCATAGAAGGAAGTGGATAGTGGTCTTTGAGAAATTCTCTATTTAAATCTTATAACTCTACAAACAACTTAATTTATCCATTTCTATTCATGACCTTCACCATATTTGGAACCCAAATTGAGTGCTTGATCAGAAAAATGATGCTCACCTCGATGCTATTATTCAATTCTTTCTTCATAAGAGTTTCAATGTGAGGATTGATTGGTATTTGTTTCTATATAATAGGCTTGGCTTCTAGGTCTACATATATAGTGTGTTGTGCCAACTTAGGACTACGTCCCATCAATTCCACATCTCCTCTTGGTATCCAATTTGATTCTCCCAGGCAAGATGAGAATCATCATCGATTTAACAAGAAGCCTAGAGACAAATAAATCATCATTTATGTCATTTTTTAGTAGGGGATGTGATTCAACCGCTCTTTATCACTCGGATGTTGGAGAAATGGATAACACCTTCAACAAGATTTGATCTATCCTCGTTACTTTAGGTTGTGCCTTTCAACCAGAGTGAGAGGACCCATTTTGTAACCTCTCATTGGTGAAGGAGAATGATGATATCCTTCTTTGCACAAATTTTAAAGGAAACCTTGGGAAAATATGATCAATGCACCACAATTTAACTCTCACGAGTTGTCACTTCTAAAGAATGGTGATATTTTCTAAACAAGGTTAAGGTTACTAAAGACATTATGGAATCCTGATTGCTTCTACATATTTTGGTAGTAGAATTTATTCATTTGTGGACATACAGGGAAAACAAGGGTAGTTTAGGTAGGATTCATTATTTTTGAATAATTTTGGTGGGAGATCAAGCAGGATAAACTTGATTTTTCAAGATCTTTAAGAACCTTCACAATAATTGGAAAACTAAATGACATAATGCTTTAGAATAGATAAAATATTACTTCAACCAAGGTGTACATCAATGGAGGCCCAGATTTTTATGGTGTCACACAATATCCAAGAATTTAACATGAAGGCATGAGTTAAAGACTCAATTAAACATTAAATACACTTGGTTCCTCACACCTAAGATACACTCAAATGCTTACAGACAATATTTATCAACAAAATGATAGTAAAGTGATTTTAAATTGTTTATCTCATTACAGGATGAAGGATCTTCTTGTAATGAAATTGCAAATTCCACTAAACTGTCATAGGGATGAGATCCTATGTGATTTGGAGAGATTTTAACACAAGATTGCAATAGAAACAATAAATAATATTTACAAACATTCTAAAATAAAGTAGACAAAAATCTCACCGAAGATTAACAGAGATTAATTCAAAGTTGATTAGATTCATTAGTAGCGGAAGGTTTCTTGAACAATCTCATAGCTTGTTAATGGCTATACACTTGCAACCAACTTGACATGATCAAATCTAAAGTATAAGATATTAATAGGTTTCTCAAATTTTCTCTTAAGATTTTAACCCCGACCATTTGCATGAATAAAGGATGCTTTTATAACACTCAATTTACATCCAAGATTTCCCCCAAGAAAAAAATATTCGCGGAACCTTTGTTTGTTACATGTTTGATCATGATTTCAAGAAAAGACATTTAACATGTTTGCAAAAAAAAAGGTGTCAATTGTTCAAAAAGGTGAATCATTATAAATATCTCCATCATTGTTTTAACTGGGGCACCTAGTCATCTCCTCTAAAGCAACATGTTTTTCTTCCTTTGTGCATGCAACCTCCATCATTTCATCCTTTTGAAAATATAATATAAGAATTGCATAAATTAAATTCAAAATTTTACTCTTCATTCTTTCTATTACAAAGGAATTATTACACCCATATATATAGGAGAAGTGGTTCCTATATTTAAGGTGATATAATATCCATAAATATATTCACACATAAGTCCTAAAACAACTCCATGTTATTTCATGTGAGATTTTGTTTTCTCACAAAATAATATTGTTAATGAGTTGTTTCTCAACAACTAATAACTATATTTACTCACCCACTCATAATTACATTTACAATAATGTAATTAATTATTACAACACATATTATATTATCCTAGATAATATAATCACTCACATAATATTCTATGTTCACACTACAAAAATATATTCCTAACATTTTCCCCCTTAGTGTGATCATGGGGTAAGAGCTCCTAAAACATCAAACTTGTCAGAGTATCCATTGCTACTAGATTTTGTTGTCTAGATCTTGTTCCTAATGATCATCCTTGTCATATGGAAATCTTCATCTACTGATCACCTTCCAATGAAGTACCTTCCACTGAAGTATGACAGTGAGAGGACCGTACGATAATCGTGAGGATTGTACATAGAGATGCTTTACCCTTGTAATATAAGTCAAGCAGTTTGATTCTTCCACGCCAAATAGACACTCAAGAACTGTTTTTAGTCTATGTGAACACATTAAAATCAAAACATGAAAATAGTTTCACCCCTTGTTTATAAACACACCCCACAACTGAAATAGAACATCACCACATCTGTCTACGACCCTGTCGTTGGTGAATGATGAGAGGACACTGATTGTCCTCCTTCCTCCATTGCCTCCTTCCTCCAATAAGTGAACTATCTACCATAAGAATTACTCATCACTTGGACAATAAAGTTCCTCATCTTTAGAGTATTCATCCCAATTAGTTTCTTCTTCAACCAAAAGAGATTTTTGATCTATTTTGTCATCAAGTAGATCTTTTTCCCTCTTTTTATAGTTCAAGGGTACATGTCCCGATTCATTACAAAGAATATAATTTCATTTTACCTTTAAAAGGGAAAGGTTTTGGTTTTAGCTTTCCTTTCTTAGATGAAGTACTTGCTTTATTCTATACATACATTGCTTCTTCATATTCTTCATAATTACTCTGATCAAGTAATGTGGAGATCACTTCTTCTAATATATAGAATACAAAATTGAATCAGGTACTTTAAAAAATTATATAGAATACCTTTGAACCTCCAAGAAATCCAATACTCTATATTAACAATTCAACATTATTGGAAATTGAAGAAAACTTTCAGTAGAAGAATTGATATGCTGAATTTGATAGCTGCATAGTGAAATTAGTATTTATTAAAAAATGCAAATCAAGGTTATGCTGTTTTTTTTTTCATTTTCTCACAAACACTTGGTTCCTCTTACAAAATTAGAGAAAAACCCAAATCTGAAATGAAATATATAATATATTCTTTGAAATATATTTTACCAAGAAAACACTAAAATTTCCCGCATCGGACACTGCTTTGATACCAAATGAAAATATAATATCAAAATTGGATAAATTAAATTCAAAATTTTATTCTTCATTCTTCCTATTACAAAATAAGTATCACACCCATATATATAGGAGAGGTGGTTCCTATATTTAAGGAGAGATAATCTCCTAAACATCTCCACACACAAATCCTAAAACAACTCCCCTGTTATTTTACGTGAGATTTTGTTTTCTCATTAATACTAATATTGTTAATGAGTTGTTTACTCAACAAATCATAACAATATTTACTCACCCACTCATAATTACATTTACAATAGTGTAATTAATTATTACAACACATATTATATTACCCTAGATAATATAATCACTCACATAATATTCTATGTTCACAAAGATATAACATAGATATTCCTAACACCTTTTCCCATTATTTCCTCTAAAAATTTGCTCTGCATCTAGCTTCTCTAGTAATTCACATTTTTACAAGTGCCCAAGAAATTCCAACTTTAAAATATCAACCTTTACATTCCTTGGACTCACAAATTAAGCTCTAAATCCATTCAATTACACTTTATAGACAAAAACAACAAGGAATTTCATCAAAAATGATGAAAAACAATGCATATTCACATCTCTAGGAGTCTTGGAGTAAAAATGGTGGTAAAATCAGATGCAATGCACAACAACCGTTGATTTTGCCCTTTCTCAACTTTAGATTAGTTTTCCAAGTGGATAAATTTGATTCGAAGTGGGCCTCAAGGGTTGCCTTTTTGTATTTTATGATTTTTAGAGAAAATGTGAAATTTTCACATTATTCCCCGCCCCTCCACCTTTGAAAATTGGGCTTGACACGTGGCTTAATTTGCGCCTTTGATGGAGTCACAGCTCATTTATGAAATTTTACCCTTTTTAACAAAAAGGCAAAATTTCCAATTTTCCTCTGCCGACTGCCTTCCCGATTTTATCTTTTGATGTGGGCCCTAGTGGAGTTACGCGTCAATTTATAATTTTTCTCCTTTTCAAAAGGGAAAAAAACTTCAAAATGCCCCTGTGACCCACCTTCCTCTTCTAACTTTTGAAATATGCCACGTGTCCATCTTCGGGGTCAAAGTAAGACTTTTACTTGCCTACTGAGCCATAAAACTTCAAAGTGCTCCGCCAACCCGCTTCCCCACTTATAACTTGGAAATATGGCCACATGTCCATCTTTGGGGTCAAAGTAAGAATTTTTCCTTACCGCTTCATATTTTTTGAATAGTCAATCAGAGATTATTGGGGCCGTGGGGCTAATTTGGTATTTTTTACAAATGTGACCAAAGTGGAAAATTTCACCAAAAAGACTCACAGCTATAACCAATTAAAAATTAACATGTACACACCTTCGAGGCAAAAAGAAAAATTTTCTTCACTTTACAAATTCAACTAGCCAATCAAAACTCAACAGGCCATGGGGCCAAATTGATCTTTTTGCAAACATAGCAAAAAAGTTACAAGTTATAAAATAGACCTGACGTGCCTCATCCAATCAAAAGAGACCACGTAGATGAAGATTCTGAGATATAATTTGACAGGAAACACACCCGTCGAGCAAAGAAGATGTAAGGGAACTTCACCATTTCGCCAAAATTGAATCTTTCTTTAAGGACAAATAATTTGGAAATGATACAAGGCCCAAATGTGATCCATGACCATGGAGAAGGATCTTCAATAGCATACAAATGAAGAAAACCTTTCATGCATCCATTCGGGAAATAGAAAATATGACAGAGCCCACAGATTGAATAATTTCAAGAGTAAACAGGGTGAGATCAAATTAAGCACCAACATCGGCTCTGACTTGGGGATGGGCACTTCCTTCCAGTGCCACAAGAACAAAATAGTAGACCATTTGCCGAAAATAAACCATTGGGCAATGGAGTCACGAGCTAACCCTCCAAGAACAAACTAAGAGACAAAAAAATGGCTGCCAAGGACCAGGACAAACCAAAACAGAAAAACACAAGATTAGAAAGAAACTAAAAGACTATACATTGTACAATGGTGCATACCTAAATTCTGAGAAATCAATCAAGGAAATGTTTCAAATTTCTGCCATTAACAGGAAATTCAAGTAATTCCCCATCTAGGTCTTTTAAGAAGAAGTTATGTTCACTAATTTGAATTTTAATTGAATAAGGGCCCATCCACAATGTATCAAAATTTCCATGTTTTCCCTTATCCTCGTGTCTGCAATCCCAAAATAGCACAAGATCTCCCAAACTGAAAGCTCTTGGAATCACCTTCTTATCAAACAACTTCTTAAATTTCTCTCTAAATTTTAGATGCCTCTGATGGGATGCCCTTCTTTATTCAACTAATTCAACAATCTAATTGATCTGAGCATCACAAGGACTAACCTATTGATCTTCCAGGTTCTTGAAGAAGTTAAAATTAATACAATTACATATGCAAGGGAAACAGAGCTTGAGTTCCATATAGAAACTCAAATGGGATTTTTCCAGTTGCTCGTTTAACAGTGATTCGATCAGCCCAAACAAAAAACTTCAACTGCTCACCCCATTTCCTTTTGTTAAAATCCAAATTTCTTCTAATTATCTTCAATAGATTTTTATTGTTGGGATCTTCTTGTCCATTTCCTTAGGGATTATAATTAGAAGCATATGTCAAATTGATCCCATATTCATGGTACATGGCCACAAGAGGTTTATCCCAGAAGCTTGTGGCATTATCAACAACTATCTTAGCAAGAACTCCAAACCTACAAATGATATGATTCAGAATGAAATCCATGAAAATTCGGTGAGTTCATTTCTCGGTGGGGATTTCCTCCACGCACTTGGTGAAGTAATCAATGGCTACTAACATCCACTAATGGCCAAGAATTGAAGGATTTGAAATCTCACCAATGAGTTACATTCCCATTTCCTAAATGGGAATTCAATTGATAGAAGATACAAAGGAAGTGAGCCCTCAAGCTTTCACTCTTCTAGAAAAGTGTTTGAAAATTTCACATTTTCTTACCAACAGAGTTGTATCTTTGAAAATATTAGACCACCAATAACCATCCCTTAGATCTTATGAGTCATGTGAATCTTCTAGAAAATTTTCCCCACAAAATCCTCCATGGAGATCAGCAATTATCTTAGGGGCTTCAACTTCAATAATGCATCTTAAGAGAACTCCCTCAGGGTTCTTCCAAGATAACCCAAAATAACTAATCACATATTTTTGGGAAGCTAACTTAAGTTATCTTTTCTTATTCTTTCTTAAATGTTCAGGGCACTATAGATGTTTGAGATAAAAATTGATGTACTTGTACCATTCAAAATTTATCAGTTTTTCAAGGACATTCAACCTTTCTTCTTGAACTTCATTTACCTCAAATGTCTACAGATTGCTCTCTGCCATAAGTTTTGTTAGGCCCAAACCTCTAACCTATTTTTTTGTTTGGATGTCCATATAAATACTCTTGCAATTTGTTTACCCATTGACATATTTTGCTTAAAACCTCCTTTTCTCGATAGGATATCTTTCACCATGGTTTGGGAACATAAGTAATGATTTTAAAACATAGAATATATGACCGAAGACATTTGTTTATTTTACCAAAGAAAATTCTTACTTCTCCATGATAGTATACTTTATCTCAGCTCCTTGTAATGCCTTACTAAAAAGGAAATTGGTCTTTTAGCTCCCTCATCATCCTTCTGCAACAACACAGATGCAATAGTACTTTCTGAAGAAAAAGAAAACATTTAGAAAGCCTTCTTATAATCTGGAGCTGCTAAAACAGGGGCATTCTTTAATGCTTCTTTGATCCTAGCAAAAGATTGAATAACTACTTCTTCCCATTTGATACTTTGATCTTTCTTTAGCATGATAGTTATTTGGATAATTACTTCAACAAATTTAGAGATAAATCTCCTAATAAAATTAATCTGCCCAAAAAGGATTGAATTACCTTCTTGGTTCTTAGAATAGGGACTTTGTTGATGGCTTCTACCCTTTCATGATCAATCATGGCCCCTTCCTTTGACACAATGTTTCCAAGCAACTTTTCTTTCTGAACTCCAAAATGGCACTTCTTGGGATTTAGTCAAATACCATAATCCCTACATCTTAACAAAAAAATTCTAAGTTTTGTAGGTGGTCACTCCTTTTTCGGAGAAAATTGATCACATTATCTTGAAATATAGTAATGAAATCATTAATATAACTAGAGAAAGCTACATCCATTACTCTTTGGAAAGTGGCTCTAGCATTCATTAGACCAAAAGGCATTCTGACATATACATATGTTCCCCAAGGAGTGGTAAAGGTAGTCTTGATTCACTTTGATTACTTCACAACTACTTGGTTATATCCAAAAAACCATCAAAGGTGGATAGCAATTCCGAACTAGTAAACAATTGTAACATATTGTCCATATTTTTCGAGGGTAGTTATCCTTCATTGATGCTCTGTTTAAGTTTCTAAAGTCCACACATAGCCTTATATCTTTGTTCTTATTTCTAAGAAGTACCAAGTTTGCAACCCATGATGAGTACCTTGTGGGTTATATGATTCCTCCATCCCTCAACTTTTTCAATTCTTCTTGCATATTCAGGGAAAGGAGTGGATTTATCAGCCTTTGTTTCTACCTAAATGGATTGACAGAATCTTCCATGGGAATTTTGTGCTAGGAAAAATCCTCTCCATATGCTTTTAGTTCATAATAAGACCATGCTAAGCAGTCTTGGTATTTCTTCAAAAATTAGACATACGATTGCTTTTCTTCCTTGCTCAGATTGCTACCTAGCCATATCTTACATGGTTTATCCTTCGTGCCCAGGTCATGCTCTTCAACATCCCTCGAGGCTAACATGTGTCTATTGATAATGCAATCAGCATTATCAAAGTTTGATTCAAGTTTTACCAAACCTCTAGGAATAGTATTAGTCTTCAAATGAATAATTTATTTTCCAAATAAAGTCTCCTTTCCATCAGCCACACAAACCATTGGCTCCCAATCTATACATTGATCGAAAATTCTCCTTGGTTCTATAAAAACCTTTGCACCTAGGCATCATCTTCAAACACTTGCTAGTGTTTAACATTGTTAGGAACAGATGGCCTAGTTAATATCTCAATATTATACTCACAATAGGGGGATACAATACAATTTTCAAATTTGGACCCCAATACGGTGAATTTTTTTGCTAGAGTATTGTACTTCCTATCGTGATGTATTATGTTAAAGGAGTCAAAAATTTCAATGAAATCCCAGACTTCATGCTTATACTGCTTCATTCTCTAATTTTTTATTGCACACAATTTTCTAACTTTGTTGAACAATTAGCTCTGAATCTCCTTTAACAATTATGTCTCTAACACCATATTTCCAAGCAATTATTAAACCCAATAACAATGCTTCATATTCTGCAATATTATTAGTGCACTCAAAGTTGAGTTTAAAATAAAAAACAAACTCTTCCTAGCCCGGAGATATCGAACAATACCAAAGAACATTTTCAAATTTAGAGCAAGCCCCATCAAACAACAAATTCCAAGGAGAACCTACTTGATTAAGATACTTGAATTGATAAAAAAATTTCTCTTTACCATCAAAAATCCAACAAAGTTATTAGGATCAATATCAATGTATAACACTTCATAGGAAGAATTATTGGGATCTTCAATGAGATGTAAAATATTATTTTCACCATACAACTTTACAAGGCTTCCTTCAATAGGTATAGTGGAAAAAGACATATCCATTTGCACACTCCCACCCACACTAGCAGCCCATTTTCTTGATAACAACATTCCCCATTTGGTAGGGCAATCAACAATAACAACATCTAGTTTTAAGTTCTTACTTGGGTAGGCTGTAAGTTGCACTATCAAACCCTTGACACATCCAACCACTGACACCTCTTTGGAGTCCATGGCATTTCACTTCCCATAATATTTTGTCACTTTGATATCTAATTCATTCATGACCTCAAGAGGCATAACATTGCATGATGCTCTAGAATCAAACATAAAGTTGTGTAACAACCTATCTCTAATAATCAGAGAAGTGAAAAATGGATCTACATTTAGATGGGACTCAACCAAGGATGTTCCAAAATATACTTCAGGTGGCTCACCTAGTCCTTCTATCACTTGGGGTTTTTCCAACTCTCAAAAGGTAGGAGGAGTCTCAACATTGTTTACATTTCTACCTTGGGTAGTCTTTTCTTCTTTCACTCCCAAATACTCAAAGGCCCTTTTCTTGTGCTCAAGAATCCTAAGTAGCTCAAAAATTGGAAGATAAGTCTTAATCTGACTCAAGACTTGGGAAATTTCATAAGGAACATATTTGGGAAAGGGAAAATTTGGAGGAAGACTAATAAAATCATCTTACAACAAAGTATTTTTCATGGTCTAAGCATGGGTAGGGATACCAGATCTATTTGGGGAAACAAGGCCTTTCTTAAGATGTATCTTTCTTAACAATCTCTTTTGGGATATTGGTGAGAATTGAATTTTTGGTTTAGCTTGAGGCCCTATCCGTTTGACAAATGTACTCCTATTGTTATTTTATTTTTCTTGGGAAACCACAACATTCATTAACAACTACCTATCCTCCTTAGAAGGGATTCCTCCATCATACTTTTAAATCATTAATTCCCTTAAGTATTCAAAATCATTATTATGCAATTCAAAATCTTTTACTATATCTATTTAAAAATTAGAAGAGGGAGGTAGGGGTAATACCCAGGTGAATGTAATCCCAAAAATCTATAACCATTATGACACTTATTAATTCAGTTGAGGTTTCTCCATGCTGTGAACTTGTAGAGCACCCCATCATGCACACATCATCATTAGTGTCATCATCATATTTTTCAACTTCCTTGTCTTCATCACATTGGGCATGTTACAAGAAACATCTGTGACATCACTCAACTTCATTGGCTTCTTCAACAACAACTCTAGTAGCTAAAGGATCATACACTAATTTGTTTTCCGGTGTTGGGGTTGTTTGTTCCTTGATCCCATAGGCCCTTTACCCCTGTCATCTAATCTATGATCACCTCTAGGATGATTGGAAAATATTTCTTGACCTTGTGGCTTGTGCTGACCCTAGGAACCTTGTCTAATCCCCTTCTCTACTCTAGCCAGTTTATAGGATATTTCCTTAACAACTCCGACCAAAGTTTTTACAACCTCCTCCAGATCCATAGACTTACTTGACTGAGGCTTCTCTAGATTGATCATCTTGATACCTTCCCTCTTAGGAGGCTTACCAATTACTTTGATATTTTTTTCAATCTACAAAGCCATGGTGAAGGCCTCGCCTCAATGTTGTTAGATTATCATCCCTCAAATAATACGCATCCTTCTTATCAAAAGCATCGAGTATTTTAATAAACAAGAAACATCGCTTGGCCTCGTGGATCACAGGTAGCCTATTCAAGGTCTTATTGAACCAAGTATTGAAGTCATGAACATATTCATTAGGATTCTTATTAATATTTTAAAATTTTGATAAAATAAAACTAGGTCTGCTTTTATCTCCATACTGCAATCTAAAAGTATTCTTCATTTATGTTCATGAATCAATGGATTTCTATGGAAAAGATCTATACCAGTCACGTGCATCCTCCTCAAGAGTATGAATAAACTATTTTATGTACACATCCTTAAATTCAATCTCAAATTATTCCATCATATTAAAAAAATCTTTAAGTGTTGATCACCGTAATAACATTATTTCCTTAAAATTTAGGCGATCTATTTCTAACATCTTGGGCACACCATTTAGATATCCAAATTATACCTCTAAAATTTATAGGACCAAAATTTTTCACAATAAATGAAGGTTTGGGTGGGGGATAGCCCATATTGTTTTGGGAGGCAATCTTACAGAGAAACATAATGGTGAGGAGTGAGGGGTCTTTGGGGAACATGAATGAAATTCTCGAATGAATTTTCTCTAAAAACTTTATTTCTTGGAAGATCCTATCATCTTTGGGAAACACAAGGACAAAATGAAACACAAAATTTTCAAATAAAAACAAAGGCCACTCTTTAGATGGAGAATTCCAATCTACATAAAGACTACCCGATGCGTAAAAACTTGAGGAAGTATGGAGATATTCAATGACAGTTTATCGCTTCCACAATTCATAACTCTTTTCTTGATTTCTGATCTCCAATAACTTTCCATATTCTTCTTCCTTTAGAATTTTTCTTTCAAAGTTCTGGAAACAACTTTCTAGCAGGGTCTTGAATGAAGAGATATCTTATTCCTTCCAGCTTTGCAAAGATTAGTGATAATTTTCAATTGACAAAGGTTAAGACACTACCATTAATAAAAAATTAATTCAACATGGAGTTGCCACTAACGATTTTCACCTTAGTTGTGAAAATGCACTAAAATTGATCTATCAAATGTCTATCAACACTAAATTCATGAAAATCTTCATAGATCTGACCTCCCTTTACCCGTATTTTACATTGATGATGTAAACTAAGTGTAAAAAACCAACAAAAGCTAGAAATATTACACACATAACTTGTAACTTGCACAAATCTTACAGATCTCAACAAAGGATGACGTTTAAACAACGTATTTACACTTAGATCATGTAAGAAACATTACCAAGGTCAGTATGTGTACACCTTTGTTCAAATAGTCCCCAAAAATGCAGAAAGGTGTTGGTATCCAAATTGATTCTCCTTTGTAAGTTGCAGCATCATAGATTTAATAAGAAGCCAAGAGATAGGTAAATCATCATGTATGTCGCTTTTGAGCCCGGGGAGGTGATTCAACTGGCTCTTTATCACTCAAATGTTGGAGAAATGGTTAGCTCCTTTAAAATGTTTTGATCTATCCTCACTACTTTAGGTTGTGCCTTTCAACCAGGTGAGAGGACCCATTTTGCAACCTCTATTTGTGAAGGAGAATTAAGATATCCTTCTTTGCAAAATTTTGAAAGGAAAACTTGAGAAAATATGATCAATGCACCATAATTTAACTCTCACGAGTTGTCACTTCTAAAGAATGGTGATATTTTCTAAACAAGGTTAAGGTTACTAAAGACATTATGGAATCTTGATTGCTTTTGCATATTTTAGTAGTAGAATTTATTCATTTATGGACATACAGGGAAAATAGGGGTAGTTCAGGTAGGATTCATTGTTTTTGAATTATTTTTGGTGGGAGATTAAACAGGATAAACTTGATTTTTCTAGATATTTGAGAACCTTCAAATCAATTGGAAAAATAAATGACAAAATGCTTCTTAATAGCTAAAATATTCCTTCAACCAGAAGGTGTGTGCATCAATGGAGGCCCATATTTGCATGGTTTCACACCATATCCAAGAATTTAACATGAAGGCATGAGCTAAGGACTCAATTAAACATAAATACCCCTAGTTCATCATGCCGAAGATACACTCAATGGCTTACAGACAATGTTTATCAAAAAAATGACAAGAAAGTGGTTTTAAATTATTTATCTCATTACAAAATGAAGGATTTACTCATAATGAAATTGCAAATGCCACTAAAATATCACAAGGATGAAATCTGTGTTATTCGTAGAGGATTTTAACACAATATTGCAATAGGAACAAGAAATACTATTTGCATACATTCTCGAAATAAAGCGGTATATAAATTTTCTCAAGATTAACATAGATTAATTCGAATTTGATTAGATTCATCAGCAGGGAAAGTTTCTTGAACAATCTCGAGCTTTTCAATGGTTGTACACTTGTAACCAACTTGACATGATCAAATCTACAACATAAGAGATTAACGGGTTTCTCGGATGGTCTCTCAGAAGATGGGATTTCTCAAATTTTCTTGTAAGAATTCAACCCCCAACCATTTGGATGACTAAATCATACTTTTTATAACACTCAATTTACATCCAAACTTTCCCCCAAGAAAAGAATATTCGAGGAACCTTTGTTTGTTACATGTTTGATCATGATTTCCAGAAAATGATGTTTATCGGTTTTGCGAACAAAAAGTTTCCAATTGCTCAAAAAGGTGAATCATTACAAATATCTCCATCATTTTTTTAATTGGGAACCCAATCACCTCCTTTTGCAACACGTTTTCATCCTTTGCACCTATATCCTCCATCATTTCATCCTTTTCCCATTCTTTCCTCTACATCTAGCTTCTCCGGTAATTTACTTTTTTGCAAGTGCTCGAGAAATTCAAAGTTTAAAATATCAACCTTTACATTCCTTGGACTCACAAATTAAGCACTAAATCCATTGAATTGCCTTTTGTAAACAAAAAGACAAGGAATTTCATCAAAAACAATGAAAAACAATGTGTATTCACATCTCCAAGAGTCTTAGAGACAAAATGGCTACAAAATCGAGATATGCACAACAAATGCCTGCATGACCATTGATTCTCCCCTTTCTCAACTTTAGATTAGAGCCATATTCATGGAAAATTCTTATTCGAAGTGGGCCTGGAGTTTCCTTTTGTTTTTATGACTTTTGGAGAAAATGTACAATTTTCACATTTTTCTCCCCCTCCACCTTTGAAAATTGGGTTTGACACATGGCTTAATTTGGGCCTTTGATGGAGTAAGAAATCATTTATGCAATTTTACCCTTTTTAACAAAAAGGCAAAAATTTTAATTTTCCTACGCCAACCTACCTTCCCGATTTTATCTTTTGATGTGGGCCCCAATGGATTTATAGGTCAATTTATAACTATGCTCCTTTTCAAAAGGGAAAAAACTTCAAAATGCCCCGGTGACCCGCCTTCCATTTCTAACTTTTGAAATATGCCACGTGTCCATCTTTGGGGTCAAAGTAAGACTTTTTCCTTCAAGTCAAAAAACTTCAAAGTGCTCCTTTGACCTGTTTTCCCACTTGTAACTTGGAAATATGGCCACGTGTCCATCCTCGGGGTCAAAGTAATATTTTTTTCCTATCGTTTCATATTTATTGAATAGCCAATCAGAGACTATAGGGGTTGCGGGGCTAATTTTGTATTTTTTACAAATGTGACCAAAGTGGAAAATTTCACCAAAAAGACCCATTGGGCATGACCAATAAAAGTGAACACGTATACACCTTCGGGAAGAAAAGATACCTTTACAAATTTGACCAGGACAATCGTAACTCAATGGTGGCATGTGGCCAAATTGATATTTTTGCAAACATGGCAAAAATTTACAAGTTATAAAATAGACCCGACGTGCCTCATCCTATTAAAAGAGACCACGTAGCTGAAGATGTTGAGATATAATTTTATAGGGAAACATGGCCATCAAGCAATAAGATGTAGGGAACTTCACCATTTGCACCCAGAATTGAATCTTTCTTTAAGGAAAAATAATTTGAAAATGATACAAGGCCCAAATGTGATCCATGACCATGGAGAAGGATCTTCAATAGCATACAAATGAAGAAAACCTTTCATGCATCCATTCGGGTAAATAGAAAATATGACAGAGCCCGTAGATTGAAGAATTTTGAGAGAAAATGGTGGGAGATAAAATTGAGCACCAAAAATCCAAGAAAATACATCTGGGAATTCTTGTCATAGTTTTATGAAATTATATTTCTTATGTTGAGTACTCACTTTTCGATTTAGAGTACTCTACCCTCTCCAACCGATATAGGCTCCGAATCTTCCCTTTGACCTAATTATTTTCCTTATCCTTCCATAATCGATGATTAGGATTAAAGATTGACTCAAATGTCACCAATCCTTTTGAGAGCTTGTTCATTCTCAACTGGACCACTTGATCACCATACTTCTACTATAATCTATCCTAATTTCTTGAGCATAACTCAAATTTTTCTTAGAGAAAATTTCTTATCTCGCTAATCACTTTCAAATAATTTCTATTTTGTATTTTTATCTAGAGAAAATGGCCTTACAATAACTCTAATATGGGACTCGAGTCCATCTCTCTCTTGATATTTTCAACAACATCAAACGATGCTCCTACTATTGTAAGTATGTCTATAGCCTCATTATTCTTTCTTAGTATGGCCTCAATGTTGAATGCTTCAAATTCTTTGATGAGATACCATATCTGATTCTTGTATATTTTCAAGAGATCATTCTTGATAACATTGATCCCACTAACCTAGTTTACTATCAACTCACTATCTCCAAAGACTTGCAAGTTCTTAATGCCTTTCTTTCTTGCCCAATGCAATCCATGGATCAATGCTTCATATTCAGCTGTGTTATTTGAACAAGAAAACTAAAAATGGAAATTTGAGTAGTATTTTATACCTTGTGGTGACACAAGCATTGCTCCTCCTCCAACGCCTTGTCTACTCCTTGAGCCATCAAATAATAGCCTTCATACTTCATTATCATCCTTTTCATCTGATTTGGTGATGTTGGGGAGGGGTGGATTATCTTCATGCAAATAGTAAATTCCTAACACAACTTCTTCCATTTATTTTTATGGATCAAAGTTATGCTTCTTGTTTTCCCATTCATCAAGAGTCAAGTCTGGAATGCCTCCAACCTTGGTGTTTAGATCTGAAGTGCTTGGGTAGACTTCTTGATCGAAAGGTAATTAATTTGTATTGATTGGGCTTGACACATATGAATAAATATGAAATTTTGTAATAGGTTAAGATATAATTATAGCCTTAGCACCAAACCTTGTTTGGAAGATCATATAAGACCAATCGGTTGATAAGTATCTCGCAATTTTTTCAATGAAGTCCTTTGATAAGCATAAGGAAAATGGTGGTGGCAAGTCAATCACTGATACATCTTGCAACACTGTGACATTGGGGAATGCGTGCAATGTGAGGCTCAATCCTTTGATTACTCAAACATTTATCATTGTTGTCCCATTAAATGACACCACACCTTTAGAAATGACTTCATGCTTAATATCCAAATGATCAATTATTTGTTTGGGCATCATTAAGCTATTTTCTCCTGAATCAATCATGTAGTTTTGTACAAGATTATTTCCAATTATAAAATATATTTAGAATGGGAGAGGATTCATGTTTTTACCATGTTGACCTCCTTTAACTCCATGCAAAGCTTTATTAGTGAGTACCTTCTTTAGAAATTTGGATGGCTCATTTTATACAGACTATTTTTTCATGGTTGCTTTGCAATAAAGTCCCATTAATGCGCGAGAATCTCCAATGACTCCCACATGAAAATTTTTACATTAGTCTTATTCATCTAATCAATGATATTAAATGGAGAAGATATATGTTTCTGCTACCCCTTTCTTGGCACAACTTTCTCTTGAACATGATATGTTACAATTGGTACATGAGTTGGTCTAGAAGGTGGTTTGGGCTGGTTTTTCACACATGGAGTTGCACTTAGATTGCTTTGACTCCTTATAGGGTGACAACAGGATTATAAACACTTGAGTTAGATTATTGTTATTCCTCTATATTCCTCTTATTGGACCTTATGGTGGCTTCCACACCTTGAGAAGGATCTTGGTTTATTCCATAGAAATCCTCAACCTACCAATTCACAAGGGTAGTAGTTTCACTTAGAGATGCTTCTTGAGTAGCGTCTTGTTGTTGACTTTCTTCTTGATTTTTTTATTGAGGTGAACCAATAGTTTCCACTATCAAAACTTGATTTATAGTACCATTGAAACATGTTGCCTGATTGTGAGGTTGATTGCATGGGAAGCACCATTCATACTCTTGTGCCATGTTTTTTAGACTGGAACCAAGGCTTGGGATGTTGAAGGTGTATTAGGTCTATATGGATGAAATGGCCTATCAGTTTGGGGTTTTCCTTGATTCTTGTTTGTTGCTTGGATAGAAGGTTTATTATGCTGATAGAGAGGCCTACTTTGTTAGGCTTGAGGTGGTAAGGTCTAAATTTTTGTCCTGCTGCCTCTTGAGAGTCACCAATTCATTCCATAGGTTCTACAATTGTTTCATGACCTCTTAGAGTTAAGTTGAGGTGCTATA
Organism: Taxus wallichiana var. yunnanensis; assembly: GCA_018340775.1. Classification (NCBI taxonomy): domain Eukaryota; kingdom Viridiplantae; phylum Streptophyta; class Pinopsida; order Cupressales; family Taxaceae; genus Taxus; species Taxus wallichiana. The sequence continues at coordinate 261,316,141 of CM031244.1, read as the reverse complement.
AAAATAGGTGGAAGCCTCATTGAAATTCTAATTTTTTGGGGCATGCGGAGGGGATAATGTGGGAGTTTAGCTAGAACTAGGATATCCCATTTCTGGATAAAGAGGCATAAGTGGCCTAGGTGTAATTTTATTAGCTTCGATTAGGAAATTCTTAGCTTTGATGGCTATGGCACAAGCCCCGGGTAAGGTCATCCCCCCGTATATTAAACCATTATAGATATATCAAAATTAAAATATTTAAGGAAATAAAGGAATGCTCATTTAACAATTGGTCTTACAATTACTTAAATCTAGTCTGACATTTTTTACAATCATAAATTGAATTCGGCCATCTGCTCATTTTGTGCTCTCTTGATTGTTTTTAACTACTCTAGTAGAGCTAGATTATCTACCTTTTCTCTAAAATGGCTACACAACTGATCCCAATTTTGGATTGACCCTACTCCCAATCTTCTAAACCATTACAAGGCCTTTCCTTTGAGAGAAGAGGAAAGGAGTTTCACTGCCACATCCATTTCAATAATCTCATGTATGGCACAGACATTCGTAATGTTCTGAATGTGATCAATTGGTGTCATGTGATTCTCTCCATTGAAGAATGGAATATTCTTTAAAGTTAAAATTGGAACCAGATTCTATGCATTGAGGGCAAGTGGAATGCTGCCCCTAAAATTTTCAAAGGTATTTGGTTTTCCTTCTCGGTGGTTTTTTATGTGCAATTCTTATTGGTCTAAGAACCCTGGTTGATTGAATGAAAGGCCTACCAAGTGGAGGTGTAGAAAAGGTTTTTTTGGTGGATATGGAGATCTTTGGGATATTCTCCCTCTTCTTCCTCTACATGGAGATCACTTCAAGTACTAAAAACACATTCCTCTCTAGTTCTTGATTGTGTTTGAATTCTTCTCATAAATTTGAACCACTAGCACTATTGAAACCACTTGAAAATCTACCCCTTGGAGTCACCAGATATGTTATTATAAATCCTCATAAGGATAAAATAACAAAAAGAGTAAACCAATCTTGTTGCAATAAGAGTAAATAATTCTTGTCCCACCAGGCATGCCAAAACTGTTATCACAAAATTACAACACCCTGTCATTTATTATGAATTTATGAATGAGCAATAAATGTAACTAGGAAACATGGGAATGTCTCAAGGTGTAGGACCTTTGTAAAATAGACAAACCTCCACAAAAGGATGGTTCCTTTACCTATTTTTATGATAAAAATAATCCTAGGGAGGGAAATACAACTATTCTAAAACTAATCTATATTTCCAAGGGACCAGGGAAGAGAGTGATGTAAAACTTGAAATTCCTTAACTAAGGGATGTGATAAAGCAACAAGAAAAGGGAGCTGGAGATATCCTTGGTGAGTGAAAATATAATAAAATGAGGTAGAAGAGGGCATGCAAAAGTGCCAAATTTCAAAGAACACATACAAACCTCCAATTTCATGAAGCACAATGAATTTAATTCCTAAAAATGAATACAACATGCACAATATACCTACAAATGCAATGAAATACAAATGAGGTAATACAAATCAAGTGAGGGAAAGAAAAGCCATAAAACAACAATTTTATTTATTAAAATGATGCATAATCCATTACAATATAGCAAGAAGGAAAAAAACATTTACATAATGCACAAATTTGAGGCTCTGTGGCTCACAAAAGTGTTGACACAATTTTAGCAGAGTTCCTTTACAATACGAATCTCCCTCATTAAATTGGTTGTTGCACTACCCTACATAATACTATTAATGTTTGGCCCACAGCTTGACATTCCTTGGTGATTCCTGAGAGGAAGAAATGTTGTCATGTGATAAAAGGAAACGTTATCACACGACAGGTAAGGGGAGGTTGACGTATGAAAAAAGGGAATGATGTCATGTAAAAATGAAGGGGATGTGATCAAGAAGGATGGATGATGCATGAAAATGGGAAGGATTCTCAAAAGATAGTGAGCAATGTTGTCGTACAACAGGAAGAGGATAGTGACACATGTAAGTAAAAGGTAGTTGACATGTGTGAAGAATATAGCGATGACAAGCGATAAGAAGAAATGTTGTCACATGACAACAAGAAGTGGTTGACATGTAACATGAAGAAATGTTATCGCATGATAGTGAGAAGCATTTGATGTGTAACAGGAAGAAATGTTTTCCCATGATAGGAAGAATTTTTTTTGCATGACAAGAAGATGTTGGTAACGCACTGTTTACATGCAAAAAAATGAGGATCTGAACCTTGATGCCATAAGACAGCTTGCCGCGTGACCTAAGTTTCCGTAAAATTCATATTTTCACAATTCTCTCTTTCAAACCATCATGCACTATATTTCTCCTCTAACATCTAGAGCTGAAATTGACAGTCTCTTGTATGTCACAAAAAAATTGGTGGATAAGTCCATTTATTATGAGTTATCTAAATTAACCTGAGGGGTGTATTTGGGATAACATAGCCATTTGAGCTCATACAATCATGAAATCAAGTGTGTAATGACATATGAGGTACATTTGGGTCATTTTCATACTTTCATGTACAATTATTGCATTATTTAAAATCACCCTAGTTGATACTTTGAGGATCTAGCATGCAAATATAGGTTAGTCTTAGTGATTGGAAATATTGAGATATGGAATTAACATTATGATAATTTTATATGTTATATAAACTATTCATGATTCTTTAATCAAAATTTTAGATTCCCATGTTTTGTAATTTTTAAAATATGACTGATTTTGTAAGACATGGTCAAGAAGAGGTGAAAATCAATCTTTAATTTGAGCTTTAGATACTCATTGTGAATAGTTTGATTTGCATGGTTCCTTGTGGATTTTAGGGATAATTTTAAGGTTATTTTATAAGGTTTCACAAAAAATTGAATTTATTTCATTGTGACATTTTTATGAACCAATGTTAAGAAGGTAAAGAGGTCTAAAACCCTAGTTAAACCCTAGCTAGGAGTAGATGACAGAAAGTGAAGTACGGTGAACCAATTTATATTGATTCATTGAAAGTGATGATTGGATTTTACAGAGGTATCATCATGATTTCTAGAAATTATGGTTTACATCATGGTGATGAGTGGCCCCCACCTAAAAAATAACGGATTCTTGGAATGAAGATAGTAGGACAAGTTGGTCCTAAGGAGTATCATAAAAATTTGATAGTACATGATGATTGGGAGTTTTATATTTATGTACATGGATTTTTCTAGAATTTTTCATAGAGTTTCATGATATTTTGAGGTCCAAATAGGTTGACTGGTCAAAGGGCAATTTTGGGATCTCAAATAGCAGGGTTCAATAAAATGAGCATAACTTGAGCTATAAGTGGAGTTTTGAGATTATTAAAGTTGTGTTGGAAATTATATTCAGATATATTTATAGTGATATAATTATTGCCTCATGATGAAGTCATTTGACAATATTTCCATGGAATTCTTTTATCAAGAATATTTTTGGTAGTTTAGGACAACATCTATTTTTGTGAAATTTATGTGATATTTGAAGCATGATAAGGATTTGGCGACACTACCTATCACTAGGAATGTGAATAAACATACATTTGGCATCTAATTAGTAAATTTTGAGGTCTTGAATGTATTTATAAATTATTTTATGAGATAACCTTTGGAAACATATTTTTTGGTAGGTTGATTTGGTGAAGTCAAATGTTGTTGTGGTTTGAAGTGAAAGATGTTTCATGACTTAAAAATTACTTGTAATTATTCTAAAGGTTTTTACCAATTCATTTGCATGGTCACATGGCATGTTTTGGTTTAGTATAACTGATTTGGTGATCAGATTAAGTTTCTAGGGTGTTGAAGGGTGCATGAAACAACTATTTTGAGATTTGTAAAGGGAACTAGGCCCAGTAAATGAAATAATTTGATTGGTTGATATTAATTTTGACCATGTATGAATTTTTATGATATTTTATTCATATGTAAAGGGTTTTGAGTCATGAAAAATTATGGTACTAATGTTAGGGCATTTTTAAGAATGTGCACATGGGGTTTTGAACCATTTTTGGCACATGCAATGAGGTTTTTGGAAAAAAAAATCTAATTAGGTCACTTGTGAGTAATTTATTTCAAATTTTAAATGTTTCCTTAATGTATGGGTTAAACCAAATGGAGGTAAAAGTTTGTGTGTAAGTTTGAATTGTTCAAGTATATAAAATCATGTTTTTGGTGCTTTTTGGAACTAGTTGACTTGTGTACATGTGGAATGACCTAGGTGAAATGTGATTATAGATATTTGAGCATGATTCAGAGCTGAAAATATTGTTATGTAGGTTGATTAAAATTATAGGACATGAGAGTAAGTTTTTATGATTTTTAGAGGGTTTGAAGAGCTTGTTTGGGAAGTATGATCACCTAGAGTTTGAGTGAAGAAGTACGAGTTGAATAATGGATCTCCATCAGTTGTGGTAGTAAAAATTCTTATATATACACATCATAAGGTGCTTTACTAGGTGATTGATCATCTTGGGGGTTTTAGCCTCCTTGTCGAGTTGGTACTTCACAAAATTAGGGGTTGGTGCTCCTTGTAGGGTTGGTGGTCTACTAAAGTTGGGGTTGGTGTTCCTTGTAGGGTTGGTGCATCACTAAATTCAGAAACATATAAATATATCATATTTTTTCAATGGTTTTTCTTACCCTTGAGTGTTTACCACTTATATCTTGCATTCTTATGTTTTCTCTTTTCTTTCATGGTTATATGCTTTGATGATGGTTTATGGTGTGCACACTCTTAAAGTTGAATAAGTGGTTATTGTGATTGAATGCTTATGGTATTTTGAGTTTCATATTTGAAGTATAATTGGAAATTTTACAAGGACTAATTCAGACCCTCTCTTAGTATATTGTGTGTCTAACATTTAGTTATTTTCTCATCCCATTAATTTTAATTTCAAATTAACTCTCTATTTTATTATAATAATTTTTATCTAAATATTTGACCAAATTATTATTATTTTGTTTATTTTTATTATATATCATTATTATTAAATTTCTCTAACCACTAAAATTAATAGTTATATTGAGTTCAAAGGACTTTAATAATCGGCTCAAGTGAAGTATGAACTATTTTCTTCACAAAACATCCTTTCATGAAAAGGGTCCTTTTCCTCACTAATTAGGAGAAAAGGTATGGGGTGGGACATTCCCCTCCCTATTGGAAAATTTTACCTCCCAGAAAAATTTTCTAGCTTGACCGCATAACTAGCCAAGAATAAAAAAATGGGTAAAAATATAATGAATCCAAAAATCCCCACACTTTACCCCTATCGGCCTCGATTACGAGAAAATTTGAAAAAATCCAAAAATGGGTCCATTGGGGAAAAAAGTTCTTTATAGGCCTCAAAGGGCCATTTGAGAAAATAGCTCACCGAGCTAGTCAAAATTTTCTTGGCAAGTTGGAAATTTGTGTTGTCGAGGGTGAGATAGAAGTGACTCACTCATTTTGGCATCAATGGTGGATGGCCTCGAGTAGGTTTCACGGTAGAGAAGGCGTAGTGCATTCGAGGGTATTGATTTGAGCTCAATGAATTAACATGGAGAATATTTAGCATGGTGACATGGGATCTCAATGTCGGAAATGAAAAGGAGGCCTAATAAAGGAAATTTAGTTTCAATGCTGATCCACATGGGACATTAGGGGTGAGTGGAGACATTAATGCTGATAGAAGGTGTAAGGACAAGCTCCTTGAGCTCTTCTAAAACACATACATCACGAATGGGTGATGCCAAAGAAAAATTACGATGAGTTAGAAGTCAACTCAACTCATGGTGATGAGGAGGAATGATTGGTTTGGCCAAGTTTAGTTGCAGGGGTAATCGGGAGCAAGGTAGAATCATCGAGATAGAAAGTAATCTCATCGAGGCATGACATTGAGGATAACTCATTCCGATAAATGGAAGAAGAATGAATTACCCCAAGTTAGTTTCGTTAGAGTGGCAAGTTATCTTGAGGTTGATCTCACTTGATTTCCTAATCCAAACCATTAGTGGTTTTGGGGTTTCATTTCAATGTTGAAGTGGCGATAAACCCGAAGGCATGATCTCACGAACTCCATATTCATGGAACCTAAAATCCTAAAACGAGGGTTACATGGTGAGCTAAGGAGAGTTTGGGGGTGGGAGGATTTGGGTTTTGGAGTCACCAAGTTTCAAGGTTCCTTTCAGCCTGTCGGTGAGCCAAGCCCGAAGCATAGGGGTCCCACTGTCTTAAGTGTAGGTGTTTGAAACCCCAAAACAAACCAATTCCCACCTAATGCATTCAAAAAAACAGCCCAACCATCCTGCAAATACCAAGACAAGTTGAATGGAGTGTCAAGAGGTATGTAAAGTGGGGATTCAATGATGAGTTAGAGGAGGCAACATGCTAAGTGAGTTGCATTCAAGGAAAAGGAGCTTAGTTGGTGAGAAAAGGAACTCGGTGGTTGAGTAGATGAGCTTAACTAACTAAAAAATAATGCCAAAATTTGAACTACCATAACTCCTACATTTTTATCCATTTTTAACAAACTTGTAGTGATTTGAAATATGATTTTAGGCTCTACAGAATGGAGTGGCATGAGAAAGAAAATTAATGAGTTTGATGGAGAAAAAATCGTGATAAAGCCTACATGGGCTAGGAGATACTCCCATGCAAAAATCATGCTAGTTTCTTAAATTGCAAGGCAAGATCATTAATGGAGCAAGGATTTTATGGATCCTCAACACTCATTGTAGCGATAAACAATGATTTTGAGAAATTTCAGTATTCTTCTCTCTCTCTCATCTCCTTTCAAAATATTCTACTATAAATTATAAGGGGGCATTGTTGTAAGGGTTGGGATGTTTTTCCTTTACCCCTCCCTTCTTTCCTTTTCTAGGAGAAAATTTGTGGAGCTCAAGCCTCCCATTGAAATTGTAATGAAAATTTGATGCCTTTTGGCCCCCTTATAATGCATTGTATCAACTCTTTGAGCAATAAAACAGACCCGTGGTTGATTATCTACCCTCTTTTGTGTTTTTAATCTCTATTTTGATCTCTCATTACATTCAAGGCTATTTGTGTATGTTTAATTGTATTACAGGTTCTCAGTGGTTATGTTTACTTAATGAACAAAATTATAACACTGTTTTGATTTGTGGTGTTCATCATCCTCTTCAAACTTGTTTATTTTCATCTCCATGCAAGTGAAAATATCCAACATTCCTTATTGGTGCATCACCTCTAGTTAGATTAGTTTACTTTTCATGTAATTCCTTCTTCCTTGTCTCCTTGGAAAAAAATAGGGTAGGATTTAGATTAGTTCTCTGCAAATTGGGCCGGTGGTGATAGATTTAGGAATAAGAAGCTAGAATTTCTCTGGAGAGCTTTCTGATTGCAAAGTCCCACACTTTGGGAAAATATACATGTTATGCAATCACACTGATTGTCTCAATCTTTTGATTACAAACAATTAGGGTTATTGTTATTCTTCATCAATAGTTTTTGCATGTTGGGTGAGACAAGAAGTCATTTGGGGTTTCTTGAATTTCGGGATATCGGGTTTCAAGATTTCGGACATTCTAAAATTTCAAAATTTCAAGATTTTGGGTTTTAGGAATCCTTCAATTTCAGGCCTTTTAATATTTGGACTTTAGAAGTTACTACTTTTGGATTTCATGGTTTCCCACATTTTTCGAGAGATTCGAGGTTTTTCAATTTCAAGATTCTCTTCATTTTGGGAATTAATGATTGGCACTTAAAAAAGTTTCAACCTCTAAAAGATTAGCACGAAGGTCCTTCAAATTTTCATTTTCTATTTTGTCAAGTTTTGTGTGTGAATTGGAAAAAAATTATCCTTTAGCGGCTCATTTCCCCACACATATTGCAACTCCAAAGGATCAATTTTAGTGGTGGTATAGTAACATAAGTTTCTCAAGTACATGAGAAGAATTCAAACTAGGTATGAAACTAGAGAAGAAGGAATATTTGTATACCTATAATTATCTCCATGTAGAGGATGGAAAGAAGAATACCATAAAGATCACCATCTCCACCTAACATGACCTTTTCTACACATCCACGTGGTAGACCCTTTCTTCATCCTTTGGGGTTCTAAGGTTAATCATAATGGCACATTTACAACCACCGAATGACCAACAATTCCCTTTTTCAACTTCACAGGAAGTAGTCCACTTTCCTTAAATGCTCAAAATCTAATTCCAGTCACAGCAATAAATAACCTCCCCTACTTCACAGGAGATAACCATAAAACACCTATTGAACACATCTAGGAAATCACCAATGTCTATGTAATTCATGAGATTAATTAAATGGAAGTTGTAGTTAAATTATTTGCATCCTCTTTCAAGGGTAAGGATTTATAATGGTTTAGGAGCTTAGTAGAAGGGTTTATTTAAAATTTAAATCGAGTGATGTTTAGCTCTTTACAACCAGTTCATAGAGAGAGTAGAAAACCTATCTTTATTGGAACAATTGACAACAATTAAGAGATCTTCAAATGAGAAAATGGCAGATTTTATCTTTCATTTTCAAAATACATGGGACAAGATTCCAGATGTCTGTCAAGATAGTTTATGAAGCAACAATCCTCTACTTCTTGAAGGCCCTTAATTTTTATATAGCTATGATGATCCAATCAATGGGAGGAATAACACTACCAGTGGCCTACGACATAGCTATGAGGGTGGAAAAATGTTTGATCCAAGTAGTAAATCTTACACCAATGCCACTAATGCTTCTTTATCTAGAAATGGGAACTCTTACAATAAGCCAAACACCTGAATTAAATCCTATTCTAGTCCTTAGGAATCAAATAAACAGTGAAGCTTCAACTTATTCAAGAACTTCTAAGGAGCTTGAGGAGGTTATGAAACAATTGCAAAACCTATTAAATGAATTGGTGACTCTTAAGAGGCAACAAGCTCGAGTTCTCAGGCCTTATCATCCTCAAGCTCAACCTAATAGGCATCATTTTCAATAAAACAGGCCACCAACTCAAGTTGTAATTAAAAATCAAAACCGGGGACAATCTCAATTTTTCACACCATTCCGACCATATGATCCAAATGCATCATTGACATCAAGATACTTGGTTATAACTCAAAACAACATTTCTCAGGAGTATGAGTCGTGTTACCCTAAAATATACCTCATAATTAATCAACTTGCTTCAATGGTGCACTAAATGAAAATTTGATGGTGTATCTTGTTGGTGTGTCCCAAGAACCAAGCAAGGAGGAAAATCAGCACCATGAAAGTCAACAAGAGGCTTCACCAATGGAAACAATTTTGGTCAATTGGCAGGTGGAAGATTTTTGTAGAATTAATCAACCTCCTTTCATGGGTGTATTTTCTAACATAAGGTAAAAGAAGAGGAAGATCGAGGAAGGGCAATCATCTAGCCTGATTGTTTCTCAACCTACTCTCATGCCACTAAGTGTTAATAAGACAAGTACAACCCCAAATGTACCAAATCATCCTAGAGCACCTATTATAAAAATTCAAGTATCAACACATGTGCCTAATCAAGATTTAGAGAAGGTTGTGCCCAACAAAGGACAACACAAATATATTTTATATCCTTTCAAAATCATAGATCATATGAAGAAAATACATGCGATCATTTCCATGTGGGATTCATTAACAATCTTGGGGCAAAAATATGTATTACATGCAAGCTATAATGGCCAACTGGTATGCTTCAAAAGAGATGCCCAAGAATCGAGAGAAGGTTCTTACTAATGCAAAGTACAACAAGAGGGGGTTCAACAAAGTAAAAATCTAAAAGCTCCACCATTCTATGTGTCATTAATCATAGAGAGATAAGTTGGTTCACAAATACATGATCAATTCTAGGGAAATAAGCTTAGTAATGCCAAAGTAGATAGTTGATCAATTGGATATCAAGTACGAGCGGTATTGAGAGAAGTGGTGCACTTTTATGGGAAAACAATTGGAATAGTTTGAAGTAATCAAGGGGTTAATCATAAAAATACATGCATGCCCTAATATCACCATCTTACATGATGTTTCTATAATTTATTTTACTACACTTTTTCCCTTGTGCCTATCAAGGGACTTCACAGCTAAAATCCGTGGGTACCTATCTACAGATTGGTCACATATGATATTTAGGACAAGATATGGAGATAAGGCAATAATCAGATCAAATCCAATTAAAAATTTCCACATTGAACCACATGTGCCTAATCCCATCAATGCAAATTGCTCAATCTTTGATCCCGAGGATTGCCAAACACTCTAGAGGAAGGTACTAAAGTTGGCAACATTCCATATTTAATGTTGGATGAATGGGCAAGAAAAAGGAATGTGTTTGATCCCTACAAAAAAATGGAATAAGTTTAATTAGATGTATATTATGTGCATGCAAACAATCCTCCTATTTCCAACCTCACCAAGCTAGAGAACATGGTTGATAAATAAGTATGGTAACTATTTTTTGATGGTTCAAGAAGTATACAAGGTATTCTAGGAGGTGTAATGTTGGTATCATTGAAAAGAATTAAGTACTATTCAACCTTCTTATTTTAGTTCACTTACTCCAACAATACAGAAAATTATGAAGCTTTAACTCATGGACTTCATTGGGTCCAGAATAAGGCATAAAGAACACAGTAGGTGTTTGAAGACAGTGAACCTTTTTGAATCAAGTGAAAGGGAAACACCACAGTAAAGAATAATCTACTAAGAAGTCGTAAAAAAATGGTCTAGGACCTCATATAATAATTTGAAGCATTTAACATCGAATCTATACCTACAAACAAGAATGAGGCTGCAGAAAGGCTCACAACAATTATAGTAACTTTTGATGTGGTGGAAAATATCAAAAGAGATAAAATGCAGCCACATATCCATGTGATTATAAGGACCGTAGTTCCGTAGATAATAACACAAGATGGCACGTGTTTGAGAACAACAAAACGATCATCAAATTATTACAGGAAGAGGCTAAATTCTTATCTAGGAACCAACATAAATCAAAGTAGCGAGATGAGGATCAAGTAATGCAGCTACGGAAAAATAATCTTCCAAAACGTTTAGTAACATTGGACTCAATATTCAACCTAAATGACCATTTTTTAAAAGAGAAAGTCAACATAAAGGTTAAATGGGAAGATTTAGAACCAATTTAAGTTGAGTAAGGTAAGACACTCCAAATTAGAAAAGGGGCCAATGATTAAGAGAGATATGAGTTCATACAAAATTTCCAAGAGTTTTTGCATGTCTTGCTTAGAGATATAAAGATTTGAGATGTTTCAATCAAAATTTGGAATAACACAAAATTGAACTAGATCTGAATGTTAAGCCCATCAAGAAAAAGCAAAGACCATTCAACCTCACATTGATCCTATCATGAAGAAAGAGATGAATAAGATAATAGAGGAAAGTATCATATTTCCAATCAAGCACTCCAGTTGGGTTACAAAGCTAGTACTAGTTAGGAAAATAAATGGATAAATCAGATTACCCGTGGATTTTCAATACTAAAAGGGCATCTCTCCCAAACCACTATCTACTTCCATATATGGGTGTAAAATCTTATAGGTAGTAGCTGGCTTTGAATGACTCTCTCTCCTCGATGGATACTCAAGATACAATAAAATACAGGTGAAAGAAGAAGATCAGTTCAAGATGGATTTCACCACCAAGTGGGGCACCTACACCTATAGGAAATGTCATTTGGACTATCAAATTCCGTAACCACTTTCTAAAGGGCCATGGATATGGAATTCAAAGGGTTGATCAACAAGATAGTGTTATTGTATATAGATGATATCACCATGTTCTAAAAAAACTAAACAGACCATCTCTTTCATCTAGGGAAAGTGTTTCAAAGGTGCGAAAGATTCGAGAGAGTCCCTAAACTTGAAAATGTGTATTCTGGCTCATGAGGGAAAACTCCTAGGCCCAATTGTGTCAAAATATGGATTTACTATTGATCCAAAAAGTGTTGAAGTAGTTTGAGCCTTGCCATTGCAAGTCATAAGAAGTATCTTCGAGAGATTTTTGGGAAGAATCAACTTTGTTCGCATATTTGTACCATATTTTTCTGCTCTTGTCAAGCCAATAATGCTAATGTTAAAAAAGAGCATGGAATTTTACTGGGTAACAGAGGGAAAAGAAAGTTTCTAAGCTATCGAGGAATCCATATCTCAAGCTCTAACTCTTGTAAATCTGGACTTCTCCAAGGATTCATGCTCTATACCTTCCGTGGTTGAGATACAATTTCTGCAATCTTTGTAGAAAAGAACAAAGAGGGATCTGATTTCTTCACTCAAGGTTTGGAAGACTATGAAGTTAAGTAATCTTCCATTGAGAATAATTTCCTTATAATCGACAAGAGTTTAAAGAAATTCAAACACTAGTCTTAAACAACAAGATCCAAATGCCATAACTCATGCATGAGTCAAGGACTTCCTCTTAAATAGGGACTTGAATGATAAATGAGTAGGGTGGATCACTAGTTTCATGGAAAATTACATTGAGATCAAGGTTACTACAATAGTTTTTGGAAAGAGACTATGTGAGTAGTTAGCTTCAAGTAAGTATGTTGAGATAGATAGTGATGATAAATAAGTTGTTTTGATGTTGTAGAATAATCGAAACAAGAAGATAATAATGTTCCTATTCCTTTTTGGACTCAGGACATGATACATTTCCTATAAATGGGACTATGCCCTCTAGAAATGAGCAAAATAAAGAGGATATACTTAAGGCTACAAGCCATTCCATATGTGCTTGTTGATAGTGTCTTGTTCAAGAAGGACATCAATGGGATCCAACTAAGGTGCATTTGAATATGTAAAATTAATAAGGTGTTGTAAGAGTTTCATGATGGAGAGGCCTGAGGCCATTTTACACCATGGGTAACATCTCTCAAGATAATGAAGGTGGGTAATTATTTTCCTACAAAGTGTTCGGTGACTATTATACTTAGATGATTTTTTTAAATGTCCATTTTTCATAGGAAAGGAAAGGCTAGTAGCACTTCCATTACACCCAATTTCAATTGACCAACCCTTTATGAAATGGGGATTGGACTTCTTTGGGTTCATCGATCAAAATTGAAGTCAAGGTCACAAGTGGATTCCAAAAGCAACGGGTTATTTCACTAAGTGGACCAAGGTGGTGGATTTCGAGGAAGAAAATGAGTGTAGTATATGGGACTTCTACAAAGGGATAGTGTCAGTATTAGGAGTACCATCCATTGTCATTTCAAAAAAATATCTAGCATTCTTAGGTTCCAAGATCACGAATGGGTGGTAAGGAATGGGATCTACTTGAGCACCTCTTCTAACTATTACCCCAGGGGTAACACACACACAAATTCCATGAATAGGAATTTGTTGAAGATCATCAAGGGGAATCAAATTAAAACCAAAGAATGTGGCATACCAAGCTCAAATAAGCCTTGTGGATTGATAATATCGACCAAAAGTCAACATACAACTCTCTATACGCTAGTATACTGATAAGGAAGAAGTGTTACATGTATCATTAGAGTTTCTGCATTAGAGCTCGGCTCATTGAGAAACTATAGTTGTCATAATTTGATCCTATGGAAGCTAGGTATGCGGAGCTGATGGAACTGAAGGAAATTAGAGAACATGTATTATAAATCATTGAGAAGGATCGGGCCTTGATCAAGAGGTCATTTGATAAGAGATCCAATGTGAGGACCTTCTAGAGAGGGACCTAGTTTTGAAGTGGGATGCGAGATCACGAAAAAATGGAAAGGAATTCCAAGTTTGATGCCATTTATAGTGGCCCCTACATAGTCACATGATGTAAGAGTAGTAATTCCTTTAAGTTGTCTACTTTGTATGGAGAGTAATTTTGATTCCCTTGATGGAATCTATCTTAAACATTATTCTTGAAAGGAAAATTATTTCCTTAGACATATTATATTAGGCTTCTAAATTCCTCTAAGTGCATATGCACATTGTCTTGTTGTAGTTTAGGTTTCATTTCCTAAGTTCCTTTGGCATTGGTTTTGTTTCTCTTAATTTGTATCATTGTGCATTTTAGTGTGCCTCCCAAATGAATATTGTAACAAGAAAGACGTTTATACTTATATGAAAAGTTGCGAGATCTTAAAGAAAACAAATGCAGAGAGAATCTAAAATGGAGATTAAGGATAGATTTCACTAAGTTCTAAATTTTAATATCCTTCAAGATGAATCAAGGGTGAACTTATAGTATCCTCCGCTAGGTTAGAAAGGAAGTAGTCTCTAGCGAGCGGGTTGAAGAATGGAACTTTCAGAAGAAAGAGATAAATCAAGTTTTAATAGAGTCCCATGATGTTAAAACTTAAGGATTATCTTGTTTAAAACTCTATAGCGTGCAATATATGCCAAGAAATCATCAATCTTGTGATCTTCATACTTGGTAGAATCAGGTTTTGGGACGGTCCATTTCACTCTCATAGAACAAGGTTGCAAAAAGGAACAAGTGAAGATCTTAAGTTAAGACAATTTTCCATTCTCACAAATCTTAATTTTAAGATTTTCTTATGAAGATTGAGAGTACAAGTAGTAGGATAGGTTCAACAACATATAGGTGGTCTCCAATTATCAATTTTAATAGGTTTGGGATATGTTTGTAGTTATATAGTGACTCTATGCCCAACAGACAAGTCAAGGCTACTTGGTATAGAACAACTAGCGGGGAAGATGTGCCCGCAAGTCATCAAATTGTTGAAAATTGTTTCCCCGGATGAAAAATTGGGCAACTCGGGACCACTTTTGGCCAAGATAATTAAAAATGGGTTAAAATATGACAAGTCAAAAAAATCACCACACTCAGCCCCTATCAAGACTCGGATACGAGAAAATTAGAAAAAATCCAAAAATGGATCCCCAGGAAAAAATTTTCATTCTAGGCCTCAAAGGGCCACCGAGTTCAAAAATAGCTCACCGAGCTACTCGAAAAGTAGCTTGATGAGCTAAAAATATGTGTTGTGAGGAGATACCTAGAAGTGACTCACTGAGTAGCTTAGTGAGCTACTTGGTGAGCTGAGTTAGGCATCAATGGTAGATGGACCTAGGTCAAGTTCATGACAGAGAAGGCGTAGTGCATTGGAGGGGCCTCATTCAAGCTAGGAAGATCAAAATGTATCTGAGTTAGCATGGCAACAAGGGAGCTTGATGTTAGTGGTGAAAATGGAGGCTTGATAAGGGTGAGTTAGTTTAAGGGCCAAGCCACATGGGACGTTGGGGTTGAGTGGAGACATCAATGAAAATAGGTGTAAGATTGAGCTCGGGAAAAGGCGATGCATCACAAATGGGAGATGCCAAGGAAAATTTATGTTGAGTTGGAAGTTGATTCAACTCATGGAGATGAGGAGGAAAGCTTAGATTGGTTGAGTTCGGTTTCAGGTAATCGGAGACAAGCTCATCGGCATCGGTGAGATATAAATTCGGTTCATCGAGCTATGACATTGAGGAAAACTCACCGTGATCAAAGGAAGAAGAATAGATGGCCCCAAGTTTGGTTCTTCATAGTGTGACTTAGCTCAAATTCAAGATCACTTTATTTTAGGATCTAAATGATTAGTGGCGTCGGGGTTTTAGTTTGGAGTTCAAGTGGTGATAAACTGAAGGAATGAGCTCGGGAACTCTGAAGTCACGGAACCCGAATGCTCCAAAATAAGGGCGATGTGGCAAGCTAAGGTGAATTTGGTGGTTGGAGGCTTTGGGTTTCAGGATTCATCAAGTTTGGAAGTTCTCTTCATGTTTTTTGGCTAGCCAAGCTTAAAGAACGGGGTCCTACTATCAGAAGTGTAGGGGTCCAAAACCTCGAAACAAACCACTTCCCTCTAGAAACATTCAAGAAAACGCCAAGCCATCCCTCGAAGACCGAGATGATTTGAATAGAATGTCAAGTAGTAGGTGAAGTGGGGAGTTGGCACTAACTTGGAGGGAGGTAACGTCTTGAGTGGGTTACATTCAAAGAAAAAGATCTCAGTGGGTGAGAAAAGTTGCTTGGTGGTTGAGTAGATGAGCTTTCCTAAGCCAAAATCATGCAAAAATTCAAACTCTTTGTAACTCTTTCATTTTTAATCCATTTTTAACAACATAGTAGTCATTGGAGAGCTGATTTTAGGATCTAAAGCATAGAATGGCCTAAGAAGGGAAGTTAATGGGGTTTGTGGAGAAAAAAACATGATGAATCCTATAGGGGTTAGGAGATACACCTGGGGAAAAAGAAAGCTAATTTCTTCAAGCGCAAGGCGAGACCATTAATGGATCAAGAATTTTGTGGATCCACCACACTCATTGCAAGGATAAACGATGATTTTTAAAGGATTTTTGAGCAATTTTGGGATTCTTCTCTCTCTCTCTCTCCTCCTTTCAAAATATTCTACTATAAATTATAAAGGGGCATTGTTTTAAAGGTCAAGATGTTTTTACTTTTCCCCTCCCTCATTTTATAGCCTAAGAGAAAATTTGTGGAGCTCAATCCTCCCATTGAAATTTTAATACAAAATTGAAGCCTCTTGGGCTAGTTGTAATACACTATATCAACTCGTTGAGCAATAAAACAAACTTGCGGTTGATTATCTACCCTCTTTTGTGTTTGTTGTCGCTATTTTGATCTCTCATTATATTTAAGGCTATTTGTGTATGTTTAATTATAATATAGTTTCTTAGTGGTTATGTTTACTTGGTGAACAAAATTATAGAACTGTTTTGAACTATGGTTTTCATTATCCTCTTAAAAAAAAATATTTTCATCTCCATGCAAGTACAAATATCTAACATTCCTTATTGGTGCATCACCTCTAGTTAGACTAGTTTACTTTTCATGGAATCCGTTCTTCCTATCTATTTGGAAACAATTAGGGTAGGATTTAGATTATTTCTCTACAAATTGGGATAGTGGTGATATATTGAAGAATAGGAATCCAAACTTTATCTAGAGAGATTTCCCAATTGAAAATTCCCACACTTTGGGAAAATCTCCATGTTGTGTAATCCCACTGACTATCTCAATCATTCAATTGCAAACAATTAGGGGTGTTTTGATTTTGCATCAAAAATCCCCTCATAAAATAATTTTTATCGATGTTATGAAATGAAAATGTCATTTGGGATGATACATGAGAGGAAAGGGTTCACAACATCCAATATTACTTAGAAAAGGAACTTTTTACAAGCATGTGACCACAACAAAAAAAGTAAACAATTTTGATTTTCTTGAATTTGTGAATGTTTTGTGAAGACTGGTAGTTCTTCTTACCATGGTTAATTAATCATAAGTTTAGTGATCATGTACAATATCATCTTGACACAAACTCTAGTTTATTAGTTTCCTTATAACATACTCAATATAATATGCATACCCAATATAACTCTTTTTGAAAGGAATTTAGGATAAAGTCTTGATTCCAATGGTAAATTTGTTTTTATGGCATGTGTTGTAAAAAAATCCTTACCATTTATAACTTGGAGGCTAAAGGAATGATTCTTCCAAATATATGTATTTTGTGTAAAAATTTAATGAATCTATTCATCATCTTTCACAACAATGTCCTTTTTCACAAATAGTTTTTAATAAAATTCTAAAAGTTTTTCAAGTTGAATGAGTTTTTCTAGAATCTTTTGTTGAATTTTATTCTTAATGGAAGTCCCCCTTTCTATCTCAATGTCTTTATAAATCCTATAATTTAACCTTTCTTTGTTATTTGTGGGGTTTATAGTTAGAATGGAACAATATAATCTTTAAGGAGAAATAGAGAAGTGCAAAAGGCTTGGTGATGGTTTTTGTGGTTTGTTAGTAATAATATCTCAATTATTAAGTTCAAATAAGTTAAAGGGGTTCCTAATCATGAGAGAGATATTATCCAGTCATTTGGAAAAATATAAATTTTTTGCTAAGATAAAGGATGATCCACATCGTAATATTCAATTGGGAAAAACTAAATGATAGTTGGGAAAAACTCAACTTTGATGGGGCTTCAAAAGGGAAGGATGGCCCATCTGAAGTTGTAGGTATCATTTGGGATAGTGTGGGTTCCCTTATTACAACATATGTAGAACCTATAGGCCATAAGACTAACAATTATGTAGAAATATATGCAGTGTTAAGAGGTATCATGTTGGAAAGTTCTTTGCATATCAAAAATCTCCAAATAGAAGGTGACTCTCTCTATATAATTAAATTTATGTAAGGAGAAGCTAAGTCCAATATCAACATTCAAATTATAATGGAGGAAATGTATAGGCTTTATAGTAATTTTGAAAGCCTCCATATTAAACATGTTTTTAGGGAAGCTAATCATTGTGTGGACACATTAGAAAAATATGGGGTCCATGCTCTTACCAATTCATTATGGAGATTGGAAGGAAACTTTCCTATTGACACCATGAGTATATTAAATGTGGATAAATAAATATTTTATCATGTGTGTGAAGGGGATATGGTATTTTAATATGGTCATTAAGGCTCATGTTAAGATACTTCACCTCGAAGTTAAAACAGGGTTCCCCTATTTTTGTTTCCATATTTCTTGTTGTGTAGATTGTGGGTTTTCTTCCATTTTTTTAGTATGGGGGAAATAGTGTGATATTCAATATGTTCTCCTATGTGAGGTTACATATAGATAATGCCATTTTGGATATTTTCAAGCTAGTGGTATTAAAAGATATCTTCTCTAGTTGAAGGGCGTAATGAAATGATTTATATGGATTTCGTAACAACATGGGATAATGGTTTTGTTACGATTCATGGAATTAGTATTTTGGTACATGAATATTTCATCTCCAAGGTTACTAGTATGGAGTGTTTTGAGAGTAAGGTTTTTAAGAAAAATCTAATCTCACCCTTGAGGTTGAAACCTTTTTTAATGATGATGAGAAAATTCATTACATGGACAGAAACATTGCGAGAATGTTCCTTCCAGGTCATTGGCCAGAAGTTTATTTTCATCTAATAAAGTATATAAATTTAGATTGTAAATTCAAAAAATTACACACTCACCACTTAAATTTTCTTCATCACTTTTGTCACAGTAAGAAATTCAGTATTCCCTTCTTGTTTTTCTCTTTACAAGCATCAATTCATGATTTATAGGATAGAAAAATAGTGGCCACTCTTTACTAGGACTTGATTTTTCTTTTGGTGAAAGTTGGGTCTCCTACGCCTAGTAGTATGGTTTTGGGTACTAACTTTGGGGAAGAGTGGGAGGATTTACTTTCTATGGAAGATCAAGAAAAGTTAATGTAGATGAAAGCTAAAGCACAAAAATATTTTGATTTTACGACTTCTCTTCAGGATTTGGTTGGGTAGAATTTTGATGGGGTTTCTTCTTCAGAGGTTAAGGATGAAAGAAGTATGATAAGTTTCCTTATCAACAAGATTGAAGCCTTAGAATATACTATAGTGAAAATCAAGGAAAAAAATATAAATCTGATTAGTAATTCTCAGAGGACGAATGCGGAGATTGTTATGTTGGGTTAGAGGGTGGATATCATTCGAATAAAGAGGCTATGGATAAAGGGGAGAAATTAAATGGTATGTTGAGTAGTGCAGATGATGATGAGGCTACTGTGTAGAATCGAGATGAAGCATGATGGACCGATCTCAAGGAATAGAAGGATATCTTCTTAGGCATATCTTTTGCTAACGTTTTTCGACTTTATAATGGTTTTTTTGACCGTGATGTATTATATCTATTTCTTGTTCTTGGTTTTTTCTCAATGGGGGTTTTATGATTCAAGTTATTTTTGACTCTAGCCTTTAGTCTATGGTTTTTTTATATGTGATCTTCAATGTCATATCTTTTGTAAATGGTCCTTGGAGCCTTTTCCAAAAATTATCAATAAAAAATATAAGAGGCTTATCAATAGTACATGTTCCTTGATCCATTTTTCATAACCATTTCAATTTTTTAACAGATTCATTTTCATTGTTTCAAGGGTTTTCCAACAAATTAATACATGAAAGTTCCATACACATCCAAAGGATTACAAATGCCAACATTCACATTTTACGATGGTAAAACAAAATAAATCCACCATCCCAACTAGGGAAGAAAAATACAATCCACAAATCGCAGTATGTAATAGGTGTTAAGCATAGAGAAGTAAACAACATATGAACACCATATCAACTAGAAAAACATTGATATGTTTACAACAACATTACATACATGACTCAATTCATATCCACCTATAACATAGTGTCAAGAGAGAAACCAGATAAATCACATCTAATAGTAAGGGGAATCAAGCCACAAGTATCACAATACATAACCAAATGGATCACATAAGTAATCCATCAAATACTAGGTACATCACAAATACAAAAATTCCACATTCCTCCTATTGAAACTCCATTTACCTCCCAATACAAATATTGTCTCATAGAATTAGAATGGGTCAGTCACTCTATCGACCTAAACACATAGAGTCTCATTACCTCAATAAAATAAAGTACCCAAAGGCCTCAAATGAAATCATTGGAATACTCCACAAGTCTAACATGAAATGAAGAAATGTCATAGTATAATCATTTTCCCAAATCATAGTTTTTAATAACTCACAAAGATCACATGGTTTATAACTAGACAAAGGTTGTATCTATAAGGACTATCAAAGGATTGAGAGAGGATTATAGGTCACCATTTTCCAAGCCTAAGGTGCACATGCTACACAATATGCATGACATCCATATCTAAATTCTATCTATATATGAAAAAAAGAGAAATGGAGTTTCTATCTATGAGAGTCTCCACTTCCTAAATCATACTCAGATTCAAGAAACATAGTTAGTGTTCACCCTCCTCATTCCCATGTGAAACTTGATACCACCCATAGTAATCAACAATGTAGGGTACACAACATAACACATTACTACATTAATAACACAATTATGATTTACATAGAATAACCATAGTTCCTTACACATGGTATCTTTATGGATTATAACATAAGATTATCTCCACATCTTACAAGACGTCATGTTTCCACATATCACATAAAAATTGTGATGAGAGTACAATAGGGGTCATAAGATCATCATAATCCACCAATCGACAACATGAATCAATCACATAACATATGAATATATATGTACATCAAATATAACGACTAACATCACAACATATACACAACTACAATTGAACATGGCGACATAAAATCCACGATACCTCACAACATGGTGGAAAAAACATGATATGTAAAAATTCACAATGAAGCACTTTTTTCATGCAACACATTAGTACATCATGTACAATATCATAATATAAATAAACACATAAAAACATTTTTAGTTCACAATAAAATTAGTTTATCACAAAGTAATGTGGTAATACACATGAAATTCACATTGAATTAATGAGAGAGAGAGAGAGAGAGATATTTTCATCACAAAATAATTCAACATCATAATGATTCCAAACTAAGTGGTATGTAGAAAAATTACACTCATATTATCACAAGTACAATGTTTGTCACATCGCAACATAATATCACATTACTATTTCAATTCATCCACCATCCCGAATAACCATCACAACAACCAATTTTACCAGAGGTTTGAGATCATGAGCCTATTATTTGATACGAAATTTAATTCCCACACTAGTAACATGACAAAAACATGATTTTTTTTTAATCTTATTTAAATTTTATCAACAACACTTATTCTATCACTTGGTACCAAATAACAATAAAACAATGCCTAAACCAAAACATAACATGCATCACTTCAAACATGTATTTAAAATAAGGAGATTATGATGCCAAATAAACATCAGAAAATATAAAGGTATAATAATTCAAAGCCATAAAATATCTTATTAAGGGAAATGGTTCCAATATTTCCACTTATCCCTCCACTAAGTAAGGGATACTAGTATTTAGTTCCTCCAAATAAGTCAAGAGATTGTGCATGAAAATACATTAATCCCTCCACAATTATGCCTCCAATAAGACTACTATCAAAAAAAAATACTCCAAGAATAAATAAGAAACCCCATACACCATAATAACACTTATCCCTCCACCTTGAGAAATTCAAGTCCCCAACATACACAAATGTATATAAGAAAAAAATCATCAATCAAATGCATACACACGCCAATAAGAAACCAATTAAGTCCACAATAAATTAAAGTTAAGATAGTGACAAAATATTATTTCATCATATAGGTATCTAAATATCAATCCATCATATGAGGCTTAAAAGAGGGAACTAGGATTATTTAGATAACATTTGTATGGACTATCAAGCCTTCAAATGTATTGCAAGGGGAACTAAGGACATTCTAAACCACTTATAACTCCACTAAAGTATGGGTCGTAAGTTCTTAGTTCCTCTAATAAAATAAAATACATGCCACTTATCCTGCACTTGGTTTATTCAAAACCCGTTTATCACTCCACTAGAATAAATCCCACATACCTATGTCTTTCTTAAATTTACACAATGTTTAGTTCAGTTTTACCATTACTTATTCCTCCATAATGACCCTACCTTCCCCCATACACACAAAACACTTGTTAGTCCCATAATGAGTACTAAACAAGTACATGACATATAAGAAAACCACATTACTACTCAAATGAGCAATAAAACATGTACATCCCATCAAATTATGGAAAGATAAAATAAGAAATTACAAGAACAAGGAAGGAGAGTGAGGTATTTGACCATCACTATGCATATCTCTTGGTTTGCACTACATTTAATTAAACTATTTGTAATTAACATGGTTAAGGAAATAATATTTATTCAATGCATGATCTAATGAATAAGATAACGATAGATAACATGAAATTTTCTCAAATCATCATAACACCATATAAAAGGAGACAAAAAGAGGAAATTACGAAGAGAGGGATTTTCCAAAAAGGTACACAGATCAATTAATTCATATTTCATTTTTTTAATTCTATTCATTAAACATCATTTTTACACCAAAATTCATAGTATGAGACATATGCTCATTCCTTAAATATTTTAAGTTTCCCATTTAATAAAATTAATGACCACTAATGAGACACAAATTTAATTTTTATTTTTTATATGATTATATTAGACACATTAGTTACTTTTGCACCATTCAAGGTGTATATAATTTTATAACAATCATTCAAAAAATTGGCTCATTTACTCTTTTCCAAACTAATCTTACATCATTTACTTTGATCTCATGTTGGCATCATTTTAGAACATATATGTATTTGAATATAACACTTTTCATTAATTAGGAATAAAGATTCCAAGGAGTGTGACCTCACACAACAATAATTAATTTTATTATTATTATGTAAATTGAGTATTAAATGCATGTTCTAAGTGATACATTCTATACAAATTTATACATATTATAATATTATAAGGATTTGCTTTCTCTCGTTGGGTAAAAAGATATTTGTTGGTGAAATAATTTGTCGCCAGGACAAGTTAGTTGATTTTCACCAACACTCTAGGACTACGTCCTTCCTTCTTGGAAAAGGGGATGCTCCTTTTATTATATGTTAGAAAAATAAACTTTGTGGATGGACGATAGGCTAAGGATACAACATGTACACTCCACTACACCTATAGAAAATGATTGCACCTCATGTAAGGATAGAATTTGTAAGGAAGGTGAGGTATTAAAAGGGATAATTTAGATAGAGAGGGTTAATCCTGTAAGTAGGCTTAAGTAGATTCTTATAAGTATTAACTAGAGTTTATCAACACATAATTAGAAGGAAAAACAAATTTTCTAGTTATGACAAGACAAAATGAACCATGAACATAAAATATCATTCATTCATTCATAAAAATATTTTACACTCTTCTTGGTCATGCAAGATTGACATGTTCACAAAGCTACAAAGAGAGAGAGAGAGGAACATATGAAAAATGAATAGAGGAAATATTATCCTTGTTTTTTCTTTGTAGTCAAACTAGCTATCTACTCATGAACTCACAAAATTGAAAACCCCTTGAAATGAGGAAGTCATTACAATATATAGTTTTTTCAAATGACTCTTTTCCTACCCCCCACATGAATTTTCACTAACCTTTACAACATGTGACCTTTCATATTCCTAGGAAATAAATTGATCCTATTTTTATTAGTTGAATGAAAATAATTGGAGGAAACCCATTACAAATTAAAACTATAGATGACATTTTAACGAATTAGAGAAAAGTAAAAATTATAGTCCCCAACAAAGAAATAGAACATGAAAGAAGGGAGGAAGGGGGTGGGAAAGAGAGAAGAGAGAATATAGCTACTCAGATGAAGAATATGCACTTGCAAATGGAGATTGAATTTTGGATGGACTCTTGGAGAGTTATTCTGGAAATATCTCAATCCCTTTGAACTCCTTACTAAACACAACTACTATGGGTTTAATCTTCTCACCCTAAGGAATGTGTACAAAACTAAAAGCTTTGAGCCAATTCTCAGAGGTAGCATTGATATTTTTGTACTTCATGAACCATTCGTAATGCTACTTTTCAATGCTGGATATAATAGATCTAATCTCAGTAAGAGACTCCAGTGTGTCTTCATTGAAAGAAAATGGATCTTTAGCCTCCTTCTTAACCAGCTCTTCAAATGGTTTCACTAGATCATCCACTAAAGTGTTTTCATCCACCATGAGTACTCCAAGTTTCTATACTTCCACATTGATATATTCTTACATATTTGAATTACACTCCTCATACAAGTCCAATTCATCAAGAGAATGATTTAACATCTCATATTGAGTGACAAGAGTTTTGGCCCAAACTTGAGACAAGTCTTCAGATGTAGAGTTGAATACATTTCTTCTCACTAGTATGGAAGAGTTGATTTTTCCCATTTTAGCCACCAAAGGTGGAAACACCTAATCCAAATGCTCCTTATCTTTTTGATTTCTTCTCTATTAATCCTTACCTTTGTGGAAGTTACAATAATGTATTCAAGCAATGAGAAATTATATGGAAGCAAAGTCTTACATTTCTCAATAATCTTGATCATCCATTTACAATTTACCCTACCTTGTATTGTGAATCCTTGAGTGTTTTTGATGGATTCTGATCAAATATGTTAATGGGAGTAACTTCCTTAATTGGGAGAGATGGGATCAAATTTGTATTGATGAATATTTCATGGTGAGGTTTCTTAAATAATCTTCTAGTTTATAAATTTTATCCTTCTACTCATCGTTTCTCACAAGAAGGCGAGTGGATGATTCTTTGAATAGGTGGGAATATCCCTCGTGTGTTTCTAGTCCTACATGAATGGTTCTCATTTTGTAGTTAGGAGGGGTAATCTCACAAATAGGATTTATTACCTTTATTCAAACTACCTTCATGTACTGATTTCTGAAACACCACCGAAGAAGTGGAATACAACTTGAACCTTATTTACCTTATTCATTTTCACCATCGTGGATATGGCTTGAAAATATAGAAAAAACACTTTTACACTTTGCGTGGGTTTATTCTCCAATCATTTATTTTATCCATGGGGATATTTTTATTATTTCGTGCTCAACATTAGGCATGCTCATTGTTTCCAACTCCAACCGAGAAGGTACATCTTGCACTGTTTAGTTGGTGTAGCTACAGAGAGAAGAAAATTTAAGACTCATAAAGGATAGATGGATGATCTAGATCAATTTATCTTTGTTCCAAAACCTTCTATAGGATATTTTATTTCTCTTTCCTTTTCATTCATCCTCATGTAACATGGGAGTTCAAATTCTATGAATTCCATTTTGAGATATTTCTTGAGTGAGCATAGATTGAAGTTTTCTAATTTTCCTTTCAAGTAGAGAGGTGAGATGTTTGTCTTCTGATATTTTGAAAACTCCTCAATTCGATGAGGGTAGAATTCTTCTTCTTGAACCATTATTTGGATGTTTATAATTTTACCTTAGTTCATTCATTAATATTTCCGGATTCTCAAATGCACCATGAGACCTATAGTAGGGGCGAGGCCTTCACCACTTGGTACTGGGGTCATACATTTTAGTTCCATCATATTTAACTCCTTCCTTAAACCAATAGAGATTAAAATTTATCATCTATCAAAATTCATTCTCATATGATCTGGCACCCTAACCTCAAAATCATTTGGAAAATTCACCCAATACTCTTCAATTTTTTTAACATATTACAAATAAGCTAGATGGAATATTTATGGGTTGTTATGAATGTCAAAATTTTCCCTTAGTGTGTATGAGTAAAGGTTCAAAGGAGTGATGGAATCTTCCAAGTGTGTAGTATTATTTCCATTCTTATATGAGAAGATCCCAAGAATGACAGGGGATGAAATGCCTTTCGTCTTACGAATCTTTAGCTTTACATTGATGTGGGAAAGCTACCTACATATCTCAAATATCATAATATTATCATTGAGGTACCTTGTTAGCTTACATGGAGTGAGATCAAACCCTAATATTCTAATGTATGAGAAAGTTGAGAATTGTCTAAAGAAATACTTGTATCTCCCGATATAAGTGGAAGCTTATGAAGATAGTCTCAATTAAGGATTTCTTTCCAGTAATCTTATGATAAGCATAGTGAATACATCATTCACTCTTGAAAAATTTTACTTTCTCTCCTTCAGGGTGAATTGAAGATACTTCTCATAGGCGGGGGCCTTCTAAGAGATGTTTTCTTGAGGTTCATACCTCAAAATGGTCTTATGGTCGCAAGAGAATAGATCAAGTAGGATTTCATTGAGAACTTCTTATTAGCTAACAATTGAAGAAAATATTGATGGATGTTGTCACTGATTATCTAACCCTAGTCAGTCATCTCCTTACCCTCAATGAAAAAATGATGAGTTACACCATCCAATCTTTAAAATCCTTTGTAGCCTCTTCTCCCATCACCCTACTCAGTAGGATGATTACATCAGAAAAGCCTTCATGAAACTCACTTCTAGATAGAGATTTTAGCATGCAAGATGGCTTCCTTCCCTATTTCAACCATGAACCCAATGTAATACCTTGAATATATGATTCTATTTTATACCATTCACCTAATGAAAATTCCTTTGTGATGATGACCATGTTGTTCCATGTCAAGATTTACATACACTAAGAAATTCCCTTAGGAGTGAGCACTTCAAAATCGATTTCCCATCTTCCCTTATGATTCTTGACTCTGGATTGTAGTGATGAGAACATTCCAATACCAACTCCATGCTCTAAAATATACATGATTATCACCTATAGCATACAATCAAATCTTCAATACCTTGTCTTCCACTAGTTCCTTTAGATTGCCAACAATTCAATTCTTGAGATATTTCAAGTCCATATGAGAAACATCATTGTCACCCAAACCTAGGTATTCCTATACCATGGTTGAGACATGACCTAGACTAGAAAACTTGAACTTCATACTTGAAAAAATAAACAAGATAAGAGAAAATGAAGATGATAAACACTTTCTACAACTCAATTAGAGACTTTCTACTTTTAGTAGTTAGGGTTTAGGGCTTTACTTTGGGAAAATTGTTTTTTCATGAATTTAATTATTTTAAACCCTTAACATGATAATAATACATTCACTGGTATTTTGTTTTTGTTTTATGATAATTTCTATGTTTAGAAAGTTATTTTTGATTTTTTTCTTTTTGAGGAAAAATTGTGTGTTTGACTTAGTTTGTCACCTTCATTATTTTTTGAATGCACTTGATTTCATTGAGTTTTCTATTTTTGGTAAGTATCTATTTTTAGTAATTCATGGCACTAGATAATATATTTTTATAAATATTCATTATCCATCTATGATTTCAATGAAAAATACTTCATTGGATTTAGCTTGTATTTGTGACTTCGTGCTCCAAATGTAACATCAATCCATCTATTAGAATGTTTGGAAACTAAAAATAAAATTTTAGGGCATGAAAATAGGATTTTATACTATTAGAAAATAAAGGCATCATCTTATTTTTGTAAAAACCTTCTTTAAAGTTCTTGGAATGAGGACCAACTAAAAAAATCACAAGGGAAGCGGTTGCGAGTTTGAAAATTATGAATTCTTTATGGTTTTGATGTTTATGGAAGCCTTGGAGGAATTTTGACAGATTATCTAGAAAAATTATAGGTTTGTAGAGGTTTTTTTTTCAAAAAAATAGGAGGTTTAGTGAATAAATGAGGTGAGAATAAGTTATTTTATGTTTTTAAATCTTCCTACATTATTTTTGATGTTTGGATAAGGTAGAAGCGAGTACCAACAAGTAGCAGACTTACTTAATATTTTAGGTTTTTTAACTTCTTGATATGGGAAGAATTTTCTTTTCCCCTCCCCCTTGGGAATGGAGAAAAGTGGGATAGAATAATTTTCCATCTTGTGGGATTTACAAGTGTCTCCTTTTGATTTCATGATGAGGGAGTGGAGAAAAACAACCTTTTAACACCTGGGGATGAGACTGGGTCATATGGAGATCCTTGACAGTGGATAAAGTGGGGAAAATTTTAGTGTCCTCTCTTCCCCCTTGGGAATTGGGATAGGATGGATATAAATATTTTCCCTCATGTGGTGATCACAAGTGGCACAATATGATTCTATGAGATGAAGTGAGAAAAGATTCGCTCAAGCACTGCAGGGCTAGTAATAGGTCAGAAGAGAAACTAGAAAAAGAGGTAGAGGGAGGATAATTTTAATTTCCCCTCAATCCACTTAGAAAAGGGGAAAATAGGGAAAAAAAAAATTTCCTCATGTGGTGATGATAAGTGTCACAATCTTATTGCATGACATGATGCGCTATAATTAGAAAAATAAGCCCCACTAAGAGCTTATCTTAGTTAGGTGAGAAACCTAGAGGCATAGTTGTTGTGGGGTGAATTTTATTGTCCCCTCTATCCCATTTGTAAATGGACAAGATGGAAAAAAATATGCACCTGAACCTGGAGGTGAAAAGTGTCCTCACTAAAAATTGCTAAGTATAAGAAACATACCTCATGAGAGAGAGAGACATCGTGTCGACAAGGTTTCCAGAGCTCCAAAAGGTATTTTTAATAAATTTTTATATGATTTGGACTGTAAAGAGCCTTGAAATAATAATGAGAGGGGTATAATCCTTAAATTATTTCTGAAACTCCATGAAATATCTCCTTTTTCGTAACGACAATAGGTTGTGTCTCTTTGGCGAGCTTCGCTAAGAAGTGAACATATTTTGTGAAAGATTTATTGATTATATCATGTAGAGGATTATTCAATATTTACAATGAATAATTTTTGGATTTATAATTCATCGGATAACTCCTTGAATCCTTTGTGGAAGTTTAAGTAGCATTTCAAACTATAAGCTTCTTAACCCTAAAAAAATTGCTTTCACCGCAAGTATCCATAAACCTTTAGAACTTTCATATACTTTCCTAAATGAGTTCCATTATTATAAAAAAATTTAAATACCACCTTTGGATTTTTTGAGGTTTATATCAATCCTGAAGGATTCACACCTATCTAGAAAATGCTAAAAATTTCCTTTCTATGCTTAGCGAAGATTTCACCATTTGAACCACTTCACTTAAGGAACCGAATGACCTTATCAAAACATTTCAGACATTATGAAAATTTTGTACAACACATACTAGGACATTCAAGGTTAGTATAGGCATGATACAGAGGGTATAATGATCTAGGGAGGGTTGAGGATGGTTTTCAAACAAACTTTTAACACTTGGGTTTAGTTTTCATGGTTCAAGATTGAATTTTCAACCTTAAAAAAACACGTGACAACAACTAGATCTCACTTGGAAACTTTTCCGGATCAAAAAAAGTGACAAAAAGATCAGCATTAACTCTATAATCTCAATACATAAAGTGGACTAATACCTTATCCATTAGGCAATTCAGATTCTTATTACAAGAAACATATATGAATGAAAAAATACACACACACACACATAACAAAAGGAAACACACCACACTAGAAAGGGAAAACACACACAATGGGAAAATGAAACACACAACCTAAATTCAATTGTGGTACATATGGGGGAAAACCCACTTTAATTGTTTATACAATTTTAAGTATTGGTTACTGTGAAGTAATTCTAAATAGGTACCATCTAGATATGAGAGATAGAAAGTGCTTTATTTGCAAGATTTTGGATCTGGAATGGTCCTAGCCACAAAGAGTCAAATTTTCCATGACTACCTTTTGGCTCTCTCCTCTTGTCCCATAGTAAGAAAATATAATCAATTTGGAAATCTCTCACATTTACTTTCTTGTCAATTTTTTTTTCTTTCAACTAATGTTGCATGTTTTGATCATCCTATAGTAGCCCATCTTCACTTAGTTTCTCAAGATACCAAATTCTCTTATCCAAAGAATCATGCAATTTACTTCTTTAAATGCTCTAACCAATTTAAGGCTTGGAAAATCAACCATGACGGAATCTTAACATTAATCCCATACATAAATTAGAATGGTGACATGTCAATTTCCTATTTTAGATTGATCTTGTTCACCCATAATGCATCATGTAGCTTTTTGTGCCAATTTCTCTAATGATCAACTAGCTTATAGAAAATTGTATTGATATTCTTATTTCTAGATTTGGCTCAAAAATTCCCTTGCAAGAAATAGTCTTATGTAGGAGAGATTGAGATTACATAGCTATAAAAGAGCTCAATTAGTTACATTGATGAAAAGTATGTTGCATTAATAACCACCACCTTTTGAGGAATTCCAAATTACATACTTGTTTCAAATTTATCTTGTGAACATCTAGGAGTTCCATTAACATGAGTGAGGATTGAGAACACCAATGAAACCTAGGCTCTGCTACTAGAAAGGTTCCTCAATGACCACCATTGAAAGAGGGAATGCAACAAGTTATGGTATTCCCATAAAGTATTGATAACATTCAAACTTGGAAATCCATTTTTAGCATCTATAAATAATGTAGGAAAATAATACCTACCATGGAGGATCTTGTGAGTAGTCACCATGGAAGATAAATTTCCACAAAAATCTCTATCATGATAATAATATAACAAATTTAATAGTTGTTCTTTGTCAACACACCTTAGGAAACATTCATCTAGTCCTATCTTATATAACATATGATTCCAGATGACATACCTAGCTAATTTCAGCTTGAGATTCTACTTTTCATTATAGTCAAGATGTGTCAAACAATCACCATAAGTGAGAAAGTAGGAAATATCAACATACCACTCGTTGGTGGTGTTTACAAAAATAACTTGAGGTAAGTACTTACTTGCGCATCCATAACGTTGAAATTATTTTTCTTCATTTTGGGTTGTGAATGAATCGTCTTCAATGATTATCTAGCATAAAAAATTTCCTTAGAACATATTTTATGGTCGATATCCAATTCATAGGCATGAATGTTTGCCACCTGATTTCTTCTCTTAGCTCTTGGATCTTTTTGGGTTAGAATTGATTTTATTTACAACCTCGGAACCATCATTATGGTGTGGGAGCTGAGAATGTAGACTAAAAATTATTGACTACTTCGACCATGACATATGCATCCTCATCCTTTTTATTATACTTCATCACGTGATCCTTCAAAAGGAAATAGGAGCTTTAATACCTTCCATTTTCTTCCGAACTAAGATGGATGAAATAGTATGCTCTAAAGCATAAACAAAAAAAATGAAATATTTTTCAAAATTAGGGCATACCAGAGTAAGATCATTTGTAATTGCTTCCTTGATTATATCAAATGCCTCATTTCCATCATTATTCCACCTCAAACTTGGTTGATTCTTCATCATGCTAGTGATATGATTTTTCATCTCGAAAAGGTATAGAACAAAGAAATGAAGGAAGTTTACCTTTCCAAAAAGGAACGGAATATTTTATTTCTTATGGGAAAGGAGAGTGCTTGAATTTCCTTTATCCTATCTGGATCAATTTTGACCCCTTCCTTGTTCACGATGTGACCAAGTATTTTCCCTTCATTAATATTATAAAATAATTGTTTAGGGTTTAGTGAAATCCAATGTTATTGATACCTAATAAAATCCATTTCCAGATGTTTTAAGTGATCTCCCAACCTTTTAGAGAAGAATGTAAGATCATCAAGGTAAATGAAAATTGATTTGTTAAGATATTTGAATGAAAGATCCATAACCCTTTGAAAATTTTCTCCAACGTTGATAATACCAAATGACATCCCGTTATAGGAACAAGTGTCCCATAGAGTTTTGAAAACCTTTTTGTGTCTATTTTATTCCACTACCTCAACCTAGTTATCTTCATAGAATCCATTAAGAAATGAAATAATAAGTGCTGTAGGATATGGTCCATAATAGGAAGAGGTCAGTTGTCTTTTAGTGAAGCCCCCATTCAAATTATAGAAGTTGACACAAATCCTTATTTCATCATTCTTCTTTAGACTGGGATAATATTGGCCACCCATGTGGAGTAGTGGATTAGAAATATGATTCTTGCATTTAATATTCTCATCACTTCTTCTTTTATTCTGTCAGCAATCTTAGGGTTATGTGGTTGTTTCTTCTACCTTAAAATATTATCTTCATGCTTGAGTGGTATGTAGTAATTCATTTCTTTTGGATTTAAATATTTGTGCTCGTCATACAAATAAGCCAATACCATAATATCTCCTCAATAATGATATAAAAATCCTTTTATCCTCTTGTGAGTATAACTTTCCAATATTGACCATTTTTGGCTACTCTCGGGTACCGATGTTCTCCTTCTCAAACTCGGAAGTGCACTAGGAGGATTCTTTTGCTTTTTACTTGATAAACCTATCATGTTTATCAAACAATTCTTTAATAGCCACAAGGCCTTTTGGAATTTTATTCCCCTTTAGTATTATGGTCCTTTCTAAATGAATTCCATCTATCTCACCCTCATCTTCATATGAAACAAACTCATGATTCAACATAAATTCCCGTATAGAATGAAGTTTTGAAATTATCCCTTTGTTCTCGGAAAGATAGAAGATGATTATCATCCTTGAACACTTGCCACTTATTGACATTATCCGACATCATCGGCCTAAAAATTATATCAACAATAACCTTTTCCTTGTTGAAGGTTGTGTGTGGGGTCGTGAGAGAAGATGAGACTATAAGAGAATTATATTTCTCATTCTTCTCCCAAGGATAGCCTAAATTTAGAAAACAACAAAAGACTCGATGCAATCCCATACCTTGTTCTTGTAATGCTTGAGCCTTAGGTTCTTTAATTGATATTGGTTTCTAAATTTTTTGAAAATCACATCATTATCACCAAGAAATTTTAACTTCTTGATACCCATGGATTCATCTACGTCCATCCCGAGAAGGATGGCCTCATATTCTACCATATTATTAGTGTTATTGAATTCCAACTTATAGGAAAAAGAATCAACTCACCTAAAGCATAATTTAGAGAAAAAAATGCTCAAGATTCAGATTTGAATGGATTTTGTCAAACTCCATGGAACATAATTTTTTTTTGTCATCTTCCATGAGAAAAGGTAAATTCTTATCTCTTTCAGAAGTCAAGAAATAGTTACCAAGTTTTTTGAATTCAAACTATATATTAGCCTTTAGGTCCCCTAATTTCTGAATGGTGTACTTAATCTTTTCATAGGAAACTTCTTCATTTACCCTTTTACTAGAATTGTGGTAAAAGAATAATCCATTTGAATATTTCACCCTAAGTCTCTATATAAAATTTTTCTTAACAAAATTCCTAAAGATGTTGGGATGTGCGCTACCAAGATGGTCAATTGCACCTTCTTGTTTGGATATTGGTGAGAGGTACCTACACATCCATGATTATCCCTACCATTGGTAATTCTTTAGAATCCATGGAGTAACAAGATATAATATCTTGTATCAAATTCATTCCATAAGAATTACCAACATTTATTGGCATTACACTATCCGAAGCACCATAGTCTATTATGCAATTGTTCAACTAGTGGCCTTTGATAATGATGGAAAGGTATAATGGATCAGCTTTATGAGTCTTGGATGTTCTTTGGGAAATAATATTATGTGATGGATGGTAGGTGGTGTTTTCAGTAGTCCTTTATAATTATATATTGGAGCATTGGGATTTGAACTACCATCCTTGATATAGATGACAAGTCTTATGAATTACCTAAGGTGGGTTTGTAAGAATTCAAATTCATAAATATGAAATTTAGAATTGTTCACATGCTCAATGATGTCAAACAGATAAAAATGAGATGAAATAGGTTCTCCGAGGTAGTGGATTCTTTGGTGGGTGAAAGAGGTACTACTTTAGAAGTTTGGAAAATGTTAGCAGTAGGGGTAGCTAATTGGGAAGAAGTGGCTGATTTTGCATAATAATTTGAGGATTTGGAAGAAGTTTCCTTTTGTAGAAGAAGAATTGGAACTAGTAGATGCATTTTTATTCTTACTTGAGACAATATAAAACTTCTTACTCAGCTACGAGGTCTAGCTTCTCTTTCAAAACTCCATAAAAGGAGGAAGCAGAGATCCTTTTTAAATTATTTTGTTTTATAGAGTCACCACCTAAGGATATTATTTATTCTAATTTTTTGTAATAATGGAGGATAAATATCATCATTGAGATAGGGAGTGAGTGAATACATAAAACAAGAAATAGGGTGCATTTTCATCATCATCATCTTCTCCTGAATAATACTCGATGATTTTTTTTATAAGAGGTAAAAAAGGTTTGAGGGGACCCTACCCTAAAAAAATTTATAGCTCCATGAGATCAGATAATTAAATTACAAAAACATAAAAAATGATAATATAATTGTCCATAATAAATGGGCTCCCCAAGAGCATAAAAGAGTATCTAAACAACAATAGAAAAAAACATAGAGGAACTAACAACAACGTCAAAACTAATAACCAACCGGAAAAAGAAAACTAGTAAATAAAATAAAACACTCCTCCCCAATTATTTTATAGGATTTTTCAATCCCCTCTAGTATCTTTTCCAATTTCTTAGCTAGAGTGTCTATGTTACCATCCAAAGACACCAAATCGAGACCATTGGGAGTCGCCTTTCTTTTCCTTCCCTAACTATCCACAACACTATAAGCATTAGTGAGATGAACCAGAGTCTAGAGATACTGCAGAGTAGATTTAATCATGAGAATACTCCAATCCATGTAGCTATGGAGAATAGCACGAAAATGGTGCAAGTCACTAGTTATAGAAGCATAGATGGATTTTAAAACATCAATCTCTCTACCATGCCCATTGATAACTACTTCCTCAACCCGCACTTTCATCTTATGCCAATCATTGAACAAAAACTACATCGAGCTCTTGGTGAGTCTCATATCTCCCTTAAGTTATTCAATGTCCACTGCCATCTTAGCCAGGTGTTTTTCCCCTTTCACCGGTCCAACATGCCCCATTGCCTCGAACTGTTATTCCACTTGCACATTGATAGGAGCCGGAGATTCTTGTTTACTAGGCTCCCCTTTTGTATTCAAAGGAACACTAGGAACATGCTTGGATTTCAACTCTCTAAAATTTTGGGCCACCACAATTTCAACCTCATATTTATCCTCTTCGAGTCTCCATCCCGAGAATCAAACTCTTCATTCAAGTCTTCTTCCCCGAGTCCAAGTCGGCCCCATCTGCATAAGCTTTTAGGATTTTAGTTAGAGAGCCGAGTTTTCAATACTCGAGAGCTTCTCTTTTCAAACTAGTGAGAATAAATCCCTGATGGAGTAGGATAAAGACCCTTCTAGTTTTAAAATGAGAGATAAAAGCACTCAGGAGAGAAAAAGAAATTAGGGGAAACTAAAATCCTGGCCACGCCTAAAATGATTAAGCATAGGTAGGTGATAGGCGTAAATGCATTTGTGATGGCCCTCAAGAGTGAGAAATTGGATAAGGGTGAGAGCCACATCATCAAACAGTTTGGGTAAAGACAGATGAAGATAACCAAAAAAGTTAGAAGTGAGATTTTTGTTACCTTTGAGAAATAGGTTCAGCTTGTCTGGAGGCTTATTTTTTGGGTTTATAGACCTCCCTCCCAATAGCAAGAAGACCCATCACTTTGGTGAATGAATCCATATAAATCTCCATGCTAATCCCTTTCATTTCAACAACCACACCTTTTTTGTAGACTTCCAAGCACTGAAAAATATTTACTAATATTTTCAAAATGCCCTTCAAAATTTTTTAGGAAGGAAGAGAAACCCTTACTATCAAAAAAGCCATGGCTTTAGGCATCACCCCTTCGAGATCAGAAGGTTCAATTCTAACTAGGTCTTCACCCATTTGACCACTTGAAACACCATTCACAAAAAATCTAGAATTCCAGGTAGCTAGAGGATTACACGTAGGTCCAAAAATATTATTTCTCCAGGCACGGGAGGCAACAAAGGCTTTCAAGACACACAAGTGGATCCTCTCCCTAATCTTTGTATTATTCAGAAATAAATTCACACTATTCCTATGGAAAATGACCATGATGACTTTGACACACCATGAACTGACATTATTTGATGATGTGTCGATTTATGTCATTATGTAAGTTTTCTCACACCTTGGGTTTAAGAGATTATACTTCATTGATAAGTTTCAACTCATCACAATTAACCCCCATATTAGCAAAACAATCTGCAATAAAGTTAGCCTCCCTATAAACATGCTTGAAGGTAATAATTTTAAATAAATTTGACATTTCCTTTATACTCTTAATAGAGTTTTGGATGGAAATTGAAATGGATCCTTTCCCAGTAATGTTGTTAATTATGTTCATAGAGTCTCCTTCCACCTCTAAATTGAAAAAATGTATTGGAGAGCTATAGACACCCCATAAAAACCCCCGCTTCTTCAGCAACATGGTTAGTTTGAGTTCCAAGATTGTGATGGTACCCAAGAATAAATCTTCCTTCAGAATCACGGAACACCCCACCATAGCCAGCTCTACTAGGGTTTCCTTTGGAAGTGCCATCAAAGTTCAAATTTATACACTCCTTGCTAGGTTTCACCCATCCTTTGAGTCTAGGGTTAAGAGTAGGGGTACTAGTAGATGAGGATCCCAAACCCCACTTTAAGGAAAATATGGCTTCATTCTGAAAGATAGTCTTCTTTTGAGGGTTCAGATTAGAGAAATTATCCTGAATTGTATTAACACAATGGGCTCCAACTTTCTTAATCAAATCTTTCTTACCTTTGAAAATTATTCTATTTCTCTCCTTCCATATCTCCTAAGCTAAATGCATAATAGAAAAGGTCCACAAAAATTTTAGTCCTTTTCTCTTAAAAGGGAAAGCCCATTGAGACCAAAACTATTTAATAGAATCTTGAAAACCCAATTGACTTCAAAATATTAAGAATAGTCTTTCTAACCGAGACCAAATAGGGACAACTGAGAAAAAGGTGTGAGGAGTCTTCACTCTCAATTTCACACATCACACACCTATTAACCATATGAAAATTTCTCTTGTTTAGGTTGTTGACAGTTAGAATCTTATCATGGATAACCAACCACTAGAACATATTGATCTTGGGGATTAACTCTTTCACCCAAACACTTCTCCAATTGAAGTTTTTAGTTTCCCACACATCAAAAAATAAATAATTGTAGGCACTTTGAACCAAGAAGATTCCAATGTCCTCCTTTGACCAGTAAATACTATCATCTTCTAAGTTTTCCTTATTAACAATAACACCTCTTAATTTTTATTAATAGAATAAATCTCAATGTTGTTAGAACCATCTAGTTCTATAGTTTTCCATTGGCCAAGGGGCTCATCAAAGTTGAAATAATCTCTGACCTTAGTCCCATATTTGGCAAAAAATATCTATAGACCATGGGGTAAATGATATTAAGAGGAAGGTCCCCTAACCATTTTTCCTCCCAAAAATTAATCAATCACCCATTTCCAACCATCCATTTGCTACCCTCGGTGTGACTTGTTTTTCCTAGTTTATCAATTTTAAGAAATAAGAAGATACATGTGAATCCGGATGAAGAAGAACCATTCATTGGAAGAAATATTTGGCCAATATTTTACCCTGATAATAGAAGTCCATACACTCTCTTCCTTGACTAACCTCTAACTCATTTTAGACAGCATTTCTTTATTCATTTTGGTCTAGTCTCTGATACCTAGACCTCCAAGTTTTTTGGGGATGAAAACCTTTTCCCAATAAAATAAGAGGAATTCTATTTTTTTGTTATGATCCACTCCATAGAAATATTTTTTGAATACTCTCCAACTTACTAGAAATCAAGGAGGGTAACCTATATATAGACATCGAATAAATAGAAAAATTCTTAATCAAGGACTTGAGGAGGACCGCCTTGCCATCTTGGGATAACAAAGAACCTTTCCATCCTTTAAGTTTCTTCAAAAATATATCAATTAAGAAAATCCCTTCAGCATTCTTAGGTTTTTCCGCTCCAATAAGCATTGATGAGGCCATAAATTGGCCATAAATTACCATTATTTTATCCTTCCAGTTACCTTTGAAAGTGGATTTAAATGTAATCTAGGAACTTATAGTTTACTTAAGATAGAATATAGGATATATATCTTGTTCATTCTTTAGAAATATTTTTTATCTATTTTGTTGACTAATCCTATTGATTATTTGGGAAAAGATGCAATGTCTTATGTATACATGCCATAAAGAAAAGATAATGCTAGTATTGAGAAAAGTGGAATTGATCATGGATGGTATATATAAACTCAAATCTGATTTCATATCTAGATTCTTCTTGAAAAACTATGCAAGTTCAAAAAAACAATCATCTCAATCCAAGATCGTATGCAAAAGTTATATTTGTTTTAAGTTTACATTCTTAGTTCAAGAACTCGCAAGCTTAGTTCCGGAACTCGCATAGTTAGTTCCAAAACTCACACAGTTAGTTCCGGAACTCAGAAGTTTAGTTCCGAACTCGAAGCTTAGTTCTAGAACTCGAAGCTTAGTTCCGAACTTAGAAGCATAGTTTGATAGTTTTTGAGGAATTGTGAAATATCAAAGAATCAAATGGAAAATACAAGAGAGTTTTTGTTCATAGCAATATGTTTAAGAAAAACCGCATTCATATTTGCTACTGGTATTACCAATAAAGAGAGATCTAACTTTTAGTGAGCTACAATCCGAGGAAAAGTGTATCAAATGAGCACTAAAAGTTCCATAAACAGAAATAGAAAATTCAAATGGAAAATATGAGAGAGGTTTTTATTCATATCAATGTTTTTAACAAAAACCTCATTCATATTTGTTATAGGTTTTACTAATGAAGAGAGATATAACTTTTAGTGAGCTGTAGTCCAAGGAAAAATGTATCAGACGAGTGCTAAAAGTTCCATAAACAGAAACAAAAATTCAAACAGAAAAATGAGAGAGGTTTTTGTTCATAGAAATGTGTTTAACAAAAACATCATTCAGATTTGTAATAGGTTTTACCAATGAAGATAAATATAACTTTTAGTGAACTGTAGTCTAAGGAAAAAGTGTATTAGACAAGCGTCAAAAGTTCCACAGTCAAAAATAGTAAAGTCAAATGGAAAATCTGAGAAAGGTATTTGGTCAAAATCATATTTTGAGGGAAATTCTCCTTCCAATAATGTAGAGGAATAAAATCATTATGATTCTTGTTACCGAAAATCAAGGAGAAGATTTGGGAGTAAATCTTCCTAAAATAAGTGAGATAAGACTTTCACTTCAATAATATATCTCTCTCAATATTTTGTGGAGATGGAGATATTAGTTGTTAGGATTCAAATAAAGATAAGATAAGATTGTATTTTATAAAATAAGGATTTGGTTGGATGTATAAATTATAAATGCAAACTTCCACACTCAGATATGTAATTCTTTTCCCCAAGTAATCAAGATTTGTTCTTTCTTTCCAATCTTTGGAAGTAAAGTTTTTCTACAAGTTCTAAATTAAAAGTATGAATTAAATCCTCTTCCAAGGAATGAGCTAGCCACTCATTCCAAGGAAGATGAATCAATGTGTTAATGTTTATTTCTTTATTTCTGTAGTTTTCCTTTTGTTGTAAATTTCTTTTTATTTTTATGTTATGTAATTTATTTTGTGAACCTGTAGGTGTCTTTTCCTCTTTCCTTTATTTTCAATTCAGAAATTTCAATTTATGCAAGTGTGTTTTATTCCTGCAAGTGTGATTTCAATTTATGCAAGTGTGTTTTATTCCTACAAGTGTGATTTCATTTATGCAAGTGTGTTTCAATTTCTGCAAGTGTGCATTAAATTTCTGCATGTGTGCTTTCAATTTATGCAAGTTTGGATTGTGTTTAAGGGAGTTGTTTTCCAAGATATTCTTCTCTTAATGCATACAACCTTTAGACACAAACCTAGATTGGTGACCCTCATCATTTTGGCACCGTTGTCGGGGACATGGTGTTAGTAAGAGATTTAGATTTCTCTAAAAGAATATTCTAGTGATAGTAGAATACCTTTCAACAATTCTATGACAGGAAGAATTTGGTAAGTAGTATCTTTAGATTTTTATTTCCTGCAAGTAGATTAAAATTTCATTTCTGCAATTAGGAATATTAGATTGTAAATATATCTCCACAAACTTTGTGTATAAGAAAAATGATTGTGATGTTTGATCAAGAGGTATAATGGTATGAACAAAGAATT
This sequence comes from Taxus wallichiana var. yunnanensis, assembly GCA_018340775.1. Taxonomy (NCBI): domain Eukaryota; kingdom Viridiplantae; phylum Streptophyta; class Pinopsida; order Cupressales; family Taxaceae; genus Taxus; species Taxus wallichiana. The sequence continues at coordinate 261,275,571 of CM031244.1, read as the reverse complement.
CAAATATGGAAATGGTAGAATATGATATTGAATCGGAAGTAGATCTAGTTGATGAAATATCATATGCCATTTTTGATAACCACCACCATTTCCCCTTGTATCAACTAATGACTCAAAGATCTTATTACACATAACCTTAGTCAAAACGGCTTATCCAGTTTGTAATAATGAAGTGGTAAAATTTCTAATAAAGTCCATCCATGTTCAAGGATTTCATTAGAGCCAAAATAAAACCCACTCATAATAAATCCACCCATCCAAATAAATTTTTCATCGCATAATAAAATTCAACCCCTAAACCGGATCCATTAGAAAAATTTGTTTTTATGTCTTTCAATTTCTTCATTTTTGTATATACTTGTATAATGTTAAGAAGCAATTATTGTGAATATCAAGGCAAGAAATTTTTTGCGTAATAACGTCTGAGGAATAGATCTATAGGAATTTCTATAGTTGTTCTTGATATCAGCATGCAGATTTTTGAACACCAAAAGTATCAACCAAGGAACATGTAGATTTTAGAGGGACCCATAGATAACTTCACTTTCTCTTTTAACAACTCTCCATCTCCTAAGATCACTAGTCTAGGCTTTGAATATTATTATGGTGATTCTAAAATTTTACAATTCAAGTTGGGCTTTGAAGACCTAGAAATTATCTACAAAATTTTTGGAAATCTTCTTAGAGTTACGAAGTATGCAAAAAGTTTTTATGAGATCTCGTACATTGTTTCCTAATTTACACAAGTTGTACTTTGATGAATACAGTCGATGATGGATAAAAAAATTTCTAATCCTTCTCATGTTATCATTTTAGCAAAAAAATAAAATAAAAACTTTGATTAGAAAACCAACTTGCGCCAATCAAAGAAAAAATAAAGAAAAAATCAAAAAGCTTTGATTAGAAAAATTGCTTCTTTGTATCTAACACAAAAAAATTCAAAAAGCTTTGATTGGAAAACTAGCTTCCTAGCCAATTAAAGACAAAAAGGAGGTGACTCTTCTTTAAATCAAATCAACAGATTACTGGTGGCTTTCTTCTCGGCATTATTTGACCATGTTAACAATAGGATGATAAAGACAACTAGAGGTATGATCAAGTTATTTTGTTCTACTATTTTATTTTTAAGCTTTCTTGTAAGTTTTTTTATTACAAGTAGATCCACTTTTAAAGATTTCTTAGGAAGGAAAGATAAAATTCATATCTCCCCTACTTAAATGAAAAATATGTGCACCTCTTTGCAATCAAATGTTTGGAGTCTAATGTATGGACAAATATAAATAAACAACATGCATGAGGACATGCATGAGCTTAGGTGTGGGAGAGAAGGAGAAGCACAAGCTATGCATTTTGATTTTAAATATGAGACATAGTAGAAGGAGATCCACACAAGAACTTGCTATAAAATAAAAGAGATCAAAAGCAAGTAGAAGGATATCCACACAAGAACTTGTTGTAAACAAAAAGAATATCAAAAGCACCGAAGGAGATCCACGGAAGAACATGTTGTAAAAGAAAACATTATCAAAAGTAAAAGAAGGAGATCCACACAAGAACGTGTTTCAAAAGAAATAAATCAAAACCAGTAGAAGGAGATCCACACAAGAACCTACTGTAAAAGAAAGAAAATAAAAAATAGTAGAAGGAGATCCACACAAGAACCTGCTACAAAAGAAAGAAAATTAAAAACAACAGAAAGAGATCCACAAGAACTTGTCTTTGAACTATATATGGAATGCATACATGCATAAGCTCAATGTGGAGAAGAATCTAAGAAGAGGAGATAATAATATAATGCATGAGGACATGCATAAGATTAAGTGTGGGGCAATGATGAGGCCATAAATTGACCATAAATTACCATTATTTTGTCCTTCCAGGTTACCTTTGAAAGTGGATTTAAATGTAATCTAGGAACTTATAGTTTGCTTAAGATAGAATATAGGATATATATCTTGTTCATTCTTTAGAAATCTTTTGTTATCTATTTTGTTGACTAATCCTATTGATTATTTGGGAAAAGATGCAATGTCTTATGTATGTAGGCCATAAAGGAAAGATAATGCTAGTATTGAGAAAAGTGGAATTGATCATGGATGGTATATCTAAACTCAAATCTGATTTCATATTCATATTCCTCTCGAAAAATTATGCAAGTTCAAAAAAAGAATCATCTCAATCCGAGATCGTATGTAAAAGTTATAGTTGTTTTAAGTTTGTAGGATTAGTTCAAACTCATAGGCTTAGTTCCGAACTCGTAGAGTTAGTTCTAGAACTCACAGAGCTTAGTTCTAGAACTCATAAATTTAGTTCTAGAACTCACAGGCTTAGTTCTCGAAACTAAACAAATTTAGATAGTTTTGAGTAATTTTCAAAGATCAGAGAATCTAATGGAAACTATGAGAGAGGTTTTTGTTCACATAAATGTGTTTAACAAAAGCCTCATTCATATTTTCTATAGGTATTACCAATAAAGAGGGATCTAACTTTTAGTGAGCTACAGTCGAGGAAAAGTGTATCAGACAATTACTAAAAGTTCCATAAAAAGAAACAAAAAATTCAAATGGAAAATATGAGAGAGGTTTTTGTTCATAGAAATATTTTTCAAAAACCCTCATTCATATTTGTTATAGGTTTTACTAATGAAGAGAGATAAAACTTTTAGTGAGCTACGATCGAAGGAAAAGTGTATAAAATGAGCACTATAAGTTTCATAAACAAAAAAAAATTTAGAATGAAAAATCGGAGAGAGGTTTTTGTTTATAGAAATGTGTTTAACAAAAAAATCATTTAGATTTACAACAAGTTTTACCAATGAATATAAATCTAAGTTTTACTTGACTGAGTCCAAAGAAAAAATGTATTAAACAACCATCAAAAGTTCCACAAAAAAAAACAACAAAGTCAAATAGAAAATCTGAGAAAGGTATTTGGTCAAAATCATATTTTGAGAGAAATCCTCCTTATAATAATGTATAGGAATAAAATCATTATAATTCTTGTTACCGAAAAGTAAGGAGAACATTTGGGAGAAAATCTTCCAAAAATAAGTGAAATAAGACTCGAATTCAATATTATATCTCTCTCCATATTTTGTGGAGATGGAGATCTTAGTTGTTAGGATTGGAATAAAGATAAGATAAAATTATGTTTTACAAAATAAGGACTTGGTTGTATGCATAAATTATAAATTCAACCTTCCACACCGAGATATGTAATTCTTTTCCCCAAGTAATCAAAATCTGTTCTTTCTTTCCAATCTTTGGATGTAAACTTTTTCCGACAAGTTCTGAATTAAAAGTATGAATTAAATCCTCTTCCAAGGAATGAGCTGGCCACTCATTCCAAGGAAGATGGATCAATGTGTTAATGTTTATTTCTTTATTTTTGAAGTTTTTTTTTTTGTTGTAAATTTCTATTTTTTTATGTTATGTAATTTCTTTTATGAACCTGCAGGCGTCTTTTCCTCTTTCATTTATTTTTAGTTCAATGACTTCAATTTATGCAAGTGTGTTTTATTCTTGCAAGTGTGATTTCAATTTATGCAAGTTTGTTTTATTCCTACAATTGTAATTTCATTTATGCAAGTTTGTTTCAATTTCTGCAAGTGTGCATTAATTTTCTACATGTTTGCTTTCAATTTATGCAAGTTTGGATTGTGTTTAAGGGAACTACTTTCCAAGATCTTCTTCTCTTAATGTATACAAACTTCAGACACAAACCAAAATTGACATTATTAATGGCAAGGATTGATGACCCTCATCAAGAATACCTAGATACCTAGTCGGGAAGGTTTTAGTCACACAACCAAGAATTCTAGCTATTTTATTACATCTTCTTTCCAAAGTGTTGATAAAGTAAACCAAACTTTTCCCATAATTGATCAATTGGTCCAACGCCTCCTCATAATCCATCATTAACTATTTGAATTCCATATCCTCTGGGACAAATGCCTCACCCACCAACATAGTGTCATCCACAAAATTTTGGTGAGCAACATTAGTAGCTACAGTTAACAGTAGGAGAAATACCTTTGATTCTCCCTTCCAAGGAAGCCTTATTAAGGGCTCTGCTGAGGGTCTCGCCATAATTATGAAAAGAAAGGGAGAAATAGGATCACCTTGTCTTAATCCATGCATGTTGTTAAAAAAGCCACAAGGGGTCCCATTAATCAAGACAAGAAATTTATTATGGAAATACATGAAAGAATCAATAGCCTAAAGTCTTCACCAAAACCAAACCTTGTTAGAACCTTCAGAAGGAAAGGCCAAGAGACTCTATCATAGGATTTCTCCATATCAAGTTTAATAAACATGGCTTCCTTCTTATTCTACTTAACCATATGAAGGGTCTCTTGAATAGTGACTATACCATCCTGGATTTGTCTTCCCATAAAAAAAATTCCTTGCTGATCAAAGATGATCAAAGGAAAGACTAGCTGAATTCTTAAAGCAAGGATTTTGGAGCACATTTTATAAACATAGTTACATAGGCTTATAGGTATAAATTTTTTGAAATCCATAGGATCATGATTCTTAGGGATCAAGGAAATGAAATTAACTAGTACCTCATCTTCTACTTCTTTAATATCAAGGAAGTTATAATCCTTATTTTCTTCCTTCAATTCTTCAATTTATTCTTCTTCCTCCTAATCATCGTAGTTTACATTTATTAGAGGTGACTCAAGATTAAGTCTTGAGGATGATGGACTGATTTTTTCTTATTAAGAAAATTCTTCCTAGGGGCATCTCTATTCATGAAATCTTGATCCAACCACTTCCTAACAGAGATAAAATCATTAGCTAGCTTCTATACTAATGATTCAATTGTTCCTACATTTAAACTTTGGTCTTTCTATTTTCTTGAACTTTTTGTTTTTCCCTAACATGATCAAATCATCTTCTACCTCGACGGAAATCTTTTGGGCCTCATTCAAATTAGTTTTTAAGTCATTCTAAACATGAAAATTACCTCAAGAATATGAGCGTTCTTGAATAATCTCAACTTGTTGTCCTCTCAGTAGGCCAGAAAATTCAAAGATTTTGTAAAGCATTTGGTAAAAAACTCCCTCATGGGCTCGTATGGATCTTTATCTAGTTGAGACCATTAGGAAAGAAGAGCATGGGCATATTCAACAGGCGTAAACCTATATTCAAACTTGGTCTTCGTATCATTCTAGTTGATTATATATGTCCTTAGAAAATGGTAGAACAAGTTTGTGGTCACATCTTGCAAAGATTCTAAAACTAGAAAAATTCAAACATCTTCATATCCTATGCATAACACTCCACAATCAATAATGAAAGCTAAAATGTGGTCATCCATTTGCTTCTTCCCGTCATTGTAAAACTTGGAAAAACATTTTCATGATCCTCTAGGTAAATCATGGAATGGTGGGTTAGAGCCAATGGACCTATGTTTCACCCCTAAGGTAGTAGTGTTTGTTGAACCATTTGTGTTTATTCTTCTATTTCTTCTTATGTAACTTCTTCTCCATATATTTATTCTCGGTTCTTCTTATTCTCCTTCACTTGGAAGAGTGAAGTTTAATGGTTCTTCTAGTGTTTCAACAATGGGGAAATTAGGATCAAAATATGCAAGATATTATCAATTAGTTTTCCTTCTTATTTGATCAAAAGAGATTCTAAAATTTTCTTTTTGTTTATTTTAAAAGGTTGGATCTGTGATACCTCCTATCAGCTAGCTTATCGATTGGATTCACAAATCAAGACATATTTTTCTAAGCTATTCTATTTTTATTTTTATTTTATATCACACACCGTAGGAATGGAAACATTCTTCTTCAAGGTATAATATTCTTGAATCTATGTCAAAATTATTAAATATCTCTCTATTATGCCAAATGCATTTGTGTACTTCAGCCGAGGGGTATTTTTAGGTATCTTCAAAGAACAAGATATTGTGATGCAACATTGGAGGATTATGAGGAATGGCCATGGAGGGAAAGAATTTGAGCATACATGGAGACTTTTATAGATTTTAAATACTAATTTATTGTATTTTATAGTTATTTACTTTTTATATATTTTAATGGTTTTTGTTGTGGTGGAGAGACAACCAAATATTCCCTAATGTGGGCACCAAAAATTGTTCCTGAAATAATTTGTCACTAGGAAAAATTAGTTTATTTTCACCAATGCTCTAGGACTATGTCTTTGTTTATTGGAAAAGGAGAGGCTTGCTTTATTTTATGTCAACAAAAAAACTTTGTGGATAGTCGATAGGATAGGGATCATAAAGGCACGCTCCACTATATCTATGAAAAATTCTTGCACATCGTGCAAGGGAAGAATTTTTTTCAAGGAAGGTGATGTATTCTCAATGAGAATTTAGAGAGAGGGGGTTAATCTTACAATTAGCCTTAAAATATTCTTATAATTATTAACCAAAGTTTATGAACACACAATTGGAAGGAAACACAAGTTTTCTATCTATGAAAATAAAAATGAACCATGAACATATACTATCATTCATTCATTCATCAAAATATTTTACTCTCTTCTTGTTCATACAAGATTGACATATTCACAAAGCTGAGAGAGAGAGAGAGAGAGAGAGAGAGAGAGAGAGAGAGAGAGAGAGAGAGAGAGAGAGAGAGAGAGAGAGAGGAACATATGAAAAAGGAATAGAGGAAATTATATCTTTACTTTTTCTTTGTAGTGAAACTAGTTATCTACTCATGAACTCACAACATTGACAACCCCTTAAAATTATGAAGTCATTAAAATACACAATTTTAAAAATGAATCTATGCCTAGCCCCCACATGACTTTTCACCAACCTTTGCAACATGTTAAATTTCATATTCCTAGGAAAGAAATTTATTTCATTTTATTCATTAGAGGAAACTAATTACAAAGTATAACTAGAGATCACATTCTAATGAATAAGAAAAAAGTGAAAAGTACAACCCCCCAATGAATAAATAGAGCATGAAAGAGGAGAGAAAGGGGGTGGGAAAGAGAGAAGAGAGAAGATATATAATTGGATGAAGATGATGCACTTTTTGATGGACTCTTGCAGAGTGATTCTACAAACATCTTGATCCCTTTAAAATCCTTACAAAACATATCCACTATGGGCACAACCTTTTCAACTCGAGGAATGTGTACAAATATCAAAGCTTTGATCCAAATTTTAGAGGTAATATTGATATTTTCACACTTTTTAAACCATTCAGGATGATCCTTCACGGTGTTGGATATAACAACTATAATCTGAAAATATAATCCATTGTGTCTTCATTGAAAGAAAATTGATCTCCGACCTTCTTCTTAACAAAATATTCAAATGGTTTCACTACATCATACACTAAAGTGTTTTTATCCACCATGGGTAATCCAAGTTTTTGTACTTTTGCATTGATATCTTCTTGCATATTTGACCTCTACTCTTCATATGAATTAAATTCATTACGAGAAAAATTTAAAATCTCATATAAAGAAATAAGAATTATGGCCCAAACTTGAGACAAGTCTTCAGATGCATAGTTTACTACATTAATGCTCACCAGTATGGAAGAGATGATTTTGTCTATTTCAACCACCAATGCAAACACATGATCCTAGTGCTCCTCATTTTCAATTTCATATTTGGCTATCCTTATCATTGTGGAAGTTTACATAATGTATTCAAACAATAAGAGAATCTCTAGAAGAAAATTCCTTCCTTTCTCAAGAATATTTCTAATCAATTTATTATTTTCCCTTCCTTACATTGTGAAGCATTAAGACTTTATGATAGTCTCCAAATAAAATATAATAATTGGATTAAATTCCTTAGCTAGGAAATATTGAATGAAATTTGGATCCATGAAGGTTTTCACATACGAGATCAGGGTTCTTACATGATCTTCCATTTGTTAAATATTCTCATTATACTCCTTGTTTCTTATAAGAAGGAAAGTAGATGATTCTTTGAACAGTGGTCATCTCCTTCATGCCTTTACGGTCCAAGAAAAATTAAGATCATTTGGTAGTTATATGGGTTAATCTCACTAATAGCATTGGTTACCTTCAATCGAACTACCTTCACATATAGATTTCCCAACACACCACTAAAGAAGTGGGATGCAACTTGAGCTTTCTTTTCCTTCTTCATTTACACCATCATGGATATGGCTTGAAAATACAGAAAAATGCTTGTTATACCATGCAATTTTCTCATCCAATCATCTCATGTACCCATGGGAATATTTTAGCTATTTCTAGCTCAACATTGGGCATGATTATTATTTGCGGTTCTCGGAGAGAAGGTACACTTTTACTCGGTTGAGTTCGCACGCCTATAGAGGAGGAGATTCTTTGAGACTATTGAGAGATAGATGGATGAGAGGGTTTAATTTATCATTATTCCAAACATTCAAAAGGATCATGTATTTCTCTTTCCTATTTGTGCAATGTCCTATAGTTTGGAACTTCAAATCCTACCGACTTCCTTTTTGAGAGCTCTGTTGAGTGAGTACAGATTGAATTTTTTTAGTTACATTTGAAGAAAAGAAGTGAAATGTATGTATTCTAAGAGTTTGGAAACTTCCTGACTTAATGAGGCTATCATTATTCTTCTTGGACCGTTATTTAGATCTTTGGATTATTACCTCATTTCATTCATTGATTTATCTTTATTTTCAGATGCTCCATGATATTGTTGGTAGGGCGAGGCCTTCACCACTTTATACTCCCGTAATAAAATTCAGTTCCATCATCTTTAAATCCTTCCTTATATAGATAAATATTGAAATTTCTCATCTGTCCAACTATCATTCTCATATTATCTCTCTCCCTAACCTTAAAGCATCTAAAAAATTCACCAAATAGTCTTTGATTTTGGAACATTATGTAAATCAGAAAATGGAATGTTTTTAGATTTATCTCGAATGTCATGAATGCTCTTATTCTATATGAATAGAGGTTAAAAGGAGAGAAGCAAGCTTCCAATTTTGCAACATTATTTACATTCTTATAGGAGAAGATATTGATAAAGATAGGGAATGAAATACTTTTCTTCTTACAATTCTTGAGCTTGCCATTGATGTGAGCGAGTTGCCTACATAGCTCAAACATCAAAATCTTCTCATTAAGGTTCCATGGTAGATTATGTATATTGAGATAAAATGTGAATATTTTGATGTATGAGAAAGTTGAGAATTGCATGATAAAATATCTTCATATCTTGATCAAAGTGGCATCTTGTGAAGACAATATCAATTCAATATTTACTTCCAAAATATTATGAAAAACATAGTGAATGCATCATTCATTCTTACAAGATGGTGGTTTCTCTACTTCAGTTGTCAATTGTGGAAACTTCTCATAGGAAAGGGCCTTCGAGAGATGATTTTAGTGAGGGTAAAACCTTTGAATGGTATTACACTTACAAGAGCATAGACCAAGTAGGATGTCATTGATATTTTTTTCTTAGCCAACAACTGAAGTAAATGTTGATTGATGTTGTCTCTCATTGTCTCCTCCAGACAATCATCTACTTGCAATCAATGAAAAAAAGGATGAAATATGCCATCTAATATTTAAAATCCTTCATAGCCTCTTCTCCCATCATCTTTCTCATTAGGGTGATTGCATCATAAAATCCTTCGTGAAACTCACTTATAGATAGAAATTTTAACATGGGAGATGGATTCATTCACTATTTTAACCATGAACCAAATGTAAGAACTTCAATATATGATCCTATTTTATACCATTCACCTGATTTAAATTCCTTTTTGATGATGACCATATTCTTCCATTGGGGATTTTCATACACTGAGAAATTCCCTTAGGAGTGGGCACTACCAGAATTCAGTTGTCATCTTCCCTTATGATTCTTGACTCAAGATCATAGTGATGAGAACAAGCTATTAATAACTCGTGCTCGAGAAGATACATGATTACCACCCACAACATACAATCCTCTCTTGAAAATCTTGTCTTCCACTGGTTCCCTAGGACTGCCGAGTATGTGATTCTTGAGATCTTCTAAGGCCATATGAGAAAAATCTCTATCACCCACACCTAGGTATTTTGATACCAGAGATGAAACTAGCTCTATAAAAAAAAATTAAACCTCATACTTCAAAAAATCAATGAAATGACAGAAAAAAATGATAGCAATTTTCTCGCAACTAAATCGTAGACTTTCTATCTTCAAAACATTTTGTTCAGGGGTTACTATTTTGGGAAAAAGTGAATTTTTCTTAATTTAGTTTTGTGAAAACATTAACATGATAAGAATACATTGACTAATATTTTTTTATTTTTTGAAAGTTGTTTTTATTTTTGCATTTTAGGAAAAACTTTCTATTTGACCTAGTTTTTCATCTTCATTATTTTTTGAATGCATTAATCTAAGGGAGTTTGATATTTTTTGGTAAGTTGATATTTTAATAAGTGAGGGCACTAGATAATTACTATTTTTAGAAATAGAAGTTATCCATGTTTGATTGTAGTGAAATTTCATTCACTTAATTTAGCTTATCTCTGGGACTTCGTTCTCCAAATTTCAGCTCGATCTATCCATCTAAATGTTTAGAAACTAAAAAAACAAATTATATGGAATGAAAATAGGGTTTGTTTCCATTAAAAAATAAGGGAATCATATTAATTTGTTTTATAACCTTCTTGAAGGTTACTGGAATGAGGAGAAGTTGAAAAATATCAAGGGAAATGGATTGAAGGTTTGAAAGTTATGAATCTTTTAAGGTTTTGATGTTTATGACATCTGTAGAGGAATTTTGACAGCGTATCTTGTAAAATTTTATTTTTTTGGATTTTTTTACTTAACAAACATGGATTTATTGCGAATAAATGAGGTGAGAAAGAATTTATTTTATGTTTTAAAGCTTCGATAGTGTTTCGGTGTTCAAATGAGGTAGAAGTGGGTAACAACACTTGATTAATTTTTTAGGTTTTGTAACTTCTTGGTATGGGGAAAATTTTATTTTCCCATATATCCTCTTGAGAATTGGGACATGAGAGATAGATAAATGTGATCTCATATGGGATTAACAATTTTTTCCTTTTGATTACATGATGAGTGAGTGGAGAAAATAAACTTTTAAAGACTGGGGCTAAGATCGGGTCACATGGTGAACCTTTATAGGGATTAGAGTGGGGAAAATTTTCTTGTCCCATATTTCCCCTTTGGAGTGGGGATAAAAAAATTTCCTTCATGTGGTGATGACAAGTGGAACAATCTCATTTGGTGAGGGGACATGAGAAAAGACTCCTTTAAGCACCGTGGGACTAGAAATATGTCACATGAGAAATCGGAACAAGGACTAGAGTTGGGTGCATTTTATTGTCCCCTCCATCCCATTGGGAATGGGGAAAATCATGAAAAAATACACCCTCATGTGGTGATGACAAGTGGCGCAATCAGATTGCATAACGTAGGAACTAGAATTTGGCAAATAAGCCTCACAGATTGCTTATCTCAATTAGGTGAGGAACCCGAACACATAGCTAGTGTGGAGTGTATTTTAATTTTCCCTCTATACAATTTTTAAAGGGAAAATAGGGGTTATAAAATGTTCCTCAACCTGGAGGTGACAAGTGTCCTCATTGAAAATTGGCTAAGTATAAGAAACATACCTCACGAGAGAGACACTTACCAACGAGATTTCCGGAGCTCAAAAAGTTTTGTTTTAATAAATAATTCTATTATTTTACTCCCAATATCATTATAATAAAAATGGAATTGGTTTCATGCTTAAATTATTCCTTCAAGTCCCTAAAAAATCTCTTTTTTCATCAGGAAAACATGGTGTGTCTGTTTAAACTAAGTTGCCCTGAGAAGTGAACATGTCTTGTAAAATATTTATTGATTCCATAATGTAGATGAATATTCAAGATTTAAATGAATAATTTTTTGATTTATACTTCATCATGGAACTTTTGGAATCCTCTTTGGAAGTTCAAGTACTATTTTAGACTGTAAGCTACTTAACCGTGAAAAACCCGCTTTCACCGTAATTGTCCCAAAATTGCCTGAAACCTCCCCAAAATTTCCCAAATCAGTTCCATTATTATAAAATATATTAAATAAAACATTTTGATGGTTTATTAATTTATATCATTCTGGAGGATGCACATCTATTAAAAAAGGCTAAAAATATCCTTTCTAGGCTTCTCAAGATTTGACCATTTGAAGTGTTTCATTGAAGGAACTTAATGACCTTATCATTACATTTAAAACATTATGGAAAGTTTTTCAGCACATAAGAGGACAAGTAAGGTTGGGATATGCGTGATATAAATGAAAAAATTATATAGAGGAGGGTTGAGGAGGGTTTTCAAGAAAATTATTGACACTTGGGTTTAGTTGTCATGTTTCAAGATTGAATTTTTAACCTTACAAAAACACATGACAAAAACATTTAAGTGTCCTTCAAAAAAAATATTCATAATAATTGCATGTTGATTTATTTCATTAACACCCAAATGGGTCTACACCCTACTACGATGTAAAAATTAGGGTAATCAAATATCCTTATCTTGTAAACTTTCACACAACTTAAGGTAGTTCAATACTTATTGCCAAGGAAAAAAATTATTTGTGATTAGTGAAAGAGTTAAAATGCAAGAGTTTATTTTGTAGATAAACTGACACTTAGACTTATAACCCCACACTCCAAAATCCCACTCAATGTATTTCAAATCTTATAACAATATTGCATACACTTGCATAGCAAAGTTTCCTATAGGATTATCACTAGAAATAATCCTAGGAGGATTCCAACACTACAAGACTTGCAAAAATCACCACAAAAATTGCTTCTCCAAGCCTTCAATTTATAGACCTCTGGTTATACAAGAAACCATCTATGGTTTACAAAACCGTGTACAAAACCTCTCATGAGGTGGATTACATTAAAGAGCAAGACTTTGGTCTAAAATTAGGCTCCCACGTCCGCAATATTCTACCCTATTTTTGACCCTTGAAGATGTCATAAAATTTGTCATAATATCTCTAAAAATAGCCCTTCCATGATATACCATCATATGGGAATCTTTTGATAACTCATATTTCTAATTTTAGAGCACCGACTATGTGAAATGGGTGTAGTAAAATCTTAAATGAATAAACCAAACAAGGTTGAGACACATTATTTCCAACAATATCCCACTTATTGAATACCTTGCAAGGGCCAAGGGAAAGATACCATCATGGATCAATTGTGAGGGGCCGAGAGGCCCATAGAATCGAACACCACCTAAATTTCATTTTGTTAAGACTATTAGTTAATGCATCTACAACATTTGCAATTGTCTTTACCTTTTCCAGCTTCACCCTGTCATCCTAGACCAAATCTCTCATGAAGTGATAATGAACATCAATGTTTTTGGTCTTGGCATGAAAATTCAGGTTCTTCGCAAGGAATATTGTGCTCTGACTGTCACAATGACATTATAACTACACCCTATTTCAATCCAATATCTGAACACAAATGCTTCATCCAAATGGCTTCTTTACATGCATGAGTAGCTGCCATGTACTTTGCCTCAGTAGTGGACAAAGTGACCACAGCTTGTTGCTTTCTCATCCAACTAATTACACCACCATTAAGAGTAAACACATATGTACTAGTGGATATTCTTCTATCAAAATCACCGACCCAATCTAAATCCACAAAACCATGAATACCTAGGGAATGCTGATTTTCTTTACCATGAATACATATAGAGTACTCTAAGGTACCCCAAAAATATTTTAAGACCCTCTTAACTACATCCCAATGCACTATTCCACAATTAGACATAAAACAAGAAATAACTCTCACATCTTGAGTAATGTCTTGTCTTGTATAGACCATATCATACATTAAGATTCTAACCACACTCTGGTAAGGTACTCTGCTCATGTCTTCCATCTAGGGATGATGGAAATTATGAAATGGAGAGATTTGTTCCCAAAGTAACAATAACACAAAGTGGTTTATAATCATGCATGTTGAATGTTTGCAGAACAAAACAAACATATTTACTCGCCAAGCCATAGCTTTCTATTCTCATGATCTCTTATAATCTCCATCCCAAGTATGTATTTTTCTCAGTAGCAAGATATTTCATTTAAAATTTCATAGAGATATGAGATTTCAATTCTACAATCAAACCTTTTCTTTTCCTAATAAACAACATGTCATCAATATATAAAGTAATTACCAGAAACATAGTGATCAAATTTAGACCGTATAAGCCCCAAACTCAACACATATGAATCAAAATTTTGGTACCACATCCTAGGACTTTTTTAATGCCATACATGGATTTATTTAACTTAGAAACCATCTTGCTTTTACCTTTCACCATATCGTTCTCTCGTTGTGTCATATAGATTTCTTCCTCTAAATCACCATGATGGAAAGTAGTTTTCACAGCCATTTTTTCAACCTCTAGGTCATAAGTTGCTACACTAGATAATAAAAACTGAATTGATGTCATTTTAGCAATATGAGAGAATATCTCAGCATAATCAATACCCTCAACTTGAGATTAACCCTTCACAACCAATTGTTCCTTATAATTTTCAATATTTCCATCTATACAAACATTTTTCTTAAACACCTATTTACATCCAATAGGTTTCGACCTTCAAGAAATGGTACAAGGCCCCATGTATCATTATTTTTAAGGGCTTTCATCTCTTCATCCATGGCTATTTTTGAGAACTTTGCATCATTCATACCCAAATCCTCTTGTATAGATCTCGGATCATCAATGTTAGTGCTCAAATAAAATATGTAGTTCTAATCATTAGGATAATACCCATACCTTTCAGTGTGGTTTCCTTTTCCTTGAATAGCTTCGAACAAGCGGTGGTGGAGATTCTTCAACTTCTTCCTCCTCTTTTTCCTCTTCTGAAGATTAAGAGCTTGGTGAGCTCTCCTTAACTTTCTCAGTGTAGAAGGAAGTTGAACCAAATCATTTTTTTGTTCATTTTATTTATGTTGTTCTAGCTGAAAATCAATAGGGAAAGATTTAATCTCTCTAAAAATAACACTTATGGAGTGTATTACCTTTTATGCAACAGGTACTAAATCTTGTATCCTTTCAAACCATATCTATAGCTGATGAAGATACATTTGATAGCCTTAGAATCCAACTTTTTCTCGTTTCCTTAGGCACATGTGCATATGCCTCATAGTAAAAAACTATCAAATGTCTAATTGAAGGCTTTTTCCATGACCATGCCTCCATTGATATTTTATCAACAAGCACTGATGTAGGAGATCTATTTATCAAATAACAAGAAGTGGTAACATCTTCATCCCAAAACCTCTTTTCTAGATAAGTTCCAATCAACATGCTCCTAGCCTTCTCCATCAACATTTTGTTCATTCTTTCTCCAACTCCATTCTTCTCTAGAGAATAGGAATTTGTCTTTTGTCTTTTAATCCCAAAATCTATACAAAATCTGTCAAAGTCTACAAAATAGTACTCATTACCATTATCAAATCTCAAAAAATTAATTTTCTTTTTAGTTTGAGTTTTAACCATAGCCTTAAATTCCTTGAAATGACTAAAAACTTCAGATTTACTCTTTAAAAAATATACCCATGTTGTCCTAGTAAAATCATCATTGGAAGTAACATAATAAATTGATTTAGAAATAGAAGCAACCTTAACATGTACAAATACATTTGAATGGATTAGATCCAAGATACATGAATACTTATGAGTAGATGAGTAAAAATAAACGTGGTTCTGTTTTGCCAAAAATACAATGCTCACAAGAATCAAACTCTAGATTGCAATCATTCAACCCCTCAACGAGGTTCTTATTTTTAGGGATTTTAAGCCCTTCTCTCCAATGTGGCCAAGCCTTTGGTGCCATAATATGGTCTTCTTTGCAGGTAATTTTGATTCGGTAGACAGAGCACCCTTAGGTACCCGTAAGCCATGACCATCTGCAGAGGAGGAAAGCCTCTCCTTTTCAACGAAATAGTTTCGGCTTAGTTTTATTTGACGTGTTATTTCACTCAACCATGCATGCATCAAGTTGGTACAATGTACCCAATCTACTTCCTCTTGTTATCACCATAGTACCTCACACCGTTTTCACACGTACTTGAGAAAACCTGTACATGCACACCAGATCTATTAGCTTTCTTATAAATAATAAATTTCTTGCTAGTCCTAGGATATATAAGACACCATCAAATCTTCAAATTCTACCATCGAGAAAATTTCACCTGAAGACTACCATGACCAAAAATTTCAAGGAAATAATTATCACCCAAATACACCTTACCACAATCATAGTTTTCATACTTATTAAACCAGTTTTTGTTAGGAGTCATGTGGAAAGATGCACTGAGTCTATCAACCATGCATTAACACTTGCACAAGTGGAAATTTTTTCAATAAAGGCATATCCATCTTCCTATTTAGACTCCAAATTAGAATCATGCTTCTTATTTTCTTTTCTTTTCTTCTTTTCATTCCCTTTGGAAGTTTCCAAATTTCCCACAGCCCAACATATCTCCTTGGACTTACCAAGGATTTTGATCTCCCCTTATTCTTGGAATGACCATGCTTCTTCTCATCTTTTCCTCATTCTTTTGTTCTTCCTCAAACACTCAAATCCTATTTTTCATTCAGATATACCTTCCTTCTCATCTCTTACGAGAGTATAAAACCAAAAACATCCTCCATCTTCGAGTGACCGAAATGCTCCTAATGGCCATGACTAGGCTATCCCATGAGTCAGCAACAAAACCAACATAGTATTCCACCTTTCTTCTTCATCCATCTTAACCCAAAATGAGGTCAACTAAGTCACCAATGTATTGAATGTTTCCAAATTCTCATATATTTGTCAACCTTCTTCCATTCTAAAGGAATACAACTTCTTCCTCAATGAAATATTATTTACAAGAGACTTAGCTTGGTATATCTCACCCATATTTTTCCAAAGCTTCTTCAAAGTGGATTCTTCATGGAAATTTATTAGGATAGAATCTACAAGACATAGTCTAATAATGCCTTTAGATTTTCTCTCGTGATTACATCATATGTTGTAGCCAAATCGGATCTATAGGCCTATGGTCCTTCTCATCCACTACATCCCATAGATCCCAATCAACCAACATATCTTCTATCTTCACCTTCCAAATTTAAAAAAATTTCCGAACACTTTCTCTACCTCAATCCTCCCGGATGTGCTTATCATTTATAAAATATATGTAACCGAGATAAAAAGTATCCTCTACACAAGCTCCCATTCAAACCCGAATTAGCAAAAAAAAACCCAACAACCAATAAATGAAACCAAAGGTGATCAAGCTCGATACCACTTGTTAGAAAATTAGAGTAGAGGAAAAACTTCCTATAGTAATCTTGAGGAGAAATATTATGCAAACCTTTAAATTTAATAAAACAGCTTACAAAAATTCTAGCAACACATTTATAACAAGAAAATAAAAAATTAACACAAACACTAGATATAAGTGGGGAAAATCGTTTTTGATAAAAAAACCTCACACTCCAAAAGCCCACTCAATGTATTTCACATCTAATAACAAGATTACATACACTTGCAGAAAAAATTTCTTATAAGAGTACCACCAAAATAATTCTAGGAGGATTCCAACTTTACAAAGAATTGTAAAACTCACCACACAAATTGCTTCTCCAAGCCTTCAATTTATAGACCTCCTGTTATACAAGAAACCATCTATGGTTTACAAAACCATGTGAAAAACCTCTCTTGAGGTGGATAAATTTAAAGAGAAATATTTCGGTCTAAAATTAGGATCCCACATCCATAATATTCTCACCTATTTTTGACCATTAAATATGTCATAAAATATATCATAATATCTCTAAAAATAACCTCTCCATGATATACTATCATATGGGAATATTCTAACAACTCATATTTCTATTTTTAGAGCACCAAAAATGTGAAAGGATTGTAGGAAAATATTAAATGAATAAAAAAACAAGGTTAAGACACCTTATTTCCAACATCATTGAGGCACTCGTCAAATAATCTGGTCACCTTTATAGCCCCAAGCTCTCATTTTGGCATAGATTGGGAGGGTGCTAGCTAGTTTTGTGGAGTTAGAGTTAATCCTGCAAAACACCTTTTCAAAAAAATCATTCTTTGCACATCTTTCCATCCTATCAATCAATTGATCACATTTATTTCATGTATTTTTTCAAACAGTTTACATGTTGGCTATGGGTGTCTAACAGAGTGGGTTTCTTTCATGAATTTTGTCCATAGTCCACACAAATTGTCTTTGCTTCCCTTCCCTTTTTAATTTCTCTTATACAATAAAACCAAATTCATACAATGCCAACACCATCCAATACCCATCTCAAACTCTAGTACTACGCAATGCCAATATAAGGATTTGTTGTAGAACTTTGTGGAGCGAGGATTTACACCTATCAATTGTATTTTCTTATGAATTTCCAAAGTATTTTTAACAAATCCCTTGTATATATACTATGAAATCATTACAAGCAATGGGGTAGAATTTTCTTGATGAATTTTGGTACACAGCTTTAGTGCCTTCCCTAACCATCCACATTTCGGACATGTCTACCTAGGCACTAAAAGCGTAGAACAATAAAAAAATACTTTTCCTTTATCCTTTGATGGATGCACAATTTTTATATCTCCTCCTAATTTGGGATAGGCTTCGAATTATGATGAAAAAAGTGAATTGATCATGTTGAAGTGCTATTTGTTGCATTTGATGAAATGATATAAGTGTTTTGTGAGAGTTTCCATACCCTACCACTTCTAAAAGACCATATCTCTTCCTAAGATTTTTTCGGATACATAGAGGAATCATTACATATTACAATTTAACACAATCTCCACCACCCTCGGTAATTATTAATCTGAAGTGAATAAGGGACTACCAAGTGTAAAAATTTCATACTACCTTCATACAACTAGATCCTAGGTTTCATACCACCTTCATATAACTAGAAAACACTCAAGGACATCAGTCGCACTACTCGATAGCTCACGGGGACACTTTCATACCACTCCTCATGCTTGAACATGCCAATGGGGTTTGAATCTTGGACCTCCTCTTAGTAAATTCCTGTACTTTACTAATCGAGTCAAGACCACATTGGAAAATTTTGATGGTAAATGCATTTATTATACCGGAGATATGAACTAGGGTGGTGGAGGAGAACTTTATCTAAGTGGGACTTGGGGTTGGGCTTGGGTCCTTAATGTCTATCAAGTTATCCACATTCGGAGTTCCTTGATATGTTCTGCTTATTCCATATGGAGAAGTTTGACCCCTACCTTAAGGTTTCCCCAATGCCACTTATTGAAAACATCTAGTGAACTTAATGGAAATGGAACTTTGGTTGATGATTAGAACCTACGTGTAACTCACTAATAGCCCAAGACCTTGAGTTAAAATTTTTTTATGGTAAATGGTTTTATTATACAAGAGCTATTAACTGGAGTGGTGGATGAGTGCTTTCTCTAAGTGGGACATGGGGTGGGCTTGGGTCCTTAATTTCCTCCAAGTGATCTGCATTCTGAGAATACCCCGCTATGTTTTTCTTGGCCCATATGGAGAAGTTCGACACCTACCTCAAGGTGTCCCCATGGAAAATTATGGAAAGCATCCAATGATCAATGGGAATGGAACTTGGGTTGATGATTAAAAACTACTTGTAACTTACTAATAGCCCTCTCCATTACTCCACCCAATTCCATAATTTTGACTATCTACTATCAACCAACTCATTTCATTTGATACCTTTTTAAATTTAAATGTTTTCGTTTAATTTTTTATATTTTTATTTAAATCTTATTTTATCTTGTCATTTTATTTGTTTTCTTATTCCATTACTTAAAATTTTAAATTAACTTTTTATTTTAGTTAGAATATTTGTATCTAATTATTTGATCATTTTATTATTATTTTATTTATTTTGATTAAACCTCGTCATTATTTAATTTCTCAAACCTATGAAGTTAATAGTGATATCAAATTCAAATGAATTAAAAGATGGTTCCAAAGTGAACTTTGAACCGACTACTTGAAAACACATCCTTTCGTGAAATGGGTCCTTACTCTTACTAATGAGTAGAAATGGTATGGGGAACAACATGGTGATTCAAATGTGGGATGACTACTGAGGTCAATACAATTCAATCATTTACATTTTTTCATCTAATATTTTTTTGAGTATGTTGCAAGATAGCTATAGATTTTTTTGTAGGTACAAGCAAAAAATCTATGGTCCGATGCAACATTGAAGATTCCAAAAGGTGAGATAGAGAAAACATAAAGTTTGTAGATCCTAATTTTATACAAGTTCAAAACCATACAACTAGGTCAAATCCATATATACGGTCCTAACCATACTATATGGTCTTGACCTTAAAGTTACTGAGTTAAAGTAAAGGTTCTAATTAGTTTTAGGTTTTGTTTCAACTCCAGATTTAGTAACAACACACCATGTAACTCAAATGAATTAGGTAGGTTCCTTAGTCTACCTCCATAACACCTTTATTTTCATATATATTCTATGAGTAATGATTGACATGCTTATGTACAGAATTGATAATATAGAATATCCTTATACGATTGTATTGTTATTTCCATTCTATCTCGATCAACTTATAAATTGATTAATTTCAATTAGAGTAGATACAAAAGAAATAAAAATAAAATAAAATAAATATCCCTCGTGTTTCACAAACATAGGTCTACATTAGTTTCTATGTTGCTAAGCGCAACAAACTTGGGCATGGGTGTGTGATGCCAAAATATATATATTTCATGTTTTCTATATCCTTATTCCCAACCAATGCCTAAACATGAAATTCGGTATAGGGTATGGACATCCCTTCAAAGAAAATGGAGAAGGGCTTATGGTAGTTATAAGTGATCTATAAATAAGATTGTACAAAAATTTAGAGGCATGCGGTTTTTGAGGGAGCAAACATGTGCAGGAGGCATGGGGACTATTTGGAGGTGCCTTAAGGAAAAACATGTCCTCGTGGGTGAATAAAAAAATCATGTAAGATTCATTTCTACTTTTATTATCATGCAACTATACATGTTTAGAGGGGAGGGTTGTATATACTTGATTGGCGTGAACCGGTCCAAATTAATCATTTTCGGTTCGTGAATCATTTCTCAAAATATTTCAAAAACATGTGGTTGCATGGATTACAAGGATAACAAGCTATATTCAAAATGGGTTTTATGAAAAGGAATTAATTTTTTTAAGAAAGTGTAAATAAAAGTGTAAAGCCATGCTTCTTAGTCGAGTCTCTTATCTTAATGAAACTCTTATATATTTATTTTTTTGAAAATGTCAATAATAAACAAATGAAACCTGAGGTGGTTATAAGGATTTGTGTTCTTGGTTGAACTTCTTATTATTACTGGCTATCTTGAGGAAATACTAAACTTTTATCCTTAATGTGCCATTGAAATATGTGGTGGATGCGTGAAAGTGTTTTCTTGGATCCCGAACAACATGTGTGGATGTTTTTCTTGGAGATTGAAGAGGATGTAGTATTTATATTTGGTTAGAGCTTGAGGATGCATTTATTGTTTATTATAATATTTATGACATTTCTTTGGCATTCCATTAATATTGTACCTATGTCACGCCCTCAACGTTAGTCAACATACCCCCATCTACACTTAAATGGATGTTTTATAACAAAATATAGGTTTTCATAAAATATTATTAGATAAAGGATTTTAGGAAGATATAGTTGTTCTTCAGTGGATGTTTTTACAAATGTGGGAGTATACATTAGGCACATGAAATATTTGACAAACTACCTCAAAGAAGTGGGGTATTATGGAGTGAAATGGTTATAGAATATGCATAAATTGGGAGATTTAAAACATTTTGGACATTCATCAAAGATAAATAGGAATAAGAGTTTATCTTTTGTTGTAATGGCTGTACATTGATCTAGATGACTATGTTAAATGTGGAAACATACTCGAGGAATGAGAGCTAGTTGAAAAATGCTTCTAGTCATGGTCAAAGACCAAAAATGATATAGAGCATCTCTTTTGAACTCCCACGTCATCCTCCAAACATGGATGCATTCCTCCTTTCGTACTTCATTATGTATTATCACTTTGTTTATAATAGTTTAAATGTTAATATCAAATCAAGCTTGTTATGGATCTATTTTTTTTTAATTACATTGAAAACCTCATTAAACAGTTTTCCTACATCATGTTAAACCAATGTCATAAGTGGTCTCCGTAGATGGAATTTCTATTATGAGGCCATAAACTGGATATGAAAACCTCTAACCCATTAACCATTTGTTAAATTTCATGACTATTCCAACATGAAAGGAAAACACGTTCTAAAATTCAAACTTGTGATCATGAAATAACCCCCAATTATGCTAAACACCTCTCAAATTGATGCACAAAAAGAATTTGAAAACCTCATGTCCTATTTTTAACCCATTATAACCTCTTCCTTTTTGTATGGTTCATTCCAAAATGGAAACATTTTCAAAAAAATATGATCATGTTTGCAAAGTGGATTTATGGATGCTTTAGAAAATGGTTTGCTAGGAGAAATTATTTACCTACTACCAAACCCTCCAAAAACACCTCGATTTTTTTGTATATAGATCCTACAAGAAACATTTGACCCTTCAAACCTATTTATTGATATATGTAGAAAAGTGTAGTGTATTTATTTTCACCCATTACGTTCGGAAAGCACATTTTATTTATCTATTTCGCAGCCCACTTGACTTAGTGTTTTGCATGGAAAACAACTGTTTTAAGCCAATTGGCTTTGAAACATTGTTGCAGTATGAGCCTTGAATAATTTTTTTGAACCCTATTAGATTATTTTGATTCTATGTATAGTATAGAATAGGGTAGAGCAATTAAACATCCAATTTGGGGTCCCATACCATTTTGCAAGCCCATTTTATGACCACTTGGGGTAGATTGTGCAACAACACAACAAAGACCCATGGATCCAGGTTGACCCTATTATTTTTAGTTAATATTTAAAACTCATGTGACATTTTGAAATAAATCTGATGAGTATAAATACATGGTTTCATACACTTAAACAAGACTATTAATGGAAATTTAGATTCATGTATTTTGGCACATTTATCTACATACATGTAGCAACAAAAGAAACGAAAACTATGTTAGAGTTTGTAGAACTTGGTATTACTATGAAAACTTGAATGTTATGAAGTAAAATTTTTTTGTCATCGCTCACCCTTTCTAATCATGGAAATGTACCATATTACTTGAGTAAAAGAAATGTGTGTTTTCTCTCTCTAATCTCTCTCTAAATCCTGAAAAGTTTTGTTTATTTGATAAGTATGGAAAGTAAATTATTTGTATTCTCTCTAACTCTAAATTGTTTTGGGAATTTTGTTAGAATTTATATGGGAGGGTGGGTCCATTTTAGTGTGTGTTAATGATCTATGACTACATGGTTTTACAGTTGTAAGTAGCGTTATGACATAGAATAATTGATTTAATTGAGTGTTAAAGATGTATATGGTTTCTAGCACATGTGTTCTACTAAAATGGAAAAGTGTATTATTTTTAGATTTTATTGCACTATTTTGTGTTTTGTAAAGTAAAATAAGTTGACTATATTTATGTATGCAATGGAAAACGATGTACGGGTATTCTCTAGACAATTACCTAAATCATTATAGAAATATGAATTTGAAATCTTGTTATTAAAATTATTATACCATCATAATTTGAATGGTAATATTACCAATTAGAATTGAAAGTAAAAATTTGAAAATGGAGGATTTTTACCTAATTGCTAATGATCGGTTGAATCAGATAATCACCTATTCGTAAACATAAAAATAAAAAATCTCATATCTATGTTTTTTTTTGGGTGGGAAAACATCAATCCAATTTTAGATGATGAAATATTTATTATTGTTGTGAGGAATATTACTCTTGACCTTACACTCAAGTTCTTATTTCTATAGTGGGAATTATCTCTTTAGTCAAATCGTAAATGGATTTCCTTGATATATATGTTACAAACATTGTATTAAAACATTCACTTAGCTTGAATAACAAGATATTTATCCTTTCCCTTTTTGTGAACCTTTCACAATTACCTTCCATGTATCTAGTATGATCCTTTTCCCCTAACTCATGTAAACAAATTGATCATAACTTAAGGGAAATAACATCAACTTGACTTGTTACAAAGAAATTTCAATAGTCATATCAATATTTTGTGGGATAAATACGTTGTGTTATTCCTAGTACTAAATGTTGGTCATCAAACTTGCACCTGTGTCTTGGATCTAGAAGAGTCGAGTTGTTTAAGACCATAGTGAAACCATCCCCAAGTTATGGGACCATACATCCTTGGGATGGATCTCTAGAGAAGGCTAGTTCCTCTACCTCCCTCTAACGCCATTGCTACTCCTAATGTTGAAAGGAAAATTTAAGCTAACAATGCGAATGGACCAATGATAGAAGGATTTACAAAAAGGGAAATCTTAATCTAAGGAAGGTGATAATGCTAGGGAAAGGGAGAAGAGGGCATATGGAGTGTTCCATAGATCAACACACGAGCATATCATTCCATTACATATAACACGTGAACATGGGGATTGCAAGCGGGAATATGCACAATGTGCTAGAAAATCAAACAAAGAGGCGATATGTAATTAAAATAAGAAAGCAAAGAAAAGAGTTCCAAAAAACATTCATTTTATTACTTAAGAGATGCACATCATTTACATACACGAAAGAGGTGAGAATACATTACGAGAGACCATGCCACAAAGATAAAACCCTTGAGAAGTCAGCCACCATTTTGGCATAGTTTCTTTACAAAAGAGAGGGATCCTTTTTTTACAAAGAATAACTTTTCTATTTCTAGGAGAAGAAGAATAGAAGAGAATGAGAAAGGGACTGAAACTCAGATTCAAATCTTCAACCACCAATAGCTGGTGATAAATACCTACAAATATTCCTGCAATGCTATCATATACATGTTCCCATGTCTGTTTTGTATGTAGAAGAAAGAAGAACAAAAAGATCTAATTTAAATCTAGTTTGTTGATGTCAATTAGATGTGTGCTTTCATGATCAGAAAGATTTTTCCCTATTTTTTTCCTACGAAATCCCACCTAAATATGACTTTGAAAATTCCAATGAGTAGATGATGTCATTGTCTTTAAAATAAGACTTGGCACATGGGAATCTGAGTATTACAGAAAATGTCATGGTTGTTAGAAGTCTACAGGTCATTCACATCACGTATTGCATGTGGCGCGCTTCGATTGAATGAGTAAGTTGGCCAACTGTTCATCTGATTTTTCATTTCTACCATGTGTCACAAACTGGTTGGTTGTCAAGATTCGAGCCCTACTTGGTGCACTTTGATAGGTTGTGTGTTGCACACTCAAGTCTGATAGATGACATGGCATAGTGACTGGCATAGAAGAATGCATAACACGTGGAAGAAAGAGGCAAGCATGTGAAAGGGAAACATATGGAATGCATGTGTGGAAGTGTGCATGTAAGAGGAATAAGATAATATTTGCAAGGGACAAGTATGGTGAAGGGGCCCAAGAATTCAACTAAAGGATGGTGCGTGGTGGCAGAAATAAAATTGGTATGAAAGGGAGCTTAGTGTATGCAAGCGCACAAGAGGAATGTTAGGGACTTAGCCATTTTGGAAGGAAAGTCTACAGAGGTGTGTGTAAGAAGTGCATGATGGGATAGGAAAGAAAGCGGGTGCGTAGGAGAAGGTGCAAGAGAAAATGGAAAAGGAGATAGAAAAATGCAAAGGGAGAAGTAGGAAGGCATGCAAGGGCACGCAGAGGAACTGTACAAAGTAAATTGTGACAAGGGAGCAAGCTCGAGTGCGCATAACTTGAAATGTGAAACATTAGAGTCGGAATGAAAAATATAAGTTATCTAAATAACTAGGAGAGTTATTTACATAATAATTTTGGCAAGTTTCGGCAGTCATCTTGCTACTAGATGAAGAAATCACTAGTCTTAGAATTCCATTGGGTATGGAGTCAAGCGCTAAACATGAAGATGTGATCTACAACTTGAAGAACATCTATGAAGTCACTTAAAGCTCTGTCTAAACTCTAAAATTAACTACTACTCTCATGAGGATATTCTTACTTGGAATTATGAGAGTTTAAATCTACATGGATTGTCAAAACCTCCCTGTTAAAATTGAACTTTCATCCTAGGAAGCAACAAAAATGGTCACACAGTGCAACAAGAAAATATAGGAGCTAGAGGGAGCACGTTGAAATAGAAACACAACACTATGTACAAAATTGAAAATCATACATGTCCCAAAGGGAACATGTAGAGTGTGTGTGAGCACTTGTGTTACTAAAAGCAAACCTAAACTAGCCTACTCTAACTAGAGGAAAAGGGTGCTCAAGTAAAACCTGCAATAGGTAGGGAGAAGTAGCTTCCCTTCCTCATAAATTGTGACCATGTAATTGATTTAAAATTGAACATGGTCGAAAACAAGAGTGAAAAATTGCCTTGCAGATGGTGTTTCACCCTCCTCAAAGTATCAAAAATAAAATATATACCTCTCGAAGTTATTTTGCACTTTGATCTAGAAGGCACTCTTCCTGACCTTTGGTGAGCTAAAGATCTACCTCATGCTTTGAAATAAGCATGACTAGTGGAAACTTTGTTTTTGGATCTAGACTATCTAGGTATTATCGGTGCAAAATCACAAAGCACCCCTGGATGTAGATCGGGCTTCTAGGTTGATCACTCAGCATCCAAAGGTGTGATTGCACAACATGGAAACCTCTCTCCAAGCATGGGACTTGTGAAACCGAGAGAGGAATCTCCAGAGAAGGCTGGTTCCTGCTCCTAAACTACCTGCCACAAGCTATTCTAGTGTAGGCAAGCTAATCTAATCCTAATCTAACCATGCCAAGGAGACAGAGAGAGAGAGAGAGAAGGGAAAAACAACAAAATCCTACACTAAAACGGTGATACACCAGAGAAGGAGAATGTTGGACATCTATCAAAACTGCCATGGGACAAAGAGAGGTGAGCAATGGGAAGGATGGACAGATGCATCACAGGCCCAAGGATAGATTTCACACAGAAAAATGTCCCAAAACTCCATGAACACAGCTCCAAACCTGCAATGAACATTCAAACATGCACAAATACCTGCAATGAAGAGAGGCAAGAAGAGAACAAGCAAAAACGAGCAAGGATGGACAGATGCATCACAAAACACGTTTTGTTGCTCCAGAAGTTTGCACAGAACATCATTTCAACAGTAAAAGGCAAAAATGCCATTACAGAGCAAGGGAGGAGGTTCGAACTCCATTTTCAACCCTAGAGAAGAAAAGAAGGGAGGGCAGAGCCGAACAGATGAACAACTTGTCATGTCCCCCTTTTGAAAGAAGCCCCTCTGTACAATATATAGGAAGAAAGAGAGAGGGAAGAGAGGAAATTCGAAACTACCACAACCACTTCTAGGTCGCATTTTAAATCATCTCATTATGGTAGAAGTGGCGGATCCTGGAAAAACGGCGGGTTGTCTGCTGCATTAAAGCTGGTTGTTGAAGCGTCACTTCTGGCATTACCATGCGTCAGAGCCATTTCTTAACTTTCTCTCTCCAAACTACACCAAAATGGAAGATTGATCCCAGAATCATGTAGAGAATTTCAACAGCTTTCCGTTGATATAAAGACATGCAAATCCGAGCTCTGGATCAAAAGATATGACGATCTGAAGATTTAGGGCACGGAAAAGACCAAAACAGATTTTGAAATATTTTCCCGCGCTTCACCACCTGGATGACACGTGGCAGGCTCTAATTCGCTGAATAATTCTCTCTCCTCCACCTTTCCGTGGGCTTTCCTTTGAAATTTCCTTGTGGGCCCTAGCTGGGACACGTGGCACTATCCCATTGGTTCGGGCCGACCCTTCAAAATTCACCCTTTGACTTTTTGACCTTTTCCCTTGTGACACGTGTCATGATTTAATTGGTCCGCGGGCCTGCCGGCTCCTTCGGCCCTTTGCATCTTTATGTCCCGGATGTCCCAAACTGCTTGGGCCAAAAACTTTCGATCCGCCCGAAATGGGCTTCCTTGTCCCTCATTTGGTCGATGACACGTGGCATTGTTTGATTGGCCTTCAGCTCCTTCGGCGATCCATGTCCCGCGCATCCCTTCGTCCCTGGATGTCCCAAAGAAACTTTCTCTGCTTTGGCCGAACTGCCGGTTCGCGTCCATTTGTCCCAAATGTCCCAGAGCTTCGTGGGAAAAATTCTTCCTGTTAGCTCGATCCGGCCGATTCGCGTCTTTTTGTCCCACTTGTCCCACATTGTTTTGGATCGAAGCTCTCCATTTCGGCCAAGTCGGCTTCTCGTGCCCTTCGCGTCCTTCAGTCCGACTGTCCGGTCTTCTGCGTTGTCTATTTCGGTGAACCGGCCGGTTCGGGTCCTTCGCGCACTCTTGTCCCACTTGTCCCTTTGCTACTTGGGCCGCCTGCAGGCTTTTCGGCCGATCCGCGCCTTGGCGTCCCAAATGTCCCACATTGTCCTAGGACAAGGACTTAGCCATTTTTCGTGATTTTTTCTGGCCTGAGCCTGTCTTCTGCAACTTTTTTCGTATTTTCTTAGAGCTTGCTCTTTCGTTCTTTGGTCAGGGGAGTTAGAAAAATTCTGAGGGAACCCAAGAAACATGATGTTTGCTCTGAATCAATTATCTACCTGGGACTTGAGAATTCTGATGCATGTTATCAAATTAACCCTGGGGGGTGAATTTTGGATAACAATTTGGTGACTCAGCGGGGTCATCTGCCTGCTAGATGAAGTTACCAGTTGCCTGAAGCATCCATTGGGCATGGAGTCCTGAGTTGTAACTCATAAATCGATCCGAACTTTGAAAACTTCCTCTCGAGCCACTTGAAACCCCCAACCTCGGAGTGTTCTCGCCAAGATGCCATCAAACAAACTGCAAGAGCATAACCAACAACACCAAAACTATGTACAAAATGAAAATCATACATGTCCCAAATGGAACATGCAGTGTGCACAAGCACTTCTTCTACTGAAAGCAAACCTACCTACTCTACTCTAACTGGAAGCAAAAGCAAGCTAAACAAACCCTGCAATTGGTTGTGAGAAATAGCTTCCCTTTCTCAAAAGTGGCAGCCATGCAATTGATTTGGCACTGATCATGGCTGTTTGGATGGATGGAAAATCAACAAGAAGCTGGTCTTCTATCCAAATCATCAAAGTATCAGCTGAAAACAAATCCAATACCTCTTTTAGTTGCTCTGCATTTGGATTGAAGAGGTATGGCAGCTGATCCTTGGTACTTTGTAGCTCACCCTCATGCTCAGAAGAAAGCATGACTAGTTGTGACTTCTCCTTTGGCTCCAATGAAGCCAAATACCTGATTGGGCAAGGTATGGTCCTTTGAGTATGCCCATTGCTGTGATTTTCAACCCCAAGAATGGAGTCTTCTTGTAGACCTTCTTGAATGGATGGTGTGGAAGAAATGGTGAAATTCCTCTGTCCTTTCTCTTCCTCCAATGAAGAACGTGAAAGATTAAAATCTTCCAATCTTGATTCCGAAGAGCTATTATAAGATGCTGGCTGTTGTAAATGAATGCCCTCCTTCATGACAACAGACTCAAGTGTTTGGAGTGTGGATGATGAAAGAGAGAAAGGTGGAAACTCAACCGGCTCTTCTCCATCAAAACAGTCCTCCAAATCTGACAGATAAACTGCCTTATTGCTGTCCTGCTGCAAATATTCAACTTCCTCCATGGTGTCTTCTTGATCTGTAACTTGACCACCATGGTTTCTTTCTCCCTTCAACATTGAGTTGAGAGGTCAAACTCCTCTTCAAAGACTGGAACTTGAGAGAGGTGAAGTAGAAAGAAGAACCGAAGGTTCTCTCAGTAGCCTCGCTTTGTGCTCAGAGCTCTTGGATCTGCAACTTTCTCCTCCACAGCCTAGAATGTGCTCCTCTTTTAGATTTGGAGCAGCTTCTCCTTCCTCAAATGTTTGAAGACAATCTTGCTCTTGATTGAACTCTTCCTCCAGCATGAAGTTTGTCAAGTCAAACTCTTCAATCTGCTGCTCTAGAGGACAAGTTGTGACTGCAAGATCTTCTTCTTCTGCTGCAACAAAATCAGTCCTAACCACCACCTGTTCTCCAACCCTAGCCTCTTCTGTAGGTTTAACCATCAAGGGGATCTTTTTCATCCCAAATCTAAGAGCCCAACTCTTCAGACTTTGAATTTCTTCATCTTTGTTTGGCTTCTCTTTTTGTTGTTGTTTTCCTTGACTGGCATTCTGATTTTCATCCTCCCAACATGGATTTGGGAATGCAAGAGGAGGGATGGGTTGTAACTCAACTGATTTGACATTTTTTGTGGTGGTGGAGGAGGTGAAACCTCTTGTTTCTTTGGAGTGGGAGGTATTTCATTTAGCTCTTGTGGAGAGGATGACTGTTTGGAAGGAAAAAGGAAAGAAGAATTGAGGTGTGGTGGAAGACTGAGAGGTGGAGACATGGGATCAACATTTGGGACAGCAGATGGAGAGTTTAAAATTTGTAAGTCCAAATGAGATGATGCTGCTTGAGTAATGGGAAGAGAAAAACCAGATGATGGTGTAGAACTTACCCATTGACAAGGTTGTTCAACACCGAATGTATAGGCCTCTATTTCTGCTATCCATTGTGCAAGTTGGGGCAGCATCTTTATCATGAAGTCCAACTTCTCTTGAGGGCTGAAGTGTCTTGGAAAAGGGCCTCCCCATGGACAAGGAGTCCTGCAA
This sequence comes from Taxus wallichiana var. yunnanensis, assembly GCA_018340775.1. Lineage (NCBI taxonomy): Eukaryota > Viridiplantae > Streptophyta > Pinopsida > Cupressales > Taxaceae > Taxus > Taxus wallichiana. The sequence goes on along the minus strand of CM031244.1, from coordinate 261,244,746 downwards.
CCAATTCTGAAAGCTCTCATTTGAGTTGTTGCTCTGGACTGCACCATCTCTACCTCCATCTTTTGGATTTTCTCCAACAAACCAGCATCTTGGATCTGATGGTCTTTATTATATGCATACTCTTGCTCTTGGAAAGCTCCATAGCCAAACTGACTTTGGCACAGCCGCTCATATGGGTATGCATACTGATCTTGAATCTGCTCAAAATGTTGATTTGGAGGATTTGTAAAACATGTTGGAGGTGTGATACACTGCTGTTGTTGATGTGGATTCCATGATGGAAATGAAGTCATGATTGCACAACCTCATAGAATGAAAGAATGAAAGAGATGGAAAGAAGGATGAATGGAAAATGAATAAAAATGAATGGAAAGGAAGGTCTGCAACTTTAGAGATGGGTTGTTGACCAGATGGAGTCGCCAGATGTGTTTGCAAGTGCCTCCAAAGGCTGAAATCTTCACAGGAACACATCAACCTGCAAAAGATGAAGTGGAAGACCTCTAAGGTCCCACCGGGCATGCCAAAACTATTAGTGCAAAATCATAGCACCCCTGGATAGAGATCAGGCTTCTAGGTTGATCACTCAGGCATCCAGTGTGATTGCACAACATGGAAACCTCTCTCCCAAGCGTGGGACTTGTGGCGAGAGAGGAATCTCCAGAGAAGGCTGGTTCCTTCTCCTAAACTACCTGCCACAAGCTATTCTAGTGTAGGCAAGCTAATATAATCCTAATCTAACCATGCCAAGGAGACAGAGAGAGAGAGAGAGAAAGGGAAAAACAGCAAAAGCCTACACTAAAACGGTGATACACCAGAGAAGGAGAATGTTGGACATCTATCAAAAATAGCCATGGGACAAAGAGAGGTGAGCAATGGGAAGGATGGATAGATGCATCACAGGCCCAAGGATAGATTTCACACAGAAAATGTCCCAAAACTCCATGAACACAGCTCCAAACCTGCAATGAACATTCAAACATGCACAAATACCTGCAATGAAGAGAGGCAAGAAGAGAACAAGAAAAAACTGAGCAAGGATGGACAGATGCATCACAAAACACGTTTTTTGCTCCAGAAGTTTGCACAAAACATCATTTCAATAAGTAAAGGCAAAAAAACACCATTACAGAGCAAGGGAGGAGGTTCGAACTCCATTTTCAACCCTAGAGAAGAAAAGAAGGGAGGGCAGAGCCGAACAGATGAACAACTTGTCATGTCCCCCTTTTGAAAGAAGCCCCTCTGTACAATATATAGGAAGAAAGAGAGAGGGAAGAGAGGAAATTAAACTACCACAACCACTTCTAGGTTGCATTTTAAATCATCTCATTATGGTAAGAAATGGATCCTAGCAAAATGGCGGGCTGTCTGCTGCATTAAAGATGGTTGTTGAAGCGTCACTTCTGACATTACCATGCGTCAGAGTTGTTTCTTAACTTTCTCTCTCCAGACTACACCAAAATGGAATATTGATCCCAGAATCATGTAGATAATTTCAACAGCTTTCCGTTGATATAAAGAACGTGCAAATCCGAGCTCTGGATCAAAAGATATGACGATCTGAAGATTTAGGGCACGGAACAGACCAAAACGGATTTTGAAATATTTTCCCGCACTTCGCCACACGACGACACGTGGCAGGCTCTGATTCACTGAATAATTCTCTCTCCTCCACCTTTCCATGGGCTTTCCTTTGAAATTTCCTTGTGGGCCCTAGCTGGGACACGTGGCACTATCCCATTGGTTCGGGCCAACCCTTCAAAACTCGCCCTTTGACTTTTTGACCTTTTCCCTTGTGACACGTGTCATGATTTGATTGGTCCACGGGCCTGCCGGCTCCTTCGGCCCTTCGCGTCTTTATGTCCCGGATGTCCCAAACTGCTTGGGCCAAAAACTTCCGATCCGCCCGAAATGGGCTTCCTCGTCCCTCATTTGGTCGATGACACGTGGCATTGTTTGATTGGCCTTCGGCTCCTTCGGTGATCCGCGTCCCGCGCATCCCTTCGTCTCGGATGTCCCAGTACGAACTTTCTCTGTTTCGGCCGAACCGGCCGGTTCGCGTCCATTTGTCCCAAATGTCCCAGTGCTTCGTGGGACAAATTCTTCCGGTTCGCCCGATCCGGCCGATTCGCGTCTTTTTGTCCCACTTGTCCCACATTGTTTCGGACTGAAGTTCTCCATTTCAGCCGAGTCGGCTTCTCGCGCCCTTCGCGTCCTTCTGGTCCGACTGTCCCGGTGCTACAGTTGTCTGTTTCGGGTGAACCGGCCGGTTTGGGTCCTTCGCGCACTCTTGTCCCACTTGTCCCTTTGCTGCTTGGGCCGCCTGCAGGCTTTTCGGCCGATCCGCGCCTTGGCGTCCCAAATGTCCCACATTGTCCTAGGACAAGGACTTAGCCATTTTTCGTGATTTTTTCTGGCCTGAGCCTGTCTTCTGCAACTTTTTTCGCATTTTCTCAGAGCTTGCTCTTTCCTTCTTTGGTCAGGGGAGTTAGAAAAAATCTGAGGGAACCCCAGAAACATGATGTTTGCTCTGAATCAATTATCTGCCTGGGACTTGAGAATTCTGATGCATGTTATCAAATTAACCCTGGGGGGTGAATTTTGGATAACGAGTATTTGATTGGGAACAGTCGATCCTTGTGATTTTCCCATTATTTTGAAGCTCAATCCACGTGATGGGATTTTCTTATAAAATCTCCTTCGATGGTGATTGCTTGTGAGTTGGTCCCATAGGCCCAGGGCGCATGAGGTTCTACCTCTACAAGCAACTCAATATCCTTCTAAAATGTGCCCTCGGAATGAACTAATTTTTTTCTTAAACAGTACCTGTATGATTTCCTCTTCCCTGTCTGAGTTGCATGAGTCATGTCATTCTTCAACTGTTCTGTACTCTTCAAACATGATGATATTGGTTGGGAAAGGCACATTAGTAGGGGGATGTCCATTTATGGTATTGTTAGACTGGGGGCTTGGAAGAAGATGGAAGGATGGGTGCAGAAGGTATGGAAGGCACATATGTAAGAGGAGTGGAAGCATGTGTAGGAGGGGTGATGGTAGAGAAATGAAGGTGAGAGGATGGAGGAAGGGAATTCTCAGTGGGGGTAGTGCGCAAGAAGCTAGGAACACAAGTAACAAGTTGAAATGATATAATGTTGGAATAGAGGAGTAGAAGGGCTATAATATGGTAGTGCGGGGTTGTCCAATTGACAGGGGTTTCTACACTCTAGATTTTTGAGCCTCCATTTCTTCCCGCGCCCACTTTTTAATCTAGGGTAACATCTTAGTAATGAAGTGGAGCTTTTTCTAGGTGTTAAACCATCTTGATACAGGGGTCGACCCATGAACAAGGGACCTTATAGAAAAATTTAGTTACCTTTATGGAGCACTTGACTCTGAGCTACATCATGTCCATCTCTAGCTTTTGTACCTTCCTCTCAAAATCAACTTCAGCCAAGGATTTTCCATCATCATCAACATAAAAATGTTGTTCATAAACATTTTGGTTAGAAAAAAGTGGGTTATATGCATATTCATGATGAAAAGGCTCATAAAACGTACTTGGAGGATGACTTTAGAACTGTGGAGATGGATAAAAATAGCTTTGATGCTTTAAATGAGAATTATATGAAGGGAAAGAAGTCATGATTGCATATCTTCAAAAGAGGAAGGTGGAACGATGGAAGATGAGAATATGAATTTATTGAGGGGATACTAGTGTGTGAATAAGAAAATGGGTGTGTTTGGATCAATGGAGTCACCAGATGTGTTGAAAAATGCCTCCAAAGGCTGGATCTCAACAAAACACACCAAATTTGTTGAGATGAAGATGTAAATCTCTTCACTCTAATCTAACTAGTCAATTAGATGTGTGCATTAATGATTAGAAAGATGTTTCCCTATTTTATGGCTATAAAATCCCACCTAAATATGATTTTGAAAATTCCAACAAGTAGATAATCTCAACATATTTCAAATAAGACCAAGTGTGTAGGAATCGAGCTCAGTAGTAGAATTTATGGTCATCGGAAGTCTATAAATCATTCGACACATAATGAAATGTGGTGCGCAGTGATTGACTAAGGAAGTTGGCCAACTATTCATTTTATTTTTCATTCATACCACGTGTCACAAACCAATTGGTTGTCGGGATTTGACACCCTATTGGTGCACTTTTATAGGTTGTGTGTTGCACACTCAAGTCTGATAGATGATGTGGTACACTAAATTACATGGAAAAAGGCAGAAGGTATGAAAGTAAGAGGTAGGCACGCAAAAGGGAAATAGATGGAATGTGTGCATGCATGAGGAATAAGATAATATTTGTAGGGGACAAGTATGGGGAAGGGGTGTGTTTTCACCCTCAAAATTCCCTCCTTTTCAAAGGAAAATTTCAAAAAAATTGAGTCAGTGTCCTTTGGAAGTGTTCTGGTAAAGGGAGAAATTCAAGAAGTTAGAAAATTTCACTCTTTGGGGTCATTTTTAGTGTTTTTCAATTAAATATGACTTTTTTTTCCCGCATGTCCCAAAAATAGATGGGCCTCTTATTCCCGATTCACCGATAAACCTACACTTCTCTCAAATCAGTTATATTAGACATTTTTTTCCCGCACGTCCTAAGTATTATCGGGCCTCCTGTTAATTGATTCACCACTTTATCCACACCACTTACTTGTCACTAAATCAAACATTTTTTTCTTGCATGTCCCAAGTACTACCAGGCCTCCCGTTCGCCGATTCACCACTTTACCCACATTACTTACTCATCAGCTAAATTGGCTTCACTCATCCCGCATGTCCAAAGTAATCTTTTGGGCCCTATGTTCACCAATTCACTAACTTTCACACACTCGCCTTGTATATTGGCTAAATCAGCCCCACATGTCCCACATGTCCCATGGATTGTTTGTGCTCTCCAAACCCACTTTTGTTGCATTCTTCTTGGATCAAGTATATCAGCTCCACACGTCCCACATGTCCCATGGACCATCTGGGCCAAATTTTTCTGAATTTCCCACATATCACCTTTTTTGAGTTGGCGTAGGGTTATTTATTGCACATTCATTATTTTATCTCTCCTTCATTCAAATTTGTGGCTATTTAATGGAGTGTAATTGTTCTTTCTTTCCCAAACTTGCATGCTCATTTTCTCTTGCACACGTTATTATAAAGTAGCCATTTCCTACATCTACACCTCTGTGTATTCTCTTGCATAGATTGTTGAGCATTCGGTTGAAGGTTGTTTCTCCTATCTCTATCACAATGAAGATTCAATACAAGGGGCATGAGCATATCTCCTCATTAGAAACTTTTGTGCCCTTTTTCGGGGACAACAAAGCTCAACATCTTGACCTTGACAATTTTTGGGGCAGGATAAGATGTGATAACCCTACTTCTATTGCATAATTAATCAAAGATAGTGGAATTATGTTTTCTTGAGTTTCACTATCTGCTTCAAAGTGTCCCGATACCATTCTTGCTTGTGGGGCCTATTTCAATCCAGAATCTAAGGATATTCTCAAAATCCATGGTGAAGTTGTTGTGTGACTAGATTCCAATGCTATTTGCACTTCGCTTCGCAACCTAGTTGTGGAAGGTGCTCATACCCTCACCCTTTCTCAAGCACAAGCATTATTTGACTAAGATAGTGAGAGATACAAGGCTAGGGTAGCTAAATCATGGTTGAAGAACCCTAAAAAGGGAGCATCCAGACTTTCTAAATCATTTTTCAGGGTTGATTTCAATGAAGAACTTTTAGACATCATCACTCTTTTGACTAGGATCATGGGAATTCCATATACAAATGAATTTAATTTTTAGATGTGTCCCTATATCAATATCATTTGTGAGGGGAAGCAAAATCTGAATTAGGGTGAGATAATCTGTGAAAATCTAACAGAGTAGCTAGTTAATGTTCAAAGAACAAAGACATTCTACATGTCTTCTTATCTCATGTACACTATTGCAGCATCTAGGGAATGGCTTGGCTTGTCTTTCATTGAGGATAAGATGGATTCTCCTATATATGAGTATTGTCCTCAATTCACTCTCAAAGTAAGAAATCATCACTTCAGGAGAGTCAATGATTCCTTCATCATGTACATTGTGATGCTTTTAGAAGGAAATATTGCTCAGAGATTTTATGAGGAAGAAAAGACCTTGATATCTGAATATGGGTGTTTCTTCACTCAATTAATTTATTTTTTTCGTCTAACAGGATGGCTGGTTTTGAATGCCCCCCTCTATAGATTCCTATGTTTTTCAATGACAAAATGGCCCTAGTTGAGATTTACAGCATTGGATAAACTTCATCAGACTTGCAAGGATAAAAATATTGTTGGAATCCATTTTCTTTTCATCTGGGGAAATTATACATGTAGGATAGCCCTCGATGCTCAAAACATTGATAGAACCCTTTCTCCTATTACTCTTCATCATTTCAAGTATCGAACTTTCTTTTATATCAAAGGATATATTGCTAAGAATCTCAGGTTAGGTTTCATCCACTTTGCTAATACTAAAGATTATTGGGCCGATTGCGTAGATGACTTTGAGGCCAAGAGAAGGTAATTTGGAAAATTTTCTCTTTAAAAATTATAGATTTCAATCTCTACAAAGTACCTAAGAAGCTCCAGATGATGATGAATACCTAAAATCTATTGAATATGAGAGGTCCATCAAACACTCTCCTCTTGAAACCATTGATTGGTTTGTAAAAGAGCAGGATGATTTGAAAGAAGTGATCAACCCGATTTTCATGAGAACCAAGATCTGGTTTGATAAGAAAATGTAAAAATTCAGGATGAACAGAGCTAGGTATTCTTCACAAGAAACTTCCTCTCCTAGGAAAGAAGAACCTACACTCAATGTTGAGATGCTCGAGAAATCCACTCCTTCCTCTTTGACAAAGGTATACATGAAGAAAGGCAAGGCTTTGTCAAGCAAGAGAAAATGATAGAGGAAAAGGAGGAATTTTCTTTGGAGTAGTCACAGGTTCTTGTAGAGTCAGAGGATGTCATTGTTTTGAGTGAGGATAACAGTGAAGAACTGAAGGAAGAGGAAGAAACCCTTGTCAACACTACTGAGATGGAAAATAAGGGCCAAATGTCTAAATCTCTAGGTTTGGTGGACTCTTATTCCAAGGATATTATTGAGGATATGTCAATCTCTCCATTAGAAACATTTTTGGTAAACATTGAGTGCAATGAGTAAAATTTCACTTGGATCCATTGCTCATTCTACCTTTTCCTCCTTCTTTGCTTTGGTCCAGACTTTCATTGATAGTAGGAAAAGGAAGTTCACCTCTCAAATTATGGTTACCAAGTTTGATGTTGTGGCATCCTTGCTCGGTACAACTTCCCCTCCTCTAACAAAGAAAGAAAAGATGACCTCAAGGTTAATTTCAAATTCTAAGGGTCAATAATTCATTGAGATTGAAAGGCCTAAGGTGTATAAAGAAGAGAAAGACATTTTAGTTTCTGAATTGGAACTCATATGGGCTCTACTTGGAGAATAAATTCCTGAAAGTGATGTTCATAACCTAAGTGAAATTTTCACTCGAGTCATTGAATGAGTGGAGAAGGGAAAATAAACTATGGAGCAATTAGAAGAACATAATCAAGTTCTCTCAAATTTTATAAAATTCTTATTGGAAAAAGATAAGATGTTGGATCCAACTCCATTAAGCACTCTTCTCCCTCTCATAGTTCTCAGCAAGGATGAAATTCATACCATCAAGGATATTCATAAACATTCCACTTATGCAAAGGCCATAGAATCAATAGTTGATGATACGACAATGGCTAGATTGAACTTCATTAAAGATTCCTTCATGTCATTTAGAAAGGTGTCCAAATTGCAGTTCAAATTCATCACAACACTCAATGGCTTGGAGAAAGAGCTATAGTTATGGTGTGAATGCATTAAAGATATTCATTTGATGAGGAATAAAGATGAGCGTATTTTATTGTATAGAAAAGTATTTAATGAAGCTAAGAACAATCTATCAAAATCATGGGTTTTTCAGTATTGATTGGAAGATCAAGGTTTGAGAGTAAGCAATGGGAGAACTGAAAAATATGTGGTAGAAAGAAGAATATTTCAAGAATTGTGTTCTTTCTTCCTTCCAAGATATTCATTGTCTAATCCAGAATGAGGCCTTAGGTAATCAATTTTCTATATAGGATATCAAATCACAGTTCAACACATTTGTGAAAGAGGAACTTTTTAAGGAATGATCAATGTCTAAAGAGAAGGTGAAATACATCTGCTCTCTCCAATAAGCTATCACCGAGGAAAATAAAGAGTTTCTAGAAAACACAGAGTTTGAGAAGGATATGGAGAAGTGTCTTGGTATGTGGACTCATGCCACTTCTAACACCACCATCCCAAAGTGCATGGAGATAGCTGAAGCATTGAAAAGATTTAGACATTAGATTCTTAAGAAATTTGGCCCTTCTAAACCTCCTTCAGATGTTTTTGCTCCCGAGTCCTAAGTCACTTATTTTATTTTGGGGTTTTAAAACCCATGATGTAATACTTGATTAAAGACATTCTATTAATGTATTTTTAAGTAGTCTTTAATCTTTAGATTAAAATAAGTTGGAACTGAATGTAACTATATTTGTAAGCTATTTAATGGGCTCTTCATGCCATTGTTAAGGGATGGACCTTGGTACTTTTGAAATGTATTAGAATTGAAAGTAAATCAATACGAATATTTTCCCTTATCTCTCATTCTCATCTACTATCCTTTCTATTCTTGTTTGAAATTTATGAATCATCAATATTTCATGTTAAGAAACTTTGTGTTCTTGTGATATGATTTCTAGAACATTTGTGTCTATGGAATAATATCGATGTTGCCAATGTGAATGATTCTATTATGTGTTCCTTTTGCTAAGTACGTATAAGGTTATATTCTGCTATCTATATTACCTAAAAGTATTGTTGTGTTCTTCCCTTTTAGTTTCTTTGTTCTTCCACTCTTAATTATTGATAATCTATGTTAGTATGAAACATTTCAAAGTATCAAAAGTCCTCACAAATATGAAAATTATATATTTGTATATAAGTTCTGCTTCTTTCAATAAAGGAACCTCTCCCATAGAGTGGAGGGACTTGTTGTCCCTTGACTATTGATCATGGTTGACCATTCTTGGTCATCATAAGTATGGGGGATTTGAAATTTTTATTGGTTAAACATTGGGGCATTTTAGTTACAGATTACAGAGATTGAGTTCATTAGGTTGAGTTGATTACAGATGAAGGTGATTACTTGGAATTTGAAACTAGGAATGTTGTCCCCAAACAAAGAGATGGTTACATAAATGGAAATCTCTCATTTATCTTCATCAAGCTTCATGAAAGATCATATGAAAACTTGATGAGGATAAATGTATTACGTTTATGCAATCAGCTAATCATTTCGAAATTGCATTCACAGTTGTAGATTTCAAATAATCAACTTCACTTTATTATGTCGTGCTCATCAGATTTATTGCTTTGTATTCATTAAAGTTGTTTGTGATTCATGAAATTACATCCATCTATGTTGTCATAAAATTTTACAAGTGACTCCTTTCCTGCTACTTCCATCAAGAAAGTACCACCAACCAAACAGTGACAATAATGTCTGAATGGAGATAGTAGGAAAGAGTCAAAATGAAGAGCATATGCTTAATGCAGTAAAACAACATACAAGGAGGCACATCTCATTCAATGGTTGCTTACTAGAGTTACAGGTATTTATTTTAAGTTTATCTCTTATATTAATTCATTTGATTGAGATATTGAGTTGCTTACATCATTGTACAATCAAAGAAAAAGCTAAATGCAGAAAGAGATAGTCAACTCATTATTTCAATTTAATGCTTTATTCATAAGAGATTACAAGTTTTCTCACACAATCCATGGGATGTGACTAAGTAACAACATCATATACATGGAAAAGAGAATATTGCATGTGCTAAAGAATAGGAGTAGAGGAGTAAAAGTGAACCCATCATTACCTTTTATATTTTCATTCCTACTCTGCATCATCTACATCTCCAGTTTCATCTCCTCTTCATCTTCCACTTTCCATCTCCATCTTCTTTTCTCATCACCTGCAAGATAAAGAGTAGTTTTTGAGCTCCGGTACATTTTTATTCCTATACATCTATTCTAAAGAAAATACATATTCTAAGTTCAATGCATCTAATGGTACTTGAAAGAAAGAAATACATGGCAGCAGACGAGTAGAGTGCATAAAGAGAAATTATTGGTAGAAAGAAATAAAAAGGAAAGGATTGAAATAGAAAAGTAGAATCTGAAATAGATTACAAAAGAAACAGATGTGGAGATGACATGAAAAAGAAGTTGAAAATAGTTCACAAAAGAAGAATGAAGAAGAAATCAAAATCACATGGATATAAGAGAGGCCAAAAGCCTATATTTTCTAACTTATTTATGAGTTTTGCAGGAACAAGTTGCAACATGAGAATGAAAAAGATCAGTTTAACTAGTTAAGAAAGAAGCAAGATATTGTTTACTTTCAAGAGAATGGAAAACAAACATCATTTAAAGATGGTTTACAGAAAGAAAGAAGCATCAAGATGAGTCAAGAAAACAAATCTTTTACAAATCAAGTTGAAAATCTGAAAAGGAGAGAGGAAAACAATCATTTTGAAAAAAATTCCGAGTCTCCCCTTGTAAAAGTGACTTTCAATTTAGAACAAATTGAAAATTAATGCTTTATCAATAAAACTGAAATACAGTGATTACTTTACTATTTCTGGAAAGGAAAGATCATTACAGAAATAAACATAAATGATTTTCTCTCAAAGTGAACAAATAGGAGTGCTAATGTGATCATGTTATGCTTGTACAAGTTCAGGAAACATGCTACATTCATGCTTGCAATACAAAAAGATTGATCAAGTTACAGTTTTCCAGTTTGACTCCATCTATTTCAGTATGCTCATGCTTGACAACAGATATAAACAATGAAGTAAAAGTGACAGAGTTTCCAACTTCACAAAGGCCTCTCGAATGAACTCTTAAAGAAATGAACAAGTGGCAAGCGAATAATGGAAACAGGCCAAACTTCAATCAAATCAAAATACAAGTTACAGTGAAAAGGATGAATGATCAATAAACAGTCAGCAAGGAATCCAAGGCCAAAGCCATTAAAATACACAACTACAGATAAAGCCGAAGATCATTACAGTTGAGTTACAACAAAGCCCGAGTTCATGTCATTTCTACAAGTTAAAGAGTGTAAAAATACTCTGGTTTTCGTAACGTATCAAATTTCCCAACAAAGAACTTGAGCTCAAAAGGAGAGGCGAATCAAATACAATGAAGCCAAGGCCGAGGTTATAAAAATATAGTCATAAGTAGTAAGGCCGAATGGCCACGGTTATTATAAAATACAGTCAAAAATGCAGGCCGAGCCATGTTTCGAGAAAAGAAAAAAGCAGAGTAAGTTCCAAAGGCTTTTCTTTTCCATATTAGAACTTACAAAGAATCGAGAGAGTTCAAGTACTCACCGCATTCTAAAGGCAAGGTGACAGTACACATAAGCATGGTGGCCATTTCATCTCCTCAAGCTCTTATTTGAGCTTATAACCAAAGCCAAACATAGAATAGCAACACAAATAGAGAAATATTAATTAAAATACATTATAAAAGGAGGTTATGGGTTTCACAATACGAAGCTACAACTATAGGAATAAAGAGAAAAAATGGAACTCTTTACCTTCATATTTCTTCAAAAAATGTAGGCCAAGCAAACCAACAATGGCGTCCAAAGGCCAAAAATAGAAATGTGCAGGTTCGAAGACATCAAAACCACCTTGTATTCTATAGATTTGGCAGAGCTGGAGAAAATTTTCTAGGGGTTCACCATGTGAATTAGAAATGTAGAATGGGCTCAACAGAATGCCTTTGCCCCCATAAGCTCCAACAAACTCAAGACCTAACTCAAGTTACAAAATCTAGTGAATAAGATCATTTAAAAGTTAATCAAACGGCGAGGATGGAGTCAACAATTCAACCATGATCAATGTAATCAATGACCTAGACCAAAGTGGTAGTGATCCAATGATCTAGATCAAAAGAACAATCAATGCATAGTACCATACAACATCTTATGAACAAGATGAAATCAGAGAGATCAACGATCAAAATTCATTTCCACCCATAGGATAAGGCATTCATAAATGCATTCGAAACTAATGAACAAGATTAAACAAAGCACCAAATCATCATGGGTCCATAATTGATATGCCATGGATCAAAATAAATACACTAATGACCGAATTCAATGCAGGTTCAATCCAATCGATAGCCATGATCAAATGATAGGTAAGAAGATCTATGGCTAGAATCCAATTCCACCAAGATTTTACAAAGAGGAAGCCAAAAGCTGAAAACTCCATGGAAAGGCATAAGATTATGCCAAGTGTCGACTGATGCACAGTCACCACAGGTCCCAACCCCTCACACAATCCCGACGTCAAAGTCAAAGGAGCAGTGCAAGGTTTCCAAGTGGGAAGAAAATAATAGAAATAGGGTGAAAAATTTATATGCATGGGGTCCAAAAAAGGAATAAACCAACTTTTATATATGCATGCCCAAGGAAAATGGATTAGCCAATGAGAGGGCAGGAATGATTTGGAGCATAATGCCAAATCCAGCTAAAAGACAAAGACTTCTCCAAGAATAGAAAGTTATCACCGTTAGCTAGACCTTTCCATGCACCAAGAAGAGACAAAACAAGTGTCAACATCAAAGATAAATCAGCATGTTGCATGATAAAGACTTGCATTACAAGCAATATTTGTAATATTTTATTAGTTTTCCTTTAAAATAAGAGTCAACTTCAGTTTGACTATGTATTTGAGTGATGCTCATGGCCTTGAAGCCTCTTTTTTGTAATAGATCATTATTATCCGTAATAAAAATAATAAAGGGATAATAATAGATCTAATGGGTGAGTTCACTCTTAGGCTTATTTTTAGGAAACACTTTTGCTATATATTGTAGTGCGATTGCAAGCACAAAGGACTGGGAAGTTCATCATACTTTCTGTAAGCTTTTGGGAGGACCCAAAATTCTATAGTGAGCACCTATTTGATGCAATAAAGTTAGTTTTATCCTCCATTTTGTGTGTAATTCAAAGTGTTGCTTTGCTTTATTAACTTGTGTAAGTGAAATTTATCTTTCCTTTGCTTGTTTTCCAATGCAATTAACCTCTGATTTGCACTATAAGTTTTCTGCTAGTCTGATTAAGTGTGTGTTTGTTGTAGTCCTATTTTGAAAGTGGTTTCTAACCCTCTCACTTTAGTTATTACAATCATTTACACCTTCTTCAATTACTTAGGCATTAATTATAGAGGTTCTTTGAAGTGACAAGGACAACTTTATCAATCATTAGTGTGTGTATGCAGAATAGAGGGGTCCAACAAATATCAGTGCATCACCTTAGTTAGCTTGTTTTTTTCAGTATTGTTTTTGAAAGTTTTTCTCCTCTTTTCTAATACAAAAGGTATGATAGTGGTTTACCAAGGGAACCAGCCCACTCTGGAGGCTCTCTTCCACAAGGTGTCCCACAACCGGGAAGAGTTCCTATTATATAGATGGAGTGAGGAACAATTGCTTTACTCTTATTGCATGTTCCTCGCACTGGGTGCACTCTCGATTGATAACAATCACTATAAAGTACTATTTTAAAAACCAATATTTTTTGGTTATTCTACTAGGGATTTCATTTGTTTCAATGTATCCCTTTTAGAATAACTTCAAGACTAGCTTTGTAAACTGGCTGGTCAAAGACATACATGTGGTAAAAAAATCACCGTCAAGAAGATACCCATTTTCAAACACTAGAACGCTAGGGTTTCTCTCTTTCTTTAGCAAGAAAGAATAGAAGATCTCGGTCTGCAAGAACACCTCCTACTAAAGATAGAGTCTCTAAGCACAATAATCTTTAAGTTCAGACTATTGATAACCTTCATGCTCTAGTACTTGCAGGAGTTACAGTTCCCCTTCAGTCAATATTTCCAAGGATGGAAACACCATTTCCATGGGGACAACATGTTGGACCTCTTGCTCTTCCTCAACCATTACATGAATTACCCAGAGGTAATAGGAAAATTTTTCCTAAATTTTGAGGTGATGGAAAAGTACACCCAGATGAACATATTGCATCTTTCATTGTAGCATGTGGGATCCTTGGGGTTGAACATGAGGATGTGTCTATCAACATCTGTATAGAAACATTACAAGATTATTCTAGTGATTAGTTTTATCATCTTCCAGCTGGTTCAATTACAAGTTTGTTATCCCGTAAAATTGGCAAGGGCAATTTTATAGATAACCATATCGAAATTTTTTCCGATCCTCGTCGGGGATCTCTTTCGTCGGAACGTTGCAAAATCCCTTCTCGGAAATCTAGTTTTCCGAACTTAGCCATTTTTGGTATTTTTGGTGGGCGCATATAATGACTATGCAACATCAAATGTTCATGTTCCCCTTTAAAGCATTTGGCACATGCTTTCTTGTGTCAGAAGGCATTTTGGTGTGCCTCACTATGTTGTGTCTTCCTTCATGCGCCAAGGTGCATGCGCCTTCCTGTCAATAGAACTTCTTTTACGCCTCTTTTTAGTGCGCAAAGGGTGCGCATATTCCTCTGTCAACACCACTCTCGGTGCACCATGGGTGCACATATTTTCATGTTGGCAAGATTTTTGTGGACCAAAGGCACGCATATTTTCTTGTGTTGACGGCTCTTTTGGTGCGCCACTTGAAAATTTGGTGGCGCATTTATTCCCCCTCACCTATAAATAGGTGCGTCTGTGTCTTGTCATTGTCACCAATGCAAATCATGTGATTTTTCTTTGTACCAGCACAAACACACTAGCCCTGCTCGCTTTCGAATCTCTTTGTGGACCCGTTTGTGCATTTCTTCGTTATAACTATCTCGGGTAAGAGGTCCTCATTTCTTTTGTAGGTTTTGCGCTTTGGTTCTTTGTTTGCTTGTTGGTCTGGATCTGGATTGGAAAGACTAAAATCATGAACTTCCCCCACCTTTGCCGTCTTTCCCTTTCTTCCACTTATTCTTCCTCCTCTTTCGAGATCTACCGGTAGAGGAAACTCTGTCTGAAATGATGGTTTGAAACCATTTGTTTAAGCCCCTTCATCACCCCAAGGTACCTCGTAGAAGGAGCTAAACCATATGAAAAACCCTCCGAGAAGAATAAAAGCTTTAAAAGAAACTGTATTTTCTTCTCCTTTAGCGCATCTATCGCCCCTGTTACACAAAGAGCAGCCGCGCCAATGGCGCACATTCCCTGCCTGCTGCATCATGAAAAGTTGCGCCCTCAAGGCGCACTACCTTAGTTTGTTACAAACACTTTCCTCGTGCCCCCTCATGACGCACCAAATTCATTTGTTGCATCGCTAAAACCTGCGCCCTATGTGGCGCACCCTGCATGTGTGCAACATAGAAATTATCCGCGCCAAGTGCAAAGCTTTAAACGGTGCAGGCGCATCCATCATTGCAACAACAACATGTCATGCAGACCTTTCATGTGCCACGCCAAGTTCCCTTAAGTGCACAAAAAGCATATGTTACACAAACCTTATATGCGCCTTTGGCGCACCAAAGTTCCATGCAACATGAAAATTATATGCACTTCTGGCGCATCCTGTTCCCATGCAACGTAAAGAATCTGTGCACCCTTTGCAAAATGCATCCACATAGCGCAGGCGCACCTATGATTACAACAACAAAGAATGCACCCTACAGTGTCTATGCACCATGCACCTTTTGGCACTTTTTTATCCCCTGCAACAACCCTTTCCCGTGTGCCTTACTATTTAGCCCTGTAACCTGCAGTATCCATGCGCCATGCGCCCTGAGGCCTCAAAATTGCTAACTCTTTCTTATGTCAGCATTTCAATGGAAAATCAAACAGCTGACACGGATTTCTTCAATTGGTTTTCACTTCTTATTCTTGTAGATCAGCAGCTAAGTTCAGAAGAACATATGTCAACATCAAGCAAGAAACCTATCAAATCCAAAGGCAAGGCCAAGCTCACAGAAGAAGAAATGAATTATAAGTATCAGAGGGTCAGAATGCCCAAATCCTAGGCCGAGTGTGACCTGGACATCAGAGACTCAGAGCTGGGTCATATTGATATGGAAGAGTTTTGGGTCAGAACTTAGAAGGTCACAAGAAGTCCATGGATGGACAAGCTGATAGGCGGTGCCTCCGCAATTTGCTAATGGGATCCCAGTCAGTGCCGTTAATAAAAAATTTATGATGGTGGTTTCCCGGTGCTATAATAAAGACACAAGATGTGTCGTAAATGAGAAGGGCGATGTCATAATCAACCTCACTACCTGCCACTTTGAATTAATGCTCGGCATCCCTAACTATAGGCACTTTTTGGCTGTAAGCTGGGAAGACTGCATTAAGGCCTGGGACGACAATGAAGATCAGTGCATGCAGCTGATGAATGAGGTATATTTGAAAAATAAAAAGGTGGTGACCCGTGGCCACAAATCATTCACCGCAGTGATTTTTCAGAGGAGCTCAGTGACACAATCACGTTCCTGAGCAGGGTGTTTGGGCTTCCTAACGCCCACTATTTCCACAAATGGATGTTGTGGTATTTAGAAACAATGAACAAAAATATGCCCGATCAACGCTTTGAGTGGGCAGAAATCATAAGCAGCACGATATCAGAGTAGCTGCAACAATTTACCACAATGGGGAGGTTCTACATGAATTCCTATGTTGTTTACACTGCAGCTTCAGAAAGGGACTACCCAGCTCTGATGCAGAGTGGGGTTTGGCCCCAAGTTAAAATCTATGAATATTATCCAGAGCTAAAGCTGGAAAATAGCATCCCTCAATTTACAAAGATCAATGATGCATTTTTCTATTTCATCATTTGCCTGTTGAGGCTGAATATGACTCACGGTCATATGACCAAGAGCATCGTGGCAGCCACAGAGAAATGGGGGCCCTATTCACTCAATTCCCCACATTCACTTATCTAGAGGGTGGCTAACTTCTTGGGGGAGCCAACTAGACTGCCAAGGTATGCTGGACCCAAGTTGATTCTGCTAGAGCTATCAAGACAGCTAATCACCTACCATGAGAAATGCCTCAAGAGAAAGAAGGGTGGAACTCCTTTCCCCCTCACAGTGGGTAGGTATACATGTCTCACTCACCACAAGGTGAAAGACATGTTTGTAGAGCTGGAGCTGCTGAATCTGAAACATGACTTCCCGTAAGAAAGACCACCTTCGACCCGAGAAATTGTCTGCCTAGGGCCAAGCTCGATCCAATCCATATCCCTCAGATCAAAGATATCTACATCAATATATATCATGAGGTGGAGCTCAAGAGGAAGGACCATTCTCGTTTGGCCTTAGAAGAAATCATCCATGACAGGTGGCCATCATCCCCAAAGGCTACCAAACTACCGAGGAGGAAGTGGATCAACAGTATCTTGACACGTGGGGGACGATTGGCCTTTAGCGTTGATTGATAGAACTAAAGCACCTCAACAATTGAGGAAAGGGTCAAGGAAACTCTGTGTAGAATAGAGCATTGGTGCCGAATGAACGGGCTCATCTACCTCGGAGTCAATTTCACAACCTCTCCATTGGGTAACGCACCTCCTCAATCAAAACAACAGCCAAAAGGTAAGGGTAAAGGTAAAGAGGGTGAATCCAGTTCCACCCAAGAGGAAGCTCCAGAAAGCCCTCCTTCCACTTCACAAGAACGGGTTGAAATCCCGAAAATCTCAGAGGAAGAAGCGGCGGAAGATGTTCTAATAGGCCCATCCATTCAGGATGTCGCCACTACTACAACAACTGAGGTCCCTTCTGTTCCTTCTCATTCTTCTCCTTCTCCTCCTTCCCCTCCTTGAGTGACTCAAGCGACCATTCCTTTGGTCGTGTCCTCTCCCCCTTCTTCTACTGTCCCTCCTACTTCTTCGTCCATCTTCTCTTCTCTCACAGACCTGTCCCCCTCCATTTATTCCCTCATCTCTGAGCTCCCTTCCCTTCCTACGTCTTCCTCTCTTGCAGTATCTCTTCCTCCTGTGAACACTTCCTCGGCGTCCCTCTCGATGCCACCTCCAAGTGTCTCCACGTTTTTCCCTTCAACTACTGCAGCTGCCCACTTCTCTGTTTCTGGTCCTTCTCCCATAAGTTCACTGGATCTCCAAAGACCTAAGTCAACAGAAAGGAAAGTTCCCATCACTCCGATGGACTTCTCCGTGATCCCGCCAAAGGGGTAAACAAGCGTAAGCCCATCACACGCTTCTCACAGAGTGTTTCGAGGGGAGAGGTAATGGAGATCGCATACCCCAATCCTCTGAAGGATAAAAAGGATCTGTCCTCGACAGATTATATAGTGACTCAAGTCACAATGGGGACATCTTCTGAAAGCCTTCAGGGAGAGGCCCTATCTACAGTTGACGCCCTCTACAAGAAGCTTCAAGAAGTAAAAGAAGAGAAAAGGTTGCTGAAAGAGAAAAATAGACATCTGCTCCACGCCTTACAGAAGATGGGCAGTGCACCTCCCACAACTACCACCGAAACTCCTGAGCCTCTGAGTCAGGATAAAATTAATGAATATGCAAAGATCGGTGAGCAGGGCATGGCAGTTTCCGCTTGGAGGAGCCAAATCCTCAAGGACAATGAAAGAGTGATCACCAAGTTCACCAATTTGTACCTGAACATCAACAAGGTGAACAAAGAACTCTAGGCGTTAGCAGGACCCATATCAGAAGAGCTGGACCATGCTAGGCTGCAGGCAGAGAGACCTTTCAACAAATTTTCAATTGTTTAGTCAAAGATTTGATCAAATTCAGCATTTTCGGTCATCCCGAGCCCTCAATAAAGTCCTTTCCACTGGATTACTGGATGGATCAACTAGAATTCATCCTTGAAAAGATTGATAAGGTAAAAGAAGAAGCCTGGACATAATGCACCAAATGGAATAGATCATTCTCAATATGTCCCCGGGTTGCTTACTCCTTCTTTCACCTTAAAGAAGGTTGATGAAACCATTCAGATTTTTAAGGAGATTGTTTTGCAAGTGCCGGGGCCGCAGGTCACTTTTGACGCAGAGTCCATCAATAACCTATTGGCTGTCAGGACTTCACCGGATTCCTAATAGAAGCGAGAAAAAATATTCCAAACTCTCGAGAAGCTCATAGGCACGAGTGGGAGACTTGCAAGGTGATTAGTGAGCGATAAAAAGATCCTTCCCAGGATCAGCTAGAGCCTATGATCGGCAAGTTTATGGAATACCATGCCCAATTCCACATCTCATCACCCGAGCAGAACAACAAGATATCCCCTTTCAACCACGGGATGACGACGATGAATAATTTCTCTCTTCTCTTTGACTTTATTTTTGTAAATGTCTAAAGTATGTTGGCACAAATGACAACATCATCCATGTTGCACCATGGGATGATGTCATCCATTAAGTTGTCAAAAGTCAACATGACTTTGAGATATTTTGTAGATATTTTGTAAATAGGTGGTTGGTTCCTTTTTGCCTTCCTTCCATTCCTTCTTCTATAAATACTCAAATACTTGTTGTATTTGGTGGTGGATACTTTTCAGATGAAAAATAGAAGTGAGAAGAAAAGACTTTGAACTTTTTGTAACAGAAGGAAATATTAATACAATATTTAGACTTTGTGCTAAATACATGTGTTATTTGCATTAGATCTTTCTTATGTCAGATCTGTGTGTTTGTTCTGTTGGATCTACTTCTGTTTTATTGTCATTTATTCATCAGTATTGCTTTGTTCATTTATGTAAGTAGGTTTGGCTCTGTTTACTACCAATCCCAAAACATAAACCCTCTGACCTTTCTGCTTTGGAATTCATTTCTTTTCTTTCTTCGGATCTGATCTTTCTTCATCCTCTCTTCCATTCCTTTCTTTTCACAATCGAAATAACCCTATTGGGATGAGATCCCAAACCCCCGAAGGCAGAATATTGTGAGACTTGCACAAATTCCTGCTGGTAGAATAACAATAAACCAGTTTCACTTTGCTGACTCAAAGAGGGGCTATGCCCTACACACTGTTGACTCGTCTATCCATAAATCTACACAAGCGACAGATTTTCAAACCAACAGCTTTTAGCGACTTCACTAGGGATCGAGCAGATCTATCAGATCTATGATAGTGGTATGACAGAAAATCAGTAAAAATCTGAAAAATCACTACCTGTTTGCAAACTTTAACTTTTTGTTAAAAATCCAAATTTTTGCAAAAGTGCTCTAAATCGAAAATTTTCTTCTGAGATCCATAGATCTGGCCTTGTTAGAGACCTTTAGTTCACTGAGTTTTTATAAAAATATGTATTTTTCCGTAGATCTCGATTTTGACTGTTTACCAAAATTTTCAAACTCTTTGAGAAAGTCAACTTTAGATCTGAAAATCAGCTTACTAAGCTTCACTATCATTTTATCCTCACTTGTTATTTGTCATTAAACCGTAATCAGTTTTTAGAAGAGGGTAATTTTAAATATTTAGAAAAGTACATGCTGCTGGTTTTTGTCAGAAAAACAAGAAAATCAGCAAGTACAACCAAAAAGAAATTTTAAATCTTCTCAACAACATCGCAGATCTGAAGGTACGCCTTGTGTAGGTGAGCCATTTATGCGTAGCGGTGAGCTCGTGGAGAAGTCGATCTTACTTTTGATCTGCGCTCAAAGGCACAATTTCGAGTGTAACACTGGTGCACTTTTATCACTAAGTTCACCGATCGGTCGATCCTGTCGAAGCGCCTCACCTCCACTAAAGAACTGGTTTTCACAAGGAGCCTCCTCATCCCTTTGTAGCGCCTTGCTGCTCAATGGAACCTCACTTCCAGCTCGTGTTCTTTTTCCAACCGTCCAGATGGCGGTACCATGGGGAAATGCTATGGGTCCCCTGGCTTTGCCACATCCTGTTCACGCGCTCCCACATGGAAACCGAAAGAATTTTCCCAAATTCGACGGGAGCGAGAAACCAAAGCACGGATTCACACATATCTGCATTCATCATGTCATGCAGTATCCTGGATGTAACTCATGAAGATGTGTCGGTTCACCTTTTTCTGGAAACTCTACAAGGGCCTGCAGCAGAATGGTTTCAGCATTTACCGCCGGATCTATTACCAGTTGGGCCACCTTGCGGGATGCTTTTGAAGACAGGTACAAGCCTTCGGAAGATGCATTTACACTATTATCATAGATCACTCACCTGAAGAAGGAGGCCAATGAGACCATGCATGATTTTATCGTCAGGTTCAATGTGTTAATCAACCGTGTCGCTGTTGCCATGCTTCCAACACTAAAGAATCAGAAGTGTTTCTTCATGAATGCTATGAGCTCGAAAGTAAGTTTCTTGCTCCTACAAGAGCAAGTGGCTACCCTGATCCTCACCTAGGCTGCTGCCATCTGAATTGAAGATAATTTGATAATATTTGGTGAATTGAGAAGGGAATCCTCCAAGCCTAAATCTTCGGCCCTTCTCCCACTACTTCATCCGATTTGGCATTTCAAAAGATGGCGAATGACTTGCTTGCATTAAGAAGCGGTTAGCGCAACCATCCCCAGCTTCCTCATACCGGATATTCCACGGAGGAATTTCATTTCCAACAATGTTTCACAAAGGCCATGCTTACTCCTGCAATCGCTCATGATTGGCACTTGAGGCTCCTCCACCAATACTCTAGCCGAAATTGAAGAAGAGGAACAAGATTACGAAGAACCTTCGTCTCAAGGTGAAGATGATCAAGACATCGGTGAGCCGATTGGTGACTCTACTATTAGGTATATGGAATTTGATGAGGAGGAATCTGATGATGAAGAAGGTACCTGTGGGATATGTAAGCGGAATATCATATGCTGTTTTTACTTGCTCACAAGGAAAAGAAGCGAGGTCGCTGCCCATGTGTAGAAGGAGAAGGCCATGTCAAGCACCCTCCAACCATTGCAAAAAGAGGTAATCCTCTTCCTACTCAACTCCCTGTTAAGTCTTTTACAAGGAAATATTTCCCCATCTCTCCTCCAAATCAGCCTTCCTCTCATATTCTGTCAGAGACCGGTAATCCTACCCTACCATCATGAAGTGAGGGACTCATTCCTTCACCGCCCAACCCTTGGTCGTGTTTGACATCATAGATCATGCTAAAAAGACTAAGATTCAGATGTCTGAAGCCGAGTATCTTCAGTCAAACCCCAAGCAACTTGTAAGATTGACTAAGTATATTCAAAGTCAAGCTGTCATATCTCCCCAGGTTCCCCTAAAAGGAATCCTTTCCACTCCTCCTGCATCCCGCATAAATGTTGCTTCAACATCCGCATCAGGAAAGATAGAACCTTTCTACCTCTCCCTCCTAATCAATGGCCACAAGTTAAGTAACTGCATAATTGATTCTGGGGCTTCTGATAACGTCATGCCAGCAAAAGTTGCTCATGCTCTGGGCCTCACCCTTACCAAGCCTTTTGGCAGATGTTATTCCTTGGAAACCAAGCAGGTTCCGTTGATTGGTCAAATCAAAGACGCGTAATTCGCATTCGCAGCATTCCCAGAGAAAAGGGTAAAAATGACCGTCCTCATTGCCGACATTCCAGGCCCTATGGAATATCAAGTTGGGAAGAATTTTTGTAGCGAAGTTGGTGGGGAGATTCATATGGACTGGTCTAATGCTATGATCTCCGCAAAGGTGTGATGCAGACGTTGGAGCCGTAATCACAAAAGAAGTACTTGGTTACTAACTCTGAGGACCCCAAAGCTCAAATTATTTTTGAATCATCAAGAATGGGGAACTATTTCTTGTCTACCGAGTCCGACAAAATGGTTGTTCTCGTTCAAGAAGAAGATCTTAATAAGATCTCGGACCTTAGAGTTTGATGGTAATCAGTGCAACTAGTGGATGTGGCGCCGGTGCCGTGCTAATATCTCCCGAAGGGGAGGTTAATCCTCTCTCTTTCAAGTTGTAGTTTTTCAACATGAATAATACTGCTGAGTATAAATCTCTGCTACTTGGCATGCAAGCCGCGAAGGAAAGAGGGATCAAAATATGAAAGTGCAAGGTGATGCAGAGCTAGTCATAAATCAAGTTAAGAAGATATATCAAGTGAAGAATGAGAGGCTCGGGCATTACCTTAACGCAGCAGGGACAACATCGAATAATTTGATGCTTTTTCAATAGAATCCATCGCAAGAGCTCAAAATGACATGGCCGATTCATTGGTCGTTTCAAAGATCCCTCATGCTCCCGCACCTAGGTTTGAAAATAGACAAATACACCATTGAGGTTGTTTTCCACCCATGCATGCCGAGATAATTCTCGGCATTGGCAAGTATTCAACGATGACAATCAACTCATTGCCTTTCTAGAAAAGGAAATTTTAAAGGAATTGCATTTTGAAGGATCCATTCTATGTGCCACGAATCACCACCGATCAAGACAATGAATCCAAGGGAACGACGGCATATGTCAGCTTAAAGGAAATAAAATTCTGAAGGGCCTGGTTTCTTTAGAATAGTTGTTCGACAGGCATGACCGTTTTGTAAAAAAGAAAAGGTGAGATGGTATGGGCTCCTCCCCAGAAACTGAACCAGTCAATTTAGGTTCGGTAGAACATCCGCAATTCGTGAACATTGGAAAATGTTGCACACCCGAAGAGAAGCGGAATTTTGTCAAACTACTGAAGAAATACATGGATGTATTGGCATGGTCCTACGCTGATCTAAAGTATTTTAAGCCAAAGGACGTCCAACATGACATCTCGTTGAAAGAGGATGTCAAGCCCTTTCGCCAGAAGCAAAGGCATTATAACCCTAAGATCTCAGGTACTATCCAGGCTGAAATTCAGAAAATGTTGGATGCGAGAATCATCTTTCCTATTCATCACAGTACTTGGGTAGCAAACATTGTGCCAGTATGCAAGAAGAACGGGAAATACGCATATGCGTAGATTTTCAAAATTTGAATCAGGCTTCCTTAAAAGACAACTACCCACTTCCTATAATGGATCAAGTTCTGCAAGTAGTAACTGGATCGGAAATGCTATCCATGCTTGATGGTTTTTCAGGCTACAATCAGATTGAAGTTTCACCTGAAGATCAATTTAAAACAACATTCACTACTCCCTGGGGTACGTTTGCCTACAGCAGGATGCCTTTTGGCCTAACTAATGCTGGCGCCACTTTTCAGCGGGCCATGGACCTGGCATTCAAAGGTATGATGGGGAAAGTCATTTTCATTTATCTGGATGACTTGACTGTGTTCTCTAAACAACGAAGTGATCATTGTGATCATCTGGAGCAAGTATTGGCCAGATGCCGAGAGCATGGGATTTACCTGAACCCAAAAAAGTCTATTTTTGGAGTCACAAAAGGAAATTTGCTAGGGCATGTTGTTAGCAAAGAAGGAACAAAGATAGATACCGAAAGAGTTAAGGCTATTCGAGCCTTGCTCTGCCTACAAGTAAGATCAAGCGTTCATTCTTTTTCGGAAAGGTGAACTTTCTCAGGCGTTTTGTTCCCGACTTTGCTAAAAAGACTCATCATATATTGGACATGATGAAAGGATCACCAAATTTTTGGTGGTGCGAGGAAGGAAAAAGGTCATTTGAAGAAATAAAAGCTTCTGTC
Organism: Taxus wallichiana var. yunnanensis; assembly: GCA_018340775.1. NCBI lineage: Eukaryota > Viridiplantae > Streptophyta > Pinopsida > Cupressales > Taxaceae > Taxus > Taxus wallichiana. Next base: position 261,220,071 of record CM031244.1, on the reverse strand, counting down.
GCTCACGCACCAGTCCTGGTATGTCCTAATTTCTCCAAGGATTTTATCATGTATAGCTATGCGTCTGAGCATACTATATCTACCATCTTGATGCAAAAGAATTCTAAGGATGTTGAATCTCCGATTGCGTTCATGAGCTCTCCCCTCAAGCCTCATGAATTAAAAATGTCTCAATTGGAAAAGCATGCCTTCACCATCGTCAAAGTGGTCAAAACCTTTAGGTATTACAATTTAAATTCCCATATAGTAATCTTGGTTCTGACACGGCAGTCAAATCAATTCTAACTCAATAGGAGTTAGGAAGCTTGGGAGGAAATTGGATTGCAAAGGTCCAGGAGTACGATTTAGATATAAAACCAACCATGTTGGTAAGAGGCAAAGGTTTATGTCAACTTATGGCCGAGAACCAAGGATCAGGAGTTCTCGGAGGGAAGGATGATTGTACCAATGAAGCACAAAGCTAGCTAGAGGAAGCCCATTCTCCGCCTCTGGTCCTATTTATCGCAACCAACGATGAGTGGTATTCCAATATTTCTTTCTTCCTTACCTTCTGGGAATGCCCACTCATCTAATTGCAAAGGAGAATTGCACTATAAAGCTCAAAGCAGCCAAATATGTCATTTGGGATGACGGTTTATACAATCGCGGATAGATGGTGTCTTCTTGCGATGTGTCGACAAGCCACAGCAGTGAAGTTACTTGAAAGTTTTCATAATTCAGCTTTGTGGAGGCCATTTCTCCTCTTCCGTGATAGCACACAAGATCATCTGAGCCACGTACTATTAGCTGACACTTTTTTAAGATATAGCTAACTGGGTAACAAAGTGTGACCCTTGCCAACAGTTCATCGCAAGCCCAAGTTGGCTGCTTTTCCCCTCAGCCGGTCATTGTCAATGAACCATTCGAGCAAAGGGGGAATTGATTTTATCAAGTGCACTCAATCCTCAATCGAGTCTTTGGACATAGTTATGTCCTAACAGCAAAAGATTACTTCACCAATTGGGTGGAATCCATACATGTCAAACATGCCACTTCGAGGTTGTTTGCGGTTTCATCAAAGAAAACATCATTTTCGGTTTGGCATTCCAAACAAGATTGTTGCTTGATAATGCTTCTAACTTCTCGTCACGGGAAATTATTAGTTTTTTCTATGAATACGGGATAACTTTGGCTCACGCCTCAGATTATTACCCTCGGGAAATGGTCAAGCGAGAATCCAAGTAATAAAAATTGGTGACCATCATACGAAAGTCGGTGGATGAGAATCAACTGGATGTGGCACAAGTCCTTATACGACGCTTTGTGGGCAGATCCCATTACTCCCAAGAGGTCCATCGGTATTTCACCTTTTCAAGTGTTATATGGCACCGATGCCGAGCTTCCCATTTCTCTTTGAACTCCCTACTCTCGTGTGCTTGCACGAGCTTTTGAGATGAAACTTTTCAAAATTCTCTTGAAAAGAGGATCATGTATCCGATGAGCTCAAGAAAAGAGAGTAAGAGTGGTCGACAAGATCACCGAGCATCGAATAAAGTCAAGAGACTGTTCGATAAAAAAGCTAAGCAAATAAATTTTCGTGGGAGACCTCGTCCTTCGTGGACAAGCAAAGAGAGCCAAAAGGCATGCACGGAAAGTTTGATTCCTTGTGGAGAGGGCCTTTCAAGATCAAGCAGCTCAATGGAGAGAATAGTTTCTATCTCTCATATCTGGATGGAACTGAACTCCCGCTTCCCTATAGCAGGCAACATCTGAAAATCTTCAGGAAGTAGAGCTTGCTCTCTTCTCTCGTACAATTTGCTTTAGTTGTGTGTTTGTTTTTGTCATGTGTTTGCTTTCTGCTTTGTTGTGTGTTCCCTTTTGTTCCCTCTTCGATCGCCCTTATTTTTGACTCTGTTACCCAATGGATAGGCACATGAGATCTGGGATTCTCTATCCCTGAGGTTCGCTCAGAGATAGTCCCCAGAAAGAGCCAGCTATTATCCCGTAAAATTGGCAAGGGAAATTTTATAGATAACCATACCAAAATTTTGTTCCGATCCCTCATCGGGGATCTCTTGCGTTCGGAACGTTGCAAAATCCCTTCTTGGGAAATCTAGTTTTCTGAACTTAGCTGTTTTTGGTCTTTTTTGGTCGGGCACATATAATGACTATGCAACATCAAATGTTCATGCAACCCTTTAAAGTCTTTGGCGCGCATGCTTTCTTGTGTCAGTAGGCATTTTGGTGCACCTCACTATGTTGAGTCTTCTTTGCATGTGCCAAGGTGCATGCACCTTCCTATCAACAGAAATTTTGTTGCACTCTTTTTTGGTGCACCAAGGGCGCACATATTCCTCTATCGACACCACTCTCGGTGTGCCATGGGTGCACATATCTTTGTGTTGGCAAGATTTTGATGCACTAAAGGCACGCATATTTTCTTGTGTCGACGGCTCTTTTGGTGCGCCACATGAAAATTTGGTGCCGCATTTATTCCCCCTCACCTATAAATACGCACGTTTGTACCGTCATTGTCACCAATGCAAATCACATGATTTTTCTCTATACCTATCAGCCGCACTAGCCCTGCCGCTTTCGAATCGCTTTGTGGACCCGTTTGCACATTTCTTCGTTATAAATATCCGGGTAAGAGGTCCTCATTTCTTTTGTAGGTTTTGCACTTTGGTTCTTTGTTTTCTTAGTCTAGATCTGGATTGGAAAGACTGAAATCGTGAACTTCCTCCCCCTTTGCTATCTTTCCCTTTCTTCCACTTATTCTTCCTCCTCTTTCCAGATCTACTGGTAGAGGAAACTCTGTCCTGAAATGATGGTTTGAAACCCTTTGTTTAAGCCCCTTCATCACCCCAAGGTACCCTGCAGAAGAAGCTAAACCATATGAAAAACCCCTCTGATAAGAATCAAAGCTTTAAAAGAAACTATATTTTTCTTCTCCTTTGGCACATCTATCGCCCCTGTTACACAAAGAGCATCTGCGCCAATGGCACACATTCCCTGCTCACTGCGCCCTCAAGGCGCACTGCCTTAGTTTTTTACAAATGCTTTCCTCACGCCCCCTCATGATGCACCAAATTCATTTGTTGCATCACTAAAACCTGTGCCCTGTGGCGCACCCTGCATGTGTGCAACATAGAAATTATCCGCGCCAAGTGCAAAGCTTTAAACAGTGCATGTGCATCCATCATTGCAACAACAGCATGTCATGCAAACCTTTCATGCGCCGTGCCAAGTTCCCTTAGGTGCACAAAAAGCATGTGTTACACAAACCATAGATGTGCCTTTGGCACACCAAAGTTCCATGCAACATGAAAATTATATGAGCTTCTAGGACATCCTGTTCCCGTGCAACATAAAGAATCCATGCGCCCTTTGCAAATAGCATCCACATAGCACCCTACAGTGTCTATGCACCATGCACCTTTTGGCACTATTTTATCCCCTGTAATAACCCTTTCCTATGCACCTTACTATTTAGCCCCTCAGTAACTCCACAGATCCATGCGCCATGCGCCCTGAGGCCTCAAAATTGCTAACTCTTTCTTCTGTCAACATTTCAATGGAAAATCAAACAGCTGACATGGCTTTCTTCAATTGGGTTTCACTTCTTATTCTTGCAAATCAGTAGCTAAGTTCAGAAGAACATATGTCAACATCAAGCAAGAAACCTATCAAATCCAAAGGCAAGGCCAAGCTCACAGAAGAAGAAATGAAGTATAAGTATCAGAGGGTCAGAATGCCCGAATCCCAGGCCGAGTGTGACCTGGACATCAGAGACTCGGAGCTGGGTCATATTGATATGGAAGAGTTCTAGGTCAGAACTGAGAAGGTCTCAAGAAGTCCATGGATGGACAAGCTAATAGGAAATGCCCTACACTTTGCTAGTGGGATCCCAGTCATTGCCGTTAATAACGAATTTATGATGGTGGTTGCCCGGTGCTACAATAAAGACACAAGATGTGTTGTAAATGAGAAGGGCGAGGTCATAATCAACCTCACTGCCCGCCACTTTGAATTAATGCTCGGCATCCCTCACCATAGGCACTTTGTGGCCGTAAGCCGGGAAGACTGCATTAAGGCCTGGGATGACAATGAAGATCAGTGCATGCAGCTGATGAACGAGGTATATTTGAAAAATAAAAAGGTGGTGACCCGTTGGCCACAAATCATTCACCGCAGTGATTTTTCAGAGGAGCTCAGTGACACAATCACGTTCCTGAGCAGGGTGTTTGGGCTTCCTGACGCCCACTATTTCCACAAATGGATGTTGCGGTATTTAGAAATATTGAACAAAAATATGCCTCGATCAACACTTTGAGTTGGCGAAATCATAAGCAGCATGATATCAGAGTAGCTGCAACAATTTACCACAACGGGGAGGTTCTACATGAATTCCTATGTTGTTTACGTTGTAGCTTTAGAAAGGGACTACCCAGCTCTGATGCGGAGTGGGGTTTGGCCCCAAGTTAAAATATATGAATATTATCTAGAGCTAAAGCTGGAAAATAGCATCCCTCAATTTACAAAGATCAATGATGCATTTTTCTATTTCATCATCTACCTGTTGAGGCCGAATATGACTCATGGTCGTACGACCAAGAGCATCGTGGCAGCCACAGAGAAATGGGGGGCCCTGTTCACTCAAGTCCCCATATTCACTTATCTAAGGGTAGCTAACTTCTTGGGGGAGCCAACTAGACTACTAAGGTATGTTGGACCCAAGTTGATTCTGCTAGAGCTCACAAGACATCTAATCACCTACCATGAGAAATGCCTCAAGAGAAAGAAGGTTGGAACTCCTTTCCCCTCACAAAGGGTAGGTATACATGTCTCACTCACCACAAGGTGAAAGACATGTTTGCAGAGCCGAGTCAAGCTTAATCAAACATGACTTCCCAAAGAAGGCCCACCTTCGACCCAAGAAATTTTCTCGCCTAGGGCCAAGCTCGATCCGATCTATATCCCTTAGATCAAAGATATCTACATCGATATATATCTTGAGGTGGAGCTCGTGGAGGAAGGACCATTCTCATTTGGCCTTAGCAGAAATCATCCAGTACGGGGTGGCCATCGTCCCCAAAGGCTACCAAACTACTGAGGAAGAAGTGGATCAAGTGTATCTTGACACAGGTGGGGACGATTGGCCTTTTGCGTTGATTGATAGAACCAAAGCACCTCAGACAATTGAGGAAAGGGTCAAGGAAACTCTGTGTAGAACAGAGCATTGGTGCCGAATGAACGGGCTCATCTACCTCGGAGTCGATTTCACAACCTCTCCATTGGGTAATGCACCTCCTTGATCAAAACAGCAGCCAAAAGGCAAGGGTAAAGGTAAAGAGGGTGAATCCAGTTTCACCCAAGAAGAAGCTCCAGAAAGCCCTCCTTTCACTTCACAAGAATGGGTTGAAATCCTGAAAAGCTCAGAGGAAGAAGCGGCGGAAGATGTTCTAATAGGCCCATCCATTCGTGGATGTCGCCACTGCTGCAACAACCGAGGTCCCTTCTATTCCTTCTCCTTCTCCTCCTTCGCCTCCTCAAGTGACTCAAGCGACCATTCCTTTGGTCATGTCCTCTCCCCCTTCTTCTACTGTCCCTCCTGCTTCTTCATCCATCTTCTCTTCTCTTGCGGACCTGTCCCCCTCCATTTCTTCCCTCATCTCTCGAGCTCCCTTCCCTTCCTACGCCTTCCTCTCTGTAGTATCTCTTCCTCCTGTGAACACTTCATCGGCCTCCCTCTTGATGCCACCTCCAAGTGTCTCCACGTTTTTCCCTTCAACTACCGCAGCTTCCCCTTCTCTGCTTTCTGGTCCTTCTCCCATAAGTCCACTGGATCTCCCAAAGACCTAAGTCAACAGAAAAGGAAAGTTCCCATCACTCTAATGGACTTCTCCGTGATCCCATCAAAAGGGGCAAAGAAGTAGAAGCCCATCACACGCTTCTCTCAGAGTTCTTCGGGAGAGAGGGTAATGGAGATCGCATACCCCAATCCTCTTGAAGGATAAAAAGGATTTTTGGTCGACAGATTATACAAAGTGACTCAAGTCACAATAGGGACATCTTCTAAAATCCTTTAGGAGAGGCCCTATATGTAGTCGACGCCCTCTGCAAGAAGCTTCAAGAAGAAAAGAAGAGAAAAGGTTGCTTTGAAGAGCAAAATAGACATCTGCTCCATGCCTTACGTAAGATGGGTAGTGCACCTCCCACAATCGCGCCAAACTCCCGAGCCTCGAGTCGGATAAAATTAATGAATATGCAAAGATCGGCGAGCATGGCATGGCGCTTTCCACCGGAGGAGCTAAATCCTCAAGGACAAAGTGAAAGAGTGATCGCAAAGTTCACCGATTTGTACCTGAACATCAACAAGGCGAACAAAGAACTTTAGGCGTTAGCAGGACCATTATCAGAAGAGTTGGACCATGCTAGGCTACAGCGTGAGACCTTTCAACAAATGTTTGACTATTCAGTCAAAGATTTGGTCAAATTTGGTGTTTTTGGTCATCCTAGAGCCCTCAAAAAGTCCTTTCCACTGGATTACCAGATGGATCAACTAGAATTCGTCCTTGAAAAGATCGATAAGGTAAAAGAAGAAGCCCTGGACGCAATGCACCAAATGGAACAGATCATTCTCAATATGTCCCTAGGGTTGCTTACTCCTTCTTTCACCTTAAAGAAGGTTAATGAAACCATTCATATTTTCAAGGAGATCATTTCGTAAGGGCTGGGGCCAGAGGTCACTTTTGACGCAGAGTCCATCAATAACCTGCTGGCCTATCGGGACTTCATCGGATTCCTAATAGAAGCAGAGAAAGAATATTCCAAACTCCTAGAGAAGCTCATAGATGAGCGGGAGACTTACGAGGTGATCAAGTAAGTGACACAAAGATCCTTCCCAAGATCATCTAGAGCCCATGATTAGGAATTTTATGGAATACCGTGCCCAATTCCACATCTCGTCACCCGAGCAAAAGTAGGATACCCCCTTTCAATCAAGTGGATGACGATTTACGAATAATAATTTCTCTCTCTCTTCGACTTTCTTTTTGTAAATGTCTAAAGTATGTTGGCACAAATGATGACATCATCCATGTTGCACCATGGGATGATGTCATCCATTAAGTTGTCAAAAGTCAACATGACTTTGAGATATTTTGTAGATATTTTGTAAATAGGTGGTTGGTTCACTTTTGCCTTCCTTCTTCTCCTTCTTCTATAAATACTCAAATACTTGTTGTATTTGGTGGTGGATACTTTTCAGATGAAAAATAGAAGTGAGAAGAAAAGAATTTGAACTTTTTGTAATGGAAGGAAATATTAATACAATATTTAGACTTTGTGCTAAATACATGTGTTTTTTACATCGATATTACTTATGTCAAATCTGTGTGTTTTTTTATTGGATCTACTGCTTTATTTGTCATTTATTCATCAAGATTGCTTTGTTCATTTATGTAAGTAGGTTTAGCTCTGTTTACTACCAATCCCAAAACATAAACCTTCTGACCTTTATGCTTTGGAATTCATTTCTTTTCTTTCTTCGGATCTGATCTTTCTTCATCCTCTCTTCCATTCCTTTCTTTTCAAAGTCGAAATAACCCTATTGGGATGAGATCCCAAACCCCCGAAGGAATAATATTGTGAGACTTGCACAAATTCCTGCTGGTAGAATAGCAATAAACCAATTTCGCTTTGCTGACTCAAAGAGGGGCTATGCCCTGCACACTGTTGACTCGTCTATCCATAAATCTGCACAAGCGACAGATTTTCGAACCAACATTTTTTGGCGACTTCACTAGGGATCGAGTAGATCTATCAGATCTATGATAGTGGTATGACAGAAAATCAATAAAAATCTGAAAAATCACTACCTGTTTGGAAAATTTAACTTTTTGTTAAAAATCCAAATTTTTTGCAAAAGTGCTCTAAGTTGAAAATTTTCTTCTGAGATCCATAGATCTGGCCTAGTTAGAGACTTTTAGTTCACTAAGTTTTTATAAAAATATGTATTTTTCCGTAGATCTGAGTTTTTGACTATTTACCAAATTTTCAAACTCTTTGAGAAAGTCAACTTTAGATCTTAAAATCAACTTACTAAGCTTCACTATCATTTTATCCTCATTGTTATTCATCATTAAACAAATCGGTTTTCAAGAGGGTAATTTTAAATATTTAGAAAAGTACATGCTGCTGGTTTTGTTAGAAAAACTAGAAAATCAGCAAGTACAACCAAAAGAAATTTTAAATCTGCTCAACCATATCGCAGATCTGGAAAGTACACCGGTACGTGAGCCATTTACGCGTAGCGAGTGAACTCGTGGAGAAGTCAATCTTACTTTCGATATGCTTCAAAGGTAAAATTTTAGTGTAACACCGGCGTGCTTTTTATCACTAAGTTCTGCTGATCGATCACCTGGAATCGCCTAACGCCACAAAAGAACCGGTTTTCACAAGGAGCCTCCTCATCCCTTTGTAGCGCCTTGCTTGCTCGGTGGAACCGCACTTCCAGCCCGTGTTCTTTTTCAGCCTGTCCCAAATGGCGGTACCATGGGAAATGCTATGGGTCCCCAGGGTTTTCCACATCCTGTTCACGCGCTCCCCACATGGAAACCGAAAGAATTTTCCTAAATTCGATGGGAGCGAAACCAAAGCACAAATTCACACATATATGCATTCATCATGTCATGTAGTATCCTAGATGTAACTCATGAAGATGTGTCGGCTCACCTTTTTCTGGAAACTCTACAAGGGCCTCACAGCAGAATGGTTTCAAAGCATTTGCCGACCGGATCTATTACTAGTTGGCCACCTTGCGGGATACGCTTGAAGATAGGTATAAGCCTTCGAAGATGCATTTACACTATTATCACGGATCACTCACCGAAGAAGGAGGCCAATGAGACCATGCATGATTTTATTACCAGTGTTCAATGCGTTAATCAACAATGTCCCACTTTGCCATGCTTCCAACACCGAGAATCAAAGTGTTTCTTCGTGAACGCTATGAGCTTGAAAGTAATTTTCTTGTTCCTACAAGAGAAAGTGGCTACCTTGATCCTCACCAATTGCTGCCGCCATCCGAATTGAAGATAATTTGATAATATCCGGTGAATTGAGAAGGGAATCCTCCAAGCCTAAATCTTTGGGCTCTTCTCCCACTACTTCATCCGATCCGGCATTTCAAAAGATGGTGAATGACTTGCTTGCATTAAAGAAGTAGTGTTGATGCAAAATCACAAGCACTCTGGATGCGATCGATTCTAGGTTGATCACTCAGGCATCCAGTGTGATTGCACAACATGGAAACCTCTCTGCAAGCATGGGACTTGTGAAACTGAGAGAGGAATCTCCAGATTAGAGGCTGGTTCCTCAAACTCCTCTGATTTAGATCTATATTTTGCAAAACTACAGAGGTTTAGATCCTAACCCTACTCTAACTTACAAGGAGATAGGGGTAGAAGTGCAAAAATTGAAACTATCTAAAGATGGTGATGCACCAAAAGGAGTGGTGAAACATATTTGTCATACAAATAGACACAGACCAAAGTTCACAACGTAAAACATACACAGAATGATAATGTATAATTTAGTATCTGAAATCAAGCAAATAATACAAACAGAGGATTGGAACCCATTCACAGAGCTTGCATTATCATTTTAATGTCAAAACACACATTACACCCTCAGAGAGGTAAAAAAACTGTTCATATCCTTGGAGAGGTCTGATCCTTGCATCAATCACTTACTGGAGGTGAAAGAAGAAGTCTGCTATGCCCAAAAATGTTCCCCCCTTTGAAATGAGCCCAAAACTGGCTTTTACAGTGCAAGGGTCGAGCCTAGGGGACAGAAACGTACAAAGGCATGGGAGCCCATTCTTTCTTGACTGCAGGTGCATTAAAATGGCATGGGGGACCTTACAAACCCATACCCTGTCACTTTGACCAGATTACAGGAGAATGCGACCCATTCTGCATTAAATCTGGTCGTTGGAATGTCATTTTTGGCCATGAACATGCGTCAGATCTGTTTCTCAATTTTCTCCTCCAAACTCGCACCAAAATGCAAGATTGACCCCGCATGTAGAGAATTTCACCAGCTTTCCGTTGATATAAAGGACGTGCAAATCCAAGTTCGGATCGAATTTATGGCGTCCAAGATCTAGGGCACAAAACAGGTGAAAACGTGTTTTGAAATCTTTCCTCGCTCGCCACCGGATGACACGTGGCACGTCGATTGGATGAGAAATTATCTCTCCTCTACCTTTCGGGCCTTCCTTTTGAAATTTCCTTATGGGCCCCTTAAACTTGGACACGTGGCATGCATTGATTGGCCGACTGTGGCGCTAAAGACCTTAGGTTTTAGCTTTTAGCTGCCAAAACTCATGCCAAATTCTCTAACTCCTTCCCGAGCTCCGCATTCCCTGTTCCATAGGACACGTGTCCTCTTTTGATTGGCTCGGGCTGACCCCTGGAAAATTCGCCCTTTGACCTTTGGACTCTTTCCCTGTGAAACATGTCACGATTCGATTGGTTCTCGGCCCTTTCTGGCACCTTCGCGCCCTTCGCAGCGTCTTTATGTCCCGTGATGTCTCAAACCGCTTGGGCCAAAATCTTCCGATCTCGCCTCAAATGGGCTTCCTCATCCCTCATTTCATCGATGACACGTGGCGTTGTTTGATTGGCCTTTGCTCCTTCGCGATCCACGCCCCGCGTGTCCCTTCGTCCCGATGTCCCATCAGAGCTTTCTTCGCTTCGCCTAATCACGGCCGGTTTGGGCCCATTTGTCCCAAATGTCCCAAAGGCTTTCGTGGACAAATTCTTCTGTTCGCCCGATCTGGCCGATTCACGTCTTTTGTCCCACTGTCCCTTTCTTTGCTTAGGCCGCTGCGCAGCTTTTCGGCCGATCCGCGCCTTGCATCCCAAATGTCCCACATTGTCTAGACAAGGACTTAGCCATTTTTCGTGATTTTTCTCGCTCGAGCCTGCCTTCTCGCAACTTTTTTCGCATTTTCTCGAGCTTGCTCTTTCCTTCTTGAGTGGGAAGTTAGAAAAATATCCGAGGGAACCTTAGAAACATGATTTTTGCTCAATCAATTATCACTGGGACTTGAGAATTCTCGATGCATGTTATCAAATTAACCACCTGGGGTGAATTTTGGATAACAAGTAGTTAGCCCAAGCTTCCCCGGCTCCTCATACTAGGATATTCCATGGAGGAATTTCATTTCAACAATGTTTCACAAAGGTCGTGCTTACTCGCTCCGCGCAAAGCTTCACGGTTGGCGCTGAGCCTCCTCCTATCAATGCTCTAGCCGAAATTGAAGAAGAGGAACAAGATTACGAAGAACCTTCATCTCGGGGGTGAATATGATCAAGACGTCGGTGAGCCGATTGGCGACTCTACTATCGGGTATATGGAATTTGATGAGGAGGAATCGATGATGAAGAAGGTACCGTGGATATGCAAGCGGACAATCATATGCTGTTTTTACCCGCTTGCAAGGAAAAGAAGCAGAGGTCGCCGCCCATGTGCGTAGGGAAGGCCGTGTCAAGCACCCCTCTAACCATTGCTAAAAGAGGTAATCCTCTTCCTACTCAACTCCTATTAAGTATTTTACAAGGAAATATTTTCCCCCCATCTCTCCTCCAAATGAGCCTTCCTCTCATATTCCTATCAAGACCAAAGTAATCCTACCCTACCATCATGAAGTGAGGGACTCATTCCTTCACCAGACCAACCCTTGGCCACATTTGACATCATAGATCATGCTAAAAAGACTAAGATTCAGATGTCTAAAGCCGAGTATCTTCGGTCAAATCCTGAATAAATTTGTAAAATTGACTAAGTATATTCAAAGTCAAGTTGTCATATCTCCCCGAGTTCCCCAAAAGGAATCCTTTCCACTCCTCCCCGCATCCCACATAAATGTTGCTTCAACATCCACATCAGGGAAAGATATAACGTTTCTACCTCTCCCTCCTCCTAATCAATGGCCACAAGTTAAGTAAATCGCATAATTGATTATAGGGGGCTTCGATAACGCCATGCTAGCAAAAGTTGCTCATGCTCTGGCCTCACCCTTACCAAGCCTTTTGGCGATGTTATTCCTTGAAACCAAGCAGGTTCCGTTGATTGGTGAAATCAAAGACGGGTAATTCATTGATTCGTGGCATTCCCAGAAAAGGGTAAAATGAACGTCCTGGCGTTGCCGACATTCCAAAGTGAGCTTTATGGAATACTTTTGGGAAGAAGTTTTTGTAGTGAAGTCGGTGGGGAGATTCATATGGACTGGTCTAAGGCTAGGATCCTCACAAAGGTGTGATGCAGACGTTGGAGCCGAGAATCACAAAAGAAGTACTTGGTTACTAACTCTCTCTCACCCCAAAGCTCAAATTCTTTTTGAATCATCAAGAATGGGGAACTATTTCTTATCTACGAATGAGTTTGACAAAATGGTTGTTCTCATTCAAGAAGAAGATCTTAATAAGATCCGGACCTTACAACATGGTAGCTACGCAACCAAGGATGTGGTGCCTTGTCCTGCTAATATCTCTTGAGGGGAGGTTATTCCTCTCTCTTTCAAGTTGTAATTTTTCAACACGAATAATCTTGCCAGTATGAATCTTTGCTACTTGGCATGCAATCCGCGAAGGAAAGAGGGATCAAAAATATGAAAGTGCAAGGTGATGCAGAGCTAGTCATAAATCAAGTTAAGAGGATATATCAAGTGAAGAATGAGAGGCTCAGGCATTACCGTAACGCAGTGTGGGACAACATCGAAGAATTTGATGCTTTTTCAATAGAATCCATCCCAAGAGCTCAAAATGACATGGCCGATTCATTGGCCGTTTCAGCATCCCTCATGCTCCCACACCCAGGTTTGAAAATAGACAAATACACCATTGAGGTGGTTTTCCACCCAAGCATGCCAGATCCCGATTCTTCGGATTGGCAAGTATTCAACGATGACAATCAACTCCTTTCTTTTTAGAAAAGGCGTAAAATTTCAAGGAATTGCATTTTGAAGGATCCACTTCTATGTGCCACGAATCAGTCACCGATCAAGACAATGAATCAAGGAACGACGGCATATGTCAGCTTAAAGGAAATAAAATTCCGAAGGGCCTGGTTTCTTTAGAATGGTTGTTCGACAGGCATGACCATTTTGTAAAAATAAAAGGCGAGATGGTACGGGCTCCTCCCCAGAAACCGAACCGGTCAATTTAGGTTCGGTAGAACATCCACAATTTGTGAACATTGGAAAATGTTGCACACCTGAAGAGAAGTGGAAGTTTGTCAAACTACTGAAGAAATACATGGATGTATTGGCATGGTCCTACGCCGATCTAAAGTCTTTTAAGCCAAAGGACGTCCAACATGACATCCCGTTGAAAGAAGATGTCAAGCCCTTTCACCAGAAGCAGAGGCATTATAACCCTAAGATCTCAGGTACTATCCAGGCTGAAATTTAGAAAATGCTGGATGCGAGAATCATCTTTCCTATTCATCAAAGTACTTGGGTAGTAAACATTGTGCCAAGATGCAAGAAGAATGGGAAATACGCATATGCGTAGATTTTGAAATTTGAATCGGGCTTCCTTGAAAGACAAATACCCACTTCCTATAATGGATCAAGTTCTAAGAAGTAATCGATCGAAATGTTGTCCACGCTTGATGGTTTTTCAAACTACAATCGATTGAATTTTCACCGAAGATCAATTTAAAACAACATTCACTACTCCTCGGGGTATGTTTGCCTACTGAGGGATGCCTTTTGGCCTAACTAATGCTGGCGCCACTTTTCAAAGGGGCCATGGACTGCATTCAAAGGTATGATGGGGAAAGTCATTGTCGTTTATCTGGATGACTTTACTATGTTCTCTAAACAATGGAGTGATCATTGTGATCATCCGGAGCAAGTATTGGCCGGATGCCGAGAGCATGGGATTTCTCTAAACCTCGAAAAGTCTGTTTTGGAGTCACGAAGAAAAGTTGCTAGGGCATGTTGTTAGCAAAGAAGAAACAAAGATAGATACCGAAGAGTTAAGGCTATTCGAGCCTTGCTCGCCTACAAGTAAGACTGGCATTCATTCTTTCTTCGGAAAGGTGAACTTTCTTAGGCGTTTTATTCCCAACTTTGCTGAAAAGACTCGTCATATATTGGACATGATGAAAGGATCACCGACTTTCCGGTGGAGCGAGGAAGGAAAAAGGTCATTTGAAGAAATAAAAGCTTTCATCGGTCACGCACCAGTCTTGGTATGTCCTGATTTCTCCAAGGATTTTATCATGTATAGCTATGTGTCTGAGCATACTATATCTACCATCTTGATGCAAAAGAATTCTAGGATGTTGAATCTCTGATTGCGTTCATGAGCTCTCCCCTCAAGCCTCACGAATTAAAAATGTCTCAAATGGAAAAGCATGCCTTCACTTTGTCATCAAAGTGGTCAAAAACTTCTGGTATTACATTTTAAATTCCCATACAAAGAGTACTAGTTCCCGACATGGTAGTCAAATCAATTCTAACTCAACAGGAGTTAGGAAGCTTGCGAGGAAATTGATTGCAAAGGTCCAGGAGTACGATTTAGATATAAAACCAACCAAGTTGGTAAGAGGCAAAAGGGTTTATGTCAACTTATGGCCGAGAACCAAGGATCGGAGTTCTCGGAGGAAGGATGATTGTACCAATGAAGCACAAAGCCAGCCTAGAAAGCCCATTCTCCGCCTCTGGTCCTATTTATCGCAACCACCATGAGTGGTATTCCAATATTGCTTTCTTCCTTACCTACGGCGAATGCCCACTCATCTAATTGCAAAGGAGAAGCGCACTTTATAAAGCTCGAGCAGCCAAATATGTCATTTGGGATGACGGTTTATACAAACATGGGATAGATGGTGTCTTCTTGCGATGTGTGTCGACAAGCCACAGTGAAGTTACTTGAAAGTTTTCATAATTCAGCCTATGGAGGCCATTTCTCCTCTTAGTGATAAAGACACAAGATCATCCGAGTCATGTACTGTTATTGGTGACACTTTTTCAAGATATAAATACTGGGTAATAAAGTGTGAACCTTGCCAGAGTTCATCGGCAAGCCCAAGTTGGCGCTTTTCCCCTCGGGCCGGTCATTGTCAACGAACCATTCAGAAAGGGGGGGAATTGATTTTATTGGTGCACTCAATCCCCAATCGAGTGTCAGACATAGTTATGTCCTAATAGAAACAGATTACTTCACCAAGTGGGTGGAAGCCATACATCGAAACATGCCACTTCGAGGTTGTTTGCGGTTTCATCAAAGAAAACATCATTGTCGGGTTTGGCATTTCAAACAAGATTGTTGCTGATAATGCTTTTAACTTCTCCTCACAGGAAGTTATTAGTTTTTCCTATGAATACAGGATAACTTTGGCTCACGCCTCAGATTATTACCCTCGTGAGAAATGGTCAAGAAGAATCCAATAATAAAAACTTGTTGACCATCATACGAAAGTGGTGGATGAGAATCAACGGATGTGGCACAAGTCCTTATACAACACTTTGTGGGCAAATCGCATTACTCCCAAGAGGTCCATCGGTATGTCACCTTTTCAAGTGTTATATGGCAACGATGTCGAGCTTCCCATTTCGTTGAACTCCCCTCTGTGCTTGCATGAGCTATTGAAGATGAAACTTTTCAAAATTCTCTTGAAAAGAGGATCATGTATCTGACAGAGCTTGAAGAAAAGAGAGTAAGAGTGGTCGATAAGATCACCGAGCATCAGAATAAAGTCAAAATACTGTTTGATAAAAAAGCTAAGCAAAGAAATTTTCAGGTGGGAGACCTCATCCTTATGTGGGACAAGTGAAGAGAGCCAAAAGGCATGCACGGAAAGTTTGATTCCTTGTGGAGAGGGCCTTTCAAGATCAAGCAGCTCAATGGAGAGAATAGTTTCTATCTCTCATATCTGGATGGAACTGAACTCCCGCTTCCCTATAGCAGACAAAGATTCTAAAATCTTCGTGAAGTAGAGCTTTCTCTTTCTTTCTACAGTTTGCTTTAGTTGTGTGTTTGTTTTTGTCGTGTGTTTGCTTTTTGTTTGTTGTGTGTTCCCTTTGTTCACCCTCTGGTCGCACTTGTTTTTGAATCTTTCCAACCCAATGGATAGGCACATAAGATCTGGGATTCTCTACCCTTGAGGTTTGCTCGAGAGATAGTCCCAGAAAGAGCCGAGATGTTATCCTGAAATTGCAAGGGAAATTTTATAGATAACTATATCAAAATTTTGTTTCGATCCCTCGTCGGGATCTCTTGCATTCGAATGTTGCAAAATCCCTTCCCAGAAATCTATTTTCCGAACTTAGCCATTTTTGGTCTTTTTTGGTCGGGCGCATATAATGACTATGCAACATCAAATGTTCATACGACCCTTTAAATCCTTTGCGCATGATTTCTTGTGTCAATAGGTGTTTTGGTGTCCCTCACTATGTTAAGTCTTCCTTGCATGCGCAAAGGTGCATGCGCCTTCCTATCAACAGAACTTTGTTGCACCTCTTTTTGTGCGTCAAGGGTGCACATATTCCTCTGTCGACACCACTCTCGGTGCATCATAGGCACACATATCTTCATGTTGGCAAGCTTTTAGTGCGCTAAAGGCACGTATTTTCTTGTGTCGACGGCTCTTTTTGTGCGCCACTTGAAAAGTTGGTGGCGGATTTATTCCCCCTCACCTATAAATAGGCGCGTCAAACTGTCATTATCACCAATGCAAATCACGTGATTTTTCTCTGTGCACTGTCACCGCACTATCCTATCGCCGCTTTCGAATCACTTTGTGGACCTGTTTGCGCATTTCTTCATTACAAATATCTAGGTAAGAGGTCCTCATTTCTTTTGTAGGTTTTGCACTTTGGTTCTTTGTTTGCTTGTTAGTCTGGATCTGGATTAGAAAGACTTTAATCGTGAACTTCCCCCTTTTCCGTCTTTCCCTTTCTTCCACTTATTCTTCCTCCTCTTTCCGAGATCTGCTTTGGTAGAAAACTCATCTCCAAATGATGGTTTGAAACCCTTTGTTTAAGCCCCTTCATCACCCCAAGGTACCCTACGTATGAGCTAAACCATATAAAAACCCCTCGAGAAGAATCAAATATTTAAAAGAAACTGTATTTTCTTCTCCTTTGGTGCATCTATCACCCTCTTGTTACACAAGGAGCAGCCATGCCAATGGCGCACATTCCCGCCTCGCCGCATTCATGAAAAGTTGTGCCCTCAAGGTGCACTGCCTTAGTTTGTTACCAACGCTTTCCTCGTGCCCCCTCATGCCACACCAAATTCATTTGTTGCATCACTAAAACCTCATGCCCTGTGGCACACCCTGCATGTGTGCAATGTAGAAATTATCTATGCCAAGTGTTAATCTTTAGACTTGGCTGACGCATCCATAATTGCAACAACAACATGTCATGTAGACCTTTCATGTGCCGCGCCAAGTTCCTTTAGGCGCACAAAAAGCATATGTTACACAAACCTTAGATGCACCTTTGGTGCACCAAAGTTCCATGCAACATGAAAATTATATGCGCTTCTTCCTGCTCCCGTCTGCAACATAAAGAATCCATGCGCCCTTTGCAAAATGCATCCACATAGTGCGGCGCACTCCGTGATTACAACAACAAAGAATGCACCCTACAAAGTGTCTATGCGCCATGCACCTTTTGGCACTTTTTATCCCCTCAGAATAACCCTTTCCTATGCGCCTTACTATTTAGCCAGTGTAACCTCGCAAGATTCATGCACCATGCGCCCGAGGCCTCAAAATTGCTAACTCTTTCTTCTCAAAGATTTCAATGGAAAATCAAATAGTGACACAACTTTCTTCAATTGGGTTTCACTTCTTATTCTTGCAAATCAGCAAACTAACTTCGAAGAACATATGTCAACATCAAGCAAGAAACCTATCAAATCCAAAGGCAAGGCCAAGCTCACGAAAGAATAAATGAAGTATAAGTATCGGATGGTTAGAATTCAATCCCGGGCCGAGTGTGACTGGACATCAGAGACTTAGAGCTGGGTCATATTGATATGGAAGAGTTCTGGGTCGAACCCAGAAGGTCACAAGAAGTCCATGGATGGACAAGCTGATAGGCAGTGCCCTGCACTTTGCTTTGGTGGGATCCCAATCGCCAGCCGTGAATAACGAATTTATGATGGTGGTTTCCTGGTGCTACAATAAAGACACAAGATGTGTCGTAAATGAGAAGGGCGAGGTCATAATCAACCTCACTACCCGCCACTTTGAATTAATGCTCAATCCCTCGCC
Organism: Taxus wallichiana var. yunnanensis; assembly: GCA_018340775.1. NCBI lineage: Eukaryota > Viridiplantae > Streptophyta > Pinopsida > Cupressales > Taxaceae > Taxus > Taxus wallichiana. The sequence continues at coordinate 261,201,786 of CM031244.1, read as the reverse complement.
ATAGGCATTTTGTGGCTGTAAGTTGGGAAGACTACATTAAGGCCTGGGACGAAAATGAAGATCAGTGCATGCAGCTGATGAACGAGGTATATTTGAAAAATAAAAAGGTGGTGACCCGTTGGCCACAAATCATTCACCGCAGTGATTTTTCAGAGGAGCTCAGTGACACAATCATGTTCCTGAGTAGGGTGTTTGGGCTTCCTAATGCCCACTATTTCCACAAATGGATGCTTTGGGTATTTATAAATATAGAACAAAAATATGCCCGATCAATGCTTTGAGTGGGCGAAATCATAAGCAAACACGATATCGAGCAAATTTACATTAATTTACCACAACGGGGAGGTTCTACATGAATTCCTATGTTGTTTACGTTGCAGCTTCAGAAAGGGACTACCCAGCTCTGATGCGGAGTGGGGTTTGGCCCCAAGTTAAAATCTATGAATATTATCCAGAGCTAAAGCTGGAAAATAGCATCCCTCAATTTACAAAGATCAATGATGCATTTTTCTATTTCATCATCTACCTGTTGAGGCCGAATATGACTCACGGTCGTACGACCAAGAGCATCGTGGCAGCCACAGAGAAATGGGGGGCCCTGTTCACTCAATTCCCCACATTCACTTATCTGAGGGTAGCTAACTTCTTGGGGAGCCAACTAGACTACTAAGGTATGTTGGACCCAAGTTGATTCTCGCTTAGAGTCTGTCAAGACATCTAATCACCTACCATGAGAAATGCCTCAAGAGAAAGAAGGTTGGAACTCCTTTCCCCCTCACAAAGGGTAGGTATACATGTCTCACTCACCACCCAGGTGAAAGACATGTTTGCAGAGCCGGAGCCGTTTAATCGAAACATGACTTCCCGAAGAAGGCCCACCTTCGACCCAAGAAATTTTCTGAGGGCCAAGCTCGATCCGATCCATATCCCTCGGATCGAAGATATCTACATCGATATATATCATGAGGTGGAGCTCGGGAGGAAGGACCATTCTCATTTGGCCTTAGCAGAAATCATCCAAGATATTGTGGCCATCATCCCCAAAGGCTGCCAAACTACCGAGGAGGAAGTGGATCAAGTGTATCTTGACACGGAGTGGGGATGATTGGCCTTTTACGTTGATTGATAGAACCAAATCACCTCAGACAATTGAGGAAAGGGTCAAGGAAACTCTGCGTGGGCAGAACGGATCGTTGGTGCCAAATGAGAGGGCTCATCTATCTCGGAGTCGATTTCACAACCTCTCCATTGGGTAATGCACCTCCTCGATCAAAACAAGAGCTGAAAGGCAAGGGTAAAGGTAAAGAGGGTGAATCTAGTTCCACCCAAGAGGAAGCTCCAGAAATCCCTCCTTCCGCTTCACAAGAATGGGTTGAAATCCTGAAAAGCTTAGAGGAAGAAGCGGCGGAAAATGTTCCAATAGGCCCATCCATTCGGGGATGTCGCCAACTGCTACAACAACTGAGGTCCCTTCTGTTCCTTCTCCTTCTCCTCCTTCCCCTCCTCAAGTGACTCAAGTGACCATTCCTTTGGTCGTGTCCTCTCCCCCTTCTTTTCTTTTGTCCCTCCCCGCTTCTTTGTCCATCTTCTCTTCTCTCGTGGACTGTCCCCCTCCATTTCTTCCCTCATCTCTGAGCTCCCTTCCCTTCCTATGTCTTCCTCTCCTGCAGTATCTCTTCCTCCCGTGAGCACTTCCTCGGCCTCCCTCTCGATGCCGCCTCTAAGTGTCTCCACGTTTTTCCCTTCTACTACTGCAGTTGCCCCCTTCTCTGTTTCTGGTCCTTCTCCCATAAGTCCAGCCTGGATCTCCTAACACCTAAGTCAATAGAAAAGGAAAGTTCCCATCACTCCGATGGACTTCTCCATGATCCTATCAAAAGGGGTAAAGAAGCAGAAGCCCATCACACGCTTCTCTCAGAGTGCTTCGGGAGAGAGGGTAATGGAGATCGCATACCCCAATCCTCTGAAGGATAAAAAGGATTTTTCCTCGACAGATTATACAGTGACTCAAGTCACAATGGGGACATCTTCTGAAATCCTTCAGGGAGAGGCCCTATCTGTAGTTGACACCCTCTGCAAGAAGCTTCAAGAAGCAAAAGAAGAGAAAATGTTCTTTGAAAGAGCAAAATAGACATCGCTCCATGCCTTACGAGAAGATGGGCGTGCATCTCCCACAACTGCCGCCGAAACTCCTAAGCCTCTGAGTCAGGATAAAATTAATGAATATGCAAAGATCAACGAGTAGGGCATGGCAGTTTCCTCTTGGAGGAGCCAAATCCTCAAGGATAGTGAAAGAGTGATCGCCAAGTTCACCGATTTGTACCTGAACATCAACAAGGTGAACAAAGAACTCTATGTGTTTGCAGGACCCATATCAGAAGAGCTGGACCATGCTAGGCTGCACCGTGAGACTTTTCAACAAATATTTGAATGTTTAGTTGAAGATCTAGTCAAATTCGGTGTTTTCGGTCATCATGCAGCCCTCAATAAAGTCCTTTCCACTCTAGATTACGGATGGATCAACTAGAATTCATCCTTGAAAAGATCGATAAGGTAAAAGAATAAGCCCTAGACCAATGCACCAAATGGAACAGATCGTTCTCAATATGTCCCCGAGGTTGCGTACTCCTTATTTCACCTTAAAGAAGGTTGATGAAACCATTTAGATTTTCAAGGAGATCGTTTCGCATGGGGGGGCCAAAGGTCACTTTTGATGCAGAGTCCATCAATAACTTTCTTGGCTGTCGTCAGGACTTCATCGAATTCCTAATAGAAGCGAGAGAAAGAATATTCCAAACTCCCGAGAGAAGCTCATAGATGAGTGGGAGACTTGTGAGGTGATCGATGAGCGACACAAAGATCCTTGCTAGGATCAGCTAGAGCCCATGATCAACAAGTTTATGGAATATCGTGCCGAATTCCACATCTCGTCACCCGAGCAAAATGAGGGATACCCCCTTTCAGCTGCGGGGCGGCGACGATGAATAATTTCTCTCTTCTTTGACTTTCTTTTTGTAAATGTCTAAAGTATGTTGGCACAAATGATGACATCATCCATGTTGCACCATGGGATGATGTCATCCATTAAGTTGTCAAAAGTCAACATGACTTTGAGATATTTTGTAGATATTTTGTAAATAGGTGGTTGGTTCCTTTTTTCCTTCCTTCTTCTCCTTCTTCTATAAATACTCAAATACTTGTTGTATTTGGTGGTGGATACTTTTCAAATGAAAAATAGAAGTGAGAAGAAAAGACTTTGAACTTTTGTAACAGTAAGGAAATATTAATACAATATTTAGACTTTGTGCTAAATACATGTTTTATTTGCATCAGATCTTTCTTATGTCAGATCTGTGTGTTTGTTCAGTTGGATCTACTTCTGTTTTATTGTCATTTATTCATCAGATTTCTTTGTTCGTTTATGTAAGTAGGTTTGGCTCTGTTTACCAATCCCAAAACATAAACCCTCGACCTTCTGCTTTGGAATTCATTTCTTTTCTTTCTTCGGATCTGATCTTTCTTCATCCTCTCTTCCATTCCTTTCTTTTCGTAGTCAGAAATAACCCTACTGGGATGAGATCCCAAACCCCCGAAGGTAGAATATTGTGAGACTTGCATAGATTCTTGCTAGTAGAATAGCAATAAACCAGTTTCACTTTGCCGACTCAAAGAGGGGCTATGCCCTGCACACTGTTGACTCGTTTATGCATAAATCTGCCCAAGCGACAGATTTTCAAACCAACACGATTCGACTACCATGATAACTCAATTTGAGCAATGTTTTAAACATACTGAATATGTGCATGCCCTCTTGGCCCAAATTTATCATATTAAGAAGGATCCATATGATCGCATGAGGCTGTTTTTGGATAAATTCAAGAAGTTGATTCATAAGATTCTACAAGCCACTCGTCTTGTAGATCAAATACATAAATGGTTTTTCCTCAATGCTCAATTTCCTAAAGTAAGTTATGAACTAAGGAGGGATAATATTCTAACTATGGATGATGATCAATGATTAGCTATCAGTGTTGAAGATGATCTAATGATGTATGGTAAATTAAAAAAAGAGCCCTCCATGCCTAAAGCATCTTCTTTTTCGAAGCTAGTTCTGATCAGTTAGTACAAAAATTGGCAAATGATCTTATTGGTATCAAGAAACAATTAGCTCAACATGCTCCTTACCAAGATCTTCCAAGGAATAATTTTTCAACCTAGGAATTGTTTTCCTTCTTCTCAGCCTAGGTTTTCCATCGAAGGTCCACTCATCAAGGTTCTGGTTAATGCAACTTTTGAGGTTCAAGAAATTGATGATGAGGAGGAGAACGAAGATTATGAGGAACTTGAAGAGGAGGTTTATGAGGAACACAAAGATATTGGTGACTCTCAAGTTAATTTCCTCACCGCTGAAGGTGTGGATGATGAGGATGAATATAATGAAGTAGTGGCTGATATGAATAGTGATTCATATGTTGTTATGACTTGGGAGAAAATGAACAAGAAGGAAAAAGTGGTACAACTCTCTAAAAATATAAGCTCTTGAAACAATTCCACTTGTTTACAAAGATAGGATCCCATTTTCCTAATTCCTCCACACAAAAGGTGAGTAATGTTCCTTCTACCTTCACTTATAAAACTTCTTTCCCTACAACTCCTAAATTAGATAAGTCCAAAGTTTCCCCCATTCCTAGTAATGATGCTCCATCCACCTCTAGATCTTTTGATATCATCGACCACATTAAGAAGATGAAAATTCAAATCTCAGAGGTAGAATTTTTCCAAACTCACCCAAATGATTTTGCCAAAGTAGTAAAATTCATCAATTCCAAATCCAAAACTTCACCCAATAATTCTAAAGGTCTATTACCCACTCCCTCTCCCTCATCTCAACAAAGTCTTGTGGTTGTAGTCTCTTCATCTAATGAGAAAATTGAACCATTCTATATCACGCTTCTCATAGCTGGCCACAAACTCAGTAATTGTGTTATTGACTCAGGAGCATCAGACAATATGATTCCTATAAAAGTAGCTCAAGCATTAGGACTGACTCTAGCATGTACTTTTGGTTCTTGTTATTCCATGGAGAGTAGGGAAGTCCCATTGGTTGGAAGAATCATAGATGCACAAGTACCTTTTTCTTCTTTTCCAGAGAAAAGGGTTAAAGCTACTATTTTAGTAGATGATATTCCTCCATCATATGGTATGTTACTGAGTAGAAATTTCTGTAGAGAAGTGGGAGGAGAAATTCAAATGGACTGGTTGCATGCTACCATTCTGGTCAATTGAAAAATGAAAAAAATGTTGTTAGAAAGTTAGAATGAGTACATTATACAAAAGACTGATGACCCAACAGAACAAATACTCTATGAAGATATAGGGCATGGTAACTATATGATTATGTCAAAGGCTGAGGAAAAAATTCCTAAGGGGGTGATTCATAATGCTAATGGTTTTTTGACTTTAGATTTTGATGGCAGTTATTCCTCAACTAGTTTTGGATCTTGTGTAGTCTTAATCTCTCCAGAAGAGAAGATTAATCCATTTGCATATACAATTTATTTTGAAAATATAAATAAAACAAATGAATATGAGGATATCCTTTTGGATTGATCATGGAAAAAGAAATCAAAGTAAAAACCTTTGGGCTCGTGGTGATGCATAGTTGATTGTGAAATAGATCAGGAATATTTATCAAGTTAAGAATAAATGATTGAAAGATTATAGAAATCTTGTTTAGGATTCCATTGCGTTTCTTGACTCTTTCTCAATTGAGGTTGTACCAAGATAAAATAACACTAGGGATGATTCTTTGGTTGTTTCATGATCTTTATTTATTCCTCACCAAAATTTCTCTTAGGAGAAATGTACCATTGAAATGATTCACATACATAGTGTGCGGGATAATGTAAACAATTGGCAAGTTTTCAATGATGATCAACACTTACTCTCTTTCCTAGAGCTTAAGGATAACCTTAATAAAATATATTTTAAAGGAAGTGAGGCTATTCCTAGAGAGTATGTGCCCCGATGGAGATGATATCAAGGAAGAAGTGGATTAGGATAGTCAGTATTAGGTGAGGGTAACAATATACCAAAAGGATTAGCGAAACTATAGGATCTATTTGATAAACATGATAGGTACATCCAATATAAGGCTTCTCAAGGATCATCAATATGCTAAATATGATAAGGTCAATATTGGAAGTAATGATGAACCTAAGATGGTAAATATTGGGAAATGTTGCAGGTAAGTATACGAAGTTGGGGGCAAAAGTGGACAAAACCTAAAAACAAATGAAACGCGTATGCATTTTGCTAAATGTGATGACATTTTAATTTGTTTGGTTCGCAATCACCATACCTATAATGCATATGTGTTTCAAAGAAGTCAAAATTCATACGTGTTTTGAGTAGTATGGACCATGAATATGTGTTTTGGAGTTTTATAATTACAAAAACAAATGTTAAGTATAAGAAATAATAAAAGTATAAGAAATAATAAAAGAAATATTATAATTTAAATTTATTTTATTAAATATAAGAAATTAGGGTCACTCTACACCTTATGGAAGTGGTATCGTAGCTCCAATAGTTATAATCTAGAAGATAGTTATTCAAAATCTAATTTGGTCAAGTAGTTACTCATTTTCAGGATTTCACTAACGACCTAAAACTTTCAAGGGAGCAAATATATTGAGTCGTTATTTGTTTTGGGAAAGCATATATTCATTTATAAAAGTTTTTAACCTTCTAAAATGGAATTTTTCCCTACCATTTCTTGAATTGGTACTAATTTTTAAATTTGGTCCATAATTCACTTTAGTGACCATGAATTAACTCTATGGTGTTTTTCTACTTCTTACTAAACAAAGATCCTCACTTTATAGATAGAGGATTATTCCCTTAATGGGATTCTGTCCTATGGCCAAAATGAGGTGATTGTAATGTGCCTCCTTCTTAAGGTTTGATAACACTACTAGGTGTTGAATGAGTTATTACGAATAGTACTAAGTGAACTGCATCAAGTGAACTCAGATGATTGCTCTTTTTTAGAGACATGGTGCTCCATATAAATATCAGCCCCTCACCTTTCCTAGCTCTAAAATCATCCTTTCATGGAATCAAATTCATGATTCTCATACATGTTTTTGATCACATGTCTCTTATAGAGACAAACAATGCCTTAATACTTCACAAATAATGGTCCTTGATAAATCGGTGACATGACTAGCTCATTTTAGCTTATTCTCAAGGTTGTTCAATTAACTATAGAATGGCCAAAAATGACTTTTAGGCCTTCAAAGGAAGTAATCTCTCATGAAAACTAGATGAGTTGATCGATCACCTTAAACACTTTTCCCTACAAACTGAAACATGTTGAATGATCTTTTTAGGACTTTCCTTTGGGTGAGGGTTTATGGTTTAGGGCTTGGGGTTTAGGGTTTAGGACTCAAATTTTAGAGTTTAAGGCTTAAGGTTTAGTGTTTAAGGCTCATAGTTCACATTTTAGGGTATAGGATTTAGGGCTCAGGGCTTAGGGTTCATGGTTTACGGTTTAGGGTTTAGGGTTTACGGTTTAGGGTTTATGGTTCAAGGTTAAGGGTTAAGGGTTTAGGGTTTAGGGCTCAAGGTTTAGGGTTTAGGGTTTAGGGGTCAAGGTTGAGGGTTTAGGGTTTATGGCTCAAGGTTCAGGGTTTAGGGTTTTGGGATCAGGGTTGAGGGTTTAGGGTTTATATTTTAGGGTTTAGGTTTGAGGGTTCGAGGTTTAGGCTTTTGGATATGGGCTTATTGCTTAGGGACTAATTTTTAAGGCTTAAGGTTTAGGGTTTAGGGCTCAATGTTTAGGGTTTAGGGGTTAGGGTTTAGGTTATAGGGTTTAGGGTTTAGATTTAGGGTTTAGAGTTTAGGGTTCATGGTTTAGTGTTTATATTATAGGGTTTAGGGTTTAGGGCTTAGGATTTAAGGTTTAGGGTTGAGGATTTAGGGTTTAGGATTTAGGGTTTAGGAGTTAGGGTTTAAGGTTTAAAGGTCAGGGTTTAGGGTTTAGGGAAAAGGGTTCAGGGTTTAGGGTTTAAGGTTGAGGTTTAGGGTTTAGGGTTTAGGATTTAAGGCTCATGGATTAGGCTCACCCATTCAGTCACAATAATGTTCTATGTCTTACCCATTCTTATAAGTATTGACAAAGAGTATTCAACTAAAAAGGTTAATCTACTTCATAGGCAGAACATTCAAGGGATTCATCAAAATTTGATGCATTTCATCTACTGATATTTTAAAGGAGGGAAATTCCCATTGCATGCAAACTATTTCACTCACTGTAACATTTTGTGTCTTACCCATTCTTATTAGTATTGAAAGAGAGTATTCAATTGAAAAAGGGTTCATCGACCTCGTAGGAAGAAAACTCAAAGAGATTCATCAAAATTTTATGTCTTTCATCTGTTGATATTTTGAAGGATGGAAACACCCACCAAGCTCATAAACAAGGTAGTTGTAAAAGAAGACTTAATTATCCTTCTAGAACAAAACTAGGAAATATGGTCTTAAGATATTCAAAAAATTAACTCACTCATGAGACCTACTAGAAATATATGAGGTTTAGGGGTTAGAGCTTAAGGTTCTAGATTTAGTGTTTAGGGTTTATAGCTTAGAGATTGGGGCTCAGCGTTAAAGGTTTAGGGTTAAGGGTTTATAATTTAGGGTTTAGGGTTTAGGTTTTAGTGTTTAGAGTTTAAGGTTTATTATTTTTGTTTTAGGGTTTAGGGTTTATAATTTAGGGTTTAGGTCTCAAGGTTAAGGGTTGAGGGTTAAGGGTTTAGGTTTCAAAGTTTAGGGTTTAGTGTTTAGTATTTAGGGCTTAAGGTTTAAGGTTTAGGGTTTAAGGCTTAAGGTTTAGGGCTTAGGGTTTAGGGTTTAGGATTTAGTGCTTAGAGTTTAGAATTTAGGGTTTAGGGGTCGGGGTTTACGGTTTAGAATATAGTTTTTAGGGTTTAGGGACATTAAGGATTTAACATTTAGGACTTAAGGTTTAGGGTTTACGCTTTAGGGCTCGGTGCTCGGGGTTTAGGGTTTAGGGGTTAGGGGTTAGGGTGCATTGTTTTGGGTTTACGAATAATGTTTCAGGGTTCGGGGGTTTAGAGTTACAGTGTTTAAGGTTTAGGGGTTACTTATGGGTTTATTGTATAGGGGTTAGAGATCGGGGCTCTATATTTATGGTTTAGGGCTCATGGTGTAAGGTTTAGGTTTTAGGGCTCAAGGATTAGGGTGTATGGTTCAAGGCTTAAGGTTTATGGTTTAGGGATTAGGGCTTAGGGTTTAGGGTGCATGGTTCATGGTTTAGTTACTGGTTTAAGGTTTGGGGGTTAGAGATCGGGCTCTGGATTTATTATTTATGCTTTAGGGCTTATGGCTCACGGTTTAGGGTCTAGTGTTTAGGTTTTAGGGTTTAGGTTTTAGGTTTTAGGGTTTCATATTTAGTTTTTAGGGTTTAGGATTTATTATTTTCATTTTAAAGTGTATAGTTTAGGGTTTATGTCTCATGGTTGAGGGTGTAGAGTTTAGGTCACAAATTTCGTGGGTTCATCGAATTTGTAGGCGTAACATTCAAAGAGATTCATCACAATTTGATGTCTTTCATCTGTTGATATTTTGAAGGAGGGAAATGTCATATTCCCGACTATCTAATACTTCCAAAGACCTCATTAGTCCTCAATCCTTAGATGTATAGAGAGACAATGTTATTTGGCTTCCATTTATAATGATAGAGATATTTGTAAATTTGTGTTATGAGCTCTAAATCTATATGAATTTCAGGTTTCTTGAAATAACATCACACCCTTCACTAGGATTGATAACTACCCCTATCTTTTTGTTCAAGGGATTTTGAAAACATCCATGGGTTTATCATATAAGGAATTATCAATGAATGGAAGGTCACTAATTCGTAGGTCAGGTAACTCCCATTTAGAACTAAACAAGAAAGATTTACTAGGTGATTAATAACCCCTTAGTGTTCTTAGCCAGTCTCCTGTTTCTATGCTTATTTTGAACACTTTAGGAAGTTTAGTCAAATTTACTATCCATTCTAGTAGAACACTTGAACTTTATCTTTCTCCAAAGGAGCGGATATTAAAGGAAATTTAATTATGATTCTACACCTCTGCATTGATATATTATCTATGTTTCTTTTGTTTCCTTTAAGATTTTTTTTTGTGATGGTTATTTTTCCAACTTCCAATGGGTCATCCTGGCTTGCATAATACCATATATGGAAATATGAGAAATGTAAAATTTGTTTCAGAGTGTGAATAAATTTACATTCAAGAGCACAAGTATATGTGGGGAGAAACATGTTTGGAAGAGATGTGTAATATATGCATTACAAGGCACAAGGTAGATGTTATATCCATTTAGTTACTTGTCCCCCTCTCATATACAAGGCATTTATATAAGTAAACTCAATGATGGTTCTAGGCATGCGACTAGGAAATATTGATGAAATATGGTTTGGGGATTAGGGTTTAGGGTTTAGGGCTCATGGTTTAGGGTTTAAGGTTTAGGGTTTAGGGTTCAAGGTTCAAGGTTCAGGGTTATGGTTTAAGATTTAGGTTTTACATTTAAGGTTTAGGGTTTAGTGTTTATGGTTAGGGTTTACATATCGAGGTTAAGGATTTAGGGTGTAAGGTTTAGGGTTTCGATTTTAGAGTTTTGGGTTAAGGATTTAGTGTTTAAGGATAAGGGCTTATGGTTTATAGTTTAGGTTTTAGGGTTTAGGGTTTAGGATTTAATTTTTAGGTCTTAAGGTTTAGGTTTTATGGTTTAGGGCTCGGGGTTTAGGGTTTAGGGTTGAGGGTTTAGGTTTTAGGGCTTATGGCTTAGGGTATATGTTCTAGGGTTTATGGTTTAGATTTTACGGCTCAAAGATAAGGGTGTAGGGTTCAAAGATAAGGGTGTAGGGTTCAAGGCTTAGGGTTTAGGGTTTATGATTTGGTGTTGAAGGTTTAGGGTTTATGGGTCGGGTTTAGTGTTTAGGATTTAGTTTTTATGGTTCGTGGGTTTAGAGTTTATAATTTAGCTCTCATGGTTCGGGGTTTAGGGTTTAGGGTTTAGGGTTTAGGGCTTATGTCTTAGGGTTTAGGGCTTAAGGCTTAGGGTTTACTGCTCATGGGTAAGGGTAGAATGTTTAGGGCTTAGGTTTTAGGGTCTAGAGATCATGGTTAAAGGTTTAGGGTTTAGGGCTCAAGTTTTATAGTTTAGAGTTTAGGTTTATGGACTATAGTTTAGGGTTTCGATTGTAGAAGTTAAATGCTAAAAGCTTTAGGCTGAATGTTGAAATCAAGAAAAATTACCTATGTACTAACTACATTATAATTTTAAAAATTATCTCTTAAACCATGACTCATGCGGCTATGAGACTAATTACATAAGGTGCAGAGTGACCCTAATTTATTATATTTACATAAATAAATTTAAATTATAAGAAATAATAAAATATAAATAATAATAAATGAAAAACTTGTACTTATGGAAATGCGTACGTGTTTTGCATTTTCTCTTTCTGAGCAATGCCTCAAGGCTTGGGATCCAATTGGATCCCCAAGTATGAGGTATGGACCTCTAAAAACATAGCAAAACACATGTTTTTGCAAGAAAATGTAAAAATTCCACTTCCTCTATGATAAATCAAAATAAAACAATCAATCCATTTTAAAAAAATTATACCACGACGTAGCGCATAGTTTTTTCTTTCTAAAAATATATTTTTTCAAATTTTTTACTAATATAAGGTTTCCATATTATTTAATTTCTAACTATGCCTTTTTATAGCTATTTTTTAAGTGTAAATATGTCTATCTTTCATGGTGTATCTTTTTTTTTTTGGGTGATCAATATTTTTAAAAATACTAGCCCAAACTAGGCATAATTCTATATATATTAAAAAAATCTAATTTTTGTTGTTTTTTGAGGTAATTAGGGGTGTAACATTCCCACTTTAAGACTTTAGAACCAAGAGAATTTTTTTTTACAATAATAATGTTCACTGTTCTAAATAAAGCAATATTTAGAACAAACATTCCATGCCAATAAAATTCAATGGATAAACATATGCAACTGTAATGACTCGATGATTCACCAATCTATTCATTCCATAACTCGGTGAGCTACCGATCTATTTATGTTATCTTATGTATTGAATACATATTGTATACTTCATATACTTAGTCATCCTACCCTACACTAGGTACTGAGTGATCTGTTTAAAGAACATATCTCGGATATCTCATTACCAATATTCATCGATATCACATTGTTTAAAACTTGGTGACATAGGACAACGCAACCAAACGAGTTTGCGATACTTTGGCCAAAGATTTATAACATACTGTGTATGTCACTATTCCTAGATGGCATACTTGTCATGTTGGAATACATCCTTCACCTCAATCTTCTCTTACCATGATTGGTGTTTATTGACTATCGTCAAGCTGCACTTATTCCATATTTAACCCTAGCCCTGGATAGAAACATTACCTATTATAGGAAGATGCTTACAAAGGCTTAGGATAGATGGGCATACCCATTTGACCTAAGTCATCTAAATGTGCCAATGTACCCTAAGCCCTTGGAAGCTAATTCCTATCCTAAATATGTTCCCATCCAGACCTAGAGAGAAACTAGGTTCAATTCTAAGTTCCAGATGTGTGTAGATCTAGATGATCAATGTAGAAGGGTGATGCCACATGTCAACTATAACGTTGTATTCTTGAGAAGACTTAAACCTTCTCTAAATTACATCGCTGCAGTTGGCATGTGCCAACATCCTACAGAAACTACCTCATCGAGATGTACATACCCCCAAGGAGATTGTTAATGCTTTTTTAGTTTGGGTTATTTCATGATTACAAAAACCTTCTAAACCCTAGTCTAACACACATCAAAAGCTCCCCTAAATTTGATTCATTTAGCCCATTAATAAATTTGTTATATTCATTGTCACTTTTAATGTTTGAACACATAGTTAAACTGCCAATTAACCATAACTGTACAGTGTTATGTTATGTCATATTTAAAAGTACAATAACTTTTTACAAAATTTCAACTCCAGAATATATCCAAAATAAAGTAGACTTCATACCAAATGAAGTCTGATAAATTGAAGTCATGTTACCCAACCTTTTTGGTTTATGAACAAATAAGAAAGAGAAAGAGTCTTTCTCTACATGATAAGTGTTAGGGTTTATTCTACCCAATGTCCACATTTCTCAATGTAAGTTCATCACACTTTACATTACTATGTTATATAGTTTATATAATGAATATCTTATTCATAACTTTACAAGCTGCATCACAAGTAGGGAGATTGAACTAAATCCCTTTATACAATCTTATTAAAAGATAGCCATTAAACATATAAATAATATGAAGAATAACCACAAGATAGAATCCATCTCTTTCATGCAAGTACAAAATAATTTACACAACCAATACAGGTAAACTCTCAACTTTCAATTTATCTTTATAACTATACATTTACAATATTTATGCATTTAGGTATACTGTATAACAACCATCTTCATTATAAAAGAATACTACTTTTCTTTTTCAATACAATCTCAAGAACGAATCAGAGTTCTTCACAAGAATCAGATTTAAATCAGCCAATTCATCATATAAGTTTTTCCTCCTTTATCACTTACGAAGTCCATCTGCAAAAATTGCTAGCATGGGTCAGTTCAATGAACTGAGCATGATAAGCACTAAGCCTTAAAATGAAGTGCATTCCAATAATTGTTCCATTAAAACAACTCTGCTTTAATGAGACAATTATTACATCATAATATCAATACAACAATAGCAAATGGAAGAGAAGTATATTTTATCCAATTGATTTCACCTCTAAGAAAAGGATAGAATATAATCCACTATATCAGCCTTACAAAATTAGAGTTTCATTGATCCTATCAATTATCCTTAAGCAAACAATAGATCATATCTTCACATTGTTTCCCTATTCTATCATAATAGAATACAACATTTAACTTTGCTTCAAGCCAAAAGAAGGGTTTACAGCATGGTTCTAATTAGGATAATTCATCTAACTCATAATCAAAAGAAGAAGAGAATCATTACAACTGTACCCAAACACAAAACATCCGAGAAACAGAACAGATTCATAACGTGAATTAACTGTTTCATTTAAAGGTCAACTACCTTAAAGTTTAACATTTAAGATATTCACCAGAATAGAATCTCATTTCAATCCAAGAAGGAAGATAGAATCAAACAGTCTACCTGCAAGTCTAAATCTACTTCCACATATTAGAAGTTAACATTTAAAGATCTGAATCAACGTTCACAAATCAAAGTAGACTCATACAGGAGATAATCACTACTCGAGTCCATCCAAGGAGGGTCCATAAAAAGATAGAGTACAAGAGACAAAACTTACTCATCTCAAACCAAACAAGCAAGCCTTGTCAAACAAACATTCTGCCAAACAAGTTTACATTTTCTGTTCAACAACTGAATCATCTAATCTCTTCCTACAACATTTCAACAAAATATTTGAACAAGGAAGACCAAACAACTCATAAAGAAATCTCCATTTCAAAAGAGAATCAAAACAGAAAGGTTCAACCAATGATCTATCCAGTAAGAAGAAAGCACACTACCATATTCCTTACACTTCTTTACCTTCAATGAACACAAGTTTCAATTCCATACTCGAATGAAATACAAATAGCAGTCCTAAAACACAGTCTGTTCTAAAGGAATCACATTCCTTTCTTTTATAAAGACACAAGGTGTATTTACTATATCCAATAGGAGCTAGAAAAATAACCGATCAGTAAGCAAAACATGCTCAGATGTATCAACGAACTCATAGACTGAAACCCCATTGTCAGGCTTCATTATTGAATTACAAAAGAGTAATCAGTTCTTGATTCAATAAGTATTATAATACAAAAACTATTTGAGCAGAGACAAGTAATCCCTCCATAAAAATACAGAGTACTAAATTACTAACTCTTCTCTTAAATGAAACCCAAAACTTATTTTAAGAGATATGAAGATGTGAGTTTCCAAAAATAGAGGGGAAAAGAATACCCCAATAAAATGCCATTTCCATCCCAGAAAGAAGAAACAGTTCTAAAAATAATTACCAAATTCATTCATCAAATAAGGACGTTTTCAGTTAAGATCTCTAAGAGTTTTCCTAACAACTCAGCCAACTATTCTCCCAATTTTCTTTGAGAAATAGTTCAATAAAAGAGTTGAAGGTTTTAAATGTTTATTACAAGTAAAACCCAACTCAAAATACTAGAACATAGTCGACACGAAGTCTCAACAAAAGTTCAGAACTACACAATTAACAAAATACGAATGCGGTGAAAAACACGAACCTCCATTAATAGTCCAAAATTTCACCAAATAAAACACAGGTATAGAGCCACATACGGCATCAACAACAGTCCCGAGTTACCCAAGATACCAAACACCGGTAACAACAAGTGGTTCCAACACAAGTTCATATCAAAATGTGAAGCCCAAATACTAGCTCCAACGGAACCCAAGGTTCCCACAAAGTTCAGAATCCACACAAGTAATAAAATATGAGTGTTGTGTATATTATAAACTTCCATTAATAGTTCAAATGGTCATTAGAAAATAACACAAGCTCTATGCCCTATACGGACTTCAACAATAGTCCAGGTCGTCTCAAGAATCAAAACATGATTCCAAAGTACAAGAACCTCTAACAACAGTTTAGGGAAACACAAGTAATAAAAATACATGTACAAAGCCATATACTAACTTTGAACAATAGTCTAGAGCTACCCAGGTTTCCAAATGTCGGTTCAAAACAACAAGAATCTCCCACACAAGTTCATATAAAAACATGAAGTCCAAATACAAGCTCAAACGGAACTCAAGGTTCCCATATGGTTCAGAATCCATATATTGCAATGAAGGTCAGTTCCAACACCACAACAACCTTGTATACACAATTCAAAAATGGAAAATAGAGCTACTAATACAAGCTTCGCATGCATGTATCACTATTAATTATCACAAAGACAGTTTTAAAACCAACGTAATTTTTTCCATGGTTTCATATCCAAGATGACAGAGATTATAAAACCCAGCAGACAAGTAACCAGATAAAGCATGCAAGCCAAGAATCTCAAAAGAGTAGAATCATTTTAATGAAACATTTAGAAGAAAGTAAGAGATCTTAAAGATTAGAGCCTATCATGCCTAATAGTTCTTCCAAATCGAAGGAGACCTCCAGCCAAGCTCAAAACTTCTCCTCATCTCCACGAAAGATCAAACAACCATATTATTTTTCCACATTGTCTCTTATACATCCCATGAACTAAAAATAGATCAAAAACTTCAAAAATAGCCATTAAGTGCAGTTCAATCTGCTGGTTCAAAAACTAGAGAGCATGTAAAGAAAAAATCGTGAAGTATGTAAAGTGAAACAACCCCATACAAACCCGTTTGCATGCCTTCCAAAATGGTTTGAGCACGAGAACCGAAAATAATAAATTCCATTAATTCCAATTTTCCTACCTATCCTTCCTTGCCACTGCATTCCAAGTCTAGTGCGAATTCCAAATCAAATGTAATATGAAATTTCATTTTAGTGACACTTCCACATAAGCCTCCGCCAAGTCAACTAGCCCCTACCAAAATTGACAGTACTTCTATGCAATTAAAACCTTATCAACAACTTAAATGCCATTGGAACCATCACCTATGATACATGCAACCCATTAGGTTCCCATTTAAAATAGTTTAGGATAGATCCCTTAGAACTTAGGTTAGATCTTAGGTTAGCTTATAATATGTAACCTTAGGATATAACCCCAACATAATAGTTTTAAGCATTAGGTTAGTTCATCACATAACCATATAACATTAGGTTTTAGGTTAATTTAATTAGCCTAATAGCCTCTCCAAAATCCTTTAGCACAAAACTTAGGTTAGGATAAAATTCAGTTAAGTAACATAGCTTAGGCAGCAAATATTCTTACCTAGCTTAGGATTCCATAGGATAGTCCTTTTTAGGATCCTGAATCCTCCCAATGTCATGAACAAACTGTATTTCATTTACACCAACATTGTCCTACCACGATCAATCTCCAAAGACCCAAACACAACATACAACTGAATGGAAATACGTTCACACAAAAATCAAAGAACTTGTAACAACAAAGTTCAGTCAATATGTCACTTAATTCATGGAATGTCAATTTACCATTCATTCAACAGAGCAGGTTTAAAACATTCCTTGGATCACTAAAATTGATCCAAGGATGAGTCAGATTAATAGATAAGATTTCAACTCCTAAACTAGATTGCAACTCACCTACAGAAGTGAAAAATGGATTCAAGGAAGCCATTCCAATTTGGTCTAATGATCTTAAGAGTAGAAAAGATTTATCCATATCAAGCATGATCTCATCAATCAAAAGAACATATCTTTATAAGGAAGATCACATGTCAACACTTGAAATGCAAAGGAGGAAAAATAACAACTGTCAAGGGTGTTACAAGGGGGGCAAGGTTGGAGC
Organism: Taxus wallichiana var. yunnanensis; assembly: GCA_018340775.1. Lineage (NCBI taxonomy): Eukaryota > Viridiplantae > Streptophyta > Pinopsida > Cupressales > Taxaceae > Taxus > Taxus wallichiana. Next base: position 261,184,204 of record CM031244.1, on the reverse strand, counting down.
TCTGTTATTTTTCAAAACATAAAATTTTTGTACCGGAAAAATCATAAATAAGAAAATATTCTCTAAAAAATTGAAAAAATGGAGCCCAAACTAGATGCTCCTAGCTATCTTTCTACCAAAGTGTTTTCAAAAATACTAAATGGTGCTCAAAAATGGTGGGGGCATAAAAGTCACTCTATTATGGTTTTTAACAAAAACAAGAGCATCCATTGGTATTTTAGTTGTTTTACTCATTTAAACTTATCTCTGTTTCCAATAAAAGTTAGTAACTTAGAAACTACACTCAAAATTCTACAATTCATATTTCTACAACATCTTCCAATTTTGAGTGTAACTATTTCAAAAATTCGTACAAGTTGAAGTTGTTTTTCTTCAGAAAAATGCTTCCACTTGAGACCCCCTTTAGCCCCCAACTTGGTTCACTTACCCTACACTCAAGAAGAAAAGAAGAAATCAATGAACCTATTGAAAAGGTATGCTAATGTCTTGGCTTATTCTTATGAAGATATCAAATCCTTTCATCCAAAAGAGATGCAACACTATATTCCTTTGAAACTAGGGTTTAAATCTTTCAGACATAAGCAAAGGCAATAAAATCCCAAGATTGTTCACACCATTTACTAGGAAATTAAAAATTTACTAAAAGAAAAAATTATCTTTCCTATACATCATTCAACCTAGATCGCCAATATTATGCCAATAAGGAAAAAGAATGGTGATATTCATATTTGCATGGATTTTAGAAATCTAAACCAGGATTCTTTAAAGAAAAAATATCCTCTCCCCATGATGGATCAAATCTTACAGGTTGTCATAGGTGCTGAAATGTTTTCTATGCTAGATGGATTCTTCTGGATACAATCAAGTGGAATTCAATACCCCAGATTAGCACAATACCACTTTCACTACTCCTTGGGGCACTTTCACTTACAAGAGGATGCCATTTGGTATTATCAATGATGGTGTTAATTTTTAGAGGGAAATGGACTTATATTTTGGTATCCTCAAAGGGAAATGCATCGTTGTATATCTTGATGATTTGACTGTTTTCTCCAAAAAAAGGGCAGATCACTTTTAGCATCTTGAAGCAGTCCTTCAAAAATTTAGGGAACATGAAGTATCCCTTAATCCTAATAAATTTTTCTTCTATGTCACTAAAGGAAAGTTTCTTGGGAATGTTATCTCTAAATAAGAGATTAAGATAGATCCAGAAAGAGTCCACGCAATCCAACACATTCCTCTTCCTAGAAGCAAAAAGGCTGATCACTCTACTCTTTCTTTGGAAAGATAAATTTCTTGAGGAGATTCATTCTAGATTTTGCAAAGCTAAATATAAGTATTGCTCATATGATGAAAGGGAAACAAATTTTTGATGGAATTCTAAAGGAAAAGAATATTTTGAGGATATCAAGAGAGATATTGCTAAAACTCCTATCCTAGCATGTCCTGATTTCAGCAAGGATTTTATTATCTACCGCTATGCTACTGAGAGTACCTTGGCTGCTATACTAACCTAGAAAAATTGTGAGAATCATGAACTTTGTATTTTCTTCATGAGCTATGTTTTAAAAGCTCAGAACTGAACTATACCTTGATAGAGCAACATGCTTTTGTAGTATTCAAAACGTCACAAGCCAGCTTTCATTTTTATATCCTTAACTCTCACTCTATTGTATTTGTACACGATACAAATATTAAGTCTATTCTTAGACAACAACAGTTTGGAACTCGGTGAGGAAATTGGGTGGAAAAGGTCCTAGGAGTATGAACTTGATATCAGGCCAACAAAGTTAGTCTGGGGTAAGGAATATGTGAACTTATTGCCAAAGGAGCTGATGAGGAATTGTCCACAGAGGAGGTTGATGTTCCTTTTGTTCTCTTTCTTAGTTCAACAGATGAATGGTATGCTGAAATTGCACATTTTCTTACTTATGGAGAATGTCCATCTCACCTAAGTGCCAAGGAGAAAAGAGCTATTAAGTTGAGATCTACACAGTACGTGTTGTGGGAAAATGCTTTGTTTAAATGAGGCATTGATGGAAGATTCCTTAAATGTGTGGACAAAGAGCAACAAAAGAAATTGTTTTCATCTTTTCATGATCAATCTTATGGAGGGCACTTCTCATCCACTATCATCACTCACACAATTATTCGTGCAAGGTACTAGTGGTCGACATTATTCCGGATGCATCAAAGTGGGTAGGAAAGTGTGAATCTTGTCAAACTTTTGTTGGGAGGCAAAAATTGGTTGCTTTACCACTCAAACCAGTAATCATTGAAGAACCTTTTCAACAGTGGGGATTGGATTTTATTGGAACTCTCAACCCACATTCCAATGTTGGGCACACTCATGTGTTGATGCTACAGATTAATTTACAAAATGGGTAGAATCCATTCCAGTCAAAAGTAATACCTTGGAAGTAGTGTGTAATTTTATCAAAGAGAACATCTTGGTAAGATTTGGAATACCAAATAAAATTGTAATTGATAATGCTTCCAATTTCTCTTCTTTCAAGTTGATGGATTTTTGCTACGGGTATGGAATTTCCCTTGCTCATTATTTATATTATTACCCCCAAGGGAATGGACAAGCGAATCAACCAATAAGAATTTGGTAGTCATCATCTGGAAGCTGGTAGATGAATCTCAAAGGAATTGGCATAAGAAGCTCTATGATGCCCTCTGGGAAAATAGGATTACACCTAAGAGAGCCATTGAGATGTCTCCATTTCAAGTAGTATATGGTGTTGAAGTTGAGCTTCCAAAGAATAATTGAATTTTGAGACTTGCACTTGATGAAGCCTATTGATGATTCCAGTTTCATAATTTTTTTAGATAAGAGGATCATGTATCTCCGTGGTTGGAGGAAGATAGAAAGTAGGTTTTTGATAGAATCCCCACTCATCAATATAAGGTATAGGATTTGTTTGACAAAAATAAAAGAACAAGATATTTTCAAGTAGGATACATTGTCCTACTATGGAATAAAAGGCATGAGCCTCATGGAAGTCATGGTAAGTTTGATTCTCTTTGGCTTGGTTCTTTCAAGATAAGACACTTTTCTGGAGAAAATAATTTCTATTTGGATTACATGGATGGATCTTCTCTCCCATTTCCTTATAGTGGGAAGTATTTGAAGTTGTTCAAGTCCTAGGTGATTAGGCAGTTCCTTTTGTATATTGTGTATAGTGTCCTGTTTTGGTCTTTCCCTTGTGTTCTTGTTTCTTTTCCCCTTTTTGTGTCTTGTCTTCTGTATTGTTTTTCCTTTGAATCTATTTTTCGAATGGATGAGGCACTAATTTTTTTGCCCATAGTTTTCTTATGGTTCTTGATCTTGCCTCATTCCTTTGTCCTAGTCAAGTCATCCCTAGAAAGAAACATTTGTTGTCACCCTCAAAATTACCTCCTTTTTCGAAGGAAAAATTCCAAAATATTTGAGTCGTTGTCCTCTCGAAGTGTTCGTAAAGGGAGAAATTCAAAAAGTTAGAAAATTTCACTCTTTGGGGTCATTTTTAGTTTTTTTCGATTAAATTGTAAATTTTTGTCCCGTATGTCCCAAATATAGAAGGGCCTATTATTCACCAATTCACTGATTTACCCACACTCCTATTAAATTGACTAAATAAGAAATTTTTGTCCCATATGACCCAAGTACTATTAGGCTTCATGTTCATTAATTCACCACTTTACTCACACCGCTTATGCATTGGCAATCGAAACGTTTTTCCCAAATGTCCCAAGTACTATCGAGCCTCCCGTTTTCCAATTCACCACTTTACCCAAACCACTTATTCATTGGCTAAATCATCTCTACGCATCCCACATGTCCCATGTATTATTGGGCCCTCTATTTGTGGATTCACCGACTTTCTGCATAGCCTTGTATATTGGCTAAATCAGCCTCGCATGTCCCATGTGTCCCATGGACCATTTGTTCTCTCCAAACCCACTTTTGTCACATTCTTCTTGGATCGGGTATATTAACTCCGCACGTCCCACATGTCCCATGGACTATCTGGGCCAAGTTTTTCTGACTTTCCCGCATATCACCTTTTTTTGAGTCAGCACAGGGTTATTTGTTGCACATTCATTATTTTCTCTCTCCTTCATTCAAATTCATGGCTATTTAAAGGAGTGTAACTATTATTTCTTTCTCACACTTTCCTACTCATTTTCTCTTGCTCGTGTTCTTGCAAAGTATCCATTTCCCGCATTTGCGCCTCCATGTATTCTCTTGCAAGGATTTTGAGAATTTAGTTAAACATTGTTTCTCCTATCTTTGTCACAATGAAAATTCAGTACAAGGGGCATGAGCATCTCTCCTCATTAGAAACTTTTGTGCCCTTTATCAAGGATAACAAATATAAACATCTTGACCTTGAGGATTTTTGGGGTAGGATAACAATTAATCAAAGATAGTGGAATTACATTTGTAGGAGGTTTCCCTATGTTTATTCAATGTGCCACTATCGTGCTTGCTTGTGGGGCCAATTTCAATCCATAATATAAGGATATTATCGACATCTATGGTGAAGTGGTTATGTAACTAGATTCCAATGGTATTTTCACTTCCCTTCACATCCCAAAGTGGTGGAAGGTGCTCATAACCTCACCCTTACTCAATAAAAATCAATATTTGACTAGGATAGTGATATATGAAAGAGGGATTCGCGAGAACCGATGTCGAGCGATGCACCACAACGAAGTTGCACTCCGATGGTAACCTCAAGCCAACGCAATATGCAAGATTCAAACAATGGAAAGAAGATTGCAAGTAAGAAGAATGGGTCTACTCATGCTCATAGATCAAAAATAGGAAGTACAAATAGGGGTGTTTGTGTAACCCCATGCCTAAACATGGAAAGAAATCGGTGGCGTCATTGATTTCTTTCCATGTTTAGGCATGAAACTGTAAACACCCTCTTTTGTACTTCCTATTTTTGATCTATGAGCATGAGTAGACCCATTCTTCTTACTTGCAATCTTCTTTCCATTGTTCAATCTTGCATATTGCGTTGGCTTGAGGTTACCATCGAGAGTGCAACTTCGCTGTGGTGCATCGCTTTCGACATCGGTTCTTAATCCTCTTTCATGGTATCGAGCTGGTTTCGTGGAACGTGCACTCTTCATTTCTCGGTTGTTTATTACTTCTGTTTCTTCTTATTTCCTCGTGTGCAAGTTTTTTCGATTATCATTTTGGACCACAACGAAGTTGCACTCCGATGGTAACCTCAAGCCAACGCAATATGCAAGATTCAAACAATGGAAAGAAGATTGCAAGTAAGAAGAATGGGTCTACTCATGCTCATAGATCAAAAAATAGGAAGTACAAATAGGGGTGTCAGTGTAACCCCATGCCTAAACATGGAAAGAAATTAGTGGCGTCATTGATTTCTTTCCATGTTTAGGCATGGGGGTTACACAAAGACTCCTATTTGTACTTCCTATTTTTTGATCTATGAGCATGAGTAGACCCATTCTTCTTACTTGCAATCTTCTTTCCATTGTTTCAATCTTTCATTGCGTTGGCTTGAGGTTACCATCGGAGTGCAACTTCGTTGTGGTCCAAAATGATAATCGAAAAAACTTCGCACATGAGGAAATAAGAAGAAACCAAAGTAATAAACAATCGAGAAACGAAGAGTGCACGCGTTCAAACTAGCTCTGATACCATGAAAGAGGGATTCGCGAGAACCGATGTCGAAAAGCGATGCACCACAACGAAGTTGCACTCCGATGGTAACCTCAAGCCAACACAATATGCAAGATTCGAAACAATGGAAAGAAGATTGCAAGTAAGAAGAATGGGTCTACTCATGCTCATAGATCAAAAAATAGGAAGTACAAATAGGGGTGCTGTGTAACCCCCATGCCTAAACATGGAAAGAAATCAATGACGCCACTGACGCATATGATGTTGACTGACGCATATGACGCCACTAGAAGAGGAGTTACACTTCCAAATAAGGAATGTAACTCCTATGACGCATTGACGCAAATGACAATGTCAGATTCTATGACAGAATCTGACACTTGTCATTTGACTTCCTAAGACCTATGACTCTCGCAAGGCGAGATGACTCACCTAGGTGATGTGGACGATGACTGGACAGTCACACACACCAACAATATACAAGGCTAGGGTATCTAAATAATGGTTGAAGAACCATAAAAAGGGAGCATCAAGACTTTCTAAATCATTGTTTAGGGTTGATTTCAATGAAGAAATTTCAGACATCATCACTCTTTTGGATAGGATCATGGGAATGCCCTCTATAAATGAATTTCATTTTTGGATGTGTCCCTATATCAATATCATTTGTGAAGGGAAGCATAATCTGAATTGGGCTAAGATAATCTGTGAAAATCTAACAGAGAAGTTGGTTAATGTTCAAATAACAAAGACATTCTACATGTCTTCTTATCTCATGTACACTATTGCAGCATCCAGGGAATGGCTTGGCTTATCTTTCATTGAGGATAAGAAGGATGCTCTAGTATTGTCCTCAATTCAGTCTCAAATTTATCAATCATCACTTAAGGAGAGTCAATAATTCCTTCACCATGTACATTGTGAGGCTTTTGGAAGGAAATATTGCTTGAATTTTTCTAAGGAATCAAAGACCTTGATCTCTTAATATGGGAGTTTCTTCACTTAATTAAGAAAGTTTTTGTATTTCAGGGTAGATATTTTGAAGGTCCCCTCTAAAAATTCCTATGTTTTGCAATGAAAAAATGGCCCTGGTTGAGATTTGCAGGTAGTTGGATAAACTTCATCGGACTTGCAAGGATAAAAATATTGTTGGCATCCATTTCCCTATCATATTGGGAAATAATACATGTAGGAGAACCCTTGATGCTTAGAACATTGATAGAACCATTTCTCTTACTCTTCAACATTTCAAGTCTCAAACTTTCTTTGATATCAAAGGATATATTGCTAAGAATATCAGGTTAGGTTTTATCCACTTTACTAATACTGGATATTATTGGGCCGATTGCGTAGATGAATTTGAGGCCAAGAGAAGGTACTTTGGCATATTTTCTCTTCAACAAATTATAGATTTCAATCTCTACAAAGTACCTAAGAAGCTCTAGGATGATGATGAAGACCTGTAATCTATTGAATATGAGAGGTCCATTAAACACTCTCCTCTTGAAACCATTAATAGGTTTGTAAAATAACAAGATGATTTGAAAGAAGTGATCAACTTGATTTTTGTGAGAACCAAGCTCTGGTTTGATAAAGAAGATGAAAAACTTCAAGAGGAATAGATCTAGCTATTCTTCACAAGAAACTTCCTCTCTTAGGAAATAATAACCTACACTTGATGTTGAGATGCTTGAGAAATCGAATCCTTCCTCTTCAAAAAAGTTATACATGAAAAAAGGCAAGTTGTCAAGCAAGAGCAGTTTATAGGGGAAACGGAGGAATTTTCTTTGGAGCAATCACAGATTCTTACAGAGTCAGAGGATGTCATTTTTTTGAGTAAGGATAACAATGAAGAACTGAAATAAGAGGAAGAAACACCAGTCAACACTACTTTGAGATGGAAAATAAGGTCCAAATGTCTAAATCTCTGGGTTTTGTGGATTATTTTTCCAAGGATATTCCCGAGGATATGCCAATCTCTCCATTAAAAAAATTTCTATTGCAAACATTGAGTGTAATGAGTACACTTGCACTTGGAACCGATGATCCTTCTACCTCTTCTTCCTCCTTTTATTGGGGCCACTCTTTCATTGATAGTTGGAAAAGGAAGTCCACTTTGCTCAAATTATGGTTCCCAAGTTTGATGCGGTGGAATCCTCTCTCGCAATACTTACCCTCCTCAAATAAATTAATAAAAGATGACCTCAAGGTTAGTGTCATATTTTAAGGGTTAACAATTCATGGAGATTGCAAGGCCTAAGGTGGATAAAGAAGAGAAATACCTTTTAGTTTCTAACTTGGAACTCACAAGGATTCCACTTGGAGAATCAATGCCTGAAAGTGAGGTTCATAACCTCAGGGAAACTGTCACTCAAGTCATTAAATGAGTGGAGAAGGGAAAACAAACTATGGAGCAATTGGAAGAACATAATCAGGTTCTCTCATATTTTATAAAATCCTTGTTGGCAAAAGATAAGGTGTTGGATCCAACTCCATTAACCACTCTTCCCCCTCCCATAGTTCTCAGCAAGGATGAAATTCAAACCATCAAGGATATTCATAAACATGCCACTTATGGAAAGGCCATCGAATCACTGGTTGATGATATGACAGTGGCTGGATTGAACTTCATTGAAGAGGCCTTCAAGTCATTTGAAAAGGTGTCCAAATTGTAGTTGAAATTCATCACAACACTTAATGGCTTGGAGAAAGAGCTGAAGCTATGGTGTGAATGCATCCAAGATCTTCATTTGATGAGAAAGATAGATGAGCAGATTTTATTGGCAAGAAAATTATTTGATGAAGCCAAGAACAATCTATCAAAATATGGGTTTTCAGTATTGATTGGAAGATCAAGGTTTTGGAGGAAGTAGTGGGAGAACTGAAAAATATGTGGCAAAAAGGAGAAGCTTTCAAGACTTGTGTTTTGTCTTCCTTCTAAGATATTCATTGTCAAATCCATAATGAAGCCTTAGGTAATCAATTTTCTATACAAGAGATCAAGGCCCAGTTCAACACCTTCATCAAAGAGGATCTTTTCAAGGAAGATTCAATGTCTAAAGAGAAAATGAAAGATGTCTGCTCTCTCCAATCAGCTATCACCGAGGAAAACAAAGAGTTTGAGAATGATATGAAGAAGTGTCTTTGTATGTGGACTAATGCCACTTCTAACACCACCATCGCAAAGTGCATGGAGATAGATGAAGCATTGAAAAGATTTATACATCAGATTCTTGAGATAGTTTTCTCTTCTAAACCTCCTTTAGATGTTTCTTCTCCCGATTCCTAAGTCACTTATTTTATTTTGGGGTTTTAAAACCCATGATGTAATTCTTGATTAAATACATTCTGTTAATGTATTTGTTAAGTAGTCTTTAATATTTATATTAAAAGAAGTTGGAACCAATTGTAACTATATTTATAAGCTATTTAATGAGCTCTTCATGTCATTGTTAAGGTCTGGACCCTTGTACTTTTGAATTTTATTAGAATTGAAATTAAATCAATATATATTATTTTCCCTTATCTCTCATTCTCATCTACTATCCTTTATGTTCTTGTTTGAACTTTATAAATCATCAATATTTCATTATAAGAAAATTTGTGTTCTTGTGATATTATTTCAAGAAATTTGTGTCTGCAGAATAATATTACATGTTACCAATGTGAATGATTCTATTCGTGTTGATTTTTCTAAGTACGTATAAGGTTATATTCTTCTATCTATATTACTTGAAAGTATTATTTTGTTCTTCCCTTTAATTTTCTTTGTTCTTCCAATATTAACTATTTATAATCTACGTTGGTATGAAACATTTCAAACTATCAAAGTCCTCACCAATATGAAAATTGTATATTTGTATATAAGCTCTGATGCGTTCAATATGAGAACCTCTCCCATAAATAGGAGGTACTTGTTGTTCCCGACCGTTGACCACTACAAAGTACTATTTTAAAAAGCAACAGGGTGTGATTATTCAACTTAAGGAGGGAACTTGGTGGCGAAAGAAAAGTGGTGCACAAGGAATCTTATTTTATGCAAGTGCTCAAGAGGAATGCCGGGAATTATCGATTTTGGAAGGAATGTTTTCGAGTTGTGCGCAAGAAGTACACAACAGGATAGGAAATAAAAAGGGTGACTAGGAGAATTCATAAGAGAAAATGGAAAAGGAGATAGAAAAATTCAAAGGGAGAAGCAAGAAGGTGCACAAGGGCATGCAGAGGAATTTTATCCAAGTAAATTGTGCCAAGGGAGCAAGCTCGAGTGTGCATAACCTGAAATGTGAAACATCAGAGTCAAATGAAAAATATAAGTTATCTAAATAACTAGGAGACTTATTTGGATAACACTAACCATTTGTGGGCTATAGTTATTGTAAGTTGAAATGAACCAATCCCAAGACGCTTAAGAGGAAGTAGCTAACCAAAAATAATCAAGTAAGTGGGTCTCACAAATATGTCATATCGTTTTAAAATATCCATTCATTTTTCATGACAATCATGTATAATCATTCCGCATATGTATGTTTTAGAAATTATAGAGTAGATGTTGTATGTACTTAAGTATACTTAACATTTTTTATTAGATAGGGTAAAAAGTAGGGATAGGCTTCAAGATGTCGAGTACAAATGATTACATCATGATAGAAGTAAAGATGGAAAAAAAGGAAAATAAACCCTAGAGTTAAATAGACTTAACTCCAAAATAGAGAAGGGGGTCTAAGAAAAAATGAGCAAAAGATATTTAAGCCATTAAATAAGAAAAAAGAGAAATTTCTCCAAAAGTCTCATCGATAGTTTAGAATAACTTCCATTAGTTAGATTTACTTTTTTTAGAGGGACTAACTGCCCTACTCTCCTCTTTCATGCTAGAATCTGAATTTAGATTCTTCTCGGGGGTTTCCTTGACGTCCTTCATAATGTCCTCCTCGAGATGCCTCCTCCTCCTCGAGACTCCTCTTGCTCTTCATAAGAATTGATCTGCCTCCTTTTCCACTTCTCTTTTTCTATAGCATTCAGATGAACACCCAAATATCGAACTAGATAATCCAATAGCTTGATATCCCCATGGATGTTATTTTGGGCAAAGAATATTTACTTGGTGGATTCGATACTATCAATCATGTTGTTTCTCACCACCGAGTTAGTCTCTTCCAGAACCTAACCAACTATCTCTAAGTACTGAACTTTGTTCTTCCACATATCAATACCATTATTTTCTTCTGAGGTAACTTTATACTTCCCCTTCAATAGACCAGATTCCTGATTGTCCATCCCTTCCCCATTCTTCCCATCACCCATCTACGTAGAACTGATATTTCCTTCCCTCATTTTGGACAGACACTTAGCTAGGGTAATATCCTCCTCCTCTTCAATTGGGGGCATTTTAATCCTGGGATGGATTCCCATTGTGAAATAAGAGAAGAATGAGACCCTCATTGATGGGAGAGTCCACCTTATTCCATTAGAAATCCCTCACTGAGGTGGTTAAAGAAATAAAAAGATAGAATGGGATATAGAGCAACTATTTATGTGTAAACATGTTCAAAAATGGTAAGTGGTGGATATATATCTTGCGATAGTTACCCTCTAGAGTCATATAATTCATTATGTGTAGGAAGACATCTCTCCACACCCTAGGAATACAGGTATGAGTGATACCATCAGTGAAGTAATGAATATTTTCCTTTCCAAAAATAAAGTATTGATTTAACACTCTCTCGATTCCTATCCTTGAAGATTTTCAGACCTTCCATGTCCATTCCAGTAGCACGGGCTATGGCTTCCTATGAAATTTCTATTTCTATGAGATTAATCACAACTTTCACTTCCCTCCATGCTAATCTAACACACCATAGTAAGAAAGGGATCATGCCCTTGAAGTCCGGTGATAAAGTTGCTGAAACCCCTAATTTGAAAAGATTCCACATAAACTTATTGTGATGGCTAATATTATCATGCACATTTAAAGTGAACTATGATGTAATGAAAAGATGGAATATTATTCTTATCATAGGAAAATTTATAACAATATATTATGGTAATACTACTATTAAAGGTAAATTTATTCATAGTCCACGTTTATCTAAGATTTTTAATTCCCACTTTGTAATTTTTTAAAAATTCCATTGCAACTTGTTCCTGCTTCGATGACATATCTTACTTGGCTGGCCCTTGACCACCCTCCTAACTCGATGACGTCTTGGTCGATCCTAGAAGGACTTTGTTATTTTCTCCTTGAAATCTATGGTCCTTGGAAAACTCCACCCTTAGTGCATTGATGGGACTTTGTCCTTAAAAATAACTTCCTCAATCCCCTCGAAGGTATATAAGCCTCTAGGTATTTATCATTGAATGGTAAATTGATGGGACCTAGACCACCCTTAGAAAAGAGAAATAAATGGGTATGTATTAAATGGGCTCCTTGTGGTCTACTTGTAATTGATTTCCTTTCAAATGGTTTCATGCTCCTTAATTTTCCCTTAAAGAATATTTTTCCCGTGCTTTATTGGGTGGCCCCTGGTTCTTTGGTCAGAGAGGATTTTACCTCCATTGTTGGATTCCCAAGTTCAATAGTAAAAATGAAACCATGCCTCGGGCTTTGGTCCAGGTTCATATTCCCAAGCTCCCCTTGGAGTTTTCACATTTTACCGTCATTAAAGGCATTGCCCTCTCCATTGGTTCTCTAATAGCAATGGATCAAGCTACCAAGGCAGGTTCTAGATTTATTCATGCTAGATTCTGTGTCAATGTTGACATTAGTTCGCATCATCCATCCTTCGTTGATCTCTAACCTTATCTAGGAACTTGGGTTCAACTCATTAAATATGAATATATCCCTCAATATTTCTCCACTGGAAAAGGATTGGAAATCATACCCAAGATTTCCAATCAAAGAAATCCCCAAGGACTAAAGAGCATATCCGCTCCCTGAATAACTAAGGTAATATCATCCCCAAATTTTCTAATGTTGTTAGCACTTCAAATACCTTTGATGTTATTTTGGAGGAGAGTGTTATCCCATCTTTCTATTCTCTCGATTCCCCTTGCTTCCTCTTCTCCTCTTCTACTCTTCTTATTGCCTTCTCGGTGTCTTTGTTCCTCCCTTGTCCCTTTTGGTCATTCCTCCTCTTCTTTTCCTTCTCCTTCTGCTCCATCTCTATCCTCCTCTCCTTCTTTGGACCTTCCTCTTACCTTCCCTCTCTTTGGTTCCTCTCCAACTGTCTCCTCTCCTCCTTCTTCCCCTTCTCTTTGTGAGTTTTTGTGCTAGTTCTTCATTATGTCCCCCTTACTCCATCTCTGTACCCCTATTTCTATTTCTCACTTGCCCCTCCAAGAAAATTCCATCATCTCTCCTTCTGCTTCACTTTCAGTGGATAGCAGTCCTGCTAAGAATACTAGAAATAACACTAATTTAGAACCTGATGTGGGCTCTATGAAATCCAAAGGAGACAAAAAAATCAAGAAAAGCTTCACATGGAAGCATTTCTCAATATAGCTCAAGGTACATAGGGAGTACTCATCCCAAGTAGAGATAAGAAAAAATCAAAGAAATGAAGATTTAATCTTGGAATGTTCAGGGATTAAATGCATGTTAGGAATTAGTATTTACATTATGCAAGATAATAATTACGTTGTAATTATTATTATATAGTTCAATATGTTGTTAATATATTATTGTTATATAAACAATAATATATTATTGGTGTTGAGTTGTGTATTGTTACGGGAGTAACAATCACAACTAAATAGGTTTATTTGTTGTAACACCTTCCTATTTTGTAGGAGGTTATTTTGGCTATGTATATGGCTATATATTAGCCTGTGAATGTAATTCAACTATGCTGAATAGAATATCTTTCTGTGTTGATTTAATTAAATATGGTGCTGTGCTTTCATTTGGCATCAGAGCGATGTTACGGTCCCTGCTATAGAGCTGAAGGCATATGCGTACAGGCCATTGTTGATCCGTGCATCGTGGACTTGAAAATCTGAGTAACCCATATATCAATATATGCAGTTCTAGCGCCTAATCATTCTTCAAAATTTGTGCATCGGCTGTCACTTCATGCGCGCCTATATATTCTTCTTTTAATTACTTTTCCTCATAGTTCTATAGCTTCATACATGGAATTCACTGATTGGTGAACAGTTTTTGAGATCCACATCCACCTGCTCCACTTGGCACTCTACTGCCAACTAGCTACCACAAACAGAAAGAGGTTTTTGTGCTCTTGTAGATCTTGTAAGTATCAAGCATTGAATTTGGTTCCTGTGCATATGCGTTTTGGTCAAATATACAAGATTTGTAAATAATTCTGCATCTGCCAAGAGTTTTTAAGTACGTCATCTTCACCAAGCATCATGGTCACCTCAATTCGAATGCCTCTTCTTAATTGCGACCTGTCTTGTTGATGAGAATTTACAATCGGTGAAGAAAACAAAGATCTTCCCAAATAGAACACTTTCTCGGTGGGAGATGCTTCAGAATATTCTCAATCAGAAAACTGATGTTTGCACGTGTTCTGAATTGAGTTGAAGAATCATGTTCAACGTGTTGGTTAATCCTCCCTTTTTGTAGTCTAATGCCGTGTGTGTTTTGGGGGACTTTTGGTGAATATGCCTGGAATGGTTCCTTTGAAAGTAAAATGCATGGTTCGTGATTTAAGGTTGTCCATTAAATGACATTTTTTTATAGTTATTATCAATCAATAATAAGTCATTACGGAAGTCTTATTTTATATAGTCTAGATTATATTGTCTTTGTACCACGGTGAAGTTTTACTATATGGTGGACCATTATTCGTCAATAGAATTTTTATTGTTAAGTGTTTTGTGTGTCAAGTTAAAAATTCATAGTCAAATTTATTGTCAAGTTTACATATTGCATTTCCAGTCAAGTCCTCTAGTCTTAGTCAAAAGTATGTCCGTCAAGTCAATTATCAAAGTCGATGTCAAGTCTTCTTGGGTCCATAGTCAAAATTTGTATTGTCAACATTGTTATATTGTGTTTAGGTGAATATAGGTAGCCAATGTTAAATAGGTGATTTTAGGATTATTGTCTTGTCAAGTGTTAAAGTCGTGTCATTGTATTAAGTCTGAAAAATAAAATAAAAATTTGCCTTACGAACGCATTTTCGGTGGAATCCGACGTTCGGGTAAGGTGTGTAATTTTTGAGCCTCAAATTCCAAATCTGCTAAGTTAAGTAGCATATTGATGGAGGAAGGAGGCATCAGAGGAAGGAGGTCGAACAATGACCTCTCGTCAGTCACCAATGACGGGGCCGTGCAGAAGCTGTGGTGGCATATGTATGGTGTGAGTATATGATTTTCAGTGTGGTTTCCATTTTCTCAGTGTGCTTCAGTTTGCAGTGTTCCTGTTGCTTTGAGTGGTGTGATTTATTGTTAATACTGGAAAAGAATTGTATAAGAGAGTAGAAAACTATGGAGATCCTCTGACTACAGAGATCCTCTGACTACCATACTTCGTTGGAAGATGATCGAGTTAGTGAATACGTTCATTGGAAATGGTGATCATGTGCAACAAGATCAAGACAACAAGATCCAGTTAGTATGATACAACACAATACATTTTTCCCTTTCTGATTTCTTATTTGGAATTTCACATTGTGGGGGGGAATACATACCAATGTTCCATTCCCATTCTACACCCAAAATGGCTTAGTCAAGGAAAGCTTCCAGTGGTAGTGGTAGTTTTCTATGTTGTTTGAGATCGAGTGGCAGTGATCAATGACAGAGACTACAATTAAGAACATTACGATTCTTATAGGAAGTAATGTGAAATTTTTTCAGTATATCTTCTATTGTGCAGTTTTGTGATATGCAAGTTGTGTTTCCTACATAATTCCCTGATGTATAAGCATAGTGATGAACAATAGCACCAGAGTAAGTCAGTTCATGGATCTTGAAAGGGTTTGTGGGAGGATCCAGAAAACCACATGAGGTGGACAGTTGATGAGGTTCGTGTCACTCAAGGTTTTTGGTAAGCTGTTTAAAACCATGGAAGGAGAGAGCCTTTCTTTTGGATCAAGGTCATGAGTCACAGAGTTGGACATGCCACAGGGGTGAGCATACTGTAGTTGAGAGTGTGGATGTTTTTCTACCATGTAAACACTAAGGGGGGGAATGTTAGGAATTAGTATTTACATTGTGCAAGATAATAATTACGTTGGTAATTATTATTATATAGTTTAATATGTTGTTAATATATTATTGTTATATAAACAATAATATATTATTGGTGTTGAGTTGTGTATTGTTACGGGAGTAACAATCACAACTAAATAGGTTTATTTGTTGTAACACCTTCCTATTTTGTAGGAGGTTATTTTGGCTATGTATATGGCTATATAATAGCCTGTGAATGTAATTCAACTATGCTGAATAGAATATCTTTCTGTGTTGATTTAATTAAATCTGGTGCTATGCTTTCAATGCACCCTTGAAAAAAAGAATCCTCAAGGATTTTAGACTCAAACATTTTCTTGATATCTTGATGCTACAAGAAACCAAACTGAAAGAGGAGGATATGCTTCATAATTTCTGACCTAATTCCTTAGTTATTTCATAGGATTATGTTGGTAATTCTGGTGGATTGTGCACTTTCTAGAACCCAAAGGTTCTCTTTGGGGAATGTATCATTAAAACCCCCCATTTTTTGGGGATGTTTTTCCAAGAGATTGGTTCTAATTTGGGTTGGATTGTTGTAAATATTTATGCTCCTAACCTTGAAAACCAAAGAGAAAAAATTTAGAAGGATTTTTGGACTTTCTCTCTTCTTGCAAACACCTTTCGTGGCTTATAGTTGGAGATTTCAATACTCCATTGTAATTATCATGAGAAGTAAGGATGAACTAGTGTCGCACTAATAGCTCGAAACCCTAGTTGACTTTATCAGATTGGGTGAATTTTTTGACATTGATATTCATAGAGCTTCCTTCACCTCGGTCTAATAGAAGACTTGGGATCAACCATATCCAAATCAAATTAGATAGATTCCTTGTCTCTATGGATTGGATCACTCACTATAATGATTTATACATGTAGGCTCTACCTAATATTTCCTCTAATCACCACCCTATGTTATTCATGGATTTGTAATATCCGTCCTCAAAACATCCCCCCTTTCACTTTGAGCTTGCTTGGTTGCAAAATCATAATTTAGAAAATCTTATCAAGGACTGGTGGATGACTGATATTCAGGGCTTGGCTATGTACAAGTTTGCTAAGAAGCTTAGTTTTGTTAAGAATAAGCTCAAGAATTGGAAAATTCAATTTTTTGGGATATCCACAAAAGGAAGGATTTGCTCACTCTAAAAATTACTTCTATCTCGGAGGAGATTAACTCAAAAGGAAGATCCCATAAACATAATCGTAGGAAATTTCCTTCTCATTGATTATCACAATACTCTTGCTGAGGAAGAAATCTATTGGTGTCAAAGATCCAGAGCTATATGGCTACAATAGGAAGATCTAAATATGAAATTCTTCCATATGACTGCTATAAAACACAATAAGCATGAGAAAATAAAATATTTTTTCACTACGGAGGGATCTTATCTTATTAAATATGATGCAATTGTTTCTGAATTAATCAACTATTATGTTATTCTCCTTCATGGGGTCTTCCCCATGTGAAGCGGATTGTCGAAATGATCCAACATATAACCAATTCGATCACTAATGACATGAATACCAAACTCGCGAGCCCTTCTCAGTGGAAGAAATTAGGAAATATTTTTTTGACATGAAAAGTGATAAATTTAATGGCCCTCATGGTTTCCCTGCAATTATTTTTCAAACTTACTGGCATATTGTGGAACCTGATCTACATGCTGCTATTTTGGAGTTTGAGCAAAATGATCTTTTGTTAAAGGAGTGGAATAATACCTTTGTTGCCCTAGCACCTAAGTCTATGGGATCTAAATTGATTTCTAACTATAGGCCCATTAGTATTTGTAACACCTCATACAAGATCATAACCAAAATGCTAGCATCCAGGCTTAAACCTTTTATGACTAGCTTAATTTCAGAACAACAAAATGGGTTCATTGGGGTAGATTGATCCAAGGTGGCATCATTAATGTTCATAAAGCAATGTACTCTACTTCCATAAAAAAATTGGCTAGTATGATTATCAAACTTGATATGTAAAAGGCATTTGATAGAGTTAGCTGGCCCTTCTTACTTCGAGTCCTAGAGAAATTTGGTTTTGGGGAGAAATGGAGATCTTGGATTTACAACTGTATTTCAACTCCCAAATTCTCCATTCTCATAAATGGTATGCCAATAGGTTATTTTTCATCCAAATTTGGAATTAGGCAAGGGGTCCCCTCTAACCCTTTTCATTTATACTCATGGAAGATACTCTTAATAGAGATTTAGAAGTCTGCTAAAAGAGTTCATAGTATTAAAGGCATTACTACTACCTTTAAGGCTCTTGCAGCTTCCAAAATTCAATTCGTTGATGACATGTTGATGCTTGTTATAGCTTTATTTCTAGAAGCTAAAGTTATAAAACATATTTTAGATTTTTATCAATCAACTTCTGGTTAGAAGATACATTTTAATAAAGTATTATTGCTATTATTAATACCCATTCCAAAGAGTAGGAAGAAAAATATTGCTGACATATTTGGTTGCATTATTATGGATCTCCCCTCTTCTTATTTGGGTCTTCCACTTTTCTTGGGAAGACAACTCAAGAGTCTTTGGAATCCAGTTATTGACAGATTCAAAAATAAACTTGTTGGCTAGAAAGGTTCCCTCCTTAGTTAGGCTAGAAAGCTACAATTGCTTAAGGCCACTTGTACAAAATCTGTCTATTTACTTTATGTCTTTACTTAAAAATCCTTCCTCTATGGATTATACTATTGAAAAAATATTTTAAAAGTTCCTTTGGTCAGGTTTAGAAGAACGAAAGATAATCCACTTAGTTTCATGGAATGTGGTTTGTAAACCAACTTGCTCTTGGTGGTTTGGGCTTGCGTAGAATTTTTGATATGAACTCTTCCATACTCATAAAATAGGGTTGGGAAATTGATACTAATGGAAAGGCCTCCTGAAATAGATGATGATCTCAAAATACCTTTCTTTGGTGGATGATTTCTATGTTGAAGACATTCCAAATGGTTCGGCTATTTGGAACTCCATCAAAAGAACCAATTTTTTTATTTACGTAGGAACTAGATGGAAAATTGGTAACAATAAGAAGGTCACCTTTTGGGTGATAGATGGATTGGAAATGATGATTTGTCTATTGAACCTTCCTAGGATCCTATAAGATCGAGGCTTATCAAAAATTTTGGTCCTTATGTTTCTAACTACATTGATCAATCCTCCTTGTACCCATGTTCATTCATTCCTTTTTGGGATGGAGCTAGTTGTCCCAGCATTCAACTACTTGAAAAACTAAAGATTTTATTTTTGTAAAACTTCTTTCCTATTTCTTCTATTGAGGATGATATAATTTGTCCTCTTTCTATTTCTTGTTCCTTTTCTGTTAAGGTTTCTTATCTCTCTCTACCTCACCGCACGAGGGCCCCGCTCTATATCAAGTATGGTTACCTCAAGTTATCCCTAGAGTGGGATTTTTCACTTGGATTACTTCTAGAGATGCCTTTATTTCTAGATATAATATCAAGTGACGGGCTTATTCATTCCCTATCATGTGAGTTCTATGTTTTGACTCTCTTGAATCTTCCGCCCACTTGCTTTTTCATTGCAATTTTTCCTTTTCTCTTTAGAGCCTCCTTAATGTTTTTGGAGTGTCTTAGGTTTTTCCTAAGTACATCTCAGAAGATCTCAATCAATGGGTGCCTCTCTTTTGGCATAAAATTTTTAATCTTTCCTGGAAACTTCTTCTTCCTCACATATTATGGAACATCTGGAAAGAACATAACAGGAGAATTTTTAAAGATCAACACAAGACCCCAATAGATCTTCACATTTCAAGTAGCTTGTCTTCAAAAATCTAAATTGTTGTATTTGGAAACAACATAAATGTAAAATTTCTCTTAGCATGGACAAACAAAGGTTACGAGAACTTTAGATATCCCTTCATCCTCCCAATTTAGTAGTTTTAAGAGTTATTACTACCTGGACCCCTCCTCCTTTAGGATGGCTTAAATTCAACACCGATGGGGCTGTTAAAGGTAACCTGAGCATATCTAGTGGAGGTGTTGTTATTACAGATGATATGGGTCAACCGATGGCTGATTTTTCTTCCTATTTTGGTATGGGTTCTAATCACAGAGCTGAATCCTGACCATTTTAAAGGGTTTGGAACTTGCTTCTACTTTTGGCAGGATCAACATAATTGTGGAAAGTGACTCCCTAAATCTGATTAACCTTCTTAATAATAAGGGTGTCACTAGTTGGACCATTAGCAGTATCATTTATGATATCAGGCTCCTCCAATCTCAATTCAACAAAGTCCAATATCAACATGTTATCGTGGAAGGAAATAAAGTGGTGATCCCGGTAGCAGATTGGAGTCTCTCAAGAGAAACAACAAACTTGGGTCAGGAATCTTCTAGAACTACTATGCTAAAAGCCTTTAATGATGACTATTCTAAAAAGTGCTAATTTGAGAAAGTATTGTTTGATCACTACTTTTAATGATTATTTGGACTTTAGATTTACTTGGTCATATCCTTCCTCCACTATTGGTGATGATCTCATTTATGATGATTTGAAGGTTTATTTTTTTTATTTTATACGTCACACGTGGGAAGCCAAGATCTCAAATTTTGAGTTATTAATGGGATTTTTAATCATAAATGGAAGCAACCCTTTTTCTGGTAGGCACATGGTAGAGGGGGTTCATGGCTTTTTATATGTGCAACTGATATTAATTTATTTCATATCATATTTTTCTTAGTTATTCTACTCTGTAAAAAATGGGGTGCCCGATTCAATTGGATCTTGCTAATTACAAATATCTTAAGAACAATAAAGTTATCTAGAAATTTCTTGGTGAAAAGGGGGTTATGACATTTATCGAAATGCTTTCAGGGTATTTTTTCATGGTTTCAAACAACATTTTATCATCCTAGAAGTAGGGCCATGTGAAAGTGGGAAAAACTAAATTCAAAATCACTGTCGAGAGTATTATTGCCGCTACGGGGCTTCCTAATGATGGTGATATCTATTTTAAGAGGTCCTTAAAAGAAAAAATGGCAGCCTTTCTAGATAAGAGGAAAGAAAAGGTTAACATTTACAAATTAGGATATGAATGAACTTCTCTGAAGGATCCTCGAGATTGAGTTTTCGAGTAGGTTATGTGTTAATTTACATTGAAGGGAAGGTACAAGCTTCTTTTTAGTCCCCAAATCCTCACTTTGGATCATTTCTATAATGGTGGTAAGGTGAACTTAGCCAATTTTCTGTACCAATCTCTAGTTTTTTCCATTCAAAAGGCTCGCATTGGTGAAGGTAATTTATTTCATCAAGGTTTAATTTATCTTCTCTTTAAGCATGTTGTTGATGCTGCGCCTAAACCATTTCCTAGTGTTGTTGGTTTGGCCTTTCGTCATAATTGTGCTCCACCTCCTACATGTCCCACCCTTCGCCACCTTCATTACTACGTAAAACCCCACCTTCCTCCAACCTAGAAGTTGAAATCACAGTCACCGTGATGGTGCTTCCTCTCCCTCTACTCTCTCTATACCCTTTTCCCCCACCTATATGTTTCTCCATTGAGGGTGGTTCTCACTCGCACTCCTATCTCTCCCCACTTGGTATTGTGGGTTCTATTCTCCTCATGCTCGATGCTTTAGGTTTTGTGAATGAAGGTATAATTCATGAGATTCTGCTCAAAATTACTAATGCCTACTTGGAATCTCTCTCGGTAACTTCTAGAACAAGTGAAAAATGGATTGCTATGATGAAGTTTAAGAGGATTATGTATTTTTGTAGAGAATGTTGCTGCATATGTTGAAGAGTATGCTCGGAGGACATTACTGAGAGGATGTTGTAAAGGATGCTGTCGACCTAAGGATGACTTTGTCCTCAGTCTTTGATATGAACAATCATGTTAATTTTTTTGTCAAGATGATTCATGGAGTTTTTAGTAACATTAACAATGCTCTCAATGTCATTAAGAAATGGAAAGAATCTATTGATGAAACCTAGGTCCATCTCCAAAATGGTTGCAAGGAACTGTTAAGTGTTGCTGAAACTCTTGTTGACAAATCTATGGATTCTGTTGTGATGGAAGTTGTTAATGAACTTAAGAATATTATACCTATATAGCCTGGGGTGTGGGCCTTTTTTCTTTTTGGATTATGGTTACTATTTTGACGTTAGTCTAGCTTCTCTTATGTTTTATCATGTCTATTTAGTCGTTTGGGGCCTTTTGTAACAAGGATGTGGGTCCTATAAAAACCCTCACTTTTACCATAATCCAAATATACTACTCTTAAAGGTTTTTTAACAAATGGAAATAAGGTTGAACCCTTCTACCGATATGTAAATTTTTATCCCCTTTGATCTACGTATAAATTTGAATGTATGATATGGAAGGAATTGATAAGTTTTTATTTTTATCACACAATAGCCAATATAATATTCCTAATTCCTTTCTACATCATTCCCAATACCAAGGGATCAAATGTGGTATGTTTTATAATTTTGCAACCTTATCATGAAATGATGTCACTACAAGAAACAAGGTTGAGTAATATTATGGTCCTAAGTAGGTAATTAGTCTCTCTTGCTAGTAGTTTGTGGTAAAAACTTTCCATGATTCATAATGAGAATAATGTTTTCACACCCATTGATCAATCTTGTTATCTTTATCTATGAGCACAATTTCCTAAAAGTGTATGTTGTCCAAAATATCACCCCCGTGTTATTTTCAAAAACTTATTTAAGTTGTTACATAGGCACTTTTCTACTTAGAAAATCCATGAAATGTTGAAATTTAATGTTCTATGGATATCAAAAGTTAGTATTTTGTAGAGTTGGAAAACCCACACAACAAAGAAAAACATGCAAAGGTATAAAGATGCAAGGAAAATAAGTTGAAAACCGCAACATATGATGAAATAAAGTTGAATGTGGAGTAAAGGCTACATAAGTACAAAAGTCATGATGAATCCCATGGAACACAATGAACTCAAAAAGACAAATAACAAAGGCACACTAGTGGTATAATATTTTGTTGATTTTTAGTGTTTCTCACAAACATTGGTAAAGATAAAAATGAAGCCACAAGATATGGCTAAGAAGAGGAAATTCATGAAATTCATAAAAATAAACGTAAGCCATACACCACATAAGAATCATAAAAATCCATGCCTATTTTGAAATAGACATTTTACCACCCCACCAACCCGATGTCATATTCTTGCACTAACGATCTAAGAGGGTGCAATCGGAAAAATATTAGGCACCCATACCGACGACTGCAAAATCTATGGTAATTTGTTCTTAGTGGTGGTGTTTGGTTAAATCTATTCATTACAAGATGTGATCAGTCTCTTATCCCCCATCTCTAAAATTCTATAAATGTAAATGATAAAGGAATACTTCATGTTAGTAATATTTAGTCTAGAGATCCACCCTTTTAAGCTCACAAACCTATATAACTTTTCTTATAAATATCTCTTGCACCTCAACCCTTTATTTTGTAAACTGAAAAATTACTTGATCTTAATTCAAGTTTTATTCCTTTCCTTTAAATACTCTAGAATTTAATGTGATTATTTATATCCTCTTGTTTGTCTCATTCCTATTCCATTTTTTTCTTTCAAATATCTTTGTGTATTTATTCAATCTTACGTGCATAGTTATATTTATGTCATTGGATATAAAATATATCCCTTTTCTAGTTTGGTGGATAACCTCCCTTATTTTTGGAATTTTCTCTATTCATCAACCCCATCCCTTTAAATTCTTAAGTTAGGTACAAATAATTGTATTTTACTTGTTGCTAGGTTAGTCGTATTTAGCTAAAAGAGAAGGAATCCATCCTTCTCTTGAGATTGATCTCAAAATATTCCATTATCCCACACTTTGGAGGTATTTCTATCTTTTAATGAGATGATAAATTATTGATTTAGTAGGTGTAAACATTTATGTGACAATAGTTTTGGCATGCCTAGTGGGAGATATTTTCAATCTCTTATAGCTCACTTTGGATTTCATTTCCTTAAGATTGTTGTGTATCTTAGTTAATTTCATCCCGTATAGGCATATTTCTACACATCTGGTGACTCCCAAGTTGAAATCATTTGTTTTCAAGCATTCCAATTTTTCCCTTTCACGAGAAGGATACAAACAAGGAAAATTGTATCTACAAGTGAATCTTTTGATTATTTTCAACACACACTAAAAATAAGAAGAGAAAGGTCATATCATAAATATCCATCACTTTCAAACACAAGTATTTCCACTCCTTATAGATTCCTTTCTTTATCCATCAATATTAATTCTTATTCCCTCATGGAAAATCAAAGAAATCTACCCTTTGTAATATTTAATGGTGGTATTCCCTTAGCTTTGAATGCCCAACATGATATCTTAGTATATTCCTTCAATACTAATACATATTTCACAAGTGAAAAATTAAAACCCATGTTGATCTTATCTATGATGATGGAAATTTCTTTTTAATGCATGTGGTCACTAAGGATGATGTATTAGTTAGGATTCTCCATTCATATCTAAAAGGAAACACAGTTCATTGGTATAGAGCTTATGTCCTACTTCCATTCATACGTTGGATGAGATTGGAATAACTCTTTACCAATATTTGGATGAAAAGTTAGACAATATTTCTTTATTGGAACAAATAATATCCATTAAAGAGGTTCCTTAATGAAATCATAATGGATTTTAGCATAAGATTTTAGAAAACTTGGGACAGGATTCAAGTTCTTTTGAGACCAACTCTTAAAGGTGTTTTCCTATATTTTTAAGACCTTTAAATTATAATATAATTGTAACGATATAATATATGGTTGTTATTCAATCATCTAATGCATATTTAATAGTTGTTAGAGATGGAAATTGTTTTATTCAAGCTAGCAAATTAGCAACTTAGATTACTTATACCTATTTTTCCTTAACTACACACCCTCTATTGGTCTTGTCCTAAAACCAATTACTTCATCATCTACCTCCACATATTATTCCTAAACAAAGAATGATGAAATTTATAGTTTCAATGTCTAACATATAAATTTATCCAATGAACTTATCTTTATTAAGAGACAACAAGCTCAAGAATGTATAAGTTATCCAAGTTTCAACCAGGTTTAGTCTTTAAATAAAAAATTCAACCAAGGTTATTAGCAACAAATATCTCAAGTATCCAAATTAAATATCTGGACATAATGATTAGCAAAGGATATTTCATGGTGAAAATTCAAGCTTTCCCCTTAGAGCATTACCCCCTCCAAAACTTGCACCTATTCCTAGCTTGAGAAAAGCTATTGTCCCAGATAATTAAATATGGATTAAGGAATTAAATGGTGTTATCCATATGATCAACCCCATAGTAAATATTCATTTCAAATTGGGATGAAATATATGAAGGAGAGGGATATCATGGTGCAGGGTTCCTGATATCAACATGAACCACCGATGAGAACCCAAGATGCTAATATTGAAGAAGAACAAGAGAGATTTTCCTAGAGCCAAATTTCATTTTTTTGGTTTTGATGAATGATATGTGGTTAACCAAGATGAAAAACTATAACGAGACATAAATTCATGTGGCGGATAATACAAGGTAAGTAAGTGTTAGACTTAATTGCCTACTCCATCCCCTCCAATGTAAATTCCTCATTTCAAGGGCATACAATTCACAAACTTGAGTAGAAATGTGGCTTCATCTACAAAATCCAAACTTATACAATAAATTTCATGAAATGCTACATGTCCTTGGAACAAACAAGATCCATGATACACGAAAGTCCATGAAATAAGTAAAATCCACCATCCTAAGTGTTACTTCGTGATGGAGAACAAATATAAGAGAATGTCACACCTTTGATTCATAGATTTGTGGGTATCCCCTTAAACATCATCGAGTAGATCAATAAAAAAATATAAATGTGACAATGTGGGATGCCCTATCTATTCCATCTCACAAAGATATTATACAAGAGGCCTTGAAGAAGCTTCCCCAACCTTAACCAAATTGTGAAAAATAAAATTTTGTGGTCCAAATATGTTAACCAAAGGAGGAAAAATTAAGGTTAATAATCCTCCACCCTTTTGCATGTCTCCAATTATAGGAAAGAACCTAATTCATAATTACATGATTGACTCAATTTTTAGCACCTATATAATGCCTAAGATAATTACTGATATTTTAGGAATTAAATATAATATAGTTTCTAAAGGTGTCATGCAACTTGATAAATCAATTTTCACCATATTAGGAGTAGTCATTGATATGTAGTTAACCCTACATGTTTATATAATCCTAACCGTAACTCAAGATATCTCAAGAATTGACTTACCTCATTTGTTTTACATTTTCCTATCAAGATACTCCATAGCCAAGGTGGGTGGATATATGTCATTTGATTGGTCTCACATGATCCTAATAACAATATATTGTATAAAATTTACCATTAAAGTTGATCCAACCTCTTCTTATCATGTTGAGTCTTCTGACCTTACTCCTCTCCAATATAATTACATGGTACATGATAATGAAGATCATAAATCAATATCTCGTACAACATCCTACTCCACCTTTTTCAGGTTCCTAATCTCTTGTTAGATGAATGGGCCAAAGAGAATTATGATTTTGATACTTATGATAGATATGTGGAGACTCATTTAGGCACTTATTGTAACCATGAAGTGGATTTAAAATCCATTATGTCACACAAAGAATAATATTATTCTTCTAGATTATGAAAATTTTGTTTATGGTTCATGAAGTAGAAGTAGAGCTATGGCGGGTATAGTTCATGTCAATCCTACAAACAAGAATATATTCTTTTCCCATAGACTATAATTTACTTGTTCTAACAATGTGGTAGAGTATGATGCATTGATCCATGGATTAATAATAGTAAAGAAAATATAGAGTAAGGCCTTATAGGTGTATGGTGATATAGATATGGTTATTCACCAAATTTAATGCACCCAAATTAAGAACAAACCAGATATGCTTAAATATTATGAACTCCAAAAGAAAATAGATCTCCTTCTTTGTTATCAAATAATGAATTACAATGTTTCCTAAATAGGAAACCAACTCCCAACTCGAGTTTCCAAGTAAACTCTAACTAACTCTGACTAAATCTACTCTAGGTGGCGGAAATTACTATTTTTAGCAGTTAACTAGAACCTGCTATTCTTATTAAGTTCGCATGCTTATTCCTACCAGCACATAAATTTCCATGCATCTTCTACATCCCTAAATTAGAGTAATTGCCAAATTTCTAACTCATAATGCAATTAATATACTAAAATTAACTAATGCTCAAAAATAGGAAAAAACCGAACTATAACTTAAATCCTAATTTTCGGCCTCAAGATGGCGGATTTAGGGCCTGAAAACATGTCGAAAACTTGCCCCAACTAGTAGGGAAGGTTTCCTCTGCATTCATCTCATCGAAACACATGGTTTCAAAAAAACGGACTAAAACGGACACCCGGAACTCAAGTTATGACCTTGTCAAGTTCCTACTAATTCTGGCACATCATTTACAACAAGATATGATGCCAAGAATAATCTTATAGAAATAGAGATTGAGATGTCTTGGAAAAATTTAACGATATCAACCTACAATTAGTTCCGAGAGAAGTTAAACAAAGAAACATATCATATGGCGGCATTTGGATCATCATTTTCTCTTATTGAAGACCTCATCTAAGGAAATAAGAAACATGTTATGATGATTGTGAGGCCATCAATCCCATGTAATGAGTTAAGCTAGATTATATTTTATAATAAAAAATAAATTGTTCAATGCATCCAAACTAAATCTAAATTGTCCTCAAACTTTAAATCTAATTTGAAATAATTTAATGGTGATTAAATTATTTAGCTAAGGAAAAAAAAATCCTAAGCAAATAGTCACTCCTCGAAGATATCTTCATCCCCAAAGAATGCATTACAAGGGGAAAGAAGCAATATAAAAACAAGGCAAGGAATTATTACTTGGGAAGGCATGTAATGAGGCTAAAAAGCAATATTTTATCTCATAAAGTTATCTTCTCATGGAGTTTTGAATATCTGAGAGGTTTTTACCCCAACATTCCTTAATACACTATAGATCTTGATCCTAGTGATAAGACAAATAGAAATAAATAAATGCATTTCAATCCCAAAATAGAGTCGCTTGTGAGAAAATAATTAACAAAATTAATTGAGGAAAAAACTATATTCACCATAAAGTAATCCTCTTGGGTGGATAACTTGGTCCCTATTAGGAAGAATGGATAAATCAGGTTGTGTGTGGATTTTAGAGACTTGAATAAGGCCTCCTTAAAGGATCATTATCATTTTATCTCCATGGAAAAAAATTATACATAGTATTAGGATCTCAAAGGTTCTCTATGCATTATTTATAGTCAAATTTTAATAAGAACATGGCTAAAAAGGAGGATCAATATAAGATAGACTTCTGACAACCAAATGGGAAATATATTCTTATGATAAGATGCCTTTTGGCTTAACAAATGTAGGTGCCACCTTTTAAAGAGCCATGGATATTACATTCAAGGGATAAATAAATTACTTCATACTCATCTTCTTGGATGATATATATTTTTCTAAAACCATAATAACGATCATATCAATCATCTTGAGAAAGTATTTGAAAGATGTAAGGAATTATGAGTGTCTCTTAATCCCAAGAAGAACATTATTTTAGTTCCACAAGGCATGATTTTATGGCTCTCTCTCTCTCTCTCTCTCTCTCTCTCTCTTCTGTTAACTCAAAAAAAGGAATAACAATATTTCCTTGGTAAATTTTTTTACGAGAGTCACTCCTAAATTTGTAATTTTTTCAAGCTAATTCCCTTGATTCTTAAGAAGGACATGGATTTCAAATGGACATAAGAAATCAAATAAACCTTTCTAAGCATTAACAAAGTAATTTCTCAGAACCCACTCTTATCGACCTTGACTATTCAAAGGATTTCATACTATATACATATGGGGCTGAAGCCGAGTGTTGTGGTGATGTTTACAAGGAAAAATTATAAGGTTTTAGAGAAACCAATAACGTTATTAAGTCATATAATGAAGGGTTATGAATAAATATATTCATATCTCATTGGTGCCCATTTTAATCCTCTACTATTTTTCCATGTTTACCCTTTTCTCTTTGTGCTCAAATGTTTTTTCCTCATGAAATTGATGATGTGAAGTTGTAGCTCCATTCTTGTGCATATAATTGTTTGCAAATTCATTACCTTGCCCTAATTTTTCCCATTCAAATGCCAATGTCGTTTTTCTCATGTTTTCCTAGCCTTTGGATCTCTAAATTGTTTTTTTATACTTATTTTCCCTCAAATATCCCTTGCAATGGTCGTAAATTTCCTAAAAACACTTTCCATTTGTATTTTGATAAAAACTTATTCACCCATGAATAAAAATCAATTTTGGGGTCATTGCAATTTCTACCTTTTTACGGTCATATGGGTGTCCTTTTCCCATCAAATTTTAGCTCAAACATCTTATCATACGTGGTCATTTGTGGTTGGACAAGATTCGGCGGGTCTGCTCGAGTAACTTAGCATTTTTGTGTTTTTGGAAAAAGTCTAAATTGTCCCCACAAGTCAATAGGCCCTTGGAAAATCAGAGGTGGACACGTGTCATGTTTTCATCAAAAGCGAGGATGGAAGGCTAGCGGAGGACTTAGAAATTTTTTTGCCTTTTTGGCGAAAAGTACTAAAATGCAAAACAAGGCCACAAGCCCACTAGAGTAAATTAATGCCTTAGTATTTTTTGTTTTGAAAGGCAAGGCGGAGCGGCAGATGTCCAGAGAGTTTGAGATTTTTAACCTTTTTCCTAAAAAGGGTTAAAGTCTTAAAAGAAGGCATGGCCCCGACAAAGAAGAAAATTAAAGGCTTGCACGGGTCGGCGGGCCACTAGAGGAAAAAGGGAAATGTTTCCTTTTTGGAAAAATGAGTTAAAGTGGTAATTTGAAGCGTGGCTTCAAAATGAATCAGAGGGAGACACGTGTTAAAATCAATGGCCTAGAGGGAAGTTTGGGCCACCAATGAGTTTTTGAAAAATTTTAAATTTTGTGAAGGAAGTATGTAGCAAAAAATGGAGTTATGGTCCTGTAGTGAATCATTAATCGCCACGTTTCAGGGACAAAAGCGGAGGTGCGGGTCCATGGGGATGATTGTGAAAAATTTATTTATTTCCAAAAAAGCTGGAAATATTTAAAATTGAGCCACGACCACTGATCCAATCATATTTTTCCATGTGTCGGTGCCAAATCTCAAAGCCGGAGGGTGGAGAAAAATGTCAAATTTTTACATTTTTTCAAAAAATGTTAAAATGTCAAAAAATGATCCCAAGCCCATTTATAATCACATTATGACACATGGAGGGCTTAGATTAAAGGGAGAAATTCAAATTGATGGTAACTATGCATTTTTTAGTTTGGCCACCATTTCAGCTCTAGGAAGCTTGGAGATGCGATTTTTGCATCAATTTTCACCAAATTTTTTGTGAATTCATGTCATTTTTTCCTTCAAGGATCAATGGAATCAATTTGAAAATTCAATTTACATATCTGAGGTACTTTTGAAATGAAATTTTGTTCGGGCTCGAGCATAAACGTGAAATACCAGATCCAAAAGTTGCAGAGGCAAATTTGGAAAGTGTAAAGGTGAAATGATGGAAGAGGAAGATGTTGCAAGTGCCAAAGGAAGAATACATGCTCCCATGACAAGGAATGATGAAGATTTGTAATAATTTTATTTTTTGAATGCCTGACATCTCCTCCTCACAAAATTGGTTAAGTGTCACTTTCAGAAAGTCATGAGTGAATTTGTAACAAACTAAGATGCCATAGGATATTATTTTCTTGGGAAAGAAGGATCAAATGTAATAGAGATATATAATACATGTTTTGAGACATGCAAAAGGTTTCAAGAAATTGAAAATCACGAGAAAATTTTGAGAGAAGCTCATCTTCTGAGAAACCCTCCAAAAACCTGGTTAATGTCTTATGTGTTAGATCTTCATTCATGTTGAGTTGGTTACAAGTGTATAGCCATCACACAACTCTGAGATTGTTCCTGAAACT
Source organism: Taxus wallichiana var. yunnanensis (assembly GCA_018340775.1). Classification (NCBI taxonomy): domain Eukaryota; kingdom Viridiplantae; phylum Streptophyta; class Pinopsida; order Cupressales; family Taxaceae; genus Taxus; species Taxus wallichiana. Next base: position 261,153,289 of record CM031244.1, on the reverse strand, counting down.
CTCCCCTGCTGATGAATCTAACAAGATTTTGAATTAATCTATGTTATTTTGGGCAATATGATGTCTGTTATCATGTTTAAATGTCTACAAACAATTTTCCTTGTTCTTGTTGCAATCTTACATTAAAATATTTAGGAATCACACAGATCTCATCATATTGATGTTTAGTGGAATTTAAAATTTCATTTGTCAAGAAGATCTTTCATCGGCATTGAAAATAAGCGAGTTTAAAATCACTTCACCTTTATTTGTTGACAGATATTTCTTGTAAGCCTTTGGGGCTACCTTATGCATGATTTTATCGAGATTTTGATGTTTAATTGAGTCCTTTAACTCAAGATTTTTGTTGAGGTCTCAAAGATTGTGTGAAGAGTGCAAACCTGGGCCTCCATTTGTGTATCTCTTCTAGTTAAAAGAACATCCCGATTGTTTTGAAAAAAATTATCTACTAGTTGTTCGAATGTTTTAGAGGTTGTCAAAGATCTGGCATAGTTAAGTTTGTCTTGTCAATATCCCACCACATATCATTCTAAACAACTAATCCTACCCTATACTACCCCTCTTTTGACCTGTATACCCATAGAAGATCAAAATCCATTTGCTAAAGTATGCAAAATAGATCAGGATTTCAAAATGTATTCAGTAACCCTTGCCTTACATTGAAAGTATCTCCATAATCTGGAAGTGACAACTTGTGAAAGTCAGATGTAGAGTGTTGATCATATTTTCCTAAGGCCCCTTCATACTATTTGCACAAATTAAGGGATATATTCATCTCCTTCACCATTTGAGGGATAAAAAAGAGGTCCTCTTACCTTGGTTGAAAGGCACAACCTAAAACAGTTAGGACAAGATCAAGTCCTATTTGAGTGTTATCCATCTCTCAACAAATCTGAGTGCCAATTAGATCACATCCCCAACTAAAAATGACATACGTCATGATCTATCTACCTTCAATGTTCATGCCATATCTATGATGCTTCTCGGATGAAAAGGATAACAAATTTGGGTACCAAAAATATGTAAAGAAAAATCTTTTCCATCATGAGATATCTAAATAAATTTAAGATCACGCTTTCCACTAACCACATCAAAGTATTAGTCTCACACCCCAACATGAGATACTTCTTAATGGGATAAGAAATCAATGAGAAAAGATTTGGGTGCGTGAAAAATATCTTAGAGCATGATATGACTATCAAGGAAAAAAATATTGAAAGTGGTTGAGAAATTTGTGAGTGACTTGTTTTGGATGCTTAAGAAAATAAAAAAACCTCCTTTTTTTTAAGAAGAGAAAGAAAAATCCACTATGAATATGTATAATAGAAATATTTTGACTAGTCACATGTGGAGATTCTTGTTTGTGGGAATATATCCTCCTTGTTTGAGAAAAATGAAGTGGTGGCATCCAAGATTTCAATTTGTTCCCTACATATCAATTGGTGATGTTTTTTTAGGAAAATACCTTGATGGAGTGTTTCTAAGGTGTGTTGAGGGTGAACAAGTGAATATGATATTGAAGGAGTTCCACAAGGGTTTATTCGGGATAAGATTCTCATCCAAAGCCAAAAAAAGGAAAATTCTTAACGCACGAAAGTTTTGGTCAACATTGTTCATGTATGCTTATCAATGGGTCAAGATGTAATCAATGTTATCTCTTCACTAACAAAAATAAGATGGAAGCCATCCCACTTAATCCCATTCAGTTTAATGAACCATTTTCTCAACAGGGATTGATTTAATTGAAATTATTAATCCTATTTATAGTGTAGGTCAAAAATGGATCTTGACAATAACCGATTACTTTACCATATAGATGAAAGTTGTGGCACTAAAGGAAACTACTGAACTAGATATCCTTGAATTTCTTAATGAAATTGTTACAAGGTTTGGTTTTCCCCATAACATTATTTTTGATAATGCAAAATATTTCTTAGGATTTAAAATCTATAACAAATATCTTAAGGATGGACTATAAATGAATACTTATTCTAATTATTACCCTTAGGGTAATGAATTGGTGGAATATACCAACAAAAACTCATAAAAATCAAGAAAAATACAATAGAGATAAATCAAAGACAATGGCACACAAAGGTCATGAATTCTTTTGGGATGACATGATAACACTAAAAATATCAATTGAAAATTCCCCATTTGTATTAGTGTATGGTAAATAATCCAATCTTCCATTATCACCGGAGTTACCTTCATTGGAGCTATCATATCATTTAGAATTATAGGGTGAAGATAAAAGGACAATCAAAATGGTGGAGTTTGTTAAACATATAGAATTGAGATATTCCTCCATGATCAAATTAAAAAAATTCATAGGTTAACAATGTAGTGGTTTGATAAGAAATCTAAATCATAAGCTTTGAGAATATGAGATTTAGTCTTGAAGTGGGATGGAGACAAATATAAACTGAGGCAACATTATAAGTTTGATGCACTTTGGATTGGGCCATACATAATCAATTCATGAAGGAAAGACAAATCTTTATAGTGTTCTAACCTTGATGGGGAATCATTTCAAATCCTATTTAATGGGATTAATCTCAAACCTTCTCATTATGTCTAGTTTCCTACATCTTGTAAATAGTTGTATTTGTTTTATTTCTTTCCTTTTTTTGTTGGAGGATCCCTTCGTTTACTGCATGATAATCACTGATTGAATTCTTGTTCATTAATCTTTATGTTGATCATTTGAATAAGTTATTTTGTGTAATTTTTGGTTCCATTTAGATCTCTTGGACCAGTTCATCATTCCAAACCACCAAGTTCAATATTCTCGATTCAGGGTAGTATAAAATTTTAGGGATCAATTTTCCAAGGTGTATGCTTAACTCCATGCCCATAGATGATCCAAGACTAAAAATATTCACATATAGTAAGAATATGTCCCCCAGAGGTCACCAAAATGTTGTCCAAAATAACACCCCCATGTTATTTTAAACAACTTATTTAGGTCAAGACTTAGGAGTTTTTCTCGCACATAAAAACCATGAAAAAATGAAAGTTAGTTTTCCATAGATATAAAAATTTAGTATTCCAAATATTTTTCAAAACCCATTCAATAAATAAAAATACACACAGGTCTAAATCTGTAAGGAAAAAAGTAGAAAACCATGACATGTGGAGAATGAAATTTGAGTGTGGAGTAAAGGCTACATAACTATAAAATTTGTGATTTAAGCTCATGCAACAAAATTAATTTTATGGGTAAAAATGAAAAATGGCTATGGGTGGTATAATGCATGGAGGAGTTGTAGATTGAATCACGTACATTGGCAGAGGTCAACAACAAATCCACAAGATAAGGTTAAAGACAAGATATATGTGAAGGTCATAAAATAAAAGGTGGGTTGTGCATCCCAAGAGAAGCATAAAAATCCACACTTATTTTGAACAAGGAGGTTACCCACCCCACTAACCTTAATGTAATTTTTAGTGGTGTCTTCTTCTTGTAGTGATGGTCTGATAGCATGTAATTGGATCAATAACAAGTTTCCATACCCAGCTACTTAATACATGGTGATTGTTCCTTAGTGGTGGTGAGTGGTGGAATCTATTCATTATGGATGTGATATGCCACTTCTCTGTCTCTCTCAAATTATATAAATGTAAATGTTAAATATTAAATTCAAGTCATTTTTAAAAGTGTGAAGCTCCTCTCTTTTGAGCTCGTAAAAATTTCTCACATGCCTTTGTAACTTTACTTGTAAGCATCTCTAGTTCCTCATCTCTATAGATTATAAATTGAAAAAGTTCTTGATGTTAATTCAATTGTGATTCCTTTCATTTAGATTATCTATCATTTAATGTAATTATTTCTATCATCTTTCTAGTCTCATGCCTATTCCATTTGTTTCTTTCAAAGATCTTTGTGTATTTCTTGAATCTTACTTATATACTTATATCTGTGTCATTGGATCTAGAATCAATCACTTTTATAGTTTGTTTCTTTACCACATGTAGTGTCTATTATCACCACATATTTCAGAAACCAATCCCAAGCGTGCCGGCATATCATCAAGTCTTAACATGGAAGTTCACTCGAGTCATACATAGGCACCAAGTCCCAACTTTATGTGAGCTTCTTGAGAATGTTTCTTCTTAAAATGAGGATGTAATATAACTAGAAGCAAGTGCATTTATTCATGGAATTTAAGATGCAAGCACTAAATCCTATCCTAATGCATTCCAATCATAGATTAACATGATTAACTAAAGGAAAGTAGAATCAACCCATGAGCATCATCAAGAAAACCCATAACACACACATGAACAAAAGGGAAAAATACATAACTCAAGATCCATCACATGAGTTTTTCAGAATCACTTCATTATATTCATAATATAAAATATGGCAACCAAGATTACATCGAGAGAGTTCCATTGGTTTTGAATGTTCACACTAGCATAGCTTACTTTACATCACAGAGCTTGCCATTACATATTTTTCCCACACTCTCCTACTCCCTATCTATCCTTACTTATCTATATTTTTCCCTTGTGAAGACAATCATACTCATAGAATAATCATTCTTCTTCCATCTTAACCACTCATCATCATCTATGAAGGCTTGATGGAATCCTTTTATCATTTCTCTACCACCACCTAGGAATATGTCAGGTGTCATCATGAGTTTCCTTCAGTAGAGTGCCTTCTAAAATACATGTTCCAACTAATCCTTAACAACCTCAAATCCTTATCCTTTCATCATAACCGTATTGATGTCATGGAATATCCTTTCCTTGATATACAAATATCCATGGCTTATCCACATCTATATCTGGTCACTTTTTCGCTCACTCCCCACAAGTGTCTTTTCCTGTTGTCGAAAACTTAATAAGTCCTGAATCCATTCTACCCATGTGCGAGCCTATGCATCTCTCTAAGAATTACTTCTACGCATGCCTTTTCACCCCGATTCTACACACAACAAGGCTTCACACCTTAGGTACTTATTTTATTTTAGGGGTCCTACATCACCCCACACTAAAGTGGTGTCCATCCCAATAAATCTCTACTCTTACTTGAACAAAATAAAATTCAATACGAATACTTGTTGAAAAAAATAAAGAATAGAGGTTGGGAGAGAATCTGAATAAAGAATTGAGAAATGGGGGATTCAATGCAACTAATTGGAGGAGTTTGGGGAACTCCGCATTGATATCGTCCTTCAATTTTTCCCAGGCCTTTAACTTTGGTAAGGCCTTACGTGGTGCTTCACCTATGACACTTGGTACCTAGTCTGGGGTGATTTCTTCCACCTTCCCTCTCAACATGTTAATAGCCACCCCTATATCTATGAAAACACCCTCAAAATCATACATCCATTCAGTGATGGAGTCTCGGAGTTCACCAATTTTGAAATCCATTTTTTTATGCTTTATCTTAATTTTCTCCTTCTAGGCCATGGTGATAACGATCAATTATGCACACTCCATCTTATTGGTGGGTATGATCTGCTATAACACTCGAGGGCTATGTCTTCCTCTATCACTTGTGCATCAATAATTGGGTCACATTTTCTAGAGCTATTGAAGCCCCTATCATCTAGTTTATTCACCTCCTTGAGTTGGGAGAGTAAATATTCCAACTCTATGATCCCGCATCAATCACCCTTGTTTTCTTATTTTTCTTTTGCGATATTTGTAGTTGTGGAGTTAACACCATCCTTGATGATAATGAGTAACATCCCCACGAGGTCCACAAGGTACTCCATCTCATGCACATAATCAATCCCGGCCTAGCTCACCAATGCCATACATTTTCCTAGAATGTTTTTCACCAGGATCCACTCAATCATATGCCTCATTCATCCGCACCTACTCTCCCGTTAATCACTTGTGCAACCTATCTATTTCCTTCTCCTTACTCTTCCTCTCTCGTGATCAAAATCTAAATAGTATCCTTGTATCTAGATTACACCAGATTACATTAGAAGAAATATTTTATAGATAATTACATGTTTTCTCATCTCATAGGTGGTTAGGATCCATAAATTTGTATGTATCTCCTCCCTCACTATTAAATTGAATAGTCTCGATCACATGATCATTGATCTCAAACTCAAGTTCCTTGGCATGGTAGTGCATGCTCCAGAAAGCATCTTCCTAATCCTAGGCACACCACCATATTGATCCATCAAATCCCAACCATGCAAATTTTTTTGGTGGGAGGCTAGCCTGGAATCTTTCCCACAAGAAATTTTTGGGTTCATCCATGAAGTCCATGTGTTGGGATATGGGTGTCCACTTCTTCCTATAGCTTTGGGAAATCCCTTATCCTCCTTTATAGTAAAAGAGTCCCATTTAGGATGGAATTCCGTGATGTAGCAGCCCCACATATTAGAATCTTATTAGCACCTATATATTGTTCTTATCCTTCTTCTCATGCCTTGCTTATATCCATTATTTTCACCTCACCTCCCGACCCTCAAGTTTTTCTTCCAATTCTTCTTTCAAAGTTGTGGGGTCTTTTTCCTCTCTTTCCTTAGAGTCTTATGTGGGGTTTGTTGCATTGAGTGTCTTTTGTGTCTTTTCTTAAGGATATTCCTTCTCTTCCTCCTCCTTCTCGCACCTTGGAAATGAAGCCTCACTACTACCCCGTATGGAAGTCATGACACCCTTGCTACTATTATTTCACGAGTAGTAATTCCTCTTTCTAGAGGTATCTAACCTTACTTCATGTTTTTGTTCTTCCTCTTCCTATGCCTCCTACACTGCTATCATGGGTAGGATTGGCATCTCCAGTGGCTTTGGAAAGGGAGATTCTATAACCTCCACCTCAATTCCTCCTTGATTTTTGGGACGCCCATTCATGGTAATGCTAAGTTGTGGGTGCAAGTCCGTAAAATATGGTTCCAAAAATTTGACATAGGTAGGTCGAGTTCCATACTTATATGTAGCATGCAATGTGTGGACATCAGTATCTACCTTGTCTACATCAAAAATTGAATTTTTCACATCCTTGATCAGATTGATTGTGCACTTCATATATCTAGTTGTGAATATGAAGTGGATATTAAACATTGGCCCTATATCTCCTTTGGTCATCATAAACTTTTCTAGATAGAAATGTTAGGTAACAATTTTTGTTGCCTTATCTTCAAAAAAATTTTGGTAACTCATGGGGGATGTGCCACTCATTCTCAAAATCCTCACATAAATGTTTGAACCATTTATTCATCTAAGCCTTATAAGCACTCGAGACAGTCCCATCGTAGGTGAATTTTTTTAATTAGATTGTATGGGATGTGTCCTCGAGTGGGTGAACCCAAATGTTTTCATCTAGTCCATATGGGACACCAATCTCCTAGAACATGATCAATAACAAGATGGAGCCCCAAGTGATCTTTTCTCCTACCTCATTCTATACCCACGCCTCTTCGATGATGCCATTCGTAATAAATTGGGAAAATTTGTAGTGTGCCCTCTTAGATACCCTATAGGCCATGTATAGAAACCTCCAGTTAATGTTTTTCCACCTTTTTGATGCACCCAATTTGTAGCTAATGAACTAGGAGGATAATCTTAATGTTAGTTTTGGGAGATCTTCAATTACCTATACCCTAACACCTTCTCATAGTTCATATTTTTTGCCAGCTCCTCAATCTTAGTAGTGACACATAATCAAGTGTCATGTCCTCTCCACTATTCTCAGTAGGCCCCTAACCATCCAAATCAATTGGCCTATGATTCTCATTCTTCTTCCCGTGAAGTAGAAGAAATATTCATGCACCCATGACATTAACCACTTGAAAAGTGGTGTGGGTTTGGAAAAGAAGGAAACTCCCATAGCTGTAAAACTCTAGTCTTTTACGCACTTGTTGTGTTGAGTCATCAAACTTAGGGTTTCTAGCTCATCCACCATCGAGTGTTTGAAACTAGGTCTTCTGCATCATATTTTCATTATCGATGTTCTGTGGTTGTATTTGTTGATCTTACATTTATATAGCTTCGAGCTCCACTTTTCAGCCTTAATAACTCCAGGAGGGTACTGCATCTCTCGAGTAGATCTCCATGGGATCCTCCTTTTCCACCATTGGTTTCTTTGTTTGAGCCTTCTATGGTTACATCTTCCTCTCCTTTTTGTTCATTCCCTAGGTGTTATGTTACTCTCTTTCAACTTCCCTAATGTGACAAATTCCCCACTTCTCTATCACGTAACCTCTTTCCTACTCTAATGCCTTCTTCCCTCCATGTTATGTCACAAATATTACTACATCTTTACACAAGTCCACTGGTTCATGATAGTACTTCATGTCACTCTTCTCCAAAAAAATTTTGTCGCAATTCAAAATTGGGAGCACAAAAGAAATTTTCTAGGGAAATTTAGTCAACATGACTATTCTTAACTCCTATTTATACTTTATTTATGCCTTAGAGTTCCTCCACCATGTTTCCTAATGTCGATTTTTGATAAATTGATTTATTTCACTTAATTCAACCTTCGTGGCTTCCCCTCGTGCTTTGGAGTTATAACCTTTAGGCACTCTAATACCACTTAAACTGTTATAGATCTCCTTTACACACATCTTCATGCTAAAGTACATAACCTCTGCATTATCTACTAATTAGTTCCCTATAATTTTTCCTATCTTATGTCATACTTTGCGTGATCCTTCCCTTATTTTGGTCTTCAAATTCTTCCAACCCACCATAACTCGTACAAACTTATGCATCTTATCCATTACATTGCTTGTTCTTCTATCCTCACATTAATTTTTCCAACAGTCCACTCTCAAAGAATTTTGGCCTCCATTTTCAATATAGTTGCTCCATGTTCAATATAGCTACTACCTCACCCCACACAAAAATGTATGCATGGTCCCCTATGCATAGAACCTCTTACAATGAAATTAGCTACTGACGCACCAAATCAAAAAACCAAAGTGAAAAAAAGAAAAAAAGAAAAAACCTAAAGGACCAAAAGAAATCTAAACTAATTGGGAAAATTTCCTTATTTTTTACTATACAAAAGCCTTATTTATAGTAGGGCTTCATCCTACTCCCATTGAAGTAACTTGGTAACCTCGTCCCATCTAGTGCTTGTAACTAGAATCCACCAAAATCAAGGATGCACAAGATGATGGATGGTCCTAACCAATGGATTTTTAGTTTCCTGTGGTGGCACAAAAATTTAGAATTATAAAGCAAGACCATCCACCCAACCTTGAATTGATTTTTTTATATGACAATCATGCCATGGTTTTTGTTGTGCCTTGCACGCTTCTCTAACTCCACCTAGTAGTGATCTCTTTTCTTCCAACTACATCAAATTCTCCATGCACTTCTCAGTAGTTCTTACTGCCAGACTAATCCTCCTTCACACAATACACAAAGACAGTAGCATAAACTCTACTTTTATAATGGCTTCCATGCTAAACACTAATTGAAATACCGTGTCCTTGTTCAATCTCTTGTAGGTCATTCTATATGCCCATATTATGGCTGAGACTTTTTCATCCCAATCCTATCTTCACACATCACAAATTTTGGTTAGCGTGTGACTCATTTTCTTGTTAAATTCTCCAACAGTTTCATAAGCTTGGGAGTGATAAGGGGTAGTCTTGTGATCGTCCACCATGAACTAGACTAGCAAAATCTTGACCATCTCATTCAAAAAGTGTGTGCCTCTATCACTAGTCAGGATTAAAGGACACCCATACCTACTAATTATATTTTACAATATGAATCTTGTTATTGTGGTTGTTGTCCAATCCTTGGTAATAATTTCCTCTTCCCACCTTGTTAATTACTTATTACAAGTAATGATATAGCGCGAACCAATCCTTCGTATGGTAGGTGAAATTATTCCTAAAAATAAATCACCCACTTCTCAAATGGTTATGCATTAGCTATCAGTCTCAAGGGCATCTCATCTCTTCTCCCTAGTTTTCCAAGGGACTAGTAATGGTCATAGGCCTTGCAAAACTCAATACAATATTGGTAGATGTTTTCCCGTAAAATCCTCGTCGAAGGATCTTACATGTAGTTTCATTCCCGCATGTAATCTATTAGTATTCAAATTGATTCTCCTTGGAAAATGAGCAACATCACAAATTTAAAAAGACATTGAGAGATAGACAGGTCATATTATGAGTCATTTTGTAGTTGGGGAGGGATTCATCCGACTCTTTATCACTCAAGCATAATAGAAATGGATAGCACCTTCATTAAGGATTTGATCTATCGTCACGCTTTAGGCCTTTCCTTTCGAATAGGTTGAGAGGACCCATTTTGTAACTTCATGGTGAAGGAGAATGAAGATATCCTTATTTGCACAAATTTGAAAGGAAACCTTGAGAAAATATGATCAATGCACCACAATTTAACTCTCATGAGTTATCAATTTTAAAGAATGGTGATATTTTCTAAACAGGATAAGGTTACTAAAGACATTATGGAATCTTGATTGCTTCTACATATTTTAAGCAAAGCGTGGATTTATTCATTTGTTGACATACAGGGAAAACAGCGTAGTTTAGGTGGGATTCATTTTTTTGAATAATTTTGGTGGGATATTAAGTAGGATAAACTTGATTTTTCTAGATATTTGAGAGACATCACAACAATTTGAAAGCTAAATGACAAAATGCTTCATAACAACTGAAATATTCCTTCAACTAGAAGGTGTGCATTAATGGAGGCCCGATTTACATAGTTTCACACAATCTCCAAGAATTTAACATGAAGGCTTGAGCTAAATACTCATTTAAACATCAAAGAACCCTTGTTCCTCATGCCTAAGATACACTCAAAGGATTACAACTAATCTTTATCAACAAAATGACAAGAAACTTATTTTAAATTGTTTATCTCATTACAAGATGAAGGCTCTTCTCATAATGAAATTTTAAATGCCACTAAACTATCACAATGATGATTTCCTATGTGATTCATAGGGAATTTAATACACGATTGCAATAGGAACAAGAAAAAGTACTTACAGACATTCTAAAATAATGAAAACACAAATTGGCCCAAGATTAACAAAGATTAATTTGAATTTTATTAGATTCATTAGTAGGGGAAAGTTTCTTCGAATAGTGTCGAGCTTATCAATCGTTGTACACTTGTAGACAACTTGACATGATTGAAATATAGAACACAAGAAATCAACAGGTTTCTTAGATGGTCTCTCAGAAAGATGGGATTTCTCAATTTTTTTCTTAAAAATTCAACACCCAACCCTTTACAAGAGTATTATCATTGCATTTATACATTTCAATCAATCACTCATCCCAAAATTTCCCCAAAAAGAATAATATTCGAGGAACCTTTTCTTGTTACCAATTTGTCTCGGAAAAGTGACATTTAACAAATTTACACCTGCAGCTTCTAGGTGGAAAAATTATGAAATATTCACATTTCTCAGACCCTTGACTAATGACTAGGATGCCATGCCACAACTTTTTGATAGTCCTTGTAATCATTCTTATTTTGTCATGCAAAAATCCCCATTTGAATCATTTTTTGGTGGGCCTATATAGTTGGATCTGACATGCAATCCTTTTCACCCTTGAGGAAAACCTTTTTCATCCCTTTGCACTTGAACCTCCATAATTTCACCCCCTTCCCATTCTTTCCTCTCAGTAATCTCGCTTTATGAATCCACTTTCTGGTAATTCATGTTTTTACAACTACCCGAGCAATTCCAATCTTCAAAATATAAACCTTTACATTCCTTGGAATCATAAATTAAGCTCTTAATCCATTCAATTACACTTTGTAGACAAACGACAAGGAATTTCATCAAAAAATGATGAAAAACAATGCGTATTTGCATCTCTAGGAGTCTTGGAGGAGAAATAGTGGCGAATCAAATGCAATGCACAACAACCATTGATTCTACCCCTTCTTAACTCTAGATTAAAGTCGTTCGCGTGTTTCCTTGGTGCAACTGCAAAGGTGAGGTACAAAGGCAAGTTTCCAAAAATGTGGGCCTTCCACATGCCCTTGGCCCAAGAAAATAACCTTTTGGCCTTTGAAAACTCTCAGTATAAAAAGGAGCCAAGGGAAGCCTCCACATGTCTTAATGGCACACTTTTGATATGGTGCCCAAAAGCAGAGACCCCAAACAAGTGTAGGCTCACCACGTGTCTCAATAGAGTCCTTGAAAATGTTTAATGACCAGCATAGAAGGCGTCATGTTTCTAGGGTCTCATGATAGTTTTCCTTGGCCATTGAGAATCCCAAGAAAGGGTAGAGTGAGCGGAAATTTTCATGTGTCCCCATGGCGCTCTTTCAAAAATGAAATTTAGGGATAGGTCCCCAAACAAGAGCAGACCCTCAACATGTCCTAGACCTTTAGAAAGTTTCTTGAAAATTTTAAGTATAACGAGGAGCCAGTGAAAGCCTCCACATGTCTCCCTAGCGCAACTTTGAGATGGTGCCAAAAACCAGAGACCCTAAAAAAGCACAAGCTCACCACGTGTCTCCTTGGCACAACTGCTAAGGTAGCACCCAAAGGAAGATCCTAAAATGAGGGTCAATCCTCCATGTGTCCATGGTCCATCAAATATGTATTAGATGTAAAAAAACTAAGTTTGGGCAATGGCTAGTGAAACCTCCATGTGTCTCCTAGCACAACTCCAAAGGTCAAACCAAGAGGTGAATTTTCAAATCCGCAAGCAGCCCTCCACATAGAAGAAATGAGTTGAAGAGGGCCTTAGAGTTTCAAAATTCCCTACCGAGCTACATCCAATCAGAAAGGGCCACGTTTCCATAGATGTTGAGATATAAATTGACGGGAAAACATTCGTCAAACCATAAAATGCATGGAAATCACCATTTGTGCCGTAAATGAATATTTCTTTAAGGAAAGAGAATTTTAAAATGATATAAGTCCAAAATGTGATCCACCAAGCTACATATAATCAGAAAATACCAAGTTTCCATATATATTGGGACAAAATTTGAGAGGGAAAACAAAACGTGATTGTGGAAAAAATAGAAGGAAGGGGAAAAACCCGAGTTCATGCCCAAGTTACAAATTCTTTCACATGGACAGAGGAATGGAAAAAAAATTCTAGACTTTAAGTGATCCTTGATGAAAGGAAAATATTGATCATGACAACCAAATGAAGGTCGAGCTTTCACGCATCAACACGAGGATAGAAAATATGACTAATCCCACAAACCGAATAATTTAAAGGACAAATGGGGCAAGAGAAAATTGAGCACAAAGAGAGTCCTCATGTAATTCCACCATGTGCTTCCTTCATGATTGCAACACATTCATGCTCTAACACAAACTAGCGCAAAACCTCATTGTGACCTAGATTGTATAAGTCTCCACTAATTAATATGTAGGGTGCGGCGGATATGGATAACTTCTTCCTTTCCAATATCTTCATTCCCTCCAGTGCAAAAACGATTTTGAGAAACACAACAATATATTCCAAGTCAGAGGGTGTGTTTGGAAATCTAAACATTTGCACATTTGACATTGATCCTTAAAGCCGTGCAAGTCCTCCCTTGATTCAATCCTAGATAAATGGTCAGTCCTAAGTTACTCTTTCCTAGTTTCACAAAAATATACTCTCAAAATCTTGAAACAATATGACTCACCGGTATATTTGCCCTTGTAAAATGGGTTTATTTACCAAGTACTTAAATGTGATGTGGTCCATGTAGAGTATGAAGGGTATTGCCAACAAATACTACCTCCGAATTTATGTAGCGTGTAGATCATTGATAATACTTTTGTGCTCGTAGTAGTATAGTTATGTTTTACTAGGGTTAGCTTTCTACTATAAAAACACAAGGGGTGGTCAAGAATTCCTTCTCCAAGTTGTGTTAGGATTACCCCAATAACCATCCCTGAAGCATCAACATGTACATGGAATGGATTATCCCAAGAAGAAAAGTGTAATATGGGTATAATGATAAACTTAATCTTTAATGTGTTAAATTCCATCCGATGCACCTCTCCCCAAAGAGATTCACTTTTGTGTTTTAGTAACTCTTCTAATGACGTGGTGATTTTTACATACCTCCTTATAAACTTTCAAGAATACCCCATATGCCCAAGGAATCCACACACTTAACTCTAGATGGTAGGCTCCCCTAATACCACAATAATGACAACTTTGGTAGGATCCACCAGAAAACCTTCCTTACATATGATATGCCCCAATAGGGTTCCTAATGCAAAAAAGAAAGAGTCATTTCTTGATGTTGAGGGATATACACAACTATCTGCATCTCTCTTATATAAACTATAAATTTTCACAATGGTATTTCACTAGTCCATACATTTTCTAGTCATCAAGGTAGAACTGAAGGAATTTATGGATAAAATCCTAAAATTCCTAAACCATTATGCACGAAAAACAGAAAGCAGAACATTCTTCACTCCAAAAGGCATGATTGTGTAGGAAAATATTCCCCACTTAGTGGTGAAAGTTTTCTTTTCTTGGTCCTCCTTTGTAATCCTAACTTGATGATATCCTAATAAGCCATCCATGAAGGAGTACATATTGTGCCCAACTACTCCTTCTAGGATCTCATCAATGAAAGAGGTTGGAAAGGGATCAATGACACATACCACATTCAAATCTCTCTAATTGACACAAATCATTATCCTCCCATCCTTTTTAATGCTAATGAACTTTGGGATTATCCATTCTGATTCCTTAACAACTTCAAATATACCTGAAGTGATCATCTTGTCCATCTCTTCCTTGACCCAGATGCACTGATTTCGATTCATTCGTTAAGGTCTCTTCCATTTCAAGCATGTTCCTCCTTTAGTTTGATCCACATATTTCCTAAAGAGTGGTTAAATCCTTTATGTTAATGGTACCCGCATAGAAATAAATCGTAAAATTCACGAAAAAAATCAATGATATTTGAAACCTTCTTTTTCTCGACAAATAGTCCCTAATAGTAGCCTCCTTAGGTTCCATTTCTGAGCCAATGTTAACATTATTTGTGTTGAGAGGTTAATGGTAGGTGCACTCTTTCTTATCAACACTATATGTTACTTAGAGTGTACCCATATTACAGTTAACATCCAAGTTCTCCACTTCCTCACCATCTATCACATAGTCCAAATTTCCCTTCTCTTTCTCCATGCAAGTGCTCTTAAGTTGTATCTCTTCGATTATTCCTCATCGTGGGTGCACTTCTAAGCTAGGTCCACCCAATAATTCCCAGTATTCTATCCTCTTCCATAAGACTGTCTCACATAGTTAGGCACTTAACAACCTCCATTGCCTCATTCACTAATGGCTTAACACTTTGATATTCAAGGGTTTGAATCAAGTCATCTCTGTTATCTCCTTGAGTTCCCGATTTGACAAGGTAAAACTGAATGAATGTACCATGTGTGCACATATCCTTCTATTGTGGAATAGAACTTGAGTCATAGAAATAAGGTTTAGTTAACGCGTTGCTCCTAAAGAATATAATAGAGAGCGTAATCCTCACATCACGTAACCCTAAAAGATTATCTTGATGTGTCATTTAACAATGTGATATGGTTCCGAGAAAAGTTTATACAAGCATGCTCCTTTTTTTTGATCTCACATCTCCATTGAGCTTTCATGGACCATAGGAAAACATCGTGGTTTTTAGTCCCGAGTGTAGCTTGCAATTGCTTCCCTCTCGCCTAATTGCCCTTATCACTCTCAATGGAGGCTCACCCTAATTAACTTCATAATTCCCATGTGATGAATTATCACATGCCTAAAAGTATTATTGATTGTGATCCTCGCGCAGATGGACCATCGTGAGTTGTCGAAACCTTAGGGTAGGACGTGCTCTAAGGTGACCTATAGATTTTAAAGAAGCCTCTTCTCATAGTGGGAGATTTAGAAAAGTCATAAAAATTTAACATGTGATGAATTATCAAGAAATCAATGCACACACTAGTGAGTTAAAGGGTGGATGAAATTACAAAGCACAAGATTGTTCACTAACACTACGATGGATGCACATTTAAATTTCAAGAACTGATATTATCCAATCGTGATTTAATCACCTATCTCTAAATTTAATTCATTTCATCATATCTTGCCCATGGGTAATTAAATAATTAAAAATTTAATTACGCTTCTTCCCATGCATCTTAATCACTTATCTACCCCAAATTTATTTTACCCATGTACCACATCTATTCTTAATCTTCCCTAAGCGGGATATTTTCCCGTAGTCGGATAAGCCTTTTCTTTCTCGAATCAATCAATTAAGGCACCTCGGGAGTCTTTTCCGCGATCGGCGCCGACCCATATGGTCGGCGCCGATTTTCTAGGAGCGGCGCCGATTATAAAAGCAAGCCCAGAACTCAGTTCTAGGGACGGAAAAGAGCGAAGAGACCGAAAAAGAGACGAACGAGTGAAAGGAAGCACTTACGCCTGCGAGCAGAGAGAAAGAAGAGATCTTCTTAGCATCGATTGTCTCGGTTAGGGCGAGATCTGTCCTAATCAATCCACGAGAGAAGCACCGATTACTCTGCCCAGTATCATATCAACACCATACACCATTATCTATCATCATCGGTGACTCTGTTCCAGCGTCTCTCCATCTTGGCACATCCTACGAGACTACATTCACCTTAGATCCCGAATCTCATCGCCATACGATCCACGATTGGTCGATCGCCTTGATTGACAACGATCTTATCGATCGGCGTCGATCGGTCCCGATCGCCGCCGATCGGTCCCGATCGCCGCCGATCACATCGATCGCGCCCGATTCTACGATCGGCGCGATTTCCTGCGAGACGGGTAAAGGTCACGAGGTAACACAAATCTAGCATTATTTCTCGGTTCCTGTTTTACGTACTTCACATCTGCTTTGTTCGGGTTACTTTTATTCTGCTGATCGAGAGAATCTAGTCTTTATTTACATCTTTTATCATGTATCTTTGCTTTTCTTTATTGAAAACGTGGGCTGACATCCGCCAAGGAAGCTTATCGCTTCTCGGACCCGCTTCTCGGGCAGTCCACCCATATATCTTCTAACGCCATCTTTTTCTGTCAAGCACCGGTGTTTTGCAGGTTACTCGGATCTATTGTGCGAATTGCTCGTGTGCGCCCGTCTTATCTACATCGACTTCCTCATCCGTCTACATCTTCATCAGGTATCTATTTCATTGAGGTTTTTCAGGGTTTTTGTGTTTAGTTTGGTGCATTAACTTGGACAGGTAACAAGCACGAAATTCTTGATCTACATTCTGGCACGCCCGGTGGGACATGAACCAAAGTCCCTTATTGGTAAGTTCATCTCTTTTCTAGTTTTGAACTTTGTTCCTTTTCTTCACTGATTTCTATCAGTCCTATTTGAACATTTCTGTTCATCATTTCAATCTTGCTTTTAGGCGAAGTCATTATCTTGAAATTTTTCTATTTTCTTAAAATAGAAATTTTTCGTTTCGCCATTATCTGGATGTATCTTTCCGGATCTTGTTTGTTGTTTGCTTGATCCTTTCTTGCGGAGCACTTTGCTTGTTCGTGGGATTGTTCGAGGGGAAGAGCTCAACAACGCGCTTTTTGAAGTCCACACACCTTGGAGAGCTAAAACTACAGGTATTCCTCTTTTTCGGTGTTTTCTCCTTTTTAGGTTTTCTTTGTTGGTTGTTTATCACATCCAAACACTTCAGTTTTTGGTGCTTAAAAAGAACCTAATCGCATTTGGGAAAGAACTTGTTTGAATTGTCTTCATCGAAATCAAACATTTCGTTTTAAGTGCTTAAAAAACCCTTTCTTTTTCATTCTTTGCATGCTTTGTCATCTAGTGTTAATTAGGTTGGAAAATTGATCAAAATCGGTAGTGACACTATTTGATTTTTATTTTCACCCTTGCACACAAAAGCCAAAATCACTAGGTATAAAGCATCTCTAAACAAAACTCCTTCACTGGCCTCGCTTTACTTGGAAGTGATATCGAGAGGAAGAGCTCACGCGGTACTCGGGCATGCGCTATAAATTCACGAAAGATTTTGGTATATATTGGCAAAGCACCCGAGCTCCCTTATCGCAGCGGTGTGTGAAGTGCGGGGGTAGGCCCCTATATCAAGCCACGTACCGGTCTTTTACTGAAGTGCCTTCGGGACTCCTCACCAAACATTACCCAAACCATCCCTAGTTTGGCTATCTGAGTAGTTCCTGTTCTAAAAAGCCTTCCCTAACATTTTCATTTCTTAAAAGCATCAAAATTTAAAGGAGATAATCACTTGCGCTGCTTGAACTATTTGTGCATTAGTTAAGACAATCTTCTTTCTTGCTTGTTTATGACGGCTATCACCCGTTCACAATCTAGGAAAATGGCCCAACAGGTTCCTTCTTCCTCCGAAATCACCACCAGCGTGGATGTTTCGGCACCCCTCCAATCTTCCTCGGGACCACTGTTAGTGGGTTCCCCCTCATGGTCGTATAATCCTTTCCATCAAGCCAAAACAATCCCATCACGTCCGGCTTCTCCTAGTCCATCAGAAATATCTTCTGACTCAGAGTCTATTCCTCGCGGGGATCCTGAATTTCAGGCTCTCCTTGATCGCAATCCGGTAGCCCTCATGGACTATCTAGTACACAAGTCGATCCAAATATCTGACCAAGACCCACCAATCCGACAAGTGTACAATTATCCTCGCGGATCATCCCAGGCCTCTTTAGAGCAGTTTGCACCATCTCTCTTGCCTCGAGCCACGGAGAAGGGTGAGGCCCCTATGCCTCCCTTTTCTCTTCCACCTACCATGTCGACTAATTCTCAATTAGTCTTACCTATCCTAACAACTTTGCAGCTACCTCGACTATTCCTGACCCATTTAAGAGAGGTCTTACGCCCTTCTTTATAGTAAATTCGTACGCACATCCGCACATTGCCGTCGATTCGTCTATGCCCTCTATCGTTTCTCGAGTCAATACCTCTTCATGAGCGACCCCCTCCGAGAATAGGCGGTTGGCTCCTACTTCTCGTCCTCTAGGGGGTCTTTCTTCCAATATTCCAGCTACTGTGACATTCGCCCATCCTCTAGTATCGGCACCCTTGATACCTAATTCAGCAATAGAAGGCCCCTTTCAGGTCTTGTTCCCCAACATGACCAATCCAACCAACACTCATATTCCTCGATCTATCCCGATCGATCGACCAACATAGGAGTCCACCCGATCACGGGCTCCATCCGTCACTGACCTTTATTTGCTCGACCACTTATTATCTCGCGGCTGACTGCTATCATGCAGTACTGCACAACAAATACCCCACCCGGTGTCACCCAGAACACCTGGTTATTCCTCTTATAATCCTATCCAACAACAGATGAATCCCCCATTGACACCTCAACCACACCCACTACTTGCTTCTCATGTAGGACAAACCAATGTACCTCCTCCCCAATCGGATGTGGTTCAATTTCTCTTCAAGAAAATTGCAGACTTGGAAGCCTCCACAAAAGGAGCCCGCCCTTCATACTCCTTTGAAGAAGTATGCAATGAACCCATTCATCCTTCGGTGGCTTTTAAGCCTTATCCTCCCCAATGGGAACTTCCCAAATTCTCAAAATTTCATAGTCGGGAAGACCCCCAACAACATCTGCGAGCATTCAAACATGCTTGCTACCTCATTGTCCAAGATCAGGAGCTCATGCTCCGTACCTTTCCTATGTCTCTAGCGGGTCCGCTTTGGGTGAGTCTGATAATATTCCTCAACATTCATTATTTTCTTTCTCTCAATTGGCCCAAATGTTTGTTGAGAACTTCTCAATAAATATTGCCCATAAGATCTCAATCACGAGATCTTTCTGACATTAAGCCAATTTGTGATGAGTCTATTGCGAGACTTTGTCGCTCGTTGGAGAGGATAATCAACCAATTGTCCTTCTCTCTTCCTCAATCACAACAGATCGAGCTGTTCACCCGATCTTGCGCTAGTCACATTTCTTCCACGTTAAGAATCCAAACTTTCCACACCTTGAAGAAGCCTTCACGATAGCACATGAGCTCGAATCTCGTGCCATTGAACAAGAAAAACTAAAACTTCGCTCCAAATCTAAACCCGATTTCTCTCGGTTCACCAAACCAAATTCTTTTCCTCCTAAAGATAAGAATCAAGGGTCCACCAATGCTATCGTATTAAAAACATCGAGAACCGATAGTACTCCTAATCAACCACCACGAAGAGACCCTTCATCTGCTCGAAAAGGGGCTTCATCATCTCGATCCTTCGCTCCATTGGGGGAATCATATGCCTCCATCTTAGGAAAAATGTTGGAAGTTCGCATGATCGAACTTCCACCCATTAGAGATATTGATGAAAGTCGAGAACGTCCTTTGTGAGTACGGAAAAGCGATTTTTGCCACTATCATAGAACCAAGGGTCATGACATCGAACGATGTCAGACTTTCAAAAATCTTGTCCAAAAATTCATTGATAAAGGCGAGCTTATTCTGGATAACCCAAATGCTCCCCCAAATCAAGCGCTGGACGTTTTCAAACAACCCTTCCCCAATCATGCCCCAAATCATAATTCTTCAGAATCTCAAAAACCAAACACCCACACTATCAACTTCATTTCTACTGAAGAATCCGCTTCTGAAACCACATCATCTACAAACGCAGCAATCGAATCAGAACCCTCTTCCACTTCACCAATCACTGGAATTCCTCCATCCTCAGATAACCCATCTTTGGATATTCCTACATTGCTAAACACGGAGTCATCTCTCTCCGCTCCTTTGTCCGATCTCCCATCCATACCCGAGACAGTGTCTTCCTCATCTGTCTCATCATCAGACATCCTTTGATACTCGAGGCAATTACATCCCTTGAGTTTCCACTTGAACACATCTACTTACATTGCTCCCATTCCGGCTCTGACTATGCCCTTGATAAACATCCCTATAATCGTGCTTGACTTGGTGGAAGTGTCCTCAACTTTGACTCTTCCTATCTCTTTTCCTATAGTAGTTCCACCCATGATCACCACACCAAAAGTGGTCCCTTCGCGAGAACTTCTTCATCACTTACTTCTTCCATCACTAATACTACTTCACCTATTCGGGAAAAATCAAAAGAAGTAACACCAACACTGCACACTCGATTCCTCAACCTAAACCGCGACAACCAAAATCTAACATTATACCATCAATATCTCCCCATTTGCTTCCTCCAAAAAGGTTCTGATCACCTTATGACGTTGAAGTTGTCACCATCCACGAAAAGGGAAGCCCATATTTCGGACCATCAAAACTCTCGGTGTTCTTCCACAAAAATCTCTCTCCACGCCTCATAAGCGATTAGATTTGCCCATTTGAGAAGGCATCTTCTTCTACACACCTATCAAAGTCATCATCTTCTTCTTCATCAACATCCCTAAAAGTAGACTTACCTACGAAAAGATGCCACTTCTTCTATCAAAATCCTCATCTTTGTTACCAAAAATCAAGACACCTATCTTCCTCCAAATTCACCTATTTTGGGAGCTTCTTCCTCTTCAAACCGACATTATCTAAATCATCAGTAAATCCGACTAAGCACCCCCTTTGTCTCCAAAAACCGCAAAAATTATCGCATCTCCATCCTCCTCAAAATCTATCTTAGGGACTCCTCCTCCACCAAAGACAATCATGTCTCATTTACTCCCATCCCAAGCACCCAAAGTGCTCCTCAGAATGTCCAAACAAATAAGAGGATCCTAATAAAGCTGTTAAACCTAACATGCAAGTTCTTTTACCCGTGCGGTCGGTTAAGGTAAAAGAACCATCTCATATCTCTATCCTCATCTTCGTCTGCAGGATTCTACACGAAATCCTTCATCAACTTATCGATCTTCAGCCATAACCCTTCCTCAGATTAAGCCTTATAACCCCAAAGGAGTGAAACCTACGGTTTAACTCGATCTGATTGTGCTTACCACCGTACTCCGGTCATGACAACGAAGGATGTAAAGCTCTTGAAGCCGTTGTCGAGAACCTTACGGAAGAAAGTGACCTCTTGTTGGAGGAGGAACAAGTACCTCTGTTACCCTAGCCTCATCAGAACCTCAACCATCCATTCGGACCTCTAGTGGTTCCACTCCACTTGATCTCCCTCCTTCCCAAATTGACACAATCCATATCGCCACTAGAACCCAACATTATCATAACCCATCTTCATCTCCAACATCTAGACCACGGGTTGTCATTTACGCAGCCCACAAGGCGTGTCTCCTTCCTCATCGGCCCCACGACCCAAGGTCTCCATTCGTCTTTGCACCTCGGACTCAAGTTCCGTGTCCGTTGAGGAGAGTGTCATGAAGCAACTCACCCAAGCTCAGGTCAAAATGTCTCTTTTTGACCTCATCCATCCTCTCCACAACATCGCGAGGCTCTGTCGATGTCTGCGTCGCATCGCGATAAATTCCGATGAGCCCCGACCCTTCAGTGGGTTGTTGGATTGAATGGTCCATCGGCCGCCATTTCTTTTGAGGATTGAGAAATTCCTCATCTTTCTTGAGAGGATTTGGAGGCTCCTCTCTTCATCACGATCCAAGTCAATAACAACTTTGCCTTAAAACGTGTTATGATCGATAGTGGAGCTGCTCTCAGCGTCATCTCTTCCCACACATTCGAACAACTTAAGTTACCTAAGAATGTGGTGTCACCTCCGCCTTTAAGCCCTTCGATCATTTAACGATCATTAGCGATCACTCTAGGAGCGTGGTCTTACCCATCCGAGTAGGTAAAAGCTGCTCCATGAACTCTTCTATATTGTCGAAGGAAAATTCCACTATAACATGATCCTTGGGCGCTCACGGTTCGCGCGATGCATTGTGTCCCATCCACCCTCCATCGATGCCTAAAATATCAATATGAGGGCAAAATCTACACCCATCCGGAGATCCTTTTCCTTCTGCGCGATGCGACATGACCACAAGGTGCGCCCTTTAAAAGAAAATGCATCTTCTCCAGATGGGGCTTCATCTTCTTCCATACCTGCAACCAAACTACCAGATTTGCGAAATCTGGAAGAGACATTGCAGCGTTTCTCACTAGGAGAGCTTCCTCTCTTTTCTTTCGATGCCCATCTCAAACCTAATGAGTATGGTAGACCCGACAAGCAACCTGAATATCAATCAGGTCTCGGTCGCATCGTTACCATTGGTTTGCCCAATCAACAGACCAATTTCATCTACGGTGGTCTTGATACACCTCATTATTGTCCGGATTCTCCTCCTAGAGCCAAACCTTACCTAACAGGGTTTGATTATCTCAGAATCCACGTTTGCAAAAACTTATCTATATCGATGCGCGTGGAAAGGTTTTGGCCTTGGAAAATATGAACAAGGTATACATGACCTCAAATCCATTCCTACTCTCATGCCACACCAAAAGTTTGGTTTGGGATTTAAACCCATTTCAAAAGCCACTGTCACTATTCTTGATGAGCCTCTTCCTACTGAAGAACCATCTTCCCCCACCAAATCCGAAGCATCACTTGATGTGGACGATGACATTTCCATCCCACCTAACTTTTTTTTTTGATCAATACCATTTCCTTGGGACCTTTAGTCTATGAGACTAACAATCGGTCTGCTTCTATACCATTAATCTTCCCTGAGATAGTTGGAGACGACTCTCCTACTATCAACACTATCCACTGTGCGGATGACGACTCTGTCCTCACCTATCTAGGGGCAGAGGATTCATATCTTCCCAAAACCATTCCTTCTGACACGTCTACCCTTCTCAACGAGGCCACTATCGACCTTAATATAGGGACTCCTGAAGACCCTCGCATCATTAAGGTCGGCCAATCCCTTGATCCACAAGAATTAGGGGACTTTACTACTTTTCTTTCCAAACATCGTCAAGCCTTTGCTTGGTCATACGAGGATATGCCAGGACTCGATCCCGATATTGTAGTCCACAATATCGTTACCCTTCCCAACATCAAACCAGTCAAGCAAAAATTACGTAAAATGCACCCTAGAGTAGCCCTTCTTGTTAAAGAAGAATTACAGTAACTTGCTCTCGGCTAACTTCATCGACCCATCGATTATCCATGATGGGTGTCGATGTAATACCGATAACTAAGGCTCTTTGGGAAGATTGAATTTGTACCGACTTAGGGATCTTAATCGCTTTGTCGAAGGATGATTTTCCTCTTCCTAATATCGACCAACTCGTAGATTTAACTGCGGGTCATGAAATGCTTTCTCTTATGGATGGTTTCTCTGGATATAATCAAATCCTCATCGCACCAGAAGACCAGCATAAGACTTCCTTCATAACTCCTTGGGGGACCTTTTGCTATCGTGTCATGCCCTTCGGTCTTAAGAACACCGGAGCAACTTATCAACGAGCAATGACCTACATCTTCCATGATCTTTTACACAAAACTGTAGAGGATTACGTTGACGATCTCCTCGGCAAATCCAAACGTCGTCAGGAGCATCTTTTCATCCTTGCACCTCTCTTTGAGAGGCTTATCCGCTTTTGTCTTCGTCTAAATCCATCTAAATGCGTGTTTGGCGTCCTCACTGGTAAACTTTTAGGGTTTATCATTTCCATCAGGGGTATTGAAGTGGACCCCGTAAAAATAAAAGCCATCCTTGAGATGCCTCCCCGTCCCAACTTAAAGCAACTCCATGATCTCGAGGGCGTCTTGATCGGTCGTCGTTTTATCTCCCATTGTCGGACCGTTGTCGACCTTTTCACCATCTTCTCGTAAGAATGTTCATTTCAAATGGGATGAGCATTGCCAAAAGGCCTTTGATGATCTCAAAGCTTATCTTCTTTCTCCGCCGTGCTTACACCTCCACGCGAGGAGCCTTTCTATCTTTATATCTCTGTGGTGACCATGCTCTGGGAGCCATGATTTCGCATCGGGACACTTGTGGTAAAGAACAAGTATCTATTACATCGATGCACCCTCCATGAGTATGAGACACGTTACTCAAGGCTGAAAAACTATGTTGCGCTCTCTTCTTTGCAACTTCTAAGCTTCGTCATTATCTTCTTAATCACAAAACTTACATCGTCACAAATGTCATCCCCTCAGACAATTCATGCAAAGCCTTATCACAATGATCGCATCACTCGTTGGCTTATGCTCATGTGACGAATTTGACCTCGAGTTTATCCATGAAAAGGCTATCGAGGGTCGGGTTATTGCGGATCAACTAGCTAGTGCTCCTCTTAGGACACTCAAGACCCCCTTGCTCGATTCCCGATGAATTTATCCACAAATCGATTTTGGTCTATCTCCATTTAAAGTAAAGCTCTTCTTTGATGGATCGAATGCGGCAAGGGGGAGGTGCGGGTTTCGTGATGATTCCTCCTTGGGAATACGCCTATCGATCGCACACAAATTGAACTTTGAGTGCACCATAATATGGTGATCTGAAGCTCTTGTCTTAGGACTTCAAAATGCCATTAATCTCGGCGCTCGTCATATTGACATCTTTGGTGATTACGAACTCATCGTTAATCGAGTCACGGGTGTCTATCGATGCAAGAATGATATCCTTCAAAATATCGCGACATTGTTCTTGCCCACTCGATCTTTCGATAAGTTCACCATCGATCCATTCCTCGTCTTTGCCAAATCGATTCGCGGATACCATGGCCTCATTAGCATCCCTTATCCAGCCTTTTCTGCGAAGACTCGCGTCTTTATGTGGGCATGTCTGCGATTAGATCAACCATCTTATCTTGACGGCTAACCCGATCAATCTTTGTCACACCCATACTCGGGATGAGTGGTATCAGCAGATAGTTGATTATCTATCTCATTCGGTGCTTCCTCCGAATCGACTTCCATGGTAGAAGGTCTTTTGTCCAGCCGCTAATCGCTATTCTATCTGGCGGGATTCTTTACAAGCGGCTTTGATGGTATTTTGCTTGATGCCTCAAAACCCATGAATCATCTAAAGCTATTCGGGAGGTCCATGACGGTATCTGTGGTGGACATTTTAGTGGTTTAGCTTGTGTTTTGGCTAAGCGCATCTTACGTTTGGGATATTATTGGCCTTCTCTTAATCAAGATTGTTGTGAATACACTAAGAAATGCGTCAAGTGTCGGCAACATTCCAATCTCACGCACGTCCCTAGTCGGGCTTTGCGACTGCGGCGGATTTGTGGCCTTTTTCACAATGGGGCCTTGATCTTATTGGTCTCATCAATCCCGTTCTTCACGGCGTCATCATTCTATCATTCTTTGCCCTTTGAGTACTTTACTAAGTGGGTAGAAATATCCCTCTTTCTTGACAAAGGCTAAACCCATAGTTGATTTTGTCTATCAACACATCATTTGTCGCTTTGGCGTTCCACACAAGCTCATCACGGATAATGGTAAATCCTTGAAGCGTCGATTTGCAAAATCTACTGCAATGCTTTCAAAATCAAGCTCGAGTTTTCTTCTCCATACTATCCTCAAAGCTAATGGTGGGGCCGAAGCTTCCATAAAACTTTGCGTAATATCCTCATGAGGTAACTAGTCGAGTGGTAGGGATTGGCATCTACATATCCCTTTCGCTCTCTGGGCTTATCGGACTAGCATTCGTACTCCTCTTTGGTGCTACTCCCTTCTCTCTCGTCTATGGAGTGCAGAGGCCGTCCTTCCTTTGGAGGTCCAAATCCCATCTCTCAGTGTTTCTCTCGGAGAATTTGTCTCGATGAGGATTATCGTCAAAATCGTCTAGCTCAACTTGAATTATTAGATGAGCGGCGTCTCAG
Organism: Taxus wallichiana var. yunnanensis; assembly: GCA_018340775.1. Lineage (NCBI taxonomy): Eukaryota > Viridiplantae > Streptophyta > Pinopsida > Cupressales > Taxaceae > Taxus > Taxus wallichiana. The sequence continues at coordinate 261,126,614 of CM031244.1, read as the reverse complement.
CGCTCTTGAGCATCATCAAGTCTATCTCGGCGTGTCAGCGTGCTTCTGACAAGCATGTGCAACACCGTGACTTCAAAATTGGTGACCTTGTTCTTAAGGAAAATCAAAATGTCACTACACTCGAAAGGAGTCAACGTGGTAAGTTTGCTCCCAACTGGATGGGTCCCTACATTATCACTCATAAATATGGAGTGCAGGGCTTATCGTTTGTCTTCCATGGATGGTATCCCTGAAGCAGAACCTCTTAATGCCTTGCATTTACGGCCCTTCTATTGTTAAAATCTCTCTTACACAAATCTAGTCGCAACTCAGATCTTCCATCTGTCCTAATAACCGATCATCTACTTTCGTGGTGATTTGAAATTGTGTGGTTCTCACTTTATTGCCTCGTTTACCTTAAATATGAGTATCGCGGCTCTACTCATTGCACGTTTCTTTTGGATATGTTCCTCCTCATGGTAGGAATACCTTAATCACCACTTCATCTGTCCCAAGTACTTATCTTAATCGGATCTGCTCGGGGCATGAGTACATGTTCTTCCATGTTCTCCTCCCCTTCATCTGATCTATCTAGGTCTAAACTCAGCTTCTTCCAAAGAGTTTCAAAAAAAAAAAAAAAAAAAAAAAAAAAAAAAAAAGATGCTATCCAAAAAGATAGACTGATCCCTCGAAGGACAGCTATCCATACATTGTCAAGTGAATCAAAAAGCAAATAGACCATACCCTCGAAGGATGGCTATCATACAAATTTCAAAATACAGACCGCTCCCTTGAAGGACGGCTGTTTCTCAAAGAAATATTCAAGGCTTCTTGTAATCAATCAGCCTTCCAGTCAGTTTATACACTTGTTAGCATCAACTTGAAAGACTTCCGCATCGATCGGTCTTTCCATATCAAGCAAACTTCCCACATTGATCGGTTTGCTTTTACATCCCAAATCATGAAGTGAGATTTTAGACCTTTTGTCGATCATATGGAGAATCCTATTTTCCTATCATGGACATGTATTACTGTCCCTTGTAGGTTCCGACAAGATACTTACTTTCTTTTCTTTCCATTTCTATCCTAGATGCGGTTTGCGACTAGTTAGTGTCGGTTTATTTTAATCTTATATAGGGCCTTGTATGCTTGGTCTTTTGGTTTCTTATACTGGATTCTATCTATGGTCGGTTGGAAGTCCAACTTATCATTTTTCTTCTTCTCCGAGTATCTTCTCTTCTAAGTCACGGTTGTTTCTGCTTTCATCTTTGGCTCTTGCATCCTGTTAAATTGACATTTCGCATGTTAATTCAATCACAATTTATCTTCTATCTAAATTCATCTTATCTATCCAAACATTCTATCTGTATTCATTTCTCATTGCATCTACCTATATCTCATCCATATATCAAACACATCCATCTATCTATCCATCAAAATGTACATCCAAGGTACATTGCATCTATCTATATCTAAATCTATCCATCACAATGTACGTCCAAGGTACATTATATCTATCCATATCTAATCCAAACATCCAACACATGTGCATCCAAGTTGCATCACATCCATCTATCAAAGTTATATCCACATATCGATCTATCTAATCACATCTATTTCTATCATCTATCAGTCTATATCTATCCAATCACATCTATTTTATCCTCTATCAGTCTATATCTTTATCCATCACAATTACGCTACATCTATCCATCTATCCATCAAAACATCTAAAAACTTGTGCATCCAAGTTACATTACATCTATCTATCTCTCTTTTTCATCAAAATTTTATCCACATATCAATCAAAATTCTATCCACATCACATCTATCATCTATCAGTTTATATCTATCCAATCACATCTATTTTATCCACATTTCAATCTATCTAATCACATCTATTTCTATCCTCTATCAGTCTATATCTATCCAATCACGTCTATTCATCATCTATCAGTCTATGTCTATATCATCATCTATCAGTCTATCGATTTATACTCATTTTTGCCCGTGGATTGCGGTATCGCTTCTCCACGTCGTTTGCTTCCATCTGCTAATCTCTTTGCCATAGTGTTGATGCTTGGCTGGTCTATCTGATCATTGTTGTGTGCTAAATCTTGTCTTTTGGCACATCTTTTCGACATCACCATCTATTTCGAGTTTGTTCCCTTTGCGTGGAGCACTCGCTTTTTGTTTAGCCGCTTAGAGTTACGCGGGTCTGTAGGCACTAACGTCGTCTGATTCATAGACCGTCTAGTTGTCCCTACCAATGTGTCTCTCTTTAGATGTTGGCTATTTTGCGAGTTCTCCTTACACTCATGGAGTGCAGCAGGCACTAACGTCGTCTCATGAGGAGGCCGGCTAGTTTTCCCTACCAATGTGAGTTCCTTGGTTCTTTGCCCTTGTGTTTATTTTTAATGCGTCCTCAATGATCGGTTCTACTCCAGCTATCCAAGCTTTGGGGGCATCTGCATTTTTATCTACCTCTTTCAAACTCGGGATCATCATTTTTATCATCCATCCCATCCCTAGTTTGAGGGGATCACATCACCACAATTCTTCCTTCTTCCATCCCTTTGTTTTTGTCTCATAACCTTGCTTATCGCAAGTTACTTGACAAAAAGGGGCAAAATGTAGACACCTAAAATTGGTTACTCAATTTAGTGTCCCTCTTACCCATTTACGTGCTTAGGTAACCTGGGGCACGTTTGCGTCACCAACTATCCCCTTGAGATATTATCCAATCTGTGATTTAATCACCTATCTCTAAATTTAATTCATTTCATCATATCTTGCCCATGGGTAATTAAATAATTAAAAATTTAATTACGCTTCTTCCCATGCATCTTAATCACTTATCTACCCCAAATTTATTTTACCCATGTACCACATCTATTCTTAATCTTCCCTAAGCGGGATATTTTCCCGTAGTCGGATAAGCCTTTTCTTTCTCGAATCAATCAATTAAGGCACCTCGGGAGTCTTTTCCGCGATCGGCGCCGACCCATATGGTCGGCGCCGATTTTCTAGGAGCGGCGCCGATTATAAAAGCAAGCCCAGAACTCAGTTCTAGGGACGGAAAAGAGCGAAGAGACCGAAAAAGAGACGAACGAGTGAAAGGAAGCACTTACGCACGAGCAGTGAGAAAGAGAGATCTTCTTAGCATCAATTGTCTCAGTTAGGGCAGATCCTGTCCTAATCAATCCCTGAGAGGAGCACCGTTACTCTGCCCGTATCATATCAACACCATACACCATTATCTATCATCTGGTGACTCTGTTCCAGCGTCTCTCCATCTTCGGCACATCCTACAGACTACATTCACCTTAGATCCCGAATCTCGCCATACGAGTCCACGATTGGTGATCTGCCTTGATTGACAACGATCTTATCGATCGGCGTCGATCGGTCCCGATCGCCGCCGATCGGTCCCGATCGCCGCCCGATCACATCGATCGCGCCCGATTCTACCACGATCGCGCGCCGATTTCCTGCGACGGGTAAAGGTCACAGGTAACACAAATCTAGCATTATTTCTCAGTTCCCAGTTTTCTGTACTTCCTGTCTGCTGTTCAGGTTCTGTTTTATTACTGCAATCAGAGAATCTAGTCTTTATTTACATCTTTTATCATGTATGCTGCTTTTCTTTATTGAAAACGTGGGTGACATCCGCCAGAAGCTTATCGCTTCTCGGACCCGCTTCTCGGGCGGTCCACCCATATATCTTCTAACGCCATCTTTTACGTCAAACACCGGTGTTTTGCTTCGGATCTATTGTGCGAATTGCCATCTTTTTCCTCATCCGTCACATCTTCATCAGGTCTATTTCATTGAGGTTTTTCGGGGTTTTTGTGTTTAGTTTGGTGCATTAACTCGGATCTATTGTGCTACGGGCATATTATATTACTCGTGTATGCCAATATTACAATCTTATCTACATAAAACCCAGAAGAAGGCTTCCTCCATACCTAAAAATACAAAATCCTCTTTTTTTTTGCATACGGGATGTCAAGATATTTCGAAAAGTCAAATTTTATGAAAATCGAGTTAAGGGACAAAAGTTATGCTCATTTGAACTTTTGGGTTGTGCAATCCACATGGGCTCTCACAGGTATTTTAAAAGATATGAGAATTTAAACTTCCTATTGGGATTCATGATTAATCCTACATTTAATTGACCTACCACCAATATTTTTCAACTTGCTTTAGATTGGGAACCTATTTGTCTTGAGCTCCACGTGGAGGCCATGCGCATCTCTAGGATCTATGATTTTTACACCTTTCGAAAGTGCGTCGTGATGACACATGGTGTTGAGGGTTTTCAATTCTCACCATTAATAATGTCAATCTAGGTTGGTGTCTGAAGGATGTATTCATTAAGAGAATAATATCTTGGAAAGAAACTCTTTTAAACAAACACCAAACTTGCATAAAAAAATCACACATGCATAAATTTAAAAGATCACTTGCGAAATGTAAACACACTTACATAAAGGAAATCAAACTTGCAGGAATATAAAGGATCCCTTGAAAAAATAAAGTTTACATAAAATAAATCACACTTGCATAAATTAAAATTTCTGAATTATAAATAGACATAATTGAACAAAACACCCGTAGGTTCACAATGCATCGATATTTCACAATACAAAGATACAAACAATAAAACAGAATGAATTAAAGAAAAATGAATAAATATAAACATAAATACATATATCCATATTTCTTGGAATGAGTGGCCATCTCATTCCTTGGAAGAGGATTTAAATCATACTTCTGAGATCTTAAAACTACATAATATTTGAGAGGAAAGAACAAATCTTTATTTATAGGAGAAAAGCATTACATATCTCGATGTGGAAGGTTGTATTTATAATTCATGCATCCAACCAACTCCTTATTTTAGGAAATACAATATGATCTTATCTTTATTCCAATCATAACAACTAATATCTCCATCTCCACAAAATATGGAGAGAGATATATTATTGGAGTCAAAGTCTCATCTCACTTATTTTAGGAAGATTTGCTCCCAAATCTTCTCCTTGCTTTTTGGTAACAAGAATCATAATGATTTTATTTCTCTACATTATTGGAATGAGGATTTTCCTCAAAATATTATTTTTACCAAATACCTTTCTCATATTTTTTATTCGACTTTATTGTTTTTGACAATGAAACTTTTGACGCTTGTTTAATACGATTTTTCCTCGAACTGCAATTCACTAAAAGTTAGATTTATCTTCATTAGTAAAACCTGTTGCAAATATGAATGAGGTTTTTGTTAAACAAATTTCTATGAACAAAAAAATCTCTCATATTTTATGTTTGACTTTTATGTTTCTGTTTATGGAACTTTTAGTGCTCGTCTGATACACATTTCCTCGAACTGCAGCTCACTAAAAGTTAGATATCTCTTCATTGGTAAAACTTGTAGAAAATATGAATGATATTTTTGTTAGAAAAATTTCTATGAACAAAAACCTCTCTCATATTTTCCATTTTACTTTTATGTTTCTATTTATGGAACTTTTAATGCTCATCTAATACACTTTTCCTCGGAGTACAACTCATTATAAGTTAGATCTCTATTTATTGGTAATACCTGTAGCAAATATGAATGACGTTTTTGTTAATCACATTTCTATGAACAAAAACTTATCTCATATTTTCCATTTGACTTTTATGTTTCTGTTTATAGTACTTTTAGTTCTCTTGTTATACACTTTTCCTTAGACTACAACTCACTAAAAGTTAGATATATATTTATTGGTAATACCTATAGCAAATCTAAATGATATTTTTGTTAATCACATTACTATGAAAAAAAACCTCTCTCAGAGTTTCCATTGGATTCTCTAATCTTTCACAATTCCTCAAAAACTATCAAAATTTGCTTAGTTTCAGAGCTAAGCCTCTGAGTTCTGGAACTAACTCTGCGAGTTCCAAAAGTAAGCCTACAAGTTCTGGAGTGAACTTAAAATAAATATAAATTTTGCATATGATCTTGGATTGAGATGCTTCTTTTTTGAACTTGCATAATTTTTCGAGAAAATCTAAGTATGAAATCATATTTGAGTTTAGATATACCATTCATGATCAATTCAACCTTTCTCAATCCTAGCATTATCTTTCCTTTATGGCCTTCATACATAAGACTTTCCATTTTTTCCCAAATAATCAATAAGATTAGTAAAAAAATAGATAACAAAATATTTGCAAAGAATGAACAAGATATATATCCTATATTCTATCTTAAGCAAACTATAAGTTCCTAGATTACATTTAAATCCACTTTCAAAGGTAGCTTCGATGGACAAAATAAAGGTAATTTATGGCCAATTTATGGCCTCATCATTTCCGCACACTTAATAATATGCATTTCCTCATGCATTATATTAATATCTCCTCTTCTTATAATCTTCTCTACATTGATCTTATACATGTATGCATTCGATATATAGTTCAAACACGAGTTCTTGTGTATCTCTTTCTGCTTTTTTTAATTTCCTTTCTTTTCTGCAATAGGTTTTTGTGTGGATTTGTTTCTATTATTTTTTATTTTATTTCTTGTACAAGAGGTTGTTGTGGGAATATCCATCTATTTGTTTTTATTTTATTTCTTGTGCAACAGTTCTTGTGGGGATCTCCTTCGTTGTTTTTAATTTTATTTCTTGTCTGACAAATGTGTTCTTGTGTGGATCTCCTTGTTCTATTTTTGATTTTCTTTCTTGTGCAGTAGTTTCTCATGTTGATCTCCTTCTTCTTTATTTTATTTTATTTCTTGTACAACAGGTTCTTGTATGGATCTCCTCCTGTTGTTTTTAATTTTCTTTCTTGTACAATAAGTTCTTGTGTGGATCTCCTTCTGTTGTTTTTGATTTTTTTCTTTTACGCTAGGTTCTTATGTGGAGATACTTCTACTGATTTTGATTTCCTTTCTTGTACAATATGTTCTTGTGTTGAGATCCTTCTGCTACTTTTTATTTCCTTTCTTGTATAGTAGGTTCTTGTCTGGATCTTTGTGTCTTATATTTAAAATCAAAATGCATACCTCGTGCTTCTCCTTCTCTCCCACACTTAAGCTCATGCATGTTGTTTATTCATGGTTTCCCATAAATTAGACTCTAAAATTTTGATTGCAAAGAGGTGCACATATTTTTTATATAAGTAGGGGAGATATGAATTTTATCTTGTCTTCCTTGGAGATTTTAAAAGTGGATCTAGTTGTAATAAAAAAACTTACAATAAAACTTAAAAATAAAATAGTAGAACAAAATAACTTGATCATACCTCTAGTTGTCCTTGTCATCCTATTGTTAACATGGTCAAATAGTGTCGAGAAAGAAGCCACCAGGTAACAGTTGATTGCTTTTGAAGAAGAGCTACCCTTTTTGTCTTTAATTGGCCAACAAGCTGGTTTTCCAATCAAAGTTTTTTTTTTTTCTTTTGATTGGCCAACAAGCTAGTTTTCCAATCAAAGCTTTTTGTTTTTTGCCTTTGATTGGCCAACAAGCTAGTTTTCCAATCAATGCTTTTTTTTTTTTGTTTTTTTGCTGAAATGATAGCATGAGAAGGATTAGAGAAAATTTGATTAATCATTAGACTATATTCATCAAAGTACAACTTGTGTAAAATAGGAAGCAATGTCTGAGATCTCATAAAACCTTTTTTGCATACTTGGTAACTCCAAGAATATTTCCAAAATTACGTAGACAATTTCTAGGTCTTCAAAGCCCATCTTGAATTATGCATTATCGGAATCACCATAGTAATCTTCAAAGCCCAAACTAGTGATCTCAGGAGATGGATAGTTGTTAAAAGAGAGAGTGAAGGTATCCATGTGTCCCTTCAAAATATGCATGCTCCTTGGTTAATACTATTGGTGCTCCAAAATCTACATGCTAGTATCAAGAAAAAATCTTGAAATTCCTATAGATCTAGTCCTCAGATGTTAGTATGTAAAAATTTATTTCCTTGATATTCACCATAATTGTTTCTTAACGTTATACAAGCATATACAAAAATAAATAAATTGAAAGACATGAAAACAAATTTTTCTAATGGATATGGTTTAGGGATTGAATTTTATTATGGGATGAAAAATAATTTGGATGGGTGGATTTATTATGAGTGAGTTTTTATTTTGGCTCTAATGAAATCCCTGAATATGGATGGAGTTAACTAGAAATGCTACCACTTCATTATTACAAACTGGATAAGCTAGTTTTTTACTAAGGTTATGTGTAATAAGATCACTGAGCTGTTAGTTGATACAAGGGGAAATGGTGGTGGTTATTAAGAATGACATATGATATTTCATCAATTGGATCTACTTCTAGATTCAATATCATATTCTACCATTTCCATATTTGAATTCTTTGTTCATACCATTATACCTTCTTGATCAAACATCACAGTCATTTTTATACACAGAGTTTGTTTGTGGGGAGATAAATATTTACAATCTAATATTCCTAATTGTAGAAATGAAATTTTAATCTACTTGTAGGAAATAAAAGTCTAAAAAAACTACTTACCAAATGCTTCCTATCACAAAATTTTCTATAAGGTATTCTACTGTCACTACATTATTCTTACAGAGAACTCTAAATCTCCTAATAACACCATGTCCCCAAAAAGTGCCAAAATGGTGATGGTCGTCAATCCTCGCCATTAATAATGTCAATCCAAGTTGGTGTGCAAAGGATATATGCATTAAGAGAATAAGATCTTGGATAGAAACTCCTTTAAATATAAACCAAACTTGCATAAAATAAATCACACACGCAAAAATTTAAAAGCACGCTTGCAGAAATGTAAACACACTTGCATAAAAGAAATCACAATTGTAGGAATATAAATGCACACTTGCAGAAATAAAGTTTACATGAAATAAATGACATTTGCATGAATTGAAATTTCTGAATTGAAAATAAACATAACTGAACGAAACACCTGTAGGTTTACAACATGACTAAATTTTCGAACACAAATATAAAATAATAAAATAGAATGAATTAAAGAAAAATGAATAAATATAAACATAAATACATAGATCCATCTTTCTTGGAATGAGTGGCCATCTCATTCCTTGGAAGATGATTTAAATCATACTTCTGAGATCTTAAAACTATAGAATATTTGAGAGGAAAGAACAGATCTTTATTTCTTGGGAGAAAAGCATTACATATCTCAGTGTGGAAGGTTTCATTTATAATTATTGCATCCAACCAACTCCTTATTTTAGGAAATAAAATTCGATTTTATCTTTATTCCAATCCTAATAAAATATAGAGAGATATATATTATTGGACTCAAAGTCTCATCTCACTTATTTTAGGAAGATTTGCTCCCAAAATCTTCTCCTTGCTTTTCGGTAACAAGAATAATAATGATTTTATTCCTCTACATTATAGGAAGGAGAATTTTCCTCAAAATATGATTTTCACTAACTACCTTTCTCATATTTTCCATTTCACTTTGTTGTTTTTGATCATGGAACTTTTGACGCTTATGCGATATGTTTTTTCCTCGGACTACAATTCATTAAAATTTAGATTTATCTTCAATGGTAATACTTGTAGTAAATCTGAATAATGTTTTTGTTAATCACATTGTTATGAATAAAAACCTCTATCAAATTTTCCATTGGATCCTCTGATCTTTCACAATTCCTCAAAAATTGTAAAAATATGCTTAGTTCCGAAACTAAGCCTATGAGTTCTGGAACTAATCCTGCAAGTTCAAAACTAACTCTGCGAGTTTTGGAACTAAGCCTACAATTTCCAGAACTAAGCATGTGAGTTCGGAGTGAACTTAAAACAACTATAACTTGTGCATATGATCTCGATTGAGATGATTCTTTGTTTGAACTTACATAATGCTTCAAGAGGAATCTGAATATGAAATCAGATTTGAGTTTAGATATACCATTCATGATCAATTTCACTTTTCTCAATACTAGAATTATCTTTCCTTTATGGCCTACATACATAAGACTTTGCATATTTTCCCAAATAATCAATGGGATTAGTCTACAAAATATATAACAAAATGTTTCTAAAGAATAAACAAGATATAAATCCTATATTCTATCTTAAGAAAACTATAAGTTCCTAGATTTAATTTAAATCCACTTTCAAAGGTAACTTGGAAGGACAAAATAATGGTAATTTATGGCCAATTTATGGCCTCATCACATGGCACCCTTTTTTATTTTTCGTGAGTTCTTAATGAGACTCGTTGCACATTATTACAAGGACCCTCTCTCGGTGGGCCCCTTATTATTGAATCCACATGGAAGTCCCATGGGGTTTGGAGTTTCATTTTAACCTCTCTCTTTTTAAAATTTCATCGAGCCAACACATGGCGCTTTCTGCGACTCTTCTACTTTTTCCGAGTTGACTCGCTCTTGGCACAATTTTGACTTATTGAGTTAGATTTCTTCATTTTTTCACCATGATTTTGCCAATACCTTACAAAAAAGTTTAAGGATTGACTCATCGACATCATTATGAGACTCTTAGAGCTATCTTGATTAACCAACAGGAATTTTCTTATTATCTAATTTCAGCTGGTAGTGGAGGAAATTTGATAACATGTATCACTCATAGATCAAGCTTCTTTGAACTAAATAACTCCTTCCAAAGGATTAATCACCTCGGGATCCCTAATAGTTCACACAGAGAGATTCTATGTAGGACTTATTCTCCTAAGGGCTCAAGATAGGCTGTTTAATTCCCATTAGTTAAAGGGATAATAACCCATTCTTCCTTGTTCTTAGAAATTATGTACCCCTATTTGAACCATAGCTCAACATTGTTCGATAGAACTAGGGCACCTAAGTATTGCTGGAAATTTTTCCACCTTAGCTAACTCTAAGACCTTGAAGTCTCAAGTAAATTTCACCCCTTGGATGGTGATTGTAGTATCCTTCAAGACACCAATGGGCATTTCCTTTGTCTTGTAAGTCATATAGAACACATTTGAAGATGATTGTAATGGGGTCCTTTCCATTAATGTCAGTCATCCAAGTTAGGAACATTAACTTCGACACTTGTATATATCATAATATTACTTAGGAGCCATCCGTCAACTACTTCATTTAAGGTAATCTCTTTATCATAATCGATGGTGTGAGGGAGAAGGTTAGTGTGCAGGACTTGTCACTCACACTCTCATACAACACATGACACTTTTTCCCCGTAACCATTTCCCTAAAAATTGATGATATTGTCTTGCCTCAACAATTTCTATAGCTTCTTGACTTCATCCAAATCCTTTTGTATAGCCTTAGCACTTTCCCTTTTCTCTAACTTTCATTACTACTTATCTAGGCATTAGATCTCTCGTTGTAGGCCTCGTATTACATCCATGGTCTCCTAATAGACCTATTTTTGATGAGTAAGGTCTAGATACTTCCTATGCATGAAATCTTCTCTAGTAATTAGTGGCCTTTTCTTTGGTATCACCTTGGTGCCCGTAACCTTATCTCCCATTATTACCAGTACAAGTTTTAACTTTGACTCACTTACCACCCTTGGCATCCATTATGAGTTATCCTTCTTCATGCTTACCATTACTGTGCCTTTATCCTTCTATTGTTCTAGGTCATGTGTTAAAATAACTCTAGGAACTCCTACTTGTGCTTCTTTCCAAACCAAGAGCAATGTAACAGATAAGGGAATTCATGCTTATAATTATACGTAGACCCACAATTGGAACAAGTTTCACATGGGAACTCACCGCTTCCACCTCCGTGGCTACCTCAAAGTCAAAATCCTCCATGGAAGCTTCTTCTGAGGGCTCCTCCATCTGTGTGCCCTTCATAGTGATGATCATCGTCATTATAATTTTTTGCGTGTTGTTCTAGCACACACCATTATCAATGAAATCATGTATTTGGTCAATCAATCTATAATCCTTGATGTCATGAGTAGTGGATGTGTAAATCTTGCAATAACAAGACACATTCTTATGGATCGTGTGCTAGAGTAGTGGACACCTATTTGCATCATGATCTTCATTAAAAATTTTGATGTCTACCATCATGGTGCATACCGATCTCTGAGGGAAACTATCCTTCATACATAACTCTACCTCATAATCCATGAAACATAATCCACTATGAGTGTCATGCACTAAGTTCATAGATATCTTCTCTAGCTACCTTGTCATTACATCAATCTGAGCTTTAAGAAAAGGGCTAACATCGATATATTTGCTTCGTACAACCTCGGCACATAGGGTAGCCTCCAAGGCCTCATCTAGATTTGTGAAAGTATTATTCGAAAGAACTCTCCTAAAAGGTGTTATAAACCCTCCAAAAAACCATTGAGCATTCTAAGAAGGATGAATATCATAAGACAATTTTGATAAGAGAGTCTTAAAACACACATCATATTCCCGCACACTCTCTACCATACCTTGTTGAATATCCTTGAACGTGCTAATGCTCTTCTATTCAATCAAAAATATGAAATTTATCTAACAAGGAATTACACAACATGGTGTAATATACCACTATCTAGTGGGGGTCATTCTTCTAGAAACAACTATGTGCGTATTCTTGCAATGTTGTTGCAAACTAAATTTCCTTCCATTATAAAGTAGTGATCCCCTTCATGTGCCATAGAAGATCACATTTGTGTATATACTTTGTAGCATCCTCAACATCTTTTTAATCGGTAGATGTAAAGACATTTCAAAAATACTCACTAAGGTGATTGAGGCCCTTCTCCGTCTAATCGAAAACCTTGATTTCATCTCGATGTTACTTCCACCACTAGATCCACTAGATCCACTAGTGCCTATTCCTCTTAACCCACCAGATCATCTAGATCTACTAGGTCCACTAGTTCTTATTCCACCAGATCCACCTCCCATAGCTAGTAAAGGTCCATAAGTGGTCATGCCTTATGTCCCCAATGTTAGACTGAACTATGTGCTTACAGTATATGATATTTCACCACTACCAGATGTGTTTCTCATGCCACTTCTAGATGTGATACCCAAGATGTGTGTCCCCATACTTTGACCAAGTTTCGTTGATTGCAAATCACAGCACCCCTATATGTTTTCAACTCGATGGGTTGAGACTCTTAGTGTGATTGCATAACATGGAGCTTTTCCCAAGTGTGGGACCTTATGAATTAGGAAAGCTCTCTGGATGAAGGCCGGTTCCTATTCCTCTATTCAGATGCACACATAAAAATGCAGAGGGTTTACTCAAAAACCTAATCTAACTTGCCAAGGAGATAGGGTAAGAAGATGCATAAAAACAAACCTAAACTAACAAAGGTGATGCACCGAGGAATGAAGAACACCTGTCTTGCCAATAAACACAAACCATTAAAATGTAATGCAAGATCATGCACAGATAACTAGATTTGTAGTGAAAGATCAGGAGGATGCAAATGAACATAGAGAGGGTTGAGAATCATCCACAGACATGCATTATTTTCTCCAAAGATTGACACAATACACTACAAAATTCCAAGAGGCAAAGTTGCATTACAGTTTTAGATGGGAGGTTTGAACTCCACAAATTCACCTGCCAAAGAGAAGAAGGGAGGGGAAAAACAAGAATGTCCAACCTTTAGAAATAAGCCCCTCCTTAAAATTTATAGGAAGAATGAGAGAGGGAAGAGAGAGGAATTCCAAATCTACCCCAACCACCTCTAGGTTGTATTTAATTCATCTCATTATGGCGGTAGGTGAGAACCCTAGCAAACCCAAAAAGTGGTGAACTGTATTTTGAATTTTTAAGAATTTTTCTCACCCAATTAAATATATCCAGTTGTAGTTGGATAGAGGACCTCATAAGCTTTCTAAAAATTCCAACCTTGCATGAATCCGAGCTCCCTGTGAAAAGTTATGGCCATCTGAATATCTAGGTCAGGGTTTGCTTCCTGTCAGCGCTCAAAATGTTGCGCCTCCTGAAGGTGTGCCTTGGCGCATCCATTTGCATGTCATCATAATCTTAAGTGTGCCAAAGGCATTTATATGTTCATGTCGAAATTCTTTGATGTGCGCCCTCTACCTGCGCCTTGGTGAAAACTTTTTCATGTCGACACTTTTCTACTTGCGCCAGGCGCATCCATGTTCATGTCGACACTCTTTGACATGTGCCTTCTACCTGTGCCTTGGCGCAAACTTTTTCATGTTGACACTTTTCTACCTGTGCCAGGGCACATCCATGTTCATGTCAACACTCTTTGATGTGTGCCCTCTACCTGCGCCTTGGTGTGAACTTTTTCATGTCGACACTTTTCTACCTGTGCTAGGGCGCATCCATGTTCATGTCGACACTCTTTGACGTGTGTCTTCTACCTGCACCTTGGCGTGAAATTTTTCATGTCAAAACTTTTCTACCTATGCCAAGGTGCATCCATGTTCATGTCGACACTCTTTGACGTGCGCCTTCTACCTGCGCCTTAGCGTGAACTTTTTCGTGTCGACACTTTTCTACCTGCACTAGGGCACATCCATGTTCATGTCGACACTCTTTGACGTGTGCCTTCTACTTACATCTTGGCCTCGCACCTTGGGCTGTTGGTGACGGAATAAATAATGGTGTTTGAGTTTCTTTTATTTCCATATTCTTCTACTTGTCTATATCTACCTGGGGAGATATTTACAATAGTTTCGTTATAGACAATATACCTCTAAACATAGAAAATTATTGTGTAGCCATATATGTGCCAAATGAAAATTTATACCTCTTAGGTGCTTTGATAAGTCACTTCAACCAATACCAAATAGGTTAGTAATACTTCTCTACCTATTTGGAAATCTAAGTGTCGGGGTTGGTTACTGGTGGATTCAAATGTGCACCAATGTCTCTTTCCTTTCTTCGTAGTAAGAGCCTACTCCGTAATCCAAAGGGGTTTCTCTTCCACGCTTGCCAAGATGGAGAGAATTATTAGGCTCCACGTCCTTTATGTGAACCTCAATTCCTTCCCACAACATATACCTCCATAAATCCATCACGCCGAAACTTTATTTTTTCTTTTTAACTCCCTCTCACGAGATTCATTATACTTGATTCGTCTCTCTCTGTCTCCTTTTCAGCCACAAGGTCTGTCATCTTCCTCTACCCTAGCTTCCTCACCCAACACTCGGAAGAAGCTTATCTAGCCATAAGAAAGGCTTCCAAATTCATTGTAATGATCAAGACATTTAAAGCTAAAGGGATGACACGTAAGAACAATCATCTTGGCTCCCTCAAAAACTCAAACCCAACAATCTCTAGATAGGGATACGTAGAAATTACGTACTCTAATGTGTAACTCATCAACACCCTACTTAACCAATGATCAATAACATGTGTCCAAGTCAGATCAACATCATACAGTGTTTGATACTCCTCTTGGGTTCATACGCAAGGTCTATAGTACTAACTTGATCTAGATGCATACATGAAAATGCATTCATACAACTCCATTGGAAAACAACAAAATAATGTCTCATACAACCTCATGCTACAAATGTTCTTCAACCCATTTACATGCATCAAACTCAGGTCCAATACTAAATCTTTGAGAGAACTCATCATCCATGATTTTTAGCCATGCTTCAACATTTTCCAAGGTCAAATGATCTCTCATAACCCACCATTCTCTTACCAACTTTGAAAATAGGTCCCAGATAATGAGAAAAAAATGTAGTCTCTATTTCCACCACCTGTTTCAACAACCAATCCCAAGTGCATTGGCATATTATCCATTCTTATCCTAGAAGCTCACCTGAGGCATGGGCAGGTGACAAGTCCCTCCTTTATGTGAGATTCATGAGATCGTTCCTTCTTAACACGAGGATGTAATATAACCAGAAACAAGTGCATTCATTCATGGAATTTAAGATGTAAGCACTAACTCCTAGCCTAATGCATTCCAAGCATAGATTAACATGATCAAATAAAGGAAAGTAGAATCAACCCCTGAGCATCATCAAGAAAACCCGTAACAAACACATGAACATAATGGACAAATATAGATATCAATATCCATCACATGAGTGTTTCATAATCACTTCATTTTATTCATAAGCGAAAATATGGTAGCTAAGATTACATCAAGAGAGTTCCATTGTTTTTGAATGTTCACACTAGCAGAGATTACTTTACATCATAGAGCTCGCCATTACATATTTTTCCCACACTCTCCTACTCCCTATCTATCCTTACTTATACATTTTATTCCCTTATGAAGATGATCATACTCATAGAATAATCATTCTCCTTCTATCCTAGCCACACATCATCATCTGTGAAGGCCTGATGGAATCCTTTTATCATTGCTCTACCACTACCCAGGAATATGCCAAGTGTCACCATGCATTTCCCTCAATCGATTGCTTTCTAGAATGCATGTGCCAGCTAATCCTTAATAACCTCAACTTCTTATCCTTTCATGATAACCATATTGATGCCCTCGAATATCCTTTCCTTGATTCACTAGTCTCCATAGCTTATCCACATTTGTATCTAGTTATTTTTCTGTTCACTCCCTAAACGCGTCTCTTCCCGTTGTCAAAAAATTACTAATTCCATGAATCCATTATTCCCTGGTATGAGCCTTCATGCCTATCTGAGAATTACTTATGTGCATGCCTTTGCGCCCTATTTATAAGCGGAACAAGGCTTCACACCTTAGGTACTTAGTTACTTTTAGGGGTCTAACACCTCTTTTTATTATTATTTTGTTTCTTTCACAACCTTGGTCCTTTTAAAATTCTTATGTTAGGTTTAGATAGTAGTATTTTAGTGCTAGCTTGGTTATTCGCAGTGAGATAGAAGAGAAGGAAGGAAACCTTCTCTAGATATTGACCTACAAAGGTGTCATTGTACCCCACTTTTAAGGTATTTCTATATTTCACTAAGATATAAAATATCTCATTCAACAAGGGTGAAAATTATAGTGGCAATGGTGTCATTAAATGACTCAAAGCAATGTAAAAGGGAATCTTGAGCCAAACTTGGTTTTCATTATGAAAGGACATCCTTAGGAATCCTAGTGATTTTGTAATTGATCTTCTTAATAACCCATATTTTATGATAAGATTGAATGAGCACTTTATACAATGGTTAGTTTTGTCTATTTGTGGTAATCATTCTTTTGAGATAACATCTTGTATAATGGATAGGTTTGGGTGGTCATAACATGGGGAGACATGATGTTATTTTGAATACACACTCTCATGTTTGTAACACCTCAATATTATGCTTCATCAAAATAATGGATTTTTTTTAATTTTCCACACTAACTTTATGCCTTCACTAATATTAATACACAATACCTAATTCAACAATCAATTTAAATTCATTCCATCTGATAACATTCAAAAACTATGTATAGTTGTATGGGCCGGTTAGATCTATTGATCCCGATAGATTACTCTTTATGAGTGTGTATAAAAATTATATTATTGGTTACCTTTCCCAGGAATTGATAATCAAGTGATGTTTTCTAAGTGTCTACCTGGAATTCAGTCAATTGAATCCCATCCGACATCCTACACTTTAATTAGAACTTGGTGAATTTGACAGTGTAATCAACAACTTACAATACTTTAGACAAACTTTAAGATACATGTTTGCATGCTTAGTTCCAATACAACACATTATTCAATAGAAACTTTCCCTCTAACCATATCGCTTAATTTATTTATCTAGACTCTTTCCATTATTACTTAGTATTAAAATTCATAGTTAACCATTTTAGTTCAATAATTTTCAACAATTTGAACCTTCATCCTATGGATAGGTTATTTGAGTTTAAGGACAATATCCAAACCACGTTAGAGGTACACAATGATCTCTACAAGTCATTACATCAATGTGTATGTACTTTTACATGTATATAGACTATATCAATCTATGATATTTGATTAGGTTTACACAAGCCTTTAAACCATTTGAAGCATCAAATAAAGCTTCGTTAATTCTCATTTGGTTTTCTTAAGACAAAAATAGTCATACGTATTATTCCATGTGTTGTCAATGCACTTTGTTCCATAATGTTGTACCTATTTTCAAGTTGTGCTACAACATAATTAGGTTTGTACATATGTCGACAATATTCAATTAAAGAGTGTATGTTGCTTCTATAAGGATGCAACAATATGTTTCCATTAAATTCTTACTTGTAACCTAGTTTATACCTTCATGTTAATTAATCATTAACAGATATATATTTATACATATCTCACTGAAATATCATTTTTACTTCCTTATTAACCTAATATTTTCATTATTCCCTTATAATGACATCTTAAAGTTTGATAAAACAATATCGTTAATTCATAATGATCATGTCGTTGTCTATCAATGATACAAATATGTATTAGAATGCAATGGTGTTATCAATGAATATATTCATAATGATATCATACACACGTAATACAATTAGTTGAATATAAATTCATACTAAGAACTAGGAAAATATCGTAGTACCGAATCCATTCATAGACACACATTTAATTATCTAAATAACCTCTTTATTTTTATAGCAATGATTGGTAATTCTTATTATAAAGTCACTACTAAATAATAAAGATGATCATAAATTATAGCAGGATTATTTAACTTAATGATGAAAAATAATTCTTTCACATTCCATATCAATGCTAGTACATTCATTTTATTCATGAAATTTGGTACAAAATATCAACAAGTGACATGACATCTTTCTTTTGTCAACTCGACATTCCACTCAATCCGTATAATATGGAAAAGATAGTTTTTACATGGTCAAATCATAAATATTTGACATGGTTATCTAATCCAATCACATTTCTTTA
The DNA here is from genome assembly GCA_018340775.1 of Taxus wallichiana var. yunnanensis. NCBI lineage: Eukaryota > Viridiplantae > Streptophyta > Pinopsida > Cupressales > Taxaceae > Taxus > Taxus wallichiana. The sequence goes on along the minus strand of CM031244.1, from coordinate 261,107,831 downwards.
GTTTGAAACAAGAAGTATAATTTACAAATAAGACTTTCCTCTTCATTAATCATAACTTTAAAAATAATAACATTCTAATTTTCTAACAAATCATAATTCCATCTGCATCTATTTCGAATTAAAAGTCTCATGAACATAAAACCATATAAATAAAGTCCTAGTAGAGAAATGATGATAACCTGGTATTTAATGTCAAACTTCATCCACACAGGACAATTCATAAACCTATACAAGAGAGTATTATTTATTTCTATACTACTTAATCTCAGCAAATGGATTTCAAACCACAACAGTTTCAATCGATAAAAATATTCACATAGCTTTCTAAATCACCTTATTACTACTAAGGGTAAATTTCCTTCCTCTTAATTTAGTATGCTTTCGACAATTGGTTTAATTAACACTAAGACAATACTCTATGAATCATCAAATAAGCGTAATTGAGGAGATTCCAGTATTCGATAAGTAATCACTTTCTAAAAACACGTCCATACACCTCTAGTGGGTTAACCTTACCAACTTCTGTCAAAGAAGCTTAAATGTATGAAAAATTCAACTACCAAATCAATTTTTTTCATTAGAAACATAATGATATCCAAAAACCATGTAGCCATTTACTAATAGTTTTTAACCAACTCACTCATAACCTAAGGAAGTAAGAAATTCTCTTTATACTACTAATGTCTCTTTTGAGAATAAAATAACTGCATGATACAACCAAAACATTGAATAAGGTCAACTCTAGTTAATATGCAAAAGAAACAATAATGCTCACATAATCCTTTTTCTCTTCCCTCATAGTTATATCCTAGGATCAAAAACCCTATTAAATGGAATGGATAAAAATGTGTATCCCCCTCATTGTTATCAACCAAGACCTTTCATGCATGGTCAAAACTTTTCCCAACTTCTTCCAAATTGCAAAACATACATCACAGAGATTCTACAATGACTTGTATGAACCCATACCAAAATAATGGGATATACCATGACTGTATGGGTTGTAGTCCTTTATGATTATTCTAAAAAATGTAGTTCCATATTATGATCTACTCTATTGCACCCGAGAACCCAATAATCAAGGACTAAATATATTTTGAAGGTCCCATTACAAAAATGAGATAGGAAGAGTTAACAAACTTTTTTTTGTTGCATTATCACACACACAATCCAAAATATTAAAGCATACATGAAAAGAAACTATAATTCATTATTTCAAAGTAAATAAAGATGATTAAGGTGAGGAAACCTTGCATGTCGGACTCGAAGGATCTGCAAACCTTCTCCACTACTTCTCTGCAAAAAAAATTGCTCCAAAAGGATTTGAGAAGCCACCAATAGTAAAATCCCCATCTTATCTTTTAAAATAATTCATTTTTATATGTCATCAAATATAAATAAACACGTATGATAGAAGTGGAATTTGGAGGATAAATCAGCTAAAATAGCTTGAAACTTCTCTCATGCATAACTCCAGTGAGTTTTACCAAACAATACAGACAAAATAAAAATAAAACTAAGTTTAATTTCTAGGTAACCTCTTAGAGAAGCTTCTCCACTTTCAAAAAACCATCCATCAAGAATTTAATTAAATAATTATTTTTAGTGCCACATCGTGTCGTATTTAAATTTTTAAACTACTCCCTCTAAGTTCAGTGGTGGTGATCAAGCGGACCTAGACATCTCTTATTTAATATATATTCAAACTTAATGCATGGTAGTTTTATCAACCATTAAACATTAGTTGACAATATTTCATGTTAATAACCACCAATCAATCCATAACCAATGTAATCCTTAACTCTTGTATGGGTCATGTAATGACCACTCAAAAATTATTTAATCCAATCATAACATAAAATATCTTATCTAAGGGGGCATGGTTGATTGACCAATTGATCAAGAAATGATCAAAATATGTTAATAGATTGCATGGAATTTATATTAATTGGTTGAAGACATCGTTATTACAGATAATACTAATTCCAATCAAACATTATATCATACCACTGGCTCCTGACCATGGCATCATCATTAAGTTTTTGAAAGCCTTACCAAGGTCTTCACCAAGTTCTAGTTTCATGAATAAGTATATGCTAACAATCAAGAAGGTGTTTATTAACAAATAAAATCACATCAACAACTTCTTGAAAAATTATAACAACTTATACCTTAAATTTACAAGTTAAGATTCATTTTTAAATTAACTTGAAGGATTATTTGCCTCTCTATAGATATAAATATACCTTAACTTATCTTGTTACAATCTTGTGACAACTAATTCAATTGTGGTCAAAGACCCACACTCATATTATTAACATAAGTTAAGAAAGATAACTAAATTGATAGAATAATAATCCTTATTTCCTAGTAAATTCACCTACAAAATACATCCTTGTAGTTATTTTATCACTACTACGAAATAATTATGAACAATGAAACATAGTCATCGAAGATAGTTACATCAACCAATGGTCCACCTATGCCACAAATAAAATCTCATTTAGTAAATAAGAATAACCTCGTACAAAAAATAAAAACAAGAATAAGTTGTAAAATGTTAAGTACTTCATGAACATTGTTTGACAAATGGTATTGCATGTTACACATACAACTACACATAAGTGTGTATATCCTTTTCAGGATATACATACGCATGTGTAGCTACATACTCAGCTACGAAATAGTGCTTGTACCCTTTCCCTCATTAAGAATTCAAAATTTAATGACTTATCCTTCCTAAAAAAGACTGAAATTGCACAATGTGAGATACTTTCCCCTTAATGAATCATCATCCCAATGATTTTTACTCATTAATCACAATCGAATAATCAAGCACAAAATTATATCTAGTTATTACAGAGAATATTCAACATTTACATCCAAAACTTACAATTTTTGAGGTCTAAATTAAAATTTATTTTTGTAACAACCTTTCAAGCAGTAAAAATATCACACACTAGCAACATGAAAAAATTATTTCATTATAATCAGTCATGATATATAATATTATTTAATATATATAAGAAATTAGTAAAAAAAAGTTATGTAACACTTAAACAAACAAGGAAAATGTTGTTTTCAATCTTTCCCAATTATTCCCAAGTTGGTTTGTTTCATTACTAATTTTCTTTCTTGACCTTTCCATGTGCAATTACATTGTTTTAATTGTTCCCCAAGATGTTCCATTTTACATCTTGTTTTACCAAATAGTTTAATGGTTTTCTCTAGAAAATTACATCATGTCTTACAACCGTGTTTCATCTCGACATTTCTTGTTTTACTATCATATCCTTTCCATGACCTTTCCTAGAAGTCAATGGTGAAGAAGAGCTAACACTCTTATTATATTCTCTTGTTACGAGTTGGAATTGATTCCAGTTTGGTTCCCTCCTTTTGGATTTTCTGAACACTACTTCCACAATATAATGTCCATGTTTTCTACTTCTTCTACGTTATTTAGGTTCAATTTAATATTGGATTAGATTTTACCATTCCAAACCCTGTTGTCAAAAGACAATACAATAGTCAAGAGATTCCATCATTGATTGTCACCAATCGGTTCAAGTTATTTTTACAATGAATTGATCATTTTTACACTCAAAGAAAAATGCTCTAATCATCCTTTAGGTTTCATGTTTGTTCAAGGATTGTAAGAATTTTTCTCTAACTTATTCACAACAAAACCTGAAGCATAATTTTTGTAGTTCATTATCCATTGTTTATCCTTCATATATCCATTATATTTTATTAACAAATGAACATATTCAGTTAGTGTAATGATCCAATAAGTCCAATACCTGCAACGTTCACCTCTCGATACCAAAATGTAACACCTCAATACTATGCTTCATCAAACTAATGGATTTTTTTAATTTACTATGCTTTCAAATTTTGGTTTAATGAACCCCGTGATAATATTCTATCAATCATCGAATAAGCATACTTGAGGAGATTCTAGTTTTCGCTAATAAATCGGTTTAAAAATGAGATCATATGCCTCTAATGGATTAAAATTCTTTAACAACATCAGTAAAAGAAGCATAAATTTTTGGAATGATTTGAATACCAACTTTATTTGTTTTTATTGGACACAAAATGATATCTAAAAATAATTTAACTAGTTACTAGTAGATGTGTAACCTACTCACTCATAACCATAGGAAGTAACAGGTCTCTTTTAGACTACTAAAGTCTCTTTTGAAAAGAAAGGAACTACATGACACATATAAAACACCTTGAATAAGGTTGACTATGGTTAATACCCAAAATAAGGGATAACGTTATAATAATCTCGGTTATCTTCCTCATGGTTATTTTATAGAATCGAAAACCCTATTAAATAGAATGGATACAAAAATGGTACCCCTTGTTCCCAACCAATGTTTTTCATGCAGGGTAAAAAATTTCCACAACTTCGTGAAATTACAAAACAAACATCATAGAGATTCTATAATGACTTGTATGAACCCATACCCAACTACTAGGATATTTCGTGACCATATGAGTCGTAGTCCTTTGTGGTTATTATAAAACAAATGAAGTTCCATATTACCATCTACTTCAAGATACACCAATAACCCGATAATCAAGGATTACATATATTTTGAAGGTCCCATTACAACAATGATCCAATCGAGTTAACAGACAATTTTTTTGGCATTCTCACATGATCAATCCCAAATATTAAAGAATACATGAAAAGAAACAATAATTCACTATTTCAAAGTAAAGCAAGAAGATTAAGGCTGGTTGAACATGCCTATCGACTCAAAGGCTTTGTAAAACCCTCTCCACTATTTCTCTACAAAAAAATTGCTCTAGAAGAATTAGAGAAGCCACCAACCACAAAATCCACATATTATCTTTTAAAATAAACAAATTAGATATGCCCTCAAAGAAAAATAAACACCTATGATAACACATAAAATTTGAGAATAACTCAGCTGAAATAGCTTAAAACTTATCTCATACCCAACTCCTATGAGTTTGACCAAACAATAAAGAAAAAATTAAAATGAAACTGATATTTCTTGCTAGGTAGCTTCTTGAGGAGCTTCGCCACATTAAAAAAAAGTCAATCAAGAATTTAATGGCATAATTATTTTCATTTCAACATCATGGCCTATTTAATTATTGCATCTTCTCCCTCAAGTTTAGTGGTGGTTCTTGAGCGGACCCAACCAACTCTTGTTTAATTTGTAATCAAACTTAATGCATGGCGCTTTGATTAACCATTAAAACTTAATTGACAATATTGCATGTTAATAACTATAAATCACTTCATAACCAATTTAATCCTTAAATCCTACATGGGTCATGTAATTACCACTCAACAATTATTTTATTCAATCATAACATAAAATAACTTATCCTAGGTGGCATGGTAGATTAACCAATTGATAAAGCAATGATCACAATCCCCTAATAGATTGCATGGAATATATATTGGTCAGTTGTAAACATCAATTACTATAATATAATACTAATTCCAATAAAACATTATATCATGCCCTAGAGTACTAGACCATGGAATCCACGTTATCTTTTTTGCAAACCTTACCAAGATATTTGTAGACGCACTTTGGGTAATTATCTAGTCCTGATTACATACTATTATTCATATGATTCATAACTAAGAAAAGTACTAATTAACCCATGTCTTTGGCTATTTTTACTTTCTTTTGGTTACTAATGTTGTTCCTATAATCTTTATAGCTCAATATATATTTTCATACCTTAACATTTATCATTCTAGACACCAACCACTAAAGAAGGAATCCAAAGTCGAACTCTCACCCTCTCGGCAGCCTTGACCTCTTTGTACTTTACTCACATATTTTGGGTCCTTTCTAGCCATTTGAGCATCTTATATTTTTGGTAGTCATCCTTTTCGAGGTTAATTACAAAATTCAAGTAAGGGAATCATAAAAATATAAATTTATGTGACCATAATAAAGTACCAAGCACTAAGCATTAGCTATCACCACCTAAGGTTGCATCCAAAGGCTATTCAAGAGCATTAAAGCATCCATTATAACATCCATTCAAGGGCAAGGGACTGCATTATTCTACATACACTTCATAAGAGGGGAGTCTATTATATTCCATGCACACATCTATTACATTTATTTACATCTAGCTACTTTACTTGGTATCAAGTGTAACACGCACAAGAGCCACATAGGGAACACTTCCGCACACACACACACATAATTACATTCATCAAATGTAGTGTAGTGATCAGGTTGTAAACTCACTTGTTTAAAAGATGAGGATAGTCTAACCCATGATTTTTCATCTTTATTTTTGAGGATTTGATGTCTCTTTGAGGGTTTTATAGGTCATTATTTAATTATATTTTTCAAACGACCTTGATGAACATTGTGTGAAATACTAGCAACCAAAGGAAAAGGGAAAAAAACACCTTACGATGAATCAAAGATAGTTTAATGATCATTTTTATATTCAAATGATCCCACAAAAGTTTTGGCACTGCAGTGCCCCTTCCCCTTCTCGGGTTCGCTTGTCCAATGTGTTCCTCCGTATATACATTTTTCTAATCTTTGTTGTGACAATTTGTGCTTCAAATTTTCCAATTTTCTAGCTTTGTGCACATTTAGGATTTGTGTGAATTAGCTAATATTTTTATCTCCTCTTTTCAATTAGGGTTACATATATTTTCTATCTTAGTTTTCATTGGGTTAATTTTTGTACTTAATTGATTATTCAATTACCTCTATAATAGATATTAGATTAAACATTTTTATAGCATATTTATTCATAATTTTCTTAATAATTTTGGTGAACTGTCACTCGAATCCACCTTCTTTCTAGGGTTTTTCTTTTTATGCCACTCACCCATAGTGGTATTTTTGGGTCTTTTTAGCATTTTCAGCTTCCTCTCGTCTTTTTGTAGGGTCTCTAAATAAATGGATAAGGTTTCTACATGTTAGGTAATAAGAGATAAAATATGCGAGAATAATCCCTTACAAAATCACAACAATAGAAACTAATATGCAGAAAATATTATAGATCTCAAATAAAAGTGCAGAATAAATAACACAACATAAAGAGACAAGATTTAACATGGTTCACCCAATTTGGGCTACGTCTACCAAGAATCACTTGCTCATATTTTATTACAAGCCTCCACTCTCTTAATACAATACCTGATCCGTTTAGAGCTATGCTCAACAAACTCTACAAAATCCACACCAATTCAAAGCACATCTACAATACATTTGCTTGTCTCTCTATCATATGTATAAGACCATATAAATAGACAGCTTTCTTAAGCAGATTTGATACAAAACCATGGGTAAAAAACCGTGGGTATAAAAAACAATGGGTACTTGAAAAACCATGGGCCCAAAAACAACCCATAACGGTTACCCATTACACATGGGTTAATAAACCACCCATGATAATTTATCACGAGGGCTTTGTCCCCGAACCCCCTTGAACCGCTCATCGGTGAGCAGGATCACCATAAAAATACCCGAGTGTAACACATAGAAGGTGTACCACACTCTAACATGAAAACATGCTCCACAAACATAACAATCTCCCACTTGGAGACTGATTTCCACTAAGCAAGCTTCTCAACCCTTCACTATCATCCATGAAGGCCAACCAAATTTGAACATAGCTTTAGTTTATCCCTTGTGACCACCTTGGTCATCATGTTTACAGGATTTTGACTGGTATGAATCTTCTCCAACTTCAACTTATCTTCTTCCAAAGCTGTCCTAATGAAGTGATATCTCAACTATATATGCTTCGTCCTGGAGTGGAAAGCAGAGTTCTTAGCTAGGTGTATAGCACTCTGACTATCACTATGTAGCTTACATTCCTTCTACTTATGCCCCAACTCCTCAAGCAATTGTTGTAACCAAATCATCTCTTTGCTTGCCTTTGTGGCAACAACATACTCAACCTCTCGTGGTTGATAAAGCCACCAGCTTCTATAGTTGTGAAATCCAGCTCACTGTTGTCCCACCTATAGTGTAAATATAACCTGTCGTGCTCCTCTTGATGTCAACATCTCCAGCCATGTCTGAATATACATAACCATGTAAAGTGGTTTCTGATCCACTATAGCACAAAATTGTCCCCATGGTCCTCTCAAAACCAAAGGATCCACTCTACCGCTTGCCAATGCTCTTTACTGGATCACTCATAAATCTACTCATAGCTCCCACTTTGCATGGACAATATCAGACCTAGTGCACACCATAGCATACATCAAACTGCCAACCACTAATGATTAAGGTACCTTAGACATCTGGTTTCTTTCCTTCTCTGTCTTGGGACATCGCTCATTCGATAACTTAAACCGGCCTCTCAAAGAAGTCCCAACCAGTTTAGCATCCTACATGTTAAACCTATCCAATACCTTCTTAATATACTCTTCCTGAGATAAAGTCAGCTTCCATTCCTTCCTATCCCAAGTTATCCTCATACCAAGGATTTTTCTATCTATGCCCAAATTCTTCATATCAAAGGATTCACTTAGCTGTTTCTTGAGTACTTTTATTTCCTACATGTTTTTACCTACAACCAACATGTCATCAACATACAAACATAGGATAATATAACTTCCATCCTCAAATTTCTTTGTATACATGCAATGGTCAAAATGACATCTAATATAACCTTGCTCCATCATGAAGCTATCAAAATTCTTATACCATTGACGTGGAGCTTGTTTCAGGCCATACAAGCTCTTCTTCAGTTTGCACACCATCTCCTCTTTACCTTTGACATCATATCCTTCTTGCTACATATATAACTCCTCCTCTAGATCATCATGGGAAAATGTAGTCTTTACATCTAATTGTTCTAAGTGCAAGTATTTTGTTACCACTATTCCAAGAACAATTCTGATAGAAGTCATTTTTACTACAAGAGAAAAAATCTCATCAAAATCTATACCTTGTTTCTATGTAAACCCCTTGACCACCAACTCGGGCCTTATATCTTTTCTTTCCTCCTTCTTCATCTTTAACTTTGTACACCCACTTGTTCTACAATGCTCTTTTTCCTTCTGGTAGCTTCACCAAATCCCAAGTCTAGTTCTCCATGAGAGACTTATGCTCCTCATCCATGGCTTGCTCCCACTTCTTACTGGCATCTACCTACATTGTTTCATCAAATCTCTCTGGCTCTCCACTATCAGTGAGTAATAAATAATAAAGAGAAGGAGAAAAAACGTTTGGGTTCTTTTCTTACCCTAGAAGATCTTCTCACTATAGGAGTTTGGGGTTCTGTTGAGTGGGTTCCCGATTGATTCATGGGTCACTTTGTCCCATCCGGAAGATCCTCTACCACTTCACATTATTTCTTGGATTCTTCCCTGTTTTCCTACAACTGTTGCTTATACATGACTTTCTCATTAAATACCACATCCCTAGACCGAATGATTTTCTTGTCCTTAATACTCCAACATTTAAATCCAAATTCATCACCACCATAACCAATAAAAGTGCATTTTTTTGATTTAGCCTCTAGCTTGGTCCTATCATCCTTGTCAATATGAACAAACACCTCACATCTAAAGACTTTAAGAAATGAGTAATCGACTTTCTTACCATACCAAGCCTCCTTAGGTATGCCTCCATCCAAGGCACTTGAGGGTCCTCTGTTTATCAAGTACATAGTTGTGCTCACCACTTCTACCCAAAAATAAAGAGGCAGTCCTGCATGTATCCTCATGCTCCTAGCACATTCCATTATTGTTCTGTTCATCCTTTCTAACACCCCATTCTGCTACGGGGTTCTTGGAACCGTCTTTTTCCTACGATTCCATTCTTAGAACAATAATCATCAAATTCATTGTTGCAATACTCCCCTCCATTATCTGATTCGAGAAATTTTAACTTAAGACCTGTTTCATTCTCTACCAAGGCTTTCCATTTAAAGAAACTATCAAATACATCAGATTTATTTCTAATACAATAAACCCAAACTTTCCTTGATGCATCATCAATAAAAGTAACATAAAAACTTGAGCCCCCAAGAGATGATCCCTAAGGCCCCCCACACATCATAATGTACCAGCTTCTAACTTACTCTCTTTCTTTATAGGTTCAATCTTGAGAAACCTTACTCGCTTTTGTTTCCCATATATGCAGCTTCTCATAGAAATCCAATCTTATTTCGTATATCAAGGAAAATTCTTCTTTATGATGTTCATGCCCTTATGACTCATATGACCGAGCCTATAGTGCCATAATGTTGTATCTACATCGAAGCCGATGATTACAATCATTAGTACTATCGGTGGTTAAATACAAGGTTCCAACCGTCTTACCTCTTGCCACCACAAGAGCACCCTTGGTAACCTTCCAAGATTCAATCAAATATCACAAAGATAAACCATCACTTCCCAATTTCCCTACCAATATCAAATTTCTCCTTTATGTAGGCACATGTCTGACATCCTTCAATAGCCATGTATTCCCATTCTGCATCTTAACTTGAACAAAACCTTTTCCAACTATGTTGTAAGGCTCATCATCACCAAGAAAAACATGCCCAAAATCCCCTTGAACATAATCAACAAAATAATTCCTATGTGGAGTAGCATGAAAAGAAGCCCCGAATCTAAAACCCCGATTCGGTAATATTATGCAAAGAAAGAATCAAAGCATCCTAGCATACATTACCCAATGCCATATTTTCCTCCTTGTTTTCTTCCTATTGTTTCTTCTTGTCTTGAAGCTCCCAATAGTCCTTTGCATGCCTAGACTTTCCACAAAGGCCAACATACTATCTTGCTTTTGGATTTTGACCTTGCACGGTCTTTTGATTTTCCACAGCTTCCTATATTCTTTTGTCTCCCTCTAGTTTCCACTCAAAATAATTCCCTAAAGTAGAAGACTCACCGAGAGCTTTTTTTCACATTTCCTCATTTAGAATAACCCCTACAACATCCTCAAACTTCAACTTTGAGTTAGCAGGAACCGAGTTGCTTACCACCATTACTAAGCTATTCCAACTCTCAGGTAAAGAGCATAGAACTAATAAAGCCCTAACTTCTTCATCAAATTCTATTGTAACTGAATCTAGCATATTTACAACCATATTAAAATCATTTAGATGATCTGCTACTGAACCATTCTTAGAAATCTTCATATTAAACAAATTTTTCATTAAAAATATCTTATTAGAGGTAGAGGATTTTTCATACAACTTCCCTAATGCATCCATAATTTCTTTTGTAGTCTTTTCCTTTGAAACATTAAATAATACAAGATGCAAGACATAGCTAGATCATTCAAAGTTCCTTCCAATCCAACAAATCCGATTCCGCACTGTCATACTCGAGGGTTTGTTCACCTTCTCAGATAGTGGAGTATAAAGATCCTTATGATAAAGGTAATCTTCCATCTGCATCTTCCAAAGACTGAAATTCTACCCGTTGAATTTATCAACCCTAGATCTTCCATCATCTACCATAGCTCCCACTCAAGCTAAAAACTTTCCCTATGATTCAACACTTCAGCAAACCAAACTAGGCTCTGATACCAATTGTTAGGTAATAAGAGATAAAATATGTGGAATAATCCCTTACAAAATTGCAATAGTAGAAACTAATATGCATAAAATATTACAGATCTCAAATAAAAGTGCAGAATAAATAAAACAACACAAAGAGATGACATTTAACATGGTTCACCCAATTTGGGCTACGTCCACCAAGAATCACTTTCTCAGATTTTATTACAAGCCTCCACTCTCTCAATACAATACCCAGATCCATTTGGAGCTATGCTCAACAAACTCTATAGAATTCACACCCGAATTCAAAGCACATCTGCAATACATTTGCTTGTCTCTGTATCATATGCATAAGACCAAATAAATAGACAATTTCTTAAGAAGTTTGATACAAAACCGTGGGTATCAAAACCATGGGAAAAAAACCGTGGGTATCAAAACAATGGGTACCAAAAAACCATGGGCCCAAAAACAGCCCATAACGGTTACCCATTACCCATGGGTTAATAAACCACCCATGAAAATTTTCTTTGGGGCTTGACCCCTGAACCCCCTTGACCCACTCAATGGGGAGTGGGACCACCGTAAAAAATACCCAAGTGTAACACATAGAAGGTGTATCACACTCTAACATGAAAACAGGCTCCACAAACATAACACTACATCAATGGCTATGAATTAAAACCCTTTTGCCAATTCCCGCAATGTTCCTCTTAATGAAATTGAAACATGTGATAGTTAAAAATTATATGATGAAGATACCAATGTCGATCAAGAATAATTAGACAAATTCAATGTTTTTTTGACAAGATTTGAGGATAATCTATCCCATCTTCTATAAGTTATTCATGCTTTGATCATCGCCAAAACTCTCACGATGTTTCTTTGACACCTATTTTTTTCTTCCTCACCGCCATGGCCTCCACCCAAACTCTTCATATCTCCTCCTCCATTACCATTACTATCGCTCTCCTATCATGCAACCTAATGATTCTAATATACATGTTATCTCATCTTCAAATACTCCTAATATAACTTCTTTATATCAAGATTTGCATTAACAAACTTGTCAAATTCAATTAGCTACTTCTCGGTCATCACTATCTTTGGATTCTATTGAAATACTTCATGCTCCTTTCACACCCGATATCTATACTTATCCATTTCCTCTAAATTTCATCATTCATAATTTCCCACTTTTAAAATCCATGACAACCCTCAAGAACATATTTAAGATTTTCATGTTGCATGTCTAGACTATCCAGATGATCAAACTTTACTTGCAAATATTTTTCCTCGCAGCCTCCAAGATTATGTGATGCTTTAGTTCTCTCGAGCTACCTTTCCACTCTATAACATCTTTCAAGCATCTAGACGATGCTTTCCTCACTCATTTCTCTATCAATATCAGCACCAAGATCTCATATGATCAATTCACACAACTTAAACAAGGATATAACGAACATCTAATAGACTATGGCTTACGATACAAAAGAAACTTAGCTAAGATGTATATTATGCTTTTGGAGTTTGAGTTTCATTATTTAATCATTTAAATTCTATTGTTGGCTCTCTAGGAGAGTGCTCTCTTTGAGAGATCTCTATCATTTGATTAAATCTGTCATACTTTTAAGCTTCACAAAACTAAGCTCTTATCTATAGGTAAGCTTAAACATTAGAAACAAGCTTCATCTTCTACATGCTTTCAAATAAAATCAACTTTCAAGCCATCAACCAAACCTACTGAAAAAAAATCACTATAAACGTTGTATATAATACTAAAGAGATCCAATGGCAACCACCTAAGAGAAAATACAAATATTTAATTGTCACTCCACATATTCTACTACTTGAACCTTCTCGACGTAAATCTTATCACACTTCCTCCACCACTTAATTTAGATCCATCTCATCCTAAAGGTCATAATTATGATGAAAAATTTAAATGTGGCTATAATTAGTTCATTGTACATTCTATCCATCATTGTTTCAAAATTTTCAATCTCATTCAAGATTTGATTGATAATAATTCTATTGAGATTCCAAAGCCTACGACTTCTGCACCCGTCAATGAAAATCATAAGCTTAATATCTTTAATGATCCTCTTCCAAAACATGAAAAAAGTGGTTTATTCCTCAACTAATCATAGATATCATGTAATGCCTCCTCTTTCATCGAGAGAGCTTGATTTCTTGGTTGCTCATGTTGAAATTTCTCCACCAATTATTTCCTTCTCTAATCATGATCATCATGTTACATTCTCTTTCTCGATCATTTTCACATTATTTATTCTATTGTATCTATTTCTATCAATAACACTATGGTTTATCCATCATGGCACATTAGTACATGTTCTATTGCACTTCATATTACTATTGGTTTTCCAATTTTGTAAATTTCATACTCAATTCCTTACTCATATGGGGTTGTAAAGGTTTAATTCAATTTTTATCCTCTCACCATGCTAGCACCTTTTCTTATGGAAAAACAAATAAAGGGTGTGGCATGCTCTTAATACTCAATTTGATTCAAAGAAATCAGTCTATCATACCTATGAATGACTTACATTTGAAATACATTCACAATAACCAAGTCATCTCTATCAATGGTGTCCCACATGCACTCCATGAATGCAACCTCATCTTGAGGTTTTCATTACATCATCTAGGGTATCTAGGTCCTGACATCCTATCAAATCTAAAACAAAAATACTCCTATCTCATCTATTCACACATGGCCTATATGGTCTCATCAATCTACTAGTCCATCACATCAGTCTAGGTCCATCATTAGGAAATATCCTTCATCTAGGCATACTTAACCACATCGTTTCACTACACATAGGTGTCAACCAAATATATGCTCTCCTTTCAATAGGTGTTCATCACCTCCACATTTTGTTTTATGTAAGCATCCATCACCTCCATAGTATACTCATCAGTCACATGCATATAGGCTTCATTCACCTATATAACATCTATCTCATATTCCACAATTCTTAGAGCATGTTCACACACCTTCATCTCTTCTAGAATTGGGTGCATGACCCTCATATTTTACTTTCATCAGATAGTGTCCTAATCCTCACACACTTGGGGGCATCACACCTATTTCCCCTAGCATCGACACACATATTATATTAAAATCATTTCACATCTAGTCTCTCATTTATAACATACACATATTAACACATTCTTGTATTTTTATTATCTCGATGACATAGTCTCATGCTATGGTTCATATATCACTATTGATGGCATATTATATAAATGAACCTCAAACAATGCACATTATACACACTACGCATTCTCGCACACTTAATCATATCACACATTTTACACTTGGTGCATTTACAACACATGTCTTTAGCATTTCTTAGTCACACTCTACATTAAACATCTCACACATCATACATTTTACAAACTTGAAATTTTCCTCTCGCCACTTCTATCACACATTTAGGGAATTAGTCACTTTACACATTCACTCTACATATTTATTTCGTCTACTTCTACACATTGTGGTCATTACCATATGACACACACTAGTTTTGTGGTTCATACTCATTCTTTGAGGGTTACATCTCAAATGACCCTCACCACACAAATCACTCATACATTCTCTATGTTATATACTTTATCAATCATATATTTCTAGTGGATAAATTAAACCATTTCTCGATGACATTCTCTTTCTATACGATTAATTTTTCACTTATGAGGGGGTATGCATAAATGAAACTCATCTGATACGTACACCTCCACTTAGGGGCACATTTCTCCTATCATTCATTATGCATTCCATTTTGTCTCATCCACAACATACTACATATCTTGGTTGCATTTACTCTTGTATACTGATGATTTTATATGTACATTTTATTACACATGCTAGATAGATATCTTGTATGTCATTATATTATTCCATACACACATGTGCATTGAATTTCTTTCTAGTTGTGATCACCGATTCTACAGATCCATATATGTAGCATGGATGCTTGACATTGTACCTATTACCAATCCCATAGAAACCCTTGGGGGAATCCACTTTTGTATACTACATATGCTATTATTTCATTTTTTTCATAGCACATGATTATTGGATTATACATGCCTTGACACTACTTTTATATTTATAACATGCTAACATGTGTTACATATGCAACATTTTTCTTGTAGGTCTATTTTCCATTATGGTTTTCTATTACTTTACTTGCTCTTGTCTATCACTATTTTCCATTATTTGTGAGCTTTTCCCTTTGTCTTGTGTGCACACTTGTCTTCTTTTGGCCTAGTTGGCCTTAATTGTCTTACGACATCATGAGTGATGTCCCATGTTTTAAACCCACTTTTTTTATTCTACATTATCTTATTACTTGTTTTCTTCTTACATCTTAGATTACATGTTATCTATTTTTTCACTAGCTTACATTTTACATGCATGTTTTCTTGTACTAATACTTATCTCCTAGCCACTTGTTTTTTGTATGCCCTAGTTTCTACAAAGAACACTCCCTTCCCCCTATAGGGCACAATTTTCAGCACAATGGTTGGTCCTCCTTTGGGCCACATACTCTTCAGCAATGTCACATGCACCCTAAATGAGGGGGAATCATTTGGGTGAATCATTCATTGTATAAAGTAGGCTATACACATAATTCAACACAAAATAGTTGCATTACAACATAGTTATCATCATTGGATAGGGCTCATATTCTTACTTGGGTTCTTACAACAACACAAACACCAATGCTCAGACCTAGAAAATAACACCTAGTTGCCCTTGACCCTTTCTAGACGCCTATTACCAAGGGCAAGTTACACAAGAATTATTTAGTGTAACATAGTTTACAATAATCCACACAACAAATTTTATAGGTTAGATATCCCTTAGCACACAACATACAACATTTTATTTTTTGGCATTGGGTCAAAAATGGTTTAACCTAATTGGATATTTATGCACCATCTATAGTGGTTATCTACATTTTAGGAAGCAATTAAAGGTTGAAGGATGACACCAGACTTTTCTCCCTACACTTCTTCCAGATCATTGGTGTGAGATCACCCAAAAACTCACACCCGACACAACTGGTGTGAGATCACCCAAAAACTCAGTCTTTTACAACATCTACAAGATCCTTTCTACACTCTTTCCTCATCATGGATCAGGTGCACATGTTCCTTTTTCACATTTTTCATTTTACATACTTCTTTACATGATTTTTACACATATACATGCATATTTGACTACTTTTTCATTCTTCTCTTTTGTAGGTCTATCCATATGGGAAGCGATAGTCAACATCATTCATCACCATCCTACATCAACAAACAACATCAACAACATCAAACACACAAGCATCGATATCAAAAACAGGTGAATTTGTGACATCTACAACATTTATTTTTGCCCTATGGTCATTATCTCATCACTTTCTACACTTTGTCATCTTTAGTGTCCGTGCTTCACATTTTTATCACTCCACAATTTTCCTTATCAATTCACACATTTCTCACCTTTGATATACATGGTTATTAGGTACTCATCTCTTTTCTACCTTATGTTATCAAGACTTATCTCAACAACATAAAGTGGAAGAAAATGTAGACACAAAATCACACACTTTGGGTAATTATCAAGTCATGATTACATACTACTATTCAAATGATTCCTAACTAAGAAAAGTACTAATCAACCCATGTCTTTGACCATATTTACTTTATTTCTATTACTACTTTTGTTCTTATACTATATATAGGTCATTCTCTATTTTCATACCTCAACATTTCTCATTCTAGACACCATGGGCCCAACCAGGACTCTAACGCTAGGTGCTCTCATCTCTGTTGGCACACTTGACCTCTTTGTAATTTACTCACGTATTCTAGGTCATTTCTAGCCATTTGATCATCTAATATTTTTAGTAGTCATCCCTTTCGGGGTTAATTAACAAATTCAAGAAAGGAAATCATATAAATATAAAGTTATGTGACCATAATAAAGTACCAAGCACTAAGCATTAGCTATCACCACCTAAGGTTACATCCAAAGGCTATTCAAGAGCATTCAAGCATCCATTCTAACATCCATTCAAGGGAAAGGGACTGCATTATTCTACATACACTTTATAGGAGGGGAGTCTATTCTATTCCATGCACACATCTATTATATTTCTTTACATCTAGCTACTTTTCTCGCTATCAAGTGTGACATGCACAAGAGCCACCTAGGGAATTATTCTACACACACACACAGAACTAAATTGGTTTTGAAATGTAGTGCATCACTCATTTGTAAGATCACTTATTTGAAAGTTGAGGATAGTCTCACCCCTCATTTTTCATCTTTCTCTTTTAGGATTTGATATCTATTTGAGGGTTTTTCAGGTCATTATTTCATTTCATGTTTCCAGCCTACCTCGGTGAACATTGTGAAAAGTACTAAATACCAAAGGAGAAGGGAATTGAATACCTTGTGACCAGTCAAAGATGGGTTTCTGAACATTATTGCAGTCATATGCACTTGCTGCTAGTATGTCACACCCGTAGGTTCCCTGTCCCTTTCTAGGTTCCCCTATCTAGTGTGTTACTCTAGATATGTATTTTTTGATATTTTTATAACATTTTGTGCTTTGGATTATCTAGCTTAATAGCTCTGTGCAATTTCAAGATTTATACAAATCAACTAAGATTTTCTATCTCCTTTTTACACTTAAGATTTCATATTTTCTAGCTTAGTTTTCTTGGGTTAATTTATGTACTTAATTGATTATTCATTTACTACTACAATAACAATCAGATTAAGCATTTTCATAGCCCATTTATTCATATTTTTAATCAATATTTGTTAAGTTCTAGTTCATCAATAAGTATATGCTAATAGTAAAAGAGGTGTTTATTAACAAATAAAGTCACCATAAATAACTTATTAACAAATCATAATAATTTATACCTTAACTTTACAATATCATATTCATTTTTAAATTGACATAAATGATTATTTAGCTTCCAATATAAATATACCTTCACTTATCTTGTTGTCATATCATGATAATTTACTTTGCAATACGATCAAAGACCCACAATATTATTATTAGCATCGAGTTAAGTAAGATAACTAAATTTATAGGATAATAATCTTTATTTTCTAGCAACTTCACCTACAAAATACATCCTTGTAGCTAGTTTATCACTACTTTGCAAAATTGTTATGAACAATGAGAAAACATAGTCATCCAAGATAGTTACAAAAACTAGCAGTCCACCAACAACACAAATAAATCACATTCGAAAAGTGAAATAACCTCACAAAATAAATCTAAAAATAATAATTTGTAAAATGTTAAGTACCTCACGATACCTATTCGAAAAACATTATTGTGCGGTTGTGTATGTAACTACATGTGTGTATATAATTTTCAATATATGCATATGGACATGTAGCTACATTAAAATCTAAGCAATAAATCTTGTACCCGCTTCCAGTAAACCATTCAACATTTTATGACTTATCCTTCCTAAGAAATAAACTAAAATTCTTGGATGTAACAATGTTGATTCAAACATATCCTTCTTACCTATTAAAATAAGGTTAAATCGTGATGGAACCTACTCAATTTATCAACAAAAATCCTGGTAGGAGGTATGTGGGACATCATGAAGGTTTTATTGAGTATAATATTTTCCTTCGGTAGTGTGAGATAATGTGTGATCTAGATTGTATAAAAGGGTGGTGTTAAAGAAAACTTGTATGGAAACATGAGCATGATTGAATCTTGGAGTAAATGACCCCTTTTCAAATGTGATTTTATATTTCATAATGTAATTAATTATCCTTCTTTAAATGAAATAAATCTTAAGAAATGAATCACAATTCATTAAAGAGTGAAACTATGAACCATGTGTTCATTAGATTAATGTAACTCTAAGTGTTTGTGTTATGTCTCATGTGATCAATGTTGGTGTTGTAAGTTATTTTTAAAGGAATAATTAAAAATGAATTTTTCTTACATTTTGGGTGGTGAAATTATGGTCATTATAGTTGGTATCAAAGTGAACGTTCAAATTGTTAAACCTATGGGATAAATTGGCAATGAGTCTTCTATACGTATCTTTATGTGTGTAGCTTAAGTTTCATATTTAGTCATGTTGGCGTGTTGTGTGGAGTTTTTTTCTCTAGTCTAATTAAATTACTATGTATGAGACTCCTTGTGAGCATGTTATATAATGGGTCCCTAACTCCATGTTATATGTTTGTATAGTGTCGAACCCACACAAATCTTCATATTACGGTTCATTGGTCTCTTAGTGATGCTTTTTGAAAGTAGTACTATCGGTGAAATTTTGAGATACATATGTGAGATTGAAAATATTGGTGAGTAGCTCTTGATCTTTATTCATGCTTTCTTATGATAGTCTTGTATGGTATTCGATAGTTTTGAGCATAATTTTTTTGACATTATTTGGTACTTGAATAATTTATTTCTTAGAACACTTCACTTGTCTTTTGACCCTTCTCCACATTAATTTCTACTACATTATGGATATGAATTATCATGGTGTAATTACTGTTATAATTTTAAAATATATTATACTTATTGTTGTGCATTTGTTTTCTCATCATACTCATAAAACATTCATGGATCAACCTATCTCCTCTCTTGAAATTTGATGGTTTAATATCATCATTAACATGATTTCTCTCCTAAATCATGATATTATATGTTTCTAATCCTAAATCAATGTATTGAACCATTCCATATCTATTCTCAAATATTCAAAAATCTAAACTTTTTATAACCACAAAATCATGCTTCACTATTCAATCAACTAATCATGTGACTCCCAAATTGGTAATACTTTTAGAAACCTTGCTCTTGTTAGGGTGACATTTGGTTGTATGTGGTTTCTTCATTTCAATTCACTTTTAGAGAATGTTTCTCAATCATTTTAGCTGATTTGAAGCTTGACTGATTTGTGGAAATTTCCTCTTCCACTTGTAATTTGTAATTGATTATTTAACTATCCCTTCATATGTTGATGTGGCATCCCATGGTTACCAAGTGTTATAGTACACATACCTTCAAACCTTCTATAAATTCATCGCTTCTTCTCAAGAAAATTTCCAAATATTATTTATGTATCTTGCTTCGTTGAGCTATAACAATCTTGCTAGAAACTACATATCCAAGCTTTGTTCTCTTGTGTTATCTTTCTTCTACCCACATTACTACCAGACTTCCACCAAGACTCCACTTCTCCTGTTCTTTCTTATTCACATCGCTCTACTGTATTCCCAGCATATTGGACTCACATGAACACAAAATATTGAAAAGACTAACTAAGGGGACAAAAAAGCAAACTAGAACTGGATTGCCATAGTACCGTAGATATCAAGTTGGGGTTATAATTGGGTTTCTTTAATTATTATTTTTAGAATATTATTCATTACAGTAGAAAAGGAATTTCATTTTCATTGTTACAATCATTGAGTAGTTATAGTAGATCACTTATTTCAACAAAATATTTCTTAGGATAGATAGCCTTTCTTGCCTATCTCTGTAGATTTGCAAAGAGGTGATTCTAGAAGAAAGCTTCTCTGATTAATTTAGAAATCAATCGAAGCATTATTTAATTTAGAAGATCCTCCATAAAATATTTCTTTACTTTTTTTGGGGAAGTTGTAAGGGAAGAAAAGATTCTCTGAGAAGCTTTGATTTCTTCTCGTGCCTCTAAGGCAAAGAAAAGGATTTAATTAGGGAGGATTTAATTGATTAGTATAGATTTAATTACACCATTGCATAGGTAAATAACTACATCCGGTTATTTATCTGTATAGGATTTATTTGTTAGATTAGAAGCTTTTCATTTCTTCATTTCTTCTAAATTCCAGAAAAGTAAAAAAGGTTTCCTTTTGTTAGATTGGTTTCTTTGTATTCTTTAGTTCCATTACAATCCAAAAACACTAAACCATGGTGTAGAATTTTCTTATTTAGATTAGAATATTATTTACCTTGATTAGAATAAAATGCTTTGAATGTACACATAACCATAAACGAACCAAAACAAGAGATAATATACTCTAGTGATCCATTAATCCCACAGCTAAACAAGCCCAAACTAATTATAGACATAGATACATGACTTTGTATGCTTTTCCTCAAAACACAAGCATGATACATTGAGAAAATTGAATAATTAAATGTTTTGAACATCGCAAATAACAAATCTTGAGAATAATGGATTGCCCTTGAAATATATTTTAAATTCATATAACCATATAAGGTCAAAAACTACCAAGATTTTATGGCTGTAATCCGTGAGTTCCTCAACTGCAAGAGCATGAAAACTAGTTAGACCTTGATACATGATTGTGCTCATTAGTCTTTAGGTCATCCCCAATTCCACTAGACATCATTAGATAACTAAATGTTCTGAATGAAGAAGCTCACTAATCCCTCACATTTTGGACCACTCTAGCTAACCGACCATAGATCCAATGGAACTACGTCTCTCTCTTATTCATTCCATGACCTTGTCTAGAAATCGTTATGAGGCATCCATTAGTTTTCCACGTGTCCCGCAACCATTAGAAGGAATTTCCATGAAGATCTATATTTATTGGAGTCTTCATGTGGCCATCCTTTCCAATCCATCCATTATACCCATTCAAGTTAGAAGGGCCTTCTTTTCCCTTGACAAGCAAATCCCAATGTTAGGCATCGAGGACATTGTTTTTCCTTGATAGATTGTTTTTCCTATTCCCATGTTTTTTCGTCCCCATACCACATATTTTTTATATTTCATTATCCATAGCCATCCAAATCTTCCATATTGGATGTCTCGACATGAACTCGGGAGGTCGAGTATGGTTCAAGGTCACTTGTTGATTCTCATCCGTATAAACTTGTGAACCCAACGTGAAGATCTAGTCTCTTTTTGTTTCCATTTATTTCATCCATCTTCTACCTCTCTCATTATTTTGTGGTTATTCACATACCCCGAATATGTTGAGACAACAACATAGCCAACCCATTTTGGGTCTCGAGGCATATTACTACAAAATGGGTAGGCAAAAGTCACCCTCACTATATTTGTGGTATGTAACATCTTTGACAAAACTATTACTTTGATTAATTTCCCTCTTGACATTAAAAACTTTGACATGTGATTTGCGGTACACAAAAGGTGTACTTTTATAACTTTTCAAAATCATTTTTGTAATGGATGAATTACTACTATGAAGAGGTTCACTTTGTTGTGATTTCTTCTTACTTGAAAATGAGGTCATTCATCTTTTTGTACAACTTTAATTCATTTAAAAAAAGGATTATGAGCTTGTATTGTTGTTGTCTTAACTATTAAGTGTTGACAGAAAAACCTTGGATCAATTCCATTGATCCAAGGTATGCTTTAGTTCTCCTTACCTGATTTATCTGGTTGACTTGTCATTCTGAAATGGAAGGTGAAGTGGGATAGATTCCTATTTTGTTTATTAAATTGAAGCACCAAGCTTTAGGTGTCCTTGCTTTGCATCATGCGGTAATTAGTAAGTTTGGGCCTTCTTGTTAAATACTTTAAAATGTTGAATAACATGATAGGGACGAGAACCTAAGACCTATTACTAAACTACTAAGGTGGACACCCTAACCTAAGTTGGTATGTTTTATGGTTGTGGAGTTTAAAACAACCTAAGGAAAATAAAATTAACCTAAGGTAATAAGACCTACCTAGGAACTAAGGTTGATAATCTAACCTAAACTAATACTAACCTAAGGGGTACCTATGGACTACTTGGCAAGTGGTAAGGGTGGTGGCGTCAGTTTTCAAGGCATTAATGAGAATTTATTTTTGGTTTTAATGACTTTTGAACTGCCAGTTTTGGTAGAGGCATGGGGAGTTAGGGGATGCCTAGTTGGCATCACCACTAAATGGAAATTGCATGCATTTTTGAATTAAGAAACTCGCCAAATTTGGATGGTAGTGGTGAGGAGAGATAAGAGGGAAAAATGATAGTCCTTCCATTAATTATCTTTGGTAATGGTGAAGAAACCACCTAGGAGAGATGCAAGGTGGATTTTTGGAAGGTTTTTTGATCTTTGGTTCATTTCAATTTTTTCTCTGCATGGGTTTTTGGTTCTTCAAACTAGTAGTTCTATTTTTGATCCATCAATATTCTTGGCATTCTTGAGCTATTTTTGGATCTTGTGGAGGTATAAGAGGAAGTAGGAATATTGGAGTTGTTGACGTTGCTTGGAAAAAAGAGAGACTATGGAGGCTCGGCTAGAAATCTTCTGCAAATTGATAAGAAGCTCTATCAGGCATGATAGGCTCTACCCATTAAGTTGTTCTAATTTTTACTAAGTGTTTTCATTAAAACAACTCTGCTCTTGGAGAACAATGGGTTTTATGTGATGTTTATCTTTCTTTCATGCTTTTATTTTTCACTGTATTACCTTGCTTGAATTCATTGTTTGAGGAAATTAGATCTGGGTTTGTTCCTTGTTAGATAAATGAGTGAATCTTGCTTTCACCATTATTTGAACTGGAATGTTGACAAATTTTGTGAACTTTTGTTGACTGTGCAAAAAAATGGAATAGAGGGGTTCACTATTTGATGATGATAAGAGTTGGGTTTGTTTCTTTTATTGGGTGAAGGTATGAAATGTGTTTCACTTCTGTTGAGCTCGAGATGTTTCAAATCTTGTTATGAATGTTTAAACTATGTTAAACTATATGGAAAGTTTGAAGTTTGGGAGTCGTCCTTATTGGAAAGAAATAGTAATCATGTTTTACCTTTTCTAAGTTGAGAGATTTGGATTATAAGAACCGTTGTTGGACTGTTTCTAGATTAGTTAGTAGAAGTCACTACTAATAAAGGATTACGTTCATTATCCCTTGCTTGATATTTGATAGAACATGTTTATCTTTTATCGAACTTATATGATGTCATTTTTATTTCTCAAACCTCGTATGTTATGAGAAGATTTGATATTGACTTACCTGATTTTGGGTCTGAATGAATCCCCCTTGATACAATCTGTCTGATAAAAAGGTTGATAGTTATCCTATTGTCATGTTTGTGGAAAGGATTATCGAATGTTTATGTATCCTTTCTTAGATAAGGTTTCATGCTTCAGGAGTTACCTTATCGGTTCATCTTGTTGGATTTACTGGATCCTTACATTTAATTATATATATATATATATATATATCCTATATATATTATATATATTATATATATATATATATATATATATATATGAGATACTGTGGAGATGGGATATTTAAGTTGAATTAAAAACTAATACTAACCTAAGGGGTACCTATGGACTACCTAGCAAGTGGTAAGGGCAGGTGGCTTCATTTTTCAAATAATTAATGAGAATTAATTTTTGGTTTTAGTGACTTTTGAACTTCCAATTTTGGCGAGGCATGGGGAGTTAGGGGATGCCTAGTTGGCATCACCACTAAAAATAAATTGCATGCATTTTTGAATTAAAAACTCACTAAATTTGGATGGTAATGGTGAGGAAAGATAAGAGGGAAAAATGATAGTCCTTCTATTAATTAGCTTCGGTAATGATGAAGAAACCACCTAGGAGAGATGCAAGGTGGATTTTTGGAAGGTTTTTTTATCTTTGGTTCATTTCGATTTCTTCTCTCCAAGGGTTTTTTGGTTCTTCAAACTAGAAGTTCTATTTTTGATCCATCAATATTCTTGGCATTCTTGAGCTATTTTTGGATCTGTGGAGGTATAAGA
This sequence comes from Taxus wallichiana var. yunnanensis, assembly GCA_018340775.1. Classification (NCBI taxonomy): domain Eukaryota; kingdom Viridiplantae; phylum Streptophyta; class Pinopsida; order Cupressales; family Taxaceae; genus Taxus; species Taxus wallichiana. The sequence goes on along the minus strand of CM031244.1, from coordinate 261,082,558 downwards.
GGAAGTAGGAATATTGGGGTTGTTGATGTTGCTTGGAAAAAAAGAGAGACTATGGAGGCTCGACTAGAAATCTTCTACAAATTGATAAGAAGTTTTATCAGGAATGCTAGGCTCTACCCATTAAGTTGTTATGATTTTTACTAAGTGTTTTCATTAAAACAACTCTTCTCTTGGAGAACAATGGGTTTTATGTGATGTTTATCTTGCTTTCATGCTTGTATTTTCACTTGTATTCTCCTGCTTGAATTCATTTTTTGAGGAAATTAGATCTGGGTTTGTTCCTTGTTGGATAAATGAGTGAATCTTGCTTTCACCATTGTTTGAACTGGAATGTTGACAAATTTTGTGAAATTTTTTTGTCTCTGTAAAAAAATGGAATAGAAGGGTTCAATTTTTGATGATGATAAGAGTTAGGTTTGTTTCTTTTATTTGGTGAAGGTATGAAATGTGTTTCACTTCTATTGAGCTCGAGATGTTTCAAATCTTGTTATGACTATTCAAACTATGTTAAACTAGATGGAAATATTCAAGTTTGGGAGTCATCCTTGTTGGAAAGAAATAGTAATCATGTTTTACCTTTGCTAAGCTGAGAGGTTTGGATTATGAGAACCCCTGTTGGACTGTTCTGAAGTAGTTAGTAGAAGTCACTACTAATAAAGGATTACATTCATTCTCCCTTGCTTGATATTTGATAAAACATGTTTAGCTTCTACTTGAACTTATATGACGTCATTTTTGTTTCTCACACCTGTATGTTATGAGAAGATTTGATATTGACTTACCTGATTTTGGGTCTGAATGAATCCCCCTTGATACAATCCTAATAATAAGGTTGATAGTTATCCTATTGTCGTGTTTGTGGAAAGGCTTATCGAATTTTTATGTATCCTTTCTTAGATAAGGTTTCATGCTTCAGGAGTTACCTTATCGGTTCATCTTGTTGGATTTACTAGATCCTTACATTTAAATATATATATATATATATATATATATATATATATATATAGATATTGTGGAAATGGGATATTTAAGTTGAATTATGGACTAGTTCAATCTTGACTATCTTACGGAAATGGGTTGGAATGTTTTTGGTTTTATTATTCTCTTTGAACTCAACCTTGAGCACCTTGATTTGGAGTCATGTAGTTTTTTTATCATTTCCCTTGTGGATGAATCTGGGTTGGGTTTTTTCCTTCTTGAACTTGTAGCCCATTCCTTTGATTCTTGTGAAGTTGGGGATCTGGGTTGGCTTGACTGTAATTTTTGGTGTTAAAATCTTGTATTCACTTTCTTCTTTTTACCATCAAAGGATGGGTGAGATTTATGTGCGATGACACTTGAAAGGAAATTGTGGTCGCATAAGAATAATGATTTAATGCTACTCTCTCTCTCTCTCTCTTTTGGAAAATTAGAGAAATGTATAGATTGATGCTATTAACGTTGAGATGAATTAAATGTTCAGTTGTTTGTTGCTTTGAGCACTGTTGCTAACTGAAATCATTTGACTAACTCTTTTTAGTAGTAGCTTATGCACTACTGTAGTAGTTCTTGTTTGTATGTTAAGGGAACATTATCATTGGTTTCTGACCTTCATGTTGTAGTCATATATCTCTTTTTGTAACGAATAAGTTATTGTGTGTTTTTAATAATCGCTAGAGTGGAATGATCTCTCGATTGGACTTGTCCCAGTTCTTTTAATCTCGATATGTATTCCTCTTTTTAGTAAGGAATAATGAGATATTATCTCAGATTTATTTGAGTCATTCCTTCTCTCTATTATGAGTTAAGGTATTCCATTCTGTTTTCTTCAAACTCTGAAGGAAGATAGAAGTTGTCTCCCTCTCTCTTTTTTTGTTCATTCTTTCATCTATTGTACTCTTGTGTAAGGAGATGACCTGTTTGATTACATTATATGGAAGGAATTGTAGAGTGGGTAGTAGGAGGATAAATATTACTTTCTTCTCCTTGACTAATGCTTGATAGGGATGTAATTATTGTTACGTGTGACCAATTCCAAGTGCATGTAAATTGAATGTATATCCATTATCAAACTTGTTTATGCTAATCCCATAACTTAGGCAAGAGATTCACATTGAGGAAATATGATTCATTATTGAAATGTATTTGTAAGAGGAAAAGTTTTATTTCTTAATTGAGCTTATTGATGTTGTTTGACATTAAAGATGTCTGAAATGTTTGGACTTGTAAAGTATGAATTTCACTTAGATGAATGGAAAAAGGTTGTGGGTTATTTGTACTTTATGTGCCATTCTCTTTGTACATTATGTGAAGGGAATTGTAAGCTTATCTTTATTCTCTAATATTCATATCTATATGGAACCCTTTCTGTTGACTTATAAGGAATTAGGTGGTAAGGGAAATAGATACACTATCCCTTTATTAAAATGCAACTTAACAAGTTGGCATTCATGGCTGATCATTTACGTAAATCAATATGGTTTAAAAAAATGGTGTCGGTGAAAATTCATTATGACATCTCGAATAATGTAAGGGGTTACAATAAACCCTAACTCTTAACTAGAAATAGGTAGATGAACTACCTCTTGACCGATACCTTTAAAGGTATAAGATAATTGAAAGATAAAAATGAATATTTAACAAGTAAAATTCATCTCAATGAGGTCTAATATAAAGGGATATAATTTGAAACTTAAATAAGCTATGAATGGATGAGTAAATGGAGTGAACCATATTATTTGATTATTGCTTTTTGCTTTATTAAACTGAATCTTGAAGTAGGAAGTTAACAATAAAAAAGGGGTAATCTTGATGTTTTTGCAAACTGGATTTACATAACTTAGACGTGTGCTTAGTTATACCCTAAATTAGGTTAGAAGAATGATTTAGTGTTGGGGACATCTTGATGACTTAGGATAACTAGACACACATGATTGACTTAGGTCGATCAAGTATGCCTATGTATCCTTAGTCCTTGCAAGTAGTCCTCTACACTAAACAATGTTGGTACCCTTGGTTAGGGAAAAACATGGAAAAGTGGACTGACAAGAGTCAGTAAACACCATTATAGATAATAGATGAAGTGGGGTGAAGGACATATTCTATTTGATGAGTATGTCATCTAGGAAATGTAATATGAATAGTATGTTGGAAATCATTGGCCAAAGTATCACAAGTTGTTGGTTGCGTTATCCTATATCGATGAATATTGGTAACAAATATTCAGATAGGTCTCTTAACCAGAACACTTAATACCCAAAAAAGCATAAGAGAACCAAGTATACCTAGTATACTATGCAATGAGTTAACATGAGATATCGTTTTTCATCGAGTCATTATAGATACATATGGTTATCTATTATGAGATTGATTAGCATGGAATGTGTGTTCTAAATTATGATTATTTAGAATAGAGTACATTTGTATAAAATAAAAAATAAAAAAATTCCATGTTTCTAAAGTCTTAAAATGAGAATGTTACATTGGGTGGATAACTACTAAACTAATATTCATTAGTCTCAAACTCCTCCTCCTTAAGGGACCAAAAATGGAACCTTGGTAACGATCGAGGAGATTGATCAAATTACACATGGAAAACATTCTAAACTCTCAAACTATAACAATATGACATTCACCAAAGAGTTAGTCTCCTCTCCTTAGGTCATTTTAAGATCACAAATTAGTATGCAATCTAATCAACTCCCATTATTAGATGAGAAATACTTATCATTGTATAGCTTGAAGTAAAAACAATTCAAAAATGTGGACCAATCTATGGATAGGATGGAAGGATATGTTGATGTCTTACTTCAGAATAATATATTTACCCCTTCCATGATGGAAACCATTTATAATGAGGGTAGCCAAACAACAACGAATAGTACATAGTAGGATATCACACTCCTTTACAACCTAAATAGGTTTAAAAATGTACACTAAAACAAAACATTGTTCCATTTTCAGGAAAGGTCATCTAAATCTTGGTGGTCATAGAGAATTAGAACTTTCCCAAGCTACTCATGTCTCATCTTTTTCTTAGAAAGGAAGAATTCTTCATCATCCACGTAACTTTGGCCAATTTCCTCTGCGCCAAATCCTTCTCTAGTTTGCATGGGTGTTTCGAGCCTCGAGATATATCCTCATAGGATAAGGAACCTTGGGTATGGTCCCTCACACCACATATGGATACCTTCAATAGTTACTAGTCGAAGTGTGTTCTCGAATGTCATCCCAACTAGTAATGCAACATTTCCTAGTTTTGTGCCTCCAACTCCGTATGAGAGTAACACTCCCGTACATGTACATGTATTCCAAATCATAGTAGGGGACATGTACTCTTTTCCTATTTCCTATGGTTCCGCATTTCTCTACAAACATTTATGTTGCACCATATCATTATCCTATTCCACCTCTACCTCGCATCGAGAGTCATCGATGGTCAAATCTTACGAAGTGGGGACATACTATGAATAAATTAAAGAGCCCCTATACTTCACTATATGGAGTGTTATGCTCCCATGACCTCTACTAGATATTCCTAAATTCGTAGGGGAATGAGATTCAAAGGCACATATCAAGGCATATGCCACTTCCATTCGAGAGCTTCTCCCATGGGATGCAGTCATAGAAAATATCTTCCCTAAGAATATTTAAGAAATTGCTCTCAAATGGTATTATAAGATACCTAAACCTTCAATATAGGTATTTTAATAACTCATTTCTTAATTCATCAAAAATTTCAACATGAACAAGTTGCTGAGAACAAGAATCAATGAATTCTTATGTATAAAGAAAGAACACAATGAGTATATCGCATATTTCATTCGAGAGATGGAGGATAGTCCTCTACTCTTTAGAAAGCACTCCCAACATGGATTAGAAAGATCTTTGTGATCTATTACTTCACTCTCTTAAGCATGAGACAAATGAAGAATTCCATAAGTTCCCCCTAAGGAGTTACAAATAGGTGTTAGAAGTTTCTCTCCGTATTGATCGGTGGTAATAGACGGTGGTCAAAACACCTATGGTTGAAATGGGAGGTTGATCACTCCCAATTAGGGTAATTCAAGTTATCCTAACAACACAAAAATAACCACATACCACAGTGTTAGGACCAATAATATTACAGCCAATAAAAGAAACCAACTGTTGTTAACACCTCAAGTAGAAATAATGTATTCAAAAATTGTAATGATAAGAGGAGTAACAACTTTGTTCCTAAAAATCAATGTGGTGGATTTCAATCAGCCTCTACCCTAACAAAAACAATTTCAGGCTCAAGGCCATAACTAGTACCTAAATGCGTACTCAAAACCAATATCAAAATCAAGGATAATGGCCTCAAATATTCAATTACAATAAAAATATTTGAATAACAATCATAACTTTGGACCACAAAATAACACAAATTAAATACCTTAGTATTATGATTCTTACTTGTATTGTGGCTTCCATGGGGTTGAGGGCATTACGCTAGAACATGTCATTATCGCCTAAATTTTTAATTCGTAATCAAATTAATACACTAGCTACTAAATAAATAAGCATCTTAGAAATGAAGGAGGGTTTATGTTACCTCAAATGCTTGATGCTTGATACGAGAATTGAATGATGAATCTTTGTTGTGAGACCTACAAACAAGATAGACTAAAAACAAGATTGTTATTAGTTAAATATATGGGGGCTTTGCTAACTAAGTGGTTCCAAGAGGATTTTGAATTCCTTGGCTGATGTCTGCCCCATTTTTTTAGATAAAGTGAGATAAAAATAGAAAAATCATGCAAAAACGAAAGCAATACTAAATCTAAAAATGACTAGAATTTATCTAAATATGATTAGAAGGTAATAACTATAAATTTAATGTAACCTAGTCCGGGTCGACAACAACCCAGTGCAGTGTAGAGGCAGTTTGATGATGACCTAGGAGGATGGATCTAAAGTTGTAGATGAAATATGTAGACCTGCAAGGTATAAGAGTGATCTAGAAGCTGATAAGGACCTGTAGCTGCTACAAAAGGATCTCGCAAAAGAGAACCAAGGGCAAAGTGACGGGATAAAGTACCAAAAAGGAGAATTTAGACAATATTTTTGGATAGACAGATCCTAGTTGATTGTGACTAGGAGGATCAGTAGTGACTATATTAGAGAGGTATAAATCCAAGGATGATAAGATGAAAATGGTAACTGTTATCTCTTGAAAGTGCACCCTATAGAGAGATGGCTGCAGGTTTTCTAAGCTTGCAAAATTGATCTCTCTCTTTTGTAGATATAATGGAAACACCTCAAGTCTATGGGTATACCTATTTTGAGGTGAGTCTCTAGTATCAAGGCCAGTTCCTTGTTGATGTATCCTAAATTGATTATGGGGTTTAGGGGTAAAAGATGACTTTAAAATAATTAAACTAAGGTGATACACCAATTTTGTATCAGGACTTTGACTAAGTATATCCACAATTGATATGTGAAGGATTTTGTTTACACGAACCAACAGTTATCCTACAAAATAATAAGGGAAAAAAACTTGGAGGCATTGAAGGAGTTTTTCACAATAATCTTTAAGCTAAACATGCACATTAATATCATCATGCAGAAACTTCTAACTTTTGCAACAGGGTAAGATGATTAATTAGGGAATTTACATTCACAATACTAATAGAAACATACACAAGACTAAAAATAATTGGTAAGGTAGAAAGTACTTCACACTCAAAAGGCAAAACTGGAAAGAAAAAATTTAGTAATCCTATATCCAAAAATTTCTCCAAAGAGTTCCCTTTGTTCTTCGTAAAGGCACACAATATATAGCAAAAATAAAATTCACCCTCTTCCTAAAAAAGCTTAAGGCTTGTAATCGCCCATGCATTCTATTTTTATAATTTATTTAATAATAGATAAAGGAATAAAAAATAGAGCATGTAATTACAAATAGGCATTATTAGCCTTAATTACAATACAATCAAACTGAAGTTGACTGTTTCTATTTTTAAGAAGAGAAGAATGAATAACTTGCTAAAAATAAGATTGCTTGCTAGGAAAGTTTCTCTCCATGAACATGCAGCTCTGTCTTCTTCTCTATTCTGTCATGTTGTGAAAGCATGCAAAAATGCTCTTGTGCATGTGATAGCTTCATGTGGGGACCACCTTTTGATATATGGATTTGTCTTGAGAGTTTGGCCAACTTTGTGGACCTAATGCATTACCATGGTTTAGATACATAAGGGGAACTTTGTAAAAGTCACCACACCATGCTCGACCACCTTTTGATTATGCATTACCATATAATAATTGTCATCTTTGATGTTTGAATAGTATATGATTAAAATATTTTACCTTTTCGGTTGTCATTGTGGGAATGATTTGGTCAGCACTTGTATTATTTAAAGCATATACTGTAGTTTCAGAATTCAGTTAATATTGCAATGGTTATATGATGGACACGTGGGTTGGCCCCTTCTGCATGATGAGTCAACCCTTGGCTATTTTTTGGTGGAATTTTAACTCAACCCAACTAGGGTTTCCTATCCACTCGCCACGTATATGCATTTTTAACTCTGGTCAAGTTCAGTCTCTTATTGAAACCATTGATCTTTGAATCCTTTGGTAGACTTTCAGACCTTTTTGAAGTTTTTAGGCCTATTTGTATTAAGTCTCAAAACTTTGAGAAGGCCTCGCTGCTCTAACAATACTATGTGGAATTGATTTTTTACTTTTCTCCCCGCAGCTTTGACTTTCTCATCACGGAGGCTCGAGATTGTGGGAAATGTTTGGAACTTTTGACTTTTGCACTTTTAAAGTTTTAAAACTTAAAGAGGCTCCCGCTCTCCATTGTTCCACCATTGCATTGACTTTTGCCTTGTGGGGTTGTGGGGCTATTTTGAGATTTTAACCTTTTGCAATTTAAAGTTTGAAAATGTAAATAACTCCCGACCTCTTCTCTTTGCTTCTGCTATAATGGTGACATGTGTACTCTATGGAATTTTGGGCTTGCGAAGAAATTTTAACACTTCACAAATTTGAAAATTGAAAAAGTTGGTCAATCGACCGCCATTTCACTTGGACTACTTTGCATTGATTCTGATGATCCATTTGTGAGCGTTGATCCCTGTACTTGTCGATTTTTTATCATTGATCTTCAAAGCATGATTTAGGGTTTTTGACTTGCATTAAATGCATTTTAACCATGGTTTGCATTGATCATGGAGCTTTATTTTTGGCCTTTGATCTGTACTTTTCATTTTGATCATTGATATTTTACCGTGGTTGAATTCTGCTAATTCATCTCTCGAGTTTGCATTGTAAGATCAATTCAACCCTAAACATCATTTCATTTGGACTTTCACTCTGCGGTGAAGCCTGGAAAAAAATTTCTTCGACGCCATTTTTCTGTGACTTTAAGCTTGGTTCCTTTTGCAAAATGGTTTCCTAAACTCTCGTGATCTGTATTTTCATATGTTTGATCTATTTAGAGCTTCTAAGTGTTTATGGGGTGCTATTGTTGATTATTCAATACCTGACTCTATTATATTTGGTCTTTGCAATGGCCTCCATGGTGAGTTCTGAAGCTTGATTCTTCTCTATTTTTGGGATCTTTGTGGTCTATTGGCTGCCATAGTCATTCTCTTAGAGCTCGGTTCTATGCAACTATGAATACATACTTGTATGGCTTTGGTTCTTGACTATTTTTGAAAGCTCTGGTTAGAATTCGTGGCTCCTTTAATTTCAAGGATTCAGTCATTACCGTTTGAAATTCTTCCAACCACGTTAGAGGGTAACTCTAGATTCACCCTTTTATGAATGGCTCAGTAGTATGAATACTTTGTTTTGCTTGATATTGATAAGCTTGTGTCACCATAAATTTCTTGGTTATTACTATTAGCTTTCTTCGAACCGACTGTGGAGGGTTTGCTAGATAGTTTATGTTCTGGGTATTCCATATTTTGCTTTGCTATCCCTAGATCTGGATTTTTCATTGAGAGTTTATCTGTATGTCTTTGGGATCGGCCTTGGTTATTTCAAATTGAACCTCATTCTGAGCTTGTTGTTCTTTCTCTAAACTTGATGATTCCTATTAACGTTTTATGAATGGTCCGAATCTATACACACTCTAATAATGTAACTTGAATATGATTTTAATGGAAATGACAATCTCTGAAATACTGTAACATTTCTTTGAATTGGATATGTGTGAGTTTGCAAGGTTGAATGATGTTGATAAAATCTATAAATGAAGTGGTTTCTTGTACATCTCTTCCTTCAATTCACTTTTGAAATGCCTATTTGTAACCTGTAGTTGCACTTATACTCTTTGATACCTGCAGTAATTTTAAGCAATTCTTGATCTATTTTGATGCCATTATCAGGCATAAGCCTTGATTCAGATACTTTGTTCTGTTACTTTTACTACATTTCTTTGATTTCAGCTTGATATAGATATTGGAAAAATTGTAAATATCCATTTTACATGGCGAAGCCCTGTCAAAATTTTTCCTAGAATTCCTTTCCTTTGACTGAAATATAGAAAATATACCTTGTCTACAAGCATATTCTTTGTTTTGTACTATAACCTTCTTCCATTTGTAGAAAATATTTGAGTTTTAGTTACATTGGTCCTTCTTTCCAGCATATATATGATTCTTTCTTCTTGGTGAAACCTGTATCTACACACTTTAAGAAAATAGTTAGAAAAATTAGGCTTTTTGGCCTCTCTTATGTCCATGTTTCTTATTCTCTTTTCTATTTCTTCTTTCTGAGTGAGCTATGTAGTTTGATCTTCAAGTAATCTATATCTCCTGTTGCTTAGAGATCCATATGCATGAATTAGGTAGTGTAGGAATATGGATTAACCCTGAGCTCTTTATTGATGATTCCTTTCTTTTACTTTTCAGGTACCATGCCTTCTACAATGGAGATGAAAGGAGATGGCAAGGAGATGCTTTGCACAATGAAGAATATACAAAGGCAATGATGGGTTCACTCATAATCCTTTTCTTTTTATTTCATGCATGTGTACCTCTTACTTCAGTGGATGTACTTTACTTTTTAGTCACATCCCACAGCTTGTGTGGGAAACATTTGACCTTCCTTGTGAATAAAACATTGGATTCTGAAAATGAGTTGTATATTTCTTCCTGGATTTCAGATTTCTGTATGGATTGTATGATAAACTAAACAACTCATTAATTTAATTGAATGTCTTAATCATGAAGGAAAGAACATAAATGAGAACCTGTAACATTCAATAATGAACTCGATTTATATAATTTGCACTTATGTTCATTATCCCAAAACTCAACAATTCACCTACTCTAGTAATTTGGTATCTTCATCAAGACAACACAGCTATCCTTTGGGGCCTTTGTTTTCTTTTGCTAAAGGTATCATGAAATTATAGACTATGTGATCTGTTACATTTTTTAACAGCACACATAACTACATATTTGACTTAATCATTAATTAATTCAAGCAAGAATAATAACATCGAACTTCCTAATCTTAGGTATACTTCACCCATAAATTTCATTGTAATGATGAAGTTTCGAGTTTCCCATTTTTGCACAAGTGCAAAAATTGTCAACAATAACCTACAAGAAAAAGGATCTATGGGAGAGAGCTACTAAGTGTTTCCAAAGTTTCTTTGTTCTGTAAGATGTTAGAAGCAAAACATATACGATAACATGATAGAGATATGGAAAGTAATGTGATAATGATGAGAGGATCTCATGAATGATGATCATGAATGATGTAATCATGCTAGAGGAATGTCTAAGAAGTCTGTGGATTTCTCAGAACTACTCAGGCACGAGGATGCTCAAGATAGGAGAAAGCTTGAACATTACAAGAATCTGATTTTCTTATCTCCTGATGATGAATAGAAAGGAAGAATCTTTTTTTATAATGTCAACAATGACTAGGTCTGGGTCACCGCTAACTACAGGGAAAGTCTTCCCAATGGGCATGATTTTCTTCTTTTAATGTGATGTTTTTTTGTTTCTAAGGATTTGCTGAATTTTTTAAATAATGTAGGTAGGATTAGGTTACTTGGGGATGAATATAAGTTAGTTAGGGAAATGAGAATATGATTAATTAATTAACGTAATCTAATTAATAAATAAATATGGGATAATTGGGCATGTGAGAAAAGTGACTAATTAATTAATATCACTTAATTAATTAATGAGGATTGGAATGGGAATTTAATTAAAGGAATGGGGATGATTAAATAAATTATTAAATATGCATACGCATCCAAATGAAGGCATAGATATCAAATTTAGGTGCCTACATTTCATCCCTTTTTGTTGAGTGGTTAGGCGAGTAAGCCATGAGACAAAAAAAAGAAAGATTGAATAAGGATAAAGGATGTATGATAATCTTCACCTCAAATGGGGGATGAATGACATCAAAGGAAATCGATGAAACATTTGAAAAAGGTAGATGATGAAGGGCGGTGGGTGATGAAAAGATGGGTAAAAGTATAACCAACGAAAGATGCCCCGGGAAAAAGATCGCAATAATAATGAAAACTATGGGGGTGACTACAATATCATGTCAATAGGGGGAAATTGTGCTCTCAATGGATATGGACAACAACATTCTATGGACCAGTGAGTGGGTGAAGATCATTGCATTATGGATGTAGGCCTAGATGACCAATGGGTTATAGGCAAGTCATCAAAATATGTGTAATTATATGTGAAAAGTATGTGAAATCCTTCATACATGAGGAATCGAGTGAATAGGTATGTCTCCACGAGGGATAAGGATGAATGATATGGTGTCCAATGGGACAAGAAAATAAATGGATAAGGAAAAATGAAAACTGAGTGATGAAGTAATATGCCCCAAAGGGAGAATGTATGGCCATAAAGGAAAAAAAGGAAAAGAGAAAATATTCCCAAGTGGGGAAATATATGGCCACAAAGGAAAAATAAAAAGGTATGACCCAAGAGAGGATAAAAATGGCCACTGACACCTTATAATTGATATGTTCTTCCTTTATTGGAAATCATGTTGATATGGATAAGTTTTTATAAGGATAAGATCCTTTGATCGAATATTGGAATGGCTTCCTTGAATCCATTTTTCACTTTCTGCTGATTTGTGATCCTTTAAGAGTTGAAACTTATCTATTTATTTGACTCATCCTTGGATCAATTTCAGTGATCCAAGGAATGTTTTAAATCTACTCTATTGAACGAATGGTAAAATTGACATTCCATGAGTTAAGATACACATTGACTGAACTTTGTTGTTGCAAGTTCTTTAATTTCTGTGTGAACGTACTTCCATTCAGTGGGTTGTTTTTCTTGGGTCTTTGGAGATCGACCATGATAGGTCATTACTAATGAAAATAGAGATGCAACCTATTCACAGCATAAGAGAGATCCAGGATCCTATATAGGACTAACCTACAGGATCCTAAGCTAGGTAAAAATATATATTTCTACCTAAGCTATGTCACTTGATAGAATTCTGATTCTAACCTAAAGCTCCTTATTCAAATTTTGATTCTAACCTAAGCTTCGGTGCTAATGGAATTAGAAAGGTTACTAGGTATTAAATTAACCTAGATCCTAATACTACAAGGTATTATTGTAACCTAACCTAGTGTTTTAAACTATGGCACTTTGAATTATTTACCTATGAGGGTTTATCTAAACCTAATTGCTAAGGCCTATGGTGGGGGTTAGTTGTTAGTGTTATATCCTAAGGTATAAATTTTAATTCTACCTAAGATCTAACCTAAGCAATCTAATCTATCCTAAACTAATGGATATGAATGGGGACTTAAGTGGTCGCATGCACTTGGGTGATGGTTCCTAAGGAATTTATGTTATTGATAAGGTGGTGAATGCATACGACTACCAATTTCGTAGAGGGGCTAGATGAATTGGTGGAAGCTTAGGTGGCAATATCACTAAAATGGAAATACATGTTAATCTAGACTTGGCATTCACTAGACTTGGTAGGCGGTGGCAAGGAAGATTAGGTGGGAGATTTGGAATTAATGGAATTAATTGCTTTTGGTTTATGAGCCCAAACCATCTTGGTAGGCATGCCAAAGTGGATTTTTTTGGGTTGTTTCATTTTGCATGTTCTCTAATTTTCATTCTACATGCACTCTAGTTTTTTGAACCAACAGTTAAACTACACTTCATGGCTATTTTTGAGGTTTTGAATCTATTTTCATTTCATGGAATGTATAAGAGGCATTATGGAAGAGGTATCTGGTTGTTTGATCTTTCATGGAGAAGAGGAGAAGAAGTGAGCTCGGTTGGAGGTCTTCTTCGATTTGATAGAGACACTATCAGGCATGATAGGCTCTAACTATTAAAATCTCTTGCTTTCCTCTAAGTGTTTTCATTAAAGCAACTCTACTCTATTGAGTTTTGTGCATTGCATGCTCTATCTAGTTAATTGGTTGATGGGTTTAGTAAATCTTGCATTCTAGGTTTCGAATCCATGGTATATGTGATTCTGTTGGAAACTTATGTTGTATTGTTTTACACAAAAGAACTATGCATGCAAGAACAAAGTTGGTAACTCTGTTTAACTTTTTTGGTTGTTGGAAATTGTTGTTTGGTTTTGACTACTTTGTTGCCAATAAATTACTAGCTGAGTTTTTAAAAACTCGAGTTCCACCTTTCATGTTTTGAGATTAGTGTTTTGTGAACTCAAAGTGTTTGTGATCTCGAGTGGTAAAGAACTCCGTTCTTATGAAAACTTGTATGCAAGTTCGAGCTTTCTTTTGTTGGAAACTTGTTTTGTAGGAGAGAACTGTTGTTGAGATTCTCGTTCTATGGTGCTTGCATTTTATTTCATAGATAAATGGGACTATGGTTAAAACCTATATGGCTTGGTTTTGTATTTTATCTTGCAAAACTTAGACTATGGTTGAAACCCACATATAACTTGAGCCTATGTTTTATTATATTAGATAAATTGGACTATTGATTGAAGTCCGTATATGGCACATTGCTTGTGATTTAATGTTCTTATGACCATATAAACTGTTAATGATGGTTCATTATGAGCACAAATTCCATGTTTTTTGTGTTTGTTTTTAAGCTCTCTATTAAGTTTCTTACATTTCGTTGAGATGGGAAACAAGGTTTTATAAGATGTTAATAGAAAATGGAAGCTCTATTCTTATCTTTAAATGTTTATAAGTAATTACATTATTTTCGGCATAAGATTATTATGATGCGGTGTATATACGAACTCATGTGATATTTTGTGATGCAAATCTATACAATGAAATTATTACTTATTGTGGAAATGGTAACCTGAATGAGAAGTCGGTTCTATTCTGGTATTCTTTTGTAGTTTTTCTTGTTTTAAAAGGTAAACTAAAAAGGGAACAAGTTGTTGCCAAACTTGTTTATATTCTCTTGAATGATCCTGAACCTTGAAGGAGCTTATGATTTCTTGTTTGGAATTACATATTGAGTCTTGAACTAGTTGTATTTAAAACATATTCATTCAGGTCTTGACTTTAAAACTGAAACATGGTTTAGAGGGTTGTTGGGTAAACTCTTCATGATCTTGACTAAAATTATCTTGTTGGTTTATCATTCTTATTGGAATCCCAATTTGTTACCTCTTATAGTAATATGTTGAAATATAGGACTGAACTCTTGGGAAGAATTTGAGTGCTAGTACCTACTCGATTTCACACCTCTTGTTGGGTCCAATAAATGAATGTTAAGTCTTGAAAGATAAATTGCGATTCAAAATTGATTGTGGGTTGTGTTTGAACTTCACTGTTTTATTATCCCAAGTTTAAAAAGGGAAAATTAAGGGTAAGGATTGATGGAACTTCACTGTTTGATGGTAAAGGGTTCTAAGAAAGAAAATTGTAGCATGTTTTCTTATTACCTTGAGGTTGTTCTTGTTCACTCCTTTGGGAACCTTTGCACGAACTTAGAATGTATGTATAAGAAAAGGTAAAACTATTAATTAAGTTGAAAGAAATGATTATAGATTGGGATCATATTCTGTTAGGACTCCTTTCTAATGTAGTTGGGTTAAGTTCATTGGTTCGGAACCTTCATTAATTATTCTTATGGGAAAAGAGAATCAATACTTAATTAGTCTTCTTATACTTGTCATTTGACTTGAAAATGAAGTAGAAAGAGATTGATGATTGGTTGGTAAAAAGGAAATGCAAACTTGTTGTTTGACTATTAATCCATCATTCCTTCTTGGATTTCTTTTATGTGAATCTATTTTGATGAATACCGTAAAATGTTGAATTTTAAAGTAGATGTCCTTTAAAGGAAATAGTTTAAGTCATGATATGCACTTGTTTCTACTTTGGATGTTATGTACTTTGGCATAATGGAAATGGTTTCTCTTCTTCTTTACTTGAAAAATTAGATGAAACATCCTAGTGAGAATATGTTGTAAACACTTCCTGTATCTTATAGTAAAGATAAGTGTTGTATTATATTTTGGTAGGATTGGAAACAATGAGATGTTATGATCTGTTGTTTGGTAAAGATAATTGATAGGATCAATTATACTTTAATTTGTAAGATAGATATTATAGATTATATTTTGTTCTTCTTTTTGTGAATTCTAGTTCATTAATGCTCTTCTCTTTATTGTTATTACTTATGCTTAGAGTATGAAATACTAATTGTTCATTAAAGCAGGGTTGTTTTTATTGAACAATTAGTGGAATGCACTTCATTTTAAGGCTTAGTGCTTATCATGCTCAGTTCATTGAACTGACCCGTGCTAGCAATTTTTGCAGATGGACTTCGTAAGTGATAAAAGAAGGCAAAAACTTATATGATGCATTGGCTGATCTAAGTTTGATTCTTGTGAAGAATTCTGATTCGTTCTTAAGTTGTATTGAAAAAGAAAAGTTATTCTTTTTGAATGAAGGTTGTTGTCATGCAGTATGCCTAAAATGCATAAGTTTGTAAATGTATAAGTTTTGAAAATGAATTGAAGGATGAGAATTTACTTGCATGGGTTGTGTAAATTATCTTGTACCTTTGTAAAAGAAATGGAATCCTATCCTGTTGATATTCTTCATGTTATTTATATGTTTAAATGAGTATTCTTGGATAAGTAGGAAAAAGGGAATTAGAGTAATTTCCCTAAATGTGATGCAACTAAATAAGTTGCAAAATTCAATGTTCTTATCTAAACAATTCATATTATTAAGGTAACGTGTAATGAACTTACAATGAAAACTATGGAATTTGTAAAGGACATAAAGGGTGTGTTAAACCCTAGAACTTAACCATGAAGAGGAAGACTCTTCCTCTCTTATGAAAAAGTAAACAAAAAGGAAGATATGATTTATAATCATTAGACTTCATTTAATAAAGTCTATTAAGTTACAACCTAGGTGGTTGTTACACTTCCTTGAATGGTTAAGTCACATTAAATGGAACTTATGAGGTTGTTGTCCTTTCTTCTTGGTAGCTACTTGTTAAGCCAAAATTAATGAACATCAAAAGCAATCTTAAGTTAAGGAAGTTCTTCAAGGATTAATGGAACCTGATTTGGAAAAGAACTTAGGGAGAGTTGGATTAGGGTTTGGGCAGGGTTGCTGAAATCTACTTTTAAGTATCCAAATTAATTAAATATTAATAATCTCCTAGGGGTATGTACATCTCGATGAGGCTTGTTCTGTAGGATGCTGGCACATGCCAACTATAGGGTTGTACCTTCAAGAAGATTGGGATCTTCTCGAGGATACAACGTTGTAGTCGACATGTGGCAACACCCTTCTACATTGATCATCTAGATCTACACACTTATGGACTTGAACTTAGTTTTTCTCTAGGACTGGGTAGTAGCATAGTTACAATATGAAGTAGCCCTCTAGGACTTAGGGTACCTTGGCACATGGGGTTGACCTAGGTTGACCCAGTATGCCAATATATCCTAAGTCTTTGTGAGCCCCTTCCTATCATAACCTACGTTGTTAACTAGAACTAGGGTTAAACCTTGGGCAAGAGGACTGACGGAAGTCAGTAAAGGACATTCTAGATAACAATAGAGTGGGGGTGAAGGATGTATTCTAGATTGATGAGTATGTCCATCAAGGAATAAGTAATATGAACAATATGTTAGAAATATTTGGCCAAAGTATCACAAGTTGTTGATTGTGTTGTCCTATGTCACCTAGTCTAAGGATCATGATGCAGATGAATATTGGTAACAACTATTCAGTTAGGTTCCTTAGATAGATCACTCAATACCTAGAATAGGGTAAGAGAACCAAGTATACGTAGTATACAAAAAAGTACTCAATACTTAGTGTTAAACATGAATAGATCGGTAGTTCACCGAGTCATGAAATGAATAGATCGGTAGCTTACCGAGTCATCACAACTGCATATGGTTATCTGTTATAAGAATGGTTGTTATGGAATGTGTGTTCTAAATTACGTATTTAGAATAGAGAACATTACTAAAAAAAAATTCCTTGTTTCTAAAGTCTTAAAATAGGAATGTTACATCTTGGTATCGAGTTAAGGTTGCAGACTCTTGACCTATTGTGTCCATAATCTGATAAAAACTTGAATTTTCTTATAACATAAAATGGTTAGGACAAGAGGAAACATTGCGAATAATGCTCCACCTAAGGAAGGAGCAGCAAAAACCCAAAAACTTGATGAGATCCTTACTTCCCTGTTGGACACAAGAGATCATTTGACTATACTCGAGCAACAAGTGATGGGTAATGAGGAGGAAGAAGAAGCTAGTAATAACAATCAGCCACCTCCTGAGGACAACCCCAATATGGGTGTTGATAATAACAATACTAATGTACCTGTCCAACCAGAAAACAAAAAGGCTAGGTTGGTAACTGAACTCACCAATGATATAAAAAGGATAAGTCCACCTAAGTTTGATGGCACCACATTAGGTGATGGAGCTGAGAATTGGCTCAAAAAATGGAGAAGTACTTTGCAATAAGGAACTTCTCAAAGAAACCAAAGCTATTTGGGGAGCATATCAACTTTCCCATGAAGCATCTTCATGGTGGGACAGCCGTAAGGCTGAGCTAAACATTGATGAAACTAACATCACTTGGGATCAATTTAAAAGTTATTTTAGGCAACGATGGCTGCCACAACTTTATTATGATCAGAAAATGACTAAATTTCAGAACTTGGCTCAAGGGAAGTTAACTGTAACTAAGTATTGGGAATGGTTTACAAAACTACTCAAGTATGTACCTCAGTATCAAACTTGATGAGAAGTTCAGGATATGGAAATTCATCATGGGATTGAATCCCATTATTGGGGGAGAGGTTGATGTTCACAACCCAACCACTATGGAAGGGGTTGTTGAAAAATCCATAAGGCAAGAACAGAAATTAAAGGCTATTTCTGCTCACAAGGAGGAAGTATGGAAGAAAGTTCCAAACTCTTCTTCAGCTTCTCTTACACCTAAGAAAGGACCATGGAAAAATTTGGTAATAAAAGTAAGTTTTCAGCTAATAATAATAAGAAAACAACAATGAATAAGTTTGCTAGAAATACACGAAACAATTTTTCCAAGAGTAATAATAATGGATGGAAGTCCTATGGAGGTCAAAATGATAACTTTAAGGCTAGAAATAATTCTGAGCCCAAAAAGGGACCGGTAGGAGGCTATTATAACTGTGGCAAAAGATCATTACATGAATCAATGTCCTTTGAAGAAGGATGATCGTAATCAGTAGCACAAGATACATGTTACAGTAGCTGACAAGCAAGCTAAAAAGCAAGTTACACCTATAGAAGTTCCTGGTAAGTTATTCGGCATACCTGTAACTATTCTTTTTGATACGGGAGCTACTAAATGTTTTATTTCTAGTAAACTTGCTTCAAAACTTAAAAGAAAAGCTAGAAAAATGGATAAATCATGGACTGTACATTATGGTAATAATTTTGTTCATACAGTTAGTATGTGTCTTTTCGGGGTAGTCCTTGACTTACCTAGCTTTTCCACAGAAGTTGATCTCTATGTAGCACCTTTGGGATCTTATGATATAGTCATAGGTGTAAATTGGTTAGCAGAGCATAAAGCAAAGGTAGACTATTTTGAAAAACATATTAGTTGTTTAGATGATCTCGTAAAAAAACAGAGATTCAAGGTGTAAAATGAGAAATTTCTGTTAGGAAATTGTCAGCTATGCAACTTAAAAAGGCCAAAAATAAGGGTTGTACCTTATATGCAGTAAAAATTTCAGAATCTGTGGAAGAAAATAACGATTTCATGGAATGTTATCCACTTGTTATGGAACTACAGTGATGTGTTTCTAGAAGAATTACCAGGTTACCACCCAAAAGGGAGTTTGACTTCACGATTGAAATCAAACCAGGTACTGAACCTATTTCTAAAGCACCTTATCGAATGACTACCACAGAGTTAGTAGAGCTTAAGGCTCAGTTGCAAGAAATTTTGTCTAAGGGTTTGATTAGACCAAGTGTTTCACCTTGGGGAGCACCAGTGATCTTTGTGAAAAAGAAAGATGGAACACTTAGATTGTGCATTGATTACAGGATGTTAAACAAAGCAACAATCAAGAATAGATACCCACTTCCTAGAATTGATGATCTATTTGATCAGATGTGTGGAGCATCGGTATATTCTAAGATAGATCTTTGATCTAGATATCATCAATTACAATTAAGGATGAGGACATTCATAAAATGGCTTTCAAACAAGGTATGGACATTATGAATTCACGGTTTTACCCTTTGGATTAACGAATGCACCTGCAGAATTTTATGAACTTAATGAATAATATCTTTCAAGAATACTTGGACAAGTTTGTACTTGTATTCTTGGATGACATTCTCATATATTCTAAAAGTGTTGAGGAGCATCATGAACACTTGAAAATAGTTTTGGAAATTCTGAGAAAGAGACGGTTATATGGTAAGTTGTCCAAATGTTCTTTCTATGACACTGAAGTTCACTATTTGGGTCATGTTATAAGTAAAGATGGGATTGTTGTAGATCCTTCTAAAATTGTAGCTATAACCGAGTGGCCTACACCAAAGAATGTACATGAAGTTAGAAGCTTCATGGGCCTTGCAGGTTATTATAGAAAATTTGTTAAGGATTTTTCTAAGGTGGCTGCACCAATAACTTCATTGCAGAAAAAGGATAAGAAATTTGTTTGGAATGATAAATGTGAATCTACTTTTAAAAATTTGAAAATTCAGTTGACTTCAACACCTATTTTAGCTTGTACCTGATCCTAATGGAGACTTTACGGTTGTAATGGATGCATCCGGGAAGGTCTTGGAGGTATTTTGTTACAAAATGATCATGTCATAGCTTATGAAAGTAGAAAACTTAAGTTACATGAGTTGAATTATGCTCCACATGATTTAGAGCTTGCTGCCATAGTTCATGCACTTCAAGTTTGGAGGCATTATCTACTTGGTAAACCATTTGAGTTGAAAACTGATCATCTTGGGCTGAAGTACATTTTCACTCAGCCAAATCTGAATGCAAGACAACGAAGGTGGTTAGAGTTTTTGTCTCAATATGATTTTGACATAAGTTACATTAAAGGAAAAGAGAATAGAGTGGTTGATGCTCTAAGTCGTAGGAAGCACATTTCTACTCTTATAACACTAAGAACTCAGTTTAAGGATGAAGTAAAAAGTGTTATGGAATCTGACTCTTACTTTTAGCAAGTAAAAATAGCATTGCTTGCAGATCCGAAGGATGAAAGGTATAAAGGTTTTCACTTTGATAATGAAGGAATCTTACGATATGAAAACAAAGTATACATACCTTTTCCTAATGATTTGAGAAAGAAATTGTTGGTAGAGTTTCACAATTCACCTTTTTCTGGACACCCTGGCATTACAAAAATGCTTGCTGATATAAAACAACAATATTTCTGGAAGGGAATGAAAAAGGATGTTATTGATTTTGTGACTCATTGTCTTGAATGTCAACATGTAAAAGTGGAACATATGCACCCAACTGGTTTATTGTATCCTCATAGCATACCGCAGTACAAATGGTAGGTAATAAGCATGGATTTTGTACAAGGATTGCCTATGTCAAGAAATAAACATGATGTTATTTTGGTAGTAGTTGAAAACTAACGAAAGTAGCTCATTTTATTGTTGAAATCTAAAGGATGATTCTCCTGTTTTGGCTAAAATATTTGTACATGAAATTTTCAGATTACATGGAGTACCTGAATTAATCATATCTGATAGAGACCCTAGAATGACGTCAAGGTTTTGGAAAATGCTTAATGCAGCTCTTGGAACTAAACTAATTTCAGTTCTACGTATCATCCGGAAATGGATGGACAAACTGAAAGAGTAAATCAGGTTTTGGAAGATATGTTACGGATGTATTGTATGGATCAGCAGTATAAGTGGGAGGAGTACCTTCCATTAGTTGAATTTGCATACAATAATACATATCATGCTTCTCTTAAGATGGCACCTTTTGAGGCACTTTACGGAAGGAAATGCAGAACCCCTATTAGTTGGGATAACATTGAGGATAGAGAGGTAATTGGACCTGAAATCCTTACGGAAATGGAACAACAAGTTAAAATGATTCATGAATGCTTAAAAGAAGCAGCAGATAGGAAAAAGAGTTATGCTGACTTAAAGCGGGTTGACAGAAATTTGAACTTGGAGAGAAGGTTTTTCTTCGGGTTAAACCAAAAAGAGTTCCATAACTTTTGGCAAGGCTACCAAGTTATCACCTCATTATGTGGGACCTTTTGAAATAGTTGAAGTAATCAACCCTATAGCTTATCGTTTAGCACTACCACCTACTTTGTCACGAATGCATGATGTTTTCCATATTTCTTTGCTTAAGAAATACATTTCAGATTTATCACATGTGTTAAATTGAATTCCTTGTAGGTCCAAGACCCAGGAATAATCATGGTTAAACCCATTCGAGTGTTGGAAACTCACCAATTGCATTTAAGAAATAGAGAAATAAGTCAATGTAAGGTCCAGTGGGACCAGTTTAACAAGGAGAGTGCAACTTGGGAAAATCTAGAGGATATGAAAACTACTTTTCCATATCTATTTGAATAGAATTGAATCTGTTGACTGATAAAAAATTTTTTTATGATTTTATCTTTTATGACATTAAGTAAGCTAGTTTTGGGTAGATATTTACTTGATTTGAATAAAAAGTTATTTAATGCTGATTTCTGAACTATAAGGTTTTGAAATATTTGACTTAGGATAAGAGAAGTGAATGAATTGACTATCCTTGATGTAAATTGTTAAAAGAGATAATCATCGGGATGATGATTCTTTTTAGGAGGGAAGCATGTAACACCCTTGACAGTTGTTATTTTCCTCCTTTGCATTCAAGTGTTGACATGTGATTTTCCTTATAAGGATATGTTCTTCTGATTATTGGAAATCATGCTTGATATGGATAAGTCTTTTCTCTTAAGATCCTTTGACTGAATTGGAATGGCTTCCTGAATCCATTTTTCACTTCTGGTAGGTGATTTGCAATCTGGTTTAAGAGTTGTAAACTTATCTATTTATCTGACTCATCCTTGGATCAATTTCAGTGATCCAAGGAATGTTTTAAATCTGCTCTGTTGAACGAATGGTAAAATTGACATTCCATGAGTTAAGATACACATTGGACTAAACTTTTTGTTGTAAAGTTCTTTAATTTCTTTTTGTGTGAACGTACTTCCATTCAATGGGTTGTTTTGCTTGGGTCTTTGGAGATCGACCATGATAGGTCATTACTGACGAAAATAAGGATGCAACCTGTTCACAGCATAAGAGAGATCCAGGATCCTATATAGGACTAACCTACGGGATCCTAAGCTAGGTAAAAAATATATATTTCTACCTAAGCTATGTCACTTGATAGAATTCTGATTCTAACCTAAAGCTCCTTATTCTATTGATCGGTTGGATTTGTTGATTTGCAACCTAAGCCTAAGGAATTAGAAAGGTTACTAGGTATTAAATTAACCTAGATCCTAATACTACAAGGTATTATTGTAACCTAACCTAGTGTTTTAAACTATGGCACTTTGAATTATTTACCTATGAGGGTTTATCTAAACCTAATTACTAAGGCCTATGGTGGGGGTTAGTTGTTAGTGTTATATCCTAAGGTATAAATTTTAATTCTACCTAAGATCTAACCTAAGAATCTAATCTATCCTAAACTAATGGATATGAATGGGGACTTAAGTGGTCGCATGCACTTGGGTGACGGTTCCTAAGGCATTTATGTTATTGATAAGGTTGGTAAATGCATACGGACTGCCAGTTTTGGTAGGGGCTAGATGACTTGGCGGAGGCTTAGGTGGTAGTATCACTAAAATGGAAATACATGTTAATTTAGACTTGGCATTCACTAGACTTGGCAGGTGGTGGAAAGGAAGATTAGGTGGGAGATTTGGAATTAATGGAATTAATTTCTTTTGGTTTACGAGCCCAAACCATCTTGGTAGGCATGCCAGTGGATTTTTGTTGGGTTGTTTCATTTTGCATGTTCTCCAATTTTCATTCTACATGCACTCTAGTTTTTCAAACCAACAGAGTTAAACTACACTTCATGGCTATTTTTGAGGTTTCAATCTATTTTCATTTCATGGAATTTATAAGAGGCATTGTGGAAGAGGTATCTGTTGTTTGATCTTTCATGGAGAAGAGGAGAAGAAGTGAGCTCAGCTGGAGGTCTTCTTTGATTTGACAGAGACACTATCAAGGGCATGATAGGCTCTAACTGTTAAAATCTCTTGCTTTCCTCTAAGTGTTTTCATTAAAGCAACTCTACTCTGTTGAGTTTTGTGCATTGCATGCTCTATTTGGTTAATTGGTTTATGGGTTTAGTAAATCTTGCATTCTGGGTTTCAAATCCATGGTATATGTGATTCTGTTGGAAACTTATGTTGTATTGTTTTACACAAAAAGAACTATGCATGCAAGAACAAAGTTGGTAACTCTGTTTAACTTTTTCAGGTTGTTGGAAATTGTTTGTTTGGTTTCACTACTTTTGTTGCCAATAAATTACTAGCTTGAGTTTTTAAGGAAACTCTGAGTTCCACCTATGTTTGTTGAGATTAGTGTTTTGTGAACTCAATGTGATTTGTGATCTCGAGCTGGTAAAGAACTCCAGTTCTTATGAAAACTTGTATGCAAGTTCGAGCTTTCTATTGGAAACTTGTTTTGGTAGGAGAGAACTGTTGTTGGAGATTCTCGGTTCTATGGTGCTTGCATTTTATTTCATAGATAAATGGGACTATGGATAAAACCGTATATGGCTTGGTTCTTGTATTTTATCTTGTGAAAACTTAGACTATTGTTGAAACCCGCATATAACTTGGAGCCTATGTTTTATTATCTTGGATAAATTGGACTATTGATTGAAGTCCGCATATGGCATGGTGCTTGTGATTTATTGTTCTTATGACCATATAAACTATTAATGAAGGTTCATTATGAACACGACTTTCATGTTTTGTTGTTTGTTTGGTCTGAGCTCTATTAAGGTTCTTACATTTCATTGAGTTGGGAAACAGGTTTGATAAGATGTTAACAGAAAATGGAAGCTCTATTCTTATTTTTAAATGTTTATAAGTAATTACATTATTTTTGGCATAGCATTACGATGTTGGTGTATATATGAACTCATGTGAGATTCTGTGATGCAAAGTTGTACAATGAAATTATTACTTATTGTGGAAATGGTAACCTAAATGAAAGTCGGTTTTGTTCTGGTATTCTTTTGTAGTTTTTCTTGTTTTAAAAAGGTAAACTAAAAAGGGAACAAGTTGTTTCCCAAACTTGTTTATATTCTCTTGAATGATCCTTGAACCTTGAAGGAGCTTATGATTTCTTGTGTTTGGAATTACATATTGAGTCTTGAACTAGTTGTATTTCAAACATATTCATTCGGGTCTTGACTTTAAAACTAGAAACATGGTTTAGAGGGTTGTTGGTAAACTCTTCATGATCTTGACTAAAATTATCTTGTTGGTTTATCGTTCTTATTGGAATCCCAATCTGTTACCTCTTATAGTAATATGTTGAAATATAGGACTGAAATCTTGGGAAGAATTTGAGTGCTTAGTACCTACTCGATTTCACACCTCTTGTTGGGTCCAATAAATGAATGTTAAGTCTTGAAAGATAAATTATGATTCAAAATTGATTGCGGGATGTGTTTGAACTTCACTGTTTTATTATCCCAAGTTTAAAAAGGGAAAATTAATGGTAAGGATTGATGGAACTTCACTGTTTGATGGTAAAGGTTCTAAGAAAGAAAAATGGTAGCATGTTTTCTTATTACCTTGAGGTTGTTCTTGTTCACTCCTTTGGGAACCTTTGTACGAACTTACAATGTATGTATAGGAAAAGGTAAAACTGATTAATTAAGTTGAAAGAAATGATTAAAGGTTGGGATCATTTTCTGTTAGGACTCCTTTTCTAATGCAGTTGGGTTAAGTTCATTGTTGGAACCTTCTGTTAATTATTCTTATTGGAAAAAGAGAATCATTACTTAATTAGTCTTTTTATACTTGTCATTTGACTGAAATGAAGTAGAAAGAGATTGATGATTGGTTGGAAAAAAGAAATTGCAAACTTGTTGTTTGACTGTTAATCCATCATTCCTTCTTGGATTTCTTTTATATGGATCTGTTTTGATGAATACCTTAAAATGTTGAATTTTAAAGTAGATGACCTTTAAAGGAAATAGTTTAAGTCATGATATGCACTTGTTTCTGCTTTGTGGATGTTATGTACTTTGGCATAATGGAAATGGTTTCTCTTCTTCTTTACTTGAAAAATTAGATGAAACATCCTAGAGAATATGCTGTAAACACTTCCTATATCTTATAGTAAAGATAAGTGTTGTATTATATTTTGGTAGGATTGGAAACAATGAGATGTTATGATCTTGTTGTTTGGTAAAGATAATTGATAGGATCAATTATACTTTAATTTGTAAGATAGATATTATAGATTATATTATGTTCTTCTTTTTGTGAATTCTAGTTCATTAATGCTCTTCTCTTTATTGTTATTACTTATGCTTAGAGTATGAAATACTAATTGTTCATTAAAGTAGGGTTGTTTTTATTGGAACAATTAGTGGAATGCACTTCATTTTAAGGCTTAGTGCTTATCATGCTCAGTTCATTGAACTGACCCATGTGCTAGTAGCAATTTTTGCAGATGGACTTCATAAGTGATAAAAGAAGGCAAAAACTTATATGATGCATTGGCTGATCTAAGTTTGATTCTTGTGAAGAATTTTGATTCATTCTTAAGTTGTATTGAAAAAGAAAAGTTATTCTCTTTTGAATGAAGGTTGTTGTCATGCAATATGCCTAAAATGCATAAGTTTGTAAATGTATAAGTTTTGAAAATGAATTGAAGGATGAGAATTTACTTACATGGGTTGTGTAAATTATCTTGTACCTTTGTAAAAGAAATGGAATCCTATCCTTGTTGATATTCTTCATGTTATTTATATGTTTAAATGAGTATTCTTGGATAAGTAGGAAAAAGGGAATTAGAGTAATTTCCCTAAATGTGATGCAACTAAATAAGTTGCAGAATTCAATGTTCTTATCTAAACAATTCATATTATTAAGGTAACGTGTAATGAACTTACAATGAAAACTATGGAATTTGTAAAGGACATAAAGGGTGTGTTAAACCCTAGAACTTAACCATGAAGAGGAAGACTCTTCCTCTCTTATGAAAAAAATAAACAAAAGGAAGATATGATTATAATCATTAGACTTCATTTAATAAAGTCTATTAAGTTACAACCTAGGTGGTTGTTACACTTCCTTGAATGGTTAAGTCACATTAAATGGAACTTATGAGGTTGTTGTCCTTTCTTCTTGGTAGCTACTTGTTAAGCCAAAATTAATGAACATCGAAAGAAATCTTAAGTTAAGGAAGTTCTTCAAGGATTAATGGAACCTGATTTGGAAAAGAACTTAGGGAGAGTTGGATTAGGGTTTGGGAAGGGTTGCTGAAATCTACTTTTAAGTATCCAAATTAATTAAACATTAATAATCTCCTAGGGGTATGTACATCTTGACAAGGCTATTCTATAGGATGTTGGCACATGCCAACTGTAGGGTTATACCTTTGAGAAGATTGGGATCTTCTCGAGGATACAACATTACAGTCGACATGTGGTAACACCCTTCTGCATTGATCATCTAGATCTACACACTTATGGACTTGAACTTAGTTTTTCTCTAGGACTGGGTAGTAGCATAGTTATGATATGAAGTAGCCCTCTAGGACTCAGGGTACCTTGGCACATGGGGTTAACCTAGGTTGACCCAGTATGCCAATATATCCTAAGTCTTTGTGAGCCCCTTCCTATCATAACCTATGTTGTTAACTAGAACTAGGGTTAAACCTTGGGCAAGAGGACTAATGGAAGTCAGTAAAGGACATTCTAGATAACAATAGAGTGGGGGTGAAGGACATATTCTATATTGATGAGTATGTCATCAAGGAATAAGTAATATGAAACAATATGTTAGAAATCTTTGGCCAAAGTATCGCAAGCTGTTGATTGTGTTGTCCTATGTCACCTAGTCTAAGGATCGTGATGTAGATGAATATTGGTAACAACTATTCAGTTAGGTTCCTTAGATAGATCACTCAATACCTAGAATAGGGTAAGAGAACTAAGTATATGTAGTATACAGAAAAGTACTCAATACTTAGTGTTAAACATGAATAGATCGATAGTTCACCGAGTCATGAAATTAATAGATTGGTAGCTTACCGAGTCATCACAACTGCATATGGTTATCTGTTATAAGAATGGCGGTTATGGAATGTGTGTTCTAAATTACGTATTTAGAACAGAGAACATTATTCAAAAAAAAAATCCCTTGTTTCCAAAGTCCTAAAATAGGAAAGTTACAAGGGATGTGACAGATGCTTAGTGGGACCATCTATCTGTAGTTGGATTAGATGGATTTCTCTACTATCGAGAGGATGCCGTGGATCAGGGCTTATGATTTCTTTTGTTAAGAGATGGGATAGACAAACATGTACATTCTAGTTTAGCACAGGGGAGATGACTATCACCCTAGAGGATGTGTATTGGATTATCGGGTTGTTAATATAGGGGAATCGGATAACTCCCATTATTATTGATGATCGATTGGTAGTTTGATGGAGCTATTTGGAGTTGATGCACCCCTTATCATATTTTCTTACGAGGATTTTCCTAAGAGAAGATATATGAGGTTGAGGTGACACACAACCAATTGATTTGTATGGTTATGATGGAAGTGTCATGATATGCTTTGCTAGACTCGAGAGGAGCTCAGTTTTTATAGGTGTTGACTTGTGTAGTGGTCGATATTGTTGATCACTAGACTATCTTTTCATTTGGGACTGCACTATTGGCTAATATTTACCATGAGCTATCTAGATATATGATGGGTAGGAGATCATAGTTGGATGTAGGCTTCTTGCTTCACTATTGAGTGTATAATAACATCATAGTCAATAGGCCACTAGGAATTTTATGGGTCATAGGAGATCATATTCAGCTAGAGGTGGGATTTCTGAGATGGAGGGCCAATTAGGCCTTTAGAGATAGGGGTAAGAGAGGGGTGGATTGGTATGTGGATTGGATTATAGAGCTAGATGTTTACCAAATCAAGTGGTTCCCATGTCGGGATTTACCTACCTGAACTAATGTGGATGTTAAGCTAGTGGGGATGAGGAGGATGATATGGGCATAAGGGAGATGGCTGGAGATGATAGAGGTCGTTTAGTTTCACAATGTGAGATGAATATTTGGAGTCATTCAACCGGTGCCTCGGGATCCAAGTTTTTATAGGAGGGAGGACTTGAATAGAGAATTGTTGAGCCCTACTATGGCATACCCATTGGAGAATGAGGCCACACCATGGGATGATGATGACGATGTGGGAGTATGACAAAGATACTCTTATTGGCACGTGATAACATGGGAAACTCTTGTTCTTTGAGGAGGGAGGAAAGGAGGAGATAGAGGTGGATCCAAGAGGTGGTAGAAATGGAATAGGAGAGGTTTTAGAGGTGGCACACTTGCATGCTGATTTATATCGATGAGAGTAGAGAGGGATACAATATTTTAGTAGAGGGATGTGGTCACTTAGGAGAGAGACTAAATTATTTAGGAGAGGGACCACTATCACCGACAAAGGGAGGCCTACGGGGATTGTTTTGGAGATTCGGCTACTATTGTAGAAACAGAGTCATCCAAAGGTGTTCATGCAACACCACATGGATTAGAGACAGATGGTACCCATCACATGATTTATATGGAAAGATATGAATTGCTATCCACGGAGGATAGATATCATGAGGGGATTTCATTTGAGAAGGTGCCAAAGACCTTGTGTTATTGGCAACATCTTTAGAGGACGATACCCAGAAGGAGAAGGGCCATGTAGGAGTAAGACTAATGTGGAAAATCCACATTGAGTAGAGGAGGCCATGAGGTTGGTAGAGATGTTCTAGGATCAACTATTGTGTTGGCCTTAGGATGTGACAACTTGAGAGCCTCAAATATTCATTTTGTAGATTTTGATACCATCTCTTCTTTAAGGTATCCCCCTAAAGGGCCATGATGTGTTGATATACCTTTTGATATATGATATATGGTTTTTTCATGGATTATCATGTGCTTATTATGTGATGTGATTAATCTTATCATGATATGATGAATATTTTTAGATTTAGATGTGTTGTTGATTTTAGATTATACATTTGTTTTATATTTGATTATGATGGTGAAATAAATGTATGATTAGATTTTTTTGGATATGCATTTGTATGGATGATGATATAAATGTGTAATGTGGAAATATATTTTGTTTTTATATATGATCGTGATGATTAAAATACATATGGGTAAGATGTGATGGAAACAAATTAAGAATGAATGTGATTAATGATAAATGTGTTGTAAGATAGATATATAACATATAGGTGATTGAGATGAAGAAAGATGTGTTGAAATATAAATGTGATATGATTTAGGAAAAATATGCCTCATAATGGTGGTGACCTATAGGTGTGAAAAAAACTACGTTATAACGAAGAACTTACAAGTAAAATTGTTCTCCAAATGTATTGGAGGTAAACAAAAATGATCCAAATAACACAAGGAACATGTGACCAAAGCGAGATGTTAGTAAATAGTAGACAATACTTATTCATTTCTTAGATCATAAGAAATCAATGGATGATATGATATCATAAACCTAATTTTGACATGACAAAATGGGTTTGAGATGAAACATGTATAGAGGAAAGAGGGTTCTCCAAAAGTTACATTCCCAAAACTATGCCCACTGCGGGAAGGGAAAGAGAAATATGATCAATGTGGGAAGATTTATTAGGATGTTTATAAAATGGAATGTTGATCAATGTGGAATCCTTCAAATTTTATAAGGAGTAGCCATTATTCGAGTGTATGGTCTACTTTATACAAAATGTAGATGATAATAATAATGTATGATAGCTTTCCTTCGAGGATCGGTCTATTTTATTTTGATTTTTATTTCATGCTTTTGATTTCTTTCTTATTCTTTATTTATTTTTGCATGAAAATTTTTCCCTCACGGGATTAATCTTCCTTTCATCAATTTTTATTTTGATTTAAGCATCCCTAAATTTTGATTTTACATGGGGAGACACGAGACTATCTAAGTTTACCACTTAGGAGGGAATAAAAATTATACAAGTGACACCTCTAGACCCTTTGCATGGTTCCGATAGGTGAATAAGAAGGAGATGGATATGATTATCATAGATTTCTCACCAAAGGAGAGAACCTATCCATAAGGAATATGCTACAGGTAGAGCCATGGTGCCCATATATAAGGTCATATCTTGGAAGTGATGGAGGAGAACATAGTTCCAAATCATCACAATCAGATATAGAAGAGGATGAGAATGAAGAACGATTTGAAGACATTAGTAAGGGAACATTTGTAAATTATTCTAACAATAAAATGGTTATAATTGCGATGCATTAGGTAGTTTTTGTAAATATCTTCCCCAGGGTAGATATAGACAAGCGAAAAAACGCAAATCGAGAAAATCAAAGCCTAATATTTATTGTGTCACCAACAGCCATGCACGGTAAGAAAATGTCAATACGAAGAAATATGCACCAAGGCGTAGGTAAAGGGTGTATGACACGAGTGTCGACATGGAAAAATTCATGCTAAGGCGCGGGTAAAAGGCGCATGACACGAGTGTCGACATGGAAAAAGTCACACCAAGGCGCAGGTAAAGGGCACACAACACGAGTGTCGACAAGGGAAAATTCACACCCAAGGCATAGGTAAAGGGCGCACAACACAGAGTGTTGAAATGGAAAAATTTGTGCCTTGGCACATGTAAAGGGTGCATGACACGAGTTTCGACAAGGAAAATTTGCGCCCAAGGCGCAGGTAAAGGGCGCACAACATAGAGTGTCGACACAAATATGGATGCACCTTTGGCGTAGGTAAGAGAGTGTCGACACAAATATGGATGTGCCTTTGGTGCAGGTAAGAGAGTGTCGACACAAATATGGATGTGCCTATGGCGCACCTTCAGGAGGTGCAACATTCGAGTCTTTGACAGAAGCGCAGACCACTGACCCAGATATTCAGACGGCCATAACTTTTCACAGGGAGCTCAAATTAACGCAAGGTTGGACTTTTCAGAAAGCTTACGAGGTCCTATATCTAACTATGACTAGATATCTTTAATTGGGTGGGAACAAATTATTAAAAATGCAAAATACAGTTCGCCACTTTTTGGGTTTGCTAAGGCTCTCACCTACCATCATAATGAGATGAATTAAATGCAATCTGGAGGTGGTTGGGGTAGGTTTGGATTTCCTCTCTCTTCCCTCTCTCATTCTTCCTATAAATTGTAAGGAGGGGCTTCTTTCTAAAGGTTGGACATTCTTGTTTTGCCCCTCCCTTCTTCTCTTTGGCGTGAGTGAATTTGTGGAGTTCAAACCTCCCATCTAAAACTATAATGCAACTTTTCCTCTTGGCATTTTGTGGTGTATTGTATCAATCTTTGGAGCAAATAATGCATGCCTATGGATGATTCTCAACCCTCTCTGTATTCATTTGCATCCTCCTGATCTTTCACTACAAATTTTGTTATCTGTGCATGATCTTCCATTGCATTTTGATGGTTTGTGTTTATTGGCAAGACAGTGTTCTTCATTCCTCGGTGCATCACCTTTGTTAGTTTAGGTTTATTTTTATGCATCTTCTTACCCTATCTCCTTGGCAAGTTAGATTAGGTTTTTGAGTAAACCCTCTACATTTTTACATGTGCATCTGAATAGAGGAATAGGAACCGGCCTTCATCCGGAGAGATTTTCTGATTTTGCAAGGTCCCACACTTGGGAAAAGCTCCATGTTATGCAATCACACTGAGAGTCTCAACCCATCGAGTTGCAGACATTTAGGGGTGTTGTGATTCACCACCAATAGTAGTTCCACTTCCAATTTACTATCAAGGGAGGCAAGATGATAGGATTTCAACCCATACTTGTGTGTAATAATGTATGGTTTGATCTGGTTTTGGAAAAACTTTCTACATTTTTTCCTTTCTATAGTGGTGTCATTTTGATAAAGTTACGAGTCCATTGATGTTAACGTCATGTTAAGAAGATAAGATGAATTAAAATAAGAGCAAGTGTTTCCTATTAGGAAAGCGAATGAATATGATTTTAAGATGAACAAATAGTCCCCCTAGAGGGACAAGATAAATTAGGATCAGATGAGATGAGTTAAATAAATATTTATGAGATAGGTTCTATAATGATGGGTTTAAAGTTGTGGTTCTTCCAAAGGAAAACATAGATATAACCACAAATGTGTTCATAGGATGAGGGATGAAAGTATGATTGGATAAACTGAGCTATATGAGATAGGATGATGTTGAATATCGAAAGGAATTAATCTATGAAAATAAAAGTCCTATAAAGAAGTCCCCCTAGCTTAGGATGATGAGTTGATAAAAATAATAAGAAAGATGTTAAAGGATCGATAACGGGGGAAGATGCTCTTGTAGTCACAAAATCATGCACTTATTATTAAATTAATATGACCGAGTATGTTATTTATATATGGATCTCATATAATAAAAGTATTCACTATCAACATATCCTTTGGTCTTGTTGTAAGTTAGTCGTGTCATTGTTGTTTTTATAGTTCAATCGTCATTTGTCTCTACAGTTTTGGGCATCTTTTAGGGTGTCTCAGGTGTCATAATTTGCTCAGTTGTCATATTTAGGTCTATGTTGGGGCTCCTCGGGGCATCCTAGTCTATAATTTTAGGCACCCATGCCATTGTAGTTTGTGGTCTTAATTTTTTTGTTTGAGTTCAGTCCTACAGCTTACCCCATCTATTCCCTAGGTCCTAGTTGACAATTTCATGTCACTAGTGCCAAAATTTGAACAAGAGATCCCTATCTAAACATAACATACTCACTACATTATGGGAATACATCTCACAATCAAGGGAAGATATCT
Source organism: Taxus wallichiana var. yunnanensis (assembly GCA_018340775.1). Classification (NCBI taxonomy): domain Eukaryota; kingdom Viridiplantae; phylum Streptophyta; class Pinopsida; order Cupressales; family Taxaceae; genus Taxus; species Taxus wallichiana. The sequence goes on along the minus strand of CM031244.1, from coordinate 261,049,046 downwards.
ACTAAGGCAAGGCACTACATTTGGGAATCTTCTACATCTGCATCGCACATAAGCATAGGGGGAAAGGGTTGTATTTTTCCCATTACATCCACTATTTACATTTTACATCTAGTTATGGCCCCTTATCATGGTGTCATTGATGTTAGGGAACCTTAAGAATAAAACTACACACACATGCACATAGAAGCGCATTGGGTCTAAAATGTAGTGTAGCACTTAGTTGTAAGGCTACTAGTTTGAAAGGTTTGAATAGTATGACCTATTCATATGCATTTATATTTTTTAGGAATTGATGCTTTGGATAGGGTTTTTTTGGTGACATTCATAGCGACATAGGAAACATTACTGCAACACCTGTGTGATAGGAGTGAAGGTATTTCGGAGATCTTTGCGACACTTTGTAAAATTTAATTTCTGAGCTTTTCTATAGTCTATAGTGCCAAAATATAAGACCAGGGTGCCCCAATATCCTCACAGTGCCTCAACATAAAAAAATAAATCAGCTTCTACCCTTCTGGAGACTATTCAATTTTAGCTTCCCGGTCCTCGTACCCATGTGCTACTGATCCAACACACAGTGAGGTAAGTTAATTCAAGGTTAGTAACATATCCCTCTTATTTCCATTATTTCAATCCATTTAATATTAAAGCAAAATATTTAGATCTAGCACTTCAATACAACACTTAGTTTCTATTTAGATTAACTTATAAAATAGCCATAAAATTCTATTTTTAGTTAATCATTTTGGTGAACCCTACGTTTCAAACATTTTGCTTTTGGATCCTCTTTTATACCCTAGTAGTTAGCATAGTTTTTATTTTCTTTCATCATGTCTCCTTTTAGTGTCAATCCTATTTATGATGAGGTTGCCATAGCTGAACTTAGGGCTTTATATAGTGCTCCTATGGTCTTACCTGATGACATTTAACAAGCTCTCCTAGAAGGCCAACAATGTGTGCCAACCAATCCCACTGACTCTATTATAGGTATATGCCTTGTTGATGACCCTGTTTCAAAGTTATTGATCTAGAATAGGACCTTATTTCTTATCCTCTAGCATAGCCTCCTCATGTTTCTATAATTACTATGTCATTTGTTGTTCTCGCCTACACCTCTATTTGTACATACTAAGAAACATCCACCCTTTGATAAAATTCAATCAACTTGTGATCCTCCTTCTCCACCTCCTACCAAACATCAAAATAAACCTATATCTCAATGTAAAGTACATAGGAAACAACCTCATTACCCTTCTCTCCACCTCCTACACATGTTTCTCTAGATCTACAACCACTTTCTACTACCACTCTTTCCATCAAGACTGGAGCCTCTCTATTTTTCACCTACTTCTCAACCTCATGATGTGTTACATGTATTAATTGATGATCAATTAACTTGAATTTCTTCAAACAAATTCCATCGACCACACCATTTACAACATCAACATGATCAATATTACTATATTTACCATTGTGTTAATGGACATCCTAAAAATCATTTATTACTTTATGTGAGAGGTTGCAACAACTCAAGGACACTCATGTCATATATTTTGCATCTCAAGAGTGATCATTGTTTCCTTCACCATGACAACATAGACTTACACCCACCGAGTCTTCTCCACCTTGTACTCAATTTTTCCGTCATTCACCACCCCCACATACACATTATCCACAACCTCCATTGCTTCCACTACCATATCCATTGCATCTTCCTCATTTGCACTATTCATCCATGCATCCCATGGGTTTTCACTAGTCTCTGAACTCCCCATGCTTACTCCATATGACATGTAATTTGGTTCATACACTCAAGTTCTATCCATTTCATATGCTTCTACCTCGGCAACCTCGGTCATTGGTATGTGACCATTATCACCTCGATCCCCGATGACACACTTTTGTTCTTACAGTTCTTACATGAATGTTGAGTGATTAGTTTTAAGAAACTTTCATTAGCACTCCATTATTCATCTACCGCACCTCAATCATTTCCCGATGATGCACTCTTTCTTATGTTTCTCATAGTTGATTATTGAGGGGTCTTATCACATGATATTATTCACCCATATGCTGGGGGGAATCGTTACACTCCCCCTCATATTTTTATAACTTTATCCTATTACATTATATTTTCACATATTCATTACGATACATTTATCTATTTTATCATCACCATTTTTATTAGGGATAAATAGTTTTTAAAGGGACTATATCCTGTTTACAAAAAAGGCTCAAAAGCTAGAGATAGCACTAAAAATAGTCCAAAGTTATAAGGATAAATTCCTTTACAAGGAGGCTCACAAGCTAGATACAACGATTAAAAAAAAGGATCAGAATCCACAAATATATTTTCACCATTATGTTGTGTACATGCTACATATTTTATTCATCTCATATTTCATCATTAGTTATTTACTACATCATTCACCATACATATTTTATCTACCATTACTAACATTATCATTCATCACATACAAAACAATACACATGCTAGAATGATAACCATTCAACCATACGATATCCATTACATTGCCAATACCAAAACATCTCAACATCGATCTAATATATATCAAAAATAGATGTCCATACATATATCATTCATATAATCATCATCACAAAAATATGTTTCATCACTGGGGGGAAAGGCCCTCCCTACATCATATACAATCATAACTATCAAACCTAGTCATCACTATCACTCTTGTGTACAATGAGATCCCTAGAACTATATGCCTCGCCTCGCACGTGACACCACATTTCACACCCAAAAATTTCTCACCACCTACGTAAAATCACAATATTCATGTCATTCTCGATAATTAACGTTGCTAATCTACATATCATGCAAACATCCTTAGCCAAGGGACCAACACCTACTACCTCTTAGGCACAATGATTCTCCTCAAGTTCCTAATCCCTCTCAAGAATCAACATCTTACATGTTGTTTTTGTTGTGGCTATTAGCTTAAATAGATGGGCGTGAACTCCTGCAATATTTTCCACATGATCTAGTATCCCTCCATATAGTACATCGCTAGGCACATTCCATTTCAATGTGTGGATCGATGTGTCTACTATCAATGACTGATAAGAATCTCCTACATCCACAACATGCAACATAATGTTATTCCACCACATATAAACCAATGTAGTCACTTTTACCCTTATAAAAAGAAAAGGTATCCCATGCATGCTGGCCTATCACCCGGATGTTGGGTGCTCACTCGAGGCACATGCAGTGCTTTGAGTCTCTCTTTATGTGAGTTTAGTTGGAAATATCATCATCTATGATTTTTTCTTAATAGATTTAAATGGAGTTAAGACATTCAAGAACCGTAGAGCTCAAAACAACATTTATATCCTTGCACTCATTACTGAGACATAAAGTACTTAACAGTTATAGAACTTGCACCATAACAAAAGAAGTATACAGGCATCCATACGTAGCATAAGAATAAATGAAATAGATCCTACAATAAAGAGATGCATTAGAATCATTGATATTCATATTCATATAACTGGTAACCTCATTACATCCATGGAGCCATTACAAAATGTCACAAAGAAACAGACCGCAGTCATGCTTTTCAATTGGACTAATGTAGCTAGGCTATCAAAGAAAAACTTATAATCCCCATACCCATTATACATTCTCTCCCAAATACCATTACCCACTAATAGAGTTCTTGTAGTATTTCGTAGAGCTCTACCCTCTTTTTGTTCTCTCTTTGTTTACTCTGTAGGTGCTAGTATTTATAGCCTCTCTAGGCTTCCAACTCATCCTCCAACGCCGTCAGATCCAATGCCAAGTGTCTAAATGTGGTCCTCCATGTGAGCATGCTCTCCCAGGCTTCAAATTTCAAATTTTCACCATGATGTGTTTCTAGAAGCTTCTACAGCAGGCATGCTCCTTCCTGGGCCAATCTATCACTAGGATAGTACCTTATCCACATAGCATGCATAGTTGGTTAATGCTTTTCACGTGTTCTATCCTGAATGCCCAATTTGGCCAAGTTCTAAACCGTTGGTTCTATTCGCGAGTGACATACACACCATGAGCTTCCTTAAACCATTTTTTAAACCCTGCCCTACACACCTTCTCCTTGCGTTCCTTTCTTCAACTAGGACCTGTGTGCATATGCACATTTTGTACTTAGCCAACATTCTAGGGGCCCAACATCACCCCAAGCTATGCCTATTCTTTGTCCACGAGAACAATTATCTAGTGAAAGAAAGAATACAATAGGCTTATGCCTTGGAACAAGAATAAGGGGATGAAAGAATGGGGAAGAAGAAAGAATGGGAGAGTGAAGGAATCACTGCAACAAGCTAGGAAAATCCTTTTGCAAGTCAGCCTCCAACTTGTTCCAGGCATCGACTTCTTCCTACACTCTCTAACAAAGGTCTCCACCAGTGCACTCACCTCTTAGTCCATGTCCTTGTGCACTCATGGTATTAGTGATTTTCTCCAACTCATTGCCTATATCCTCCAGCACATCCATTCTTCATGTAATACGTGGATATAGTTCCTTTAACCGGTTTTTGATTGAACCCCTTAAGGATTTAATTTCTTTAGATTTCCTCTCGACCTCTACAAGGATTTTATCCCTTTCTACCCTATTTACCTTGTTCTTATCCTAGAAATTCTTGAGTTCTAATTCATGAGTGGCAACCAAGATGCCTGCCACTTTGTCTCTATCCGTACAATTATCGTATGTGGCCTCAGCAGTCTGGGAAGCATCCCTTACATCAGCAAGAACCTTGATGTATTCCATGATGAGTGCTACAATCTTCAACTTATCCTCTTTCTCTAGGCACATGGAAACTTCTTCTATAGACTCCAAGGATAGTGATTATCTTTCCATGGTGAGGATCCTTGTTAAATCCTACAAGCATCCCAAGGATGATCCATACTTCTGCGCGGGTGGAGCTAGGTCTAGTTTCTTCAATACTATAGCCTCATTAATGGATTCCACCTTCTTTTACACATTGTATACCTTAGCATTTTCATCCTTCAATTCACGCTGCCACTGGGTGCTTGATCAACTTCTCTTGGCTTAGCTCCTTTATCATAGCAGCTATCTCTTCCTCTTTCTTCTTTAGCTCCCCTTCCAAATCTCTGACCCTATCATTCCACCTAAAGAGTCTAGCCTCAATCTCAATAGAGACTTTGTTGAGTGTGTTGCATAGTTGTTCATCCGAGAGCTGTTGGGTATCCACCACTAGGTTATCTTCTCTTGGTCCTAGAAATGTTATTATTTCCCCATGGCTTACCTCAAACTCTGGCTCATCAAGGTGGGACTCTATAGCCCATGAGAGCATCTTCCTTGTCTATGGATATGCAGCCTCCTTGTCAAAAGATGACATTTCTACAAGCTCCTCTACTAGAATGGTACTTTGGAACTACACGTGAGAACACTTTCTTGGGGTCATCAATATAACCCATCTTTAGCCTCTCCCCCTCATGCACCTTCCTCCCATGTGCATACCCTTAGGTATACTTATAGTCAAAATGGGGCCTCTAGTGCTGTCATGTTCCTCTTCTACACTCTCCTTCTTCTCCTTGTTCAACACTGGCTCAACGTTGTGTTCCAATTTTTTCTCCACCATGGTCTTAATGTTCTTGGTCTCTTCTCCTTCTAGCAACCTTGGTTGTTTGTTTATGTGTAGAACTTGGAGACTCTTTCTTTTGTGCACTAGCTTCCTTATTTTTCCCATTTCCTAGATGTCTTCTCCTACCTGGCTATCCTTCCTCCACACAAACTAAAACCCCTGTTCTTCTTCTCTTCCTTCCTCCTCTGAATCATGTACATTAAAGATGGGTGGTCCTCGATCCTTCCTAGGGTCCTCTTCCCCACTTACTTCTTCTCCACTCTCGTCCTCTTCACTCTCATATTTTTCTCTTATGTACTTGTCCAAACTCTCAGTCTCTTCCAAGATGGTCTCTTCTTCTACCCTTTGCTTCTTCCTAATCAAGATTCTAGTGTAGGTGATTTTGTTTCTTCCTCTCTTGATGACTCCTTTTCTGATGGATTTTCTGGCTTAGGAGTCTTCTCTTTTACTATGGGCTTCTTTTTACGTGCGTACATGCTGGTTCTAGCACTTGTCCTAGGGGAACCTATTTCCTCAGTCTCCACCACACTTGTATTTTCTTTCATGTCTCTTTCTCCTCCCATTTGGTCCTGGGTCTCTTCTTACTAGTGTATCTTGAGGTATAGCTACCTCACTCTCTAGATATGTTCCCTTCTCAAACTTTGGTCTTATGCAGATGTACACATGTGCCACGGATCCATCTGCAATTGGATGAGTCATGGCCCTTATCATCCGAACTTCATGCGACGACACGTACTACACCACATATGCACACTTTTCAGGTTACACAAATCCTTTTCCCATTTCCCTATGGTCTTGTTCTAGATTAATAAGGTCTAGCTTAAAAATATTGGGCTCCTTGAACTGTTTACTCCTGCTTGAAGTATTGAGTTGTAAAGGAAAAGGGGAGCTTGCACCATGGGCTCCATGTCTCATCTAACAGTTTGAATCTTCCCAAACAAAAATGTTGGTACACAACGAATTTTACATCTCCCCGGTGGCTATTGCCGAGTTGTTTGGGAATTCTCCATTCCTCCCCGAATGCGTTCCTTAAGCATGTATACCATTTTTCCAAGCGCGCCTTGTGCATAGTTGTCATGGTGTCACAAGTGTATTTTTCAAACCTCTTTGCAGGTGAGGGTCCTTAGTAGGGTACTCCCACATGAACTTGTCTGATGCATCTAGTACCCCAATCTCTAAAAACATGATGGTTAATAGAAATTACCAAAAAGGATCCTATTTCCTTCCTTTACGCAACTGATAATCTCATCTGTGATGAATGCGGTCAAGTTGTAGATGGTTCCCTCTGAAATTTTCTTGCAAACATTCAACCATGGCTTATTAACTTGGGTCCATCTCTCCTGCCATTTAACTTTGACACCAGGTGCATGGCCATCTTCATTACTAGATCCTTAATGTCTGTGACATCATAATACCTTGACCCTTTCTTGTATGCATAATTGACGATAGTTTCCTTAATCGCTTCTTTGTTAGTCAAGTCATCCTCTAAACCTTCTCCTTCATAGATGAGGCCTATGAAATGTGAAATGAGCTAAGGGTTATGCACATCTTGCACCCTGCAAAGTGGAAGTAGTCCTCATGGACATGTGACATTAGCCATTGATATAAGCACTTAGGTTTCCCAAAGTAGGGAAACTCAAAGAGTTGTAATAACCCTACCTTCTCCAACTTAACCTTCACATCATCATTATAAATGGGAAAACCCTCTAGTTTCCTTTTATTTGTTGGATGCACTAACTCTAGTACCATATCCTTCTCGATTGTGGTTTTCTGATGATTGTAGTCTTTCACAGACATGTTCCTCAGATGGGAATCCCACTCCTTCCCTAACAAAACTCCATCTGGGTACTACATTTCTGCATACCACTCCTCATTTGTACATGCGTTAGTTTCTTTTTGCTTACCCTTTCTCTTTCCCTTACCCTTCTTGTGTGTGCTAACTGGTTTCTTGGGTGCCATTCTATAGGTCTACTTCAATCACTCTGTGTTACTCTATTCTTCCACTCTCTCCAACCTTAGATCTCAAACTTATGAAGAAAGTTCCTTAATCTTGTGCCCTAGTTCTTCAAACCCTAACTGGGATACTCCTTTCATAAGATGGTGCCTTCTCCCACTTTTCCTACACTCGTGAAATCCTTTCCTCTTGGTTTGCAAATCCAAACCAGATTACTCACTGCTCAATTTCTCCAAACATTTCTTCAAACGGATCAATTTTTGGAAGCCCTAGTTTGCAAAGGTGTAAAAAGCACTTCTTTCTCTTTATATGCAAAGTGAATAATGAAGTGCCCCGACCCCTTTATTTATAGTTTTTCCCTTTTAAAGAATTAAGTGATCCTTCACCTACCAAGGTACTTTTAACATTTTATGTGGCTTTTTCAAATAAAACTTGACTTCAACACTTTCCCTCATGCACCCAAACCTACGCAAACAATCCTCCAATATTATGGCACACAACCAATCTAACATGACGGAGACTCTTACACGTTCATACCCAATGCCAAAGGCACTTCTTCTGTCCTTTTTTTTCTCTTTCCTACCTTGTGTTTCTTATGTTCTTTCCCCTACTTTGTACATGGGATCTGAAAGTAGATTTTATCTTGGCACCTACTATCCTTTTTCCATCTTTTCTTTCCAAGCACTTCTTTCAACATGGCTATTCAACTAGGTTTTTCAACACAAACTTCCTTGACCTTTTAACCATGCTCTCCTTCACATTACTCCACCCCACACTAAAATGATGCACGGTCCTCTGTGCACTCAAAAATTCTCAAAAAGTAGTAATAAGGTTACCGGTATCCAAGGTGCAAAAACAAAACAACAATGCAAAAGGGAAAAACAAGAAAATAAATGCATAAAGGAAAATTCCAACTAACTGGAAAAACTACGTTATTTACAAACACCAAGAAGACTTATTTATAGTAGGGCTTCAGCCTACTCCCATTAAAGTGTCCAAGAAATTTCGTTCCATCAAGTGCTTTTAATGGCATGCACTGAATCAAGGATGTATGAGATTGTGTAGGGACCTAACCAATGGACTTTCAACTTCCCAAGATGGCGCAAAAACTTAGAATAATATAGTAAGACCATCTACCTAACCTCAAACTTTTTGTTTTTGATGCGGTGATCATGCCATGCTTTTTGCTTTGCTTTCTCTATTGTTTGACTCCACCTGGCGAGTGATCGTCTCTCATCCAACTTCATTAACTCATAAATTCTCTCTTCTAGTGATTGCTCATTAGCTAACCTTCCCCTATGTGTTATTCATAGAGAAGGTAACATGAATTAAACTCGGTAGAACGGATTCTATGCCAAACACCAATTGAAATGGTGTGGCTTTGTTCAACATTTTATAAGTTGTCCTATTAGCCCATAATATAGATGATACCTTGTCATCCAAATCTTGTCTTCCGACATCACAAATTTTGGTCATTGTATGACTTAGTATTTTGTTAAACACCTTTATGGTTCCATTTTCTTGTGGGCGATAAGGGGTAGTCTTATGATGAGCTACTATGAACTCTGCTAATAAGATTATCATAGTCTCATTTAAGAAATGTGTACCCCTATCATTGGTTAAAATTAAAGAGCATCCATACCTTGTGATAATGTTCTCCCATAAAAATCTTGTTGTTGTGGCTACTGTGTAATCTTTAGTTGCAGTTTGCCTCGCCCACCTTATCAAATAGTCTATGCTAGTGACGACATAGTGTGACCTAGTCCTACACATCGTTAGTGTAATAGGGCCTACAAAATCTATTTCCCACTTCTAAAAAGGTTCCACGCTAGGTATAGGGCACAAAGGCATTTCTTCTCTCTTTCTTGGCTTTCCAATGTGCTGACAATGGTCACACACTTTACAATAGTCTTTACAATCCTTGTACAAGGTTTCCCACCACAATCCTGCCATTAATATCTTACGTGTAGTGGCATCACTTTCATAATGCCCACCCGCACTTCCTCCGTGTGCTTCCTCCATGATGGCATGGTACTTATGCTCTAATACACACTTGTAAAAAACTTCATCACTTCCCAACTTGTATAAACCTCCACCGATCAACATGTGGGGTACAGCGTGTATATGGTGAACTACTTGTTCTCTAATGTCTTCATTCCTTCTGGTGCCAAAACTTCCTTTAAAAATACTACAATCTCCTCCAAATCCAAGGGTGCATGTTGCTGAACCTAAATAGTTGTGCATTTGGCATTGTATCCTCAATACTCTACATGTCCTCCCTAAATCAATTCTTGATGATGATCGGGCCCATAATTACTCTTCCCGTGTTTCACCACTACCATGAAATCAAACTCTTGAAATAACAATATCCATCGACATATGCGCCCTTATAGGATAGGCTTGTTCACCAAATACTTTAATGACATTTTTTCAGTGTAAAATACAAAGGGTGTTGCCAACAGATACTACCCGAATTTGAAAAGTGCGTAGATTATTGAAAATGCTTCATGCCTAGCCATTATGTAATTCTACTCTACTAGTGTCAACTTCCTACTTGCAAAAATAGAGGGTGATCAAAAATACCTTCACCAGACTGCAAGAACTGTTCTAATGGCGCCCTAAGGCATCTACATGGACATGGAAGGGCTTGTCCCAAGATGTAAATTATAATATAGGCATGGTGATAAGCCTATTTTTTAATGTTTCAAATGCCTTCATTGCACCTCTCCCCAATGGAAGGCACTTTTATGTCTAATAAATTCTTCTAGAGGCATGGTTATCTTAGCATACCCCTTGCTGAATTTTCTGTAATAACCCCTATGCCCAAGAAATATGCACACTACACTTTGTCTAGTAGGTTCCCCCAATCCCACAATAACTACAACCTTGGTAGGATCCACTAGCAAGCCCTCCTTGCATATGATGTGCCCCAATAAAGTCCCAAAGGGTGTAGTAAATACACACTTCTTAATGTTGAGGGATATCCTCAACTACCTACACCTCTCAAACATTAACCTCAAATTGTCACAATGGTCTTTTACTAGTCCATACACTATCCAATCATCCAAACAAACCTGAAGAAACTTATGGATGAAGTCCTAGAATGCTTGCACCACTATGCGTAAAAAAACAATAGGCACATTCTTCAAACCAAAGCGTATGATTTGTGTATGCAAAATTCCCCACTTAGTGGAGAAATTTTTCTTCTCCTAGTATTCTTTTGCAATGCATACTTAGTGGTACCCCAAAAATCCATCCATAAAGGAATATATTTCATGCCCAGTGACTCCTTAAAAAATCTTTTCAGTGAAGTGGGTTAGAAAATGATCAATGACACAACCGCATTCACTCTCCCTATAGTCCACTACCTCAATGATCCCAAAATCTATCATTTTGTTTATCTCCTCCTTAACACTTAAGAAAAAATTGGGATTCATTTGGTAGGGTATCTTCTTGACCAAGTGTGCACTGTCCTTTAAATTATGGTGGATGCCTTTGAGATCATGGTACCTGCGTGGGAATAAATCCTCAAATTCATGCAATGATCCATGACCTTAGAGACAACCTTCTCTCGACCAAGTATTCTCCAATGACACCTCCTTAGGTTCCTCTTGAGCTAATGTTAACCTTATTTATCTTTAAGGGCTCTTTCTAGGTGCATGCATGAGTATGAGTCTTGTCCAATACCTTGTGCGTCCCTATAGAATGGCTAACATCAAAGCTTTCTACTTCCTCCCCATCAATCACATATACAAAATCCCCTTTCTCCTTTTCCAAACACATGCACTCAAACTATAAGTCTTTTGTTTCCTTTACTTCTTCTTCAAAGCATGCCTCCAAACTTGGTTCACCTAGCAGTTCCAACAACCTATCTTCTATCATGACACTATCCCCCATGGTAATGCACTTAACAAATTATAATTCCTTATCAACTGATGGCTTGGTACTTTGATATTCAAACATTTGAATGAGGTTAGCTACTATCTTTTTCCAATTTCTTATTTGGCGGTGTGTCTCAGAATGTATGTACCATTCGTGTGCATAACCTTGTAGTGTAGAATACAACTTGTGTACCCAAAGGGATGGTGGCAAAGCTTCCACACCTTCTCTCTATATCCTCTCACACTCCTAGATATGGAAAGAGGTGGGCTCCTTACCATGGTAGTCCTTGATGATGGTGGGCATGTTACTTCTAGAAAATCTGATAGAGAGAGAAATTCTCACCTTGTGCCATTCCAAAAGTCTCTCTTGATGTGTAGCCCACCACCATGCCGCTATGACGAGTAGGAAATAACTTAGCATCCCTCTTTGCTCCTTCTCCTCCTTCCACTGAGCTTCCATCTCCTATAAAAAGATCTTAGGGAAGGCCCCTCCTGAATACTTAGGTAATTTTCTTCCTCCTAAGCGTCAAACTGCATGCCTTTGTTAATTTTGTTACTAATCCTCTCAACTACCATCTCGATCAATTCATAAGTTCCATGCACCCAATTATCACATGCTAGGCTGGTGGTGTCACTTACTGACTGAGCATCCTCAAACTGGATAACTCTGTCAGTAGGATGTATTATCTCTGGGTCCCTAATTGAGCACACATATATCCTATCTAGAACTTCTTCTCCCAGGGGTTCAGTATAGGGTGTCGACTTCCCATCAACCAAGGGTATAATGACCCACTCCTCCTTATTTTCAAAGATGATGTACCCTTTGTTGAACTAAAGGTCCACATTATTCTTGTAACACCATGGGTGCCCAAGGAGTGCTGGAAAATTATCTACCTCGGTGAGCACCAAGACTTTGAAGTCCCCAGTAAACTTAGCTCCCTGGATAGTGATAGCTACATCCTTTAGGACACCAATGGGCATTTCCTTAGTCTTGTTTTCCATATACAACACATTCAAATATGGTTGTAATGCAGGTATTCCCATCTGATGCCATACATCCAAAGTTATAACATTGACCTCCACACCTATGTCAATGAGGATATTACTAAGGAGCCATCCATCTACAATTGCATTCAATGTGATCTCCTTGTCGTAGTCAAGGCTCGAAGGGGGAATGTTTACGTGTAATACTTTCCTCTCACTCTCTCTCTAGCACGGGGTACCTTCTCTCTCAACCATGATCCTAGAAAGGGAATAATATTATCTTACCTTAGCATTTTACATACTTCCTTGACCTCATCCACGTCATCCCTTGGCACCTCAACTCTCCTTCCTTGTTCCTCCCTCTTGGACTGCTCCTTTAGACACTGGATCTCCCAGTAAACTCTAAACGACATCCATGGTGTCTTGATATACCTTATTTTGACACACGTGGTCCAGGGTACTTCATTGAACTACTCCCTCCCTTGAAACCAGGTTCTTCTTCTACATTGGTATCTCTTTTGCATGTGTGGCTTCTACTCTTGTTATTACCAAAACTGGTTCTAAACCTACATCCCATGTTACCCATGGCATCCACTACATGTCTACCTTTTTAATGTTGACCATTACAATGCCCTTGTCTTTCTAGTGTTACTAGATTCATGTGCTCAAACAACTTCAGGCACTCCTTATAGTTTTGCTTATTTCGCACCATGAGCATTACAACAGGTCCAAGAACTCTCATTTTTAATGCTCTGTAGACCCACAATTGAAACAAGTTCCACACGAGAACTCATTCCTTCCTCCCCGTAGTTACCATGACCATAGAATCCTCCTTGAAAACCCCTTCCATGCATTCCTCCATCTACATGCTCCTTATAACGGTGATCATCACCCTTAGAACTATTGGCAATGCTGGTCTGGTGTACCCCATGATCAATGGCCTCATGGATCTGATCAATGAGCCTATAGTCCTTAGTATCATGGGTTGTAGAGGTGTAGATCTTACAATAGCAAGACACATTCTTTTGGATTGTGCACTTTGTAATAAGGGGCATCTACTTGCATCATGGTCCCCATGAAAAATTTCACAATCTACTATCATGGCACATACCATCCTCTGGGGGAAATTATCCTTGACATGCCCTTCTACTTCACAATATATGCACCATAAACCACTACAAGTCTCATGGGATGAGTTTTTAGAAAACGTTTCTATCTTCTTAGCCATAATTATAATCTGAGCCTCCAAGAACGAAATGACACCGTGTCAATACTACCAATAGCCTTAGTGCGTAGTGCAACTTCCAACGCTTTGCAGGTCTGAAAGTTTTATGAGATAAAGCCCTTCTAAAAGGTGTGATCAATCCTCCAAAAAACCACTGAGCATGCTATGAAGGGTGACTATCATATAATAATTTATATAATAATGTTTTAAAATGTGCTTCATACTCTACACACTCTTTGCCATTCCTTTTTAATCTCCTTAAAAGTGCTAGTGCTCTTCTATTCAAACTCGGGTATGTGGAATTACGCAAGAATACGTTCTTTAAAGTAGTATAATCCACCACTATTTAATGAGGGTCATATTTATTATACCAATTATGCTCGTGCCCTTACAACGTGGTTGTAAACTAACTAGCCTTCTACTTTGGGGTTGTGATACCCTTTTCACAACAAGCAGGTTCACACATGTGAACATGTTACGTAGCATCTTTAATACCTCTGTCACATAGAAAGTGTAATGACATCTCAAAGAAGACTTAAGGGGGTGGCCAGAGCCTTAGTTCCCTCTGTTGTTTGCTCTGCCACCGGATCCAGCAAGTCTTGTGCCTCCTGAGCCACTAGATCCACCAGAACCACTAGGTCCACTAGGTCCTATGCCCCATGACCCACCAGGTCCTATAGTAGTTATGCCAAGTGTCCCCATTATTCCACTGAGCTGTGCACCGATGGTCTATGATAGTGCCCCACTACCACTATTGTACCCCGTGCCACTCCAAGATGTAAGACCAAAGGATTGTATACTAGTTCCTTATCGAAAGACTCCTTTGAATACTAGAATATGTGTAACCATAGAAGTGGGAACTGAAAAATTGTACCTCCTAGGTGCAGATCTGTCACTTCTACTAATATCAACTAGGTTAATGATAATCCTTCCTAGTTTTGGAAAACCAAGTGCTAGGGTTTGGTCACTGGGTGGGTTCAGATACGTGCAAACGAATCTTCTTTCTCCGCGTGATGAACTCTCACTAGAAGCCGAAGGGGTCTCTCTTATGCACTTGCCAAGATGGGGTAGCCGAGACATGATACTCGGGTTCCATGTCCTCTGTGTGAACCTCAACTCTTTCCCACAACGCCTTTGCCTCTATAGATCCATCACACTTGCATCCTCACGTCATCTAGCAATGTTCCTTTCACACACTTCACTATACTTGAGTTGTCTTTCCTCCCTTTCCTTCTCTGTCGTAATATTTGCCATCTTCCTCCACCGTAGCTCCCTCATCTAGCACTCAGAATGGTCTACCCATCCATTGAAAATTCCTCTAAACCCAAAGTAACAACAATGATCTTCATTACCGGAGGGATAATGCATAGAAATGATCCTCTAGGATCCCTCAGAACTAAAACTCGGCAACCTCCGAATAAGAATATGTGGAAATGGCATACTCCAGTGTAGCTAGCCATTACTCCTTTCCAAAGAATGATCCACAACATGGGTCCATGTCGGATATTCATCCCGCATCCTTTGGTAATCTTATTAGGTCCACATGCGTGATCCATAATTCCAACTTGATCTAGATGCATGCACCGAAAGCCATTCATACAACTCTACTATGAAACAATAGAAAAATGTTTCATATAAATCATGGTAGAGGTTCTCTTCTACCCATTTATGTGCATAAAACTTAGGTCCATTCATCCTCCATGCTCTTGAACCATGATTCAACACTTTCAAAAGTTAACCGTTCTATCATTACTCACTACACAGTCATGTTGTATGTTATTCCCCACTATAACTTCAAAAGAGGTCTCGGGAGCGGAACCAATATGTAGTCATTTTTACCCTTATCACAAAAGAAAGGTACCCCATATGCATCGGCCTATCACCAAGTGGATGCTTTGAGCACTCACCCAAGACACATGTGGGTGCCGAGTCTCTCTTTTATGTGAGTTTAGTGGGAAATATCATCATCTATGATTTGTGCTTAAGATATTTAAATGGAGTTAAGACATTCAAGAACCATAGAGCTCAGAATGGCCTCTAGATCCTTACAATCATTACAGATAGAAAGCACTTAATAGATTATATAACTTGCACCATAACGAGAAAAGAAGTATACAAGCATCCATACTTAGCATAAGCATAAATAAAAGAGATCCTATGAGAAAGATGTATGCATTAGAATCATTGATATTCATATTCATATAACTTGTAACCTCATTACATCCATGGAGCCATTACAGAATGTCATAGAGAAATAGACCGCATAATCATGCTTTTCAACTGGACTAATGTAGCTAGGATATCAAAGAAAAACTTGCAATCCCTTACCATTATACATTCTCTCCCAAATACCATTATCCACTAACAAAGTTCTTGCAGTATTTCTGTAGAGCTCCACCCTCTTTTTGTTCTCTCTTTGTTTACTCTACAGGTGCTTGTATTTATATCCTCTCTAGGCTGCCAACTCATCCTCCAGTGCCCTTAGATCTAATGCCAAGTGTCTGAATGTGGTCCTCCATGTGAGCATGCTCTCCTAGGCATGAGCTTTCCACTTTTCACCATGATGTGCTTCTAGAAGCTTCTACCGTAGGCATGCTCCTTCCTGGGCCAACCTATCACCAGGTTGGCACCTTATCCACACAACATGTGTAGTCGGGTCATGCTTTTCACATGTTCTATCTAAAACTCCAAATTTCGCTAAGTCCCAAACCCTTGGTTCTATCTATGTGGGTCGTATGTACTACAAACTTCCTTAAACCCTTTTCTTAAACCCTACCCTGTGCACTTTTTCCTTACATTCCTTTCTTCAACAAGGACCTTCACGGATACGTACCTTTTTACTTAGCAAAAATTATAGGGTCCCAAAAAAAACATATACATTCCATTAAATATGACATTAGCATATACAAATAATTACGATCAGCTAAGACTTCGCCACTACAACGTCAGGTACATCTCCCTCACTCGCTCCTCCTATAAAAAATCCATGGAACCTTCACGCACTAGATATAGTAACACCCATCAATGTGTTTCCCACCACACTCGATAATCCTTCATTCACCTAGCATCATCTCCATCTTTAACTACTATCGTTAGGTCTACTACATCTAGTAATGGTGGTATCAACTACTTTGTTGTGGGCCTTGGCCTAGCACCCACCCTCATAGGGGCCCTAATAACTTATAACCATATGTATGGCTTTGGGGGCATGTCCTGTGTCATACCAAACTGTCGTGATACCCTCTCCACAGAAACAACTCGATCACACATGGAAAGTGGTCCTCTAACCACATCATCATCTGAATACATCACAACTTTGTAGCATCCTCAGACCATCCGCCATAATCATGATATGGCATCCATATCACTGAATCTAGCCCCATCATATCTATCAGGGCTCTGAAACTAACTGTGTCCATCTTCCTACAATGGATATCAACCAAGCATCGAGAAAATGTCTCAGGTCAATCCCACTCCCCTTGTGACAATGCATGCAACTACTCTCTAGATGGCCATATGCTCATATTCCAATACATATAATAGTGTGGTGGCCCCTATAACCCCACCATGCTCATCCTACATAAATCGATACAAATCCTTGTCTAAATGGGCCAAAACACACCGTGTCCACACATATCTCAACCCATCCTCCTCTACTCATTGACATATGTCATGTATCTTATACAACATGCCGACACTACCTCCCTCCACTCCTATATAAGATGCTATCACCACTATGATGAGCTTCCAAGACTGTAGAACCCTAGATTGTAATATCACATCCAAACTAATATTAGCCTTAGTTGGTAATCGACCCCCACAAAATATCATCAATCGAGCATATCTAGCACTTTCAGATCTACTACTTCCATAACTAGTACTCTCTCTCCAACCACTGGCATCATAGTATGTAATATACATCCTCCATTGTCAACCGCATCTCCCTGTGGGCAAAATAAATGTGCAGATATCGGCACACAACCTATCACATAATATAGTAAACATGGGCATATTATGGGAACATCCCCATACATGTTACATGCCATAGGATGGCACAGTCCATCACAACTTTGATCATCATTTGACAAACCTAATCATAGTAATGTACTCAAGTTTTGACTACCATGGAACTCATCGAAAAAATATCCCTCTACAAAAAACCAAAAATAACAACACAAGAAACATTAGAAACTTTCCCACAATAAAATACCACAATTTAACATATTAGAGAAACATTCCCTTGCATTTTCCATCAAATCAAAAATTATGGGCTAGGGCACCCAGATCCATGACTAGGGTGCCCTAGAGTAGAAACTAACATTGTAACATCTTGATTTTAAGACTTTAGAAACAAGGGATTTTTTTATCTTACATAATGTTCTCTTTTCTAAATTAATATAATATAGAACACACATTCCATTTCTAATCCATCTCATAATATAAAACCATACACAACTATAAATGAATTAGTTAGACATAGATCTCTCATTCCATGACTCGGTATTAAAGTGATCACTCAAGTTAACTTAATAATGTTTTTACTATGTATACTTGGTTTCCTTACCCTTTTAGGGGTACCCAATTGTTCTTTCTAAGAATCTTATCTAGATATCTATTACCGATATCCATCGAAATATTGCATCTTAGACTAGGTCACATAGGATAACACAACCAATATCTTACGATACTTTGGTCAAATTTTAAAAACTTATTTAACATATTTAAATTCCTTGATGGTATACTTTCGAAAAGTAATATTTCCCTCACGACACTTGTTATTTTATCTATAATGTTCTTTTCGACTTTTGTCAATTTAATTTGATTCAAGGATTCACACCAAACAAGGAAAAAAACATGCACTAGTGTGGAAGACTACTCGTGGTGACTAAAGATACATAGACAAACTAAATCAACTTACATTTACTAGGTGTGTCTAGTTACCCTATGTCAACATGAGTTGACCTCAACACTAAATTATGTTTCTATCTTTTTTTATGATGGGACCATGATTTAGTCTTCTACTTATGTCAATCGAGTTAATTGGACTAATTGGGGTGTTGAGGTATAGCATGATGCATCATAGTATCGCTTAATGAGCCCTTTCATTATAAAGGTACTATGCCATAGTTTCTATGTTTCAAAATCCACCCAAGTATCCTCAACTAGACTAACATACTTAAGATTATAATTTTAGTAACCCAACTAATGAATTTCTTAAATATTAATCATAGCAATGCTTTAGAATTCAACTAAGCATCATGTAACCTAAAAAGGTTACAAGGTGTAAATTACAAGAGAGGTAGGTATGTTGTTAAAATTTCTTTCCTAACCATTCTGAATATATACTTATGTTTATCTTAATATTATCTTTGTATTTCATATGTCAACATGATTGAACTTAATGTTATGAAAGTGTGATCAATAGATATTTTACTTCATTTTTGGCTTGTAACAAGGTTATTGAAACTTTCCTTTAGAATTCACAATGCTGAAGTCTAAATCATTTTATTATCCTTTTAAGCATTCCTATTTTAATGACAAAAATCTACTTAAGGAAAACACAGCCAACCATCCTCATAATTTAGTCATAACATCTTACAATATCCTAAATAAATGTCTCTGTTAAACTACAAGGAAAATATGTTTTTCCTTCAACAAGGACTAATGTCCTAATGATGAAAACAAATCACATACACTTAAACACTACAAATTATTCATACTCATTTATATAATTCAATAATATTCCCCTTTTAACAATTTAAAGATCCACTCAAGAGTATCAAGTTAGTTGTATTCTTTCACTGGAAAATAGATCATCTACTAGATCATGTCCTTAGACCAAGAAGATGATATATTATAAGATCTAATAGGTTTCTTACTAACATATCACTTAAATACCTAACTTCCCCCTTCATGAATGATATTAATTAATAATATATCACAATTTATGCTAATTAAGGTATCATAATAAAGTAGTAATCAACAATCCTCAAGCCATTCATTTATCACAAAGGAGTGATCCACTCATTGAACTTAAGAGTATTTCAGGAACTACAAAATGTCATTGCATCAATATAAAACTAGTTTTATTACATCTTATTTTCTCGAAAAAATTACATTTCAAGTAATGTCACTTCATAATCATCATAATAAAGAGACAATTTCTTTAATAAAACAGAGATGTAATTTTATATCTGTCTTTCTCCTTCATCTTTTATGAAATCCATATGCAAAATTGTTAGCACATGTCAGTTATAATGAATGGATCATGATAAGCACTATAACATTTAAAACGTTGTGTTTTTATCTAACTATTTCATAAAAGAAACCATTTTTTAATGAAACAATTACATAATCACAAATAAATATTAATAGAAATACTTTCCAAAATATAACAAATCAAGAAGGAGAGAAAATATCATAGAATCCACAAGAATTAATATTTAAGTAAGAACTAATTAAATAAACATAATCAATTCTATCTCAAATGGTAATATGAACTCATTGCAACTTGCGAGAATCTAAACAACGGTATTAAATAAGGAAGAAATTCATATATCCAATCAATCTTATCTTCTCGTCAAGCTTTAACTTAAGTTCCTCAACTCAACCTATTCCTTCTTTTCAAGAAGAAGTACAAAGATATAAAAAATTGCCTTTCTATAATAAGTATACTTTTTTGTTATTCAAAAGTTAACAACCTGAATAATAAATGCAAGATGAATAAAAATCTAAATACATTCCATCAAACAATATTATCTATCTCAGGCTCAACATAAAGTCTAAGAATTATATTGATCAAGATCAAGTCCCAATAGTAAAGGTGAGAAAGGTTTAATCAATTAGAAACAAAACAAAGTACCTCACAGTTCAAGTTCTTAAAGTCTTGCATTCATATCCAAATTCAAACTCAAAAGTAGCATTCATAGAAACAACATGCAATCATCACACATAACAATCAGTATGTTTATTGTTTTCACAAACCACAAATAAGAAGGATCTATTTTCCTAAATAACACCCAATTCAAATTAATAAATCCCAATTCAAGGAAATGAATAGGAGAACTAAAAGTTTTAGAACCAGGTCTAGACCCAAATAATTCCCACAAAACAATCTTACCCTTAGATCCATTTGTATAAAGATCAAGGAAACACTATGACATAACTCATAAACTCAAGTGTAACATTCCCATTTTAAGACTTTAGAAACAAGGGAATTTTTTTCTTTTTACATAATTTTCTCTATTCTAAATAAGAAATCATTTAGAACACACATTCCATGCCAATCAATCTCATAACAGATAACCATATGTAACTATAATGACTCAATATTCTACTGATCTCTCATTTCATGACTTGCTAATCAACCGATCTCTCATGTTAACTTGAAGTATAGAATACTTTATGTATACTACGTAAACTTGGTTCTCCTACCCTATTACGGGTAGTGAGTGGTCTATTTAAAGAACCTATCTAAATATTTATTAACAATATTCATCTAACATCACATTGTTTTAAACTAGGTGATGTAGGACAACACAACCAGTAGCTTGCAATACATTGGCCAAAGACTTTCAACATCTTGTTCATGTTACTATTCCTAGACAACATACTCGTCATTCTAGAATACTTCCTTCACCTCACTCTTTTGTTATCTATAATGGTCTTTACTGACTACCGTCCATCCACTTGCCCAAGGTTTAACCCTAGCCCTAGTTAGAAATATAATTTATTATAGGAAGATGCTCATAATGTCTTAGGGTATATGGGCATACTCGGTTGACCTAAGTCAACTGGATGTGCCAAGATACCTTGAGCCATTAAAAGCTACCACCTAGCCTAAACATGTTACTAACTTGACCTAGAGAGAAACTACGTTCAATTCCCTATTTGTGTGTAGATCTAGATGATCAATGAATAATGGTGTTGCCACATGTCAACTGATGTTGTATTTTCAAGAAGACCCTAGTCTTCTTGAAGTTACAACCCTAAATTTTGCATGTCCTAACATCCTACGAAACTACCTCATCAATATGTACATACCCTAAGGAGGTTATTAATACATTATTCATTTGGATTATTACACCAATTACAACAACCCATTTAAACCCTAATCCAACACTCCATAAGTTCTTTTCTAAATTTGATTCAATTAGTTATAAAATAACTTCCTTAACTTCGATTTATTTTTGCGTTCATTTTAGTTGGCTTAGCTATAATATTCCCATTTTAATACTTTAGAAATAAGGGGAATTTTTTTTTCAACACAATGTTTTCTTATCTAAATAAAACATTATTTAGAACATACATTCTATGCTAATCAATCTCATAATAAATAACCATATGCATCTATAAATGACTCGATGATACACTCGATCTATTCATTCCATGACCTGGTTACCTACCTATCTATTCATGTTTAACGTTAATTACTGAATACTTATCATATTCTATGTATACTTGGTTCTCTTACCCTAAATTGGGTACTAAGTGATCGATTTAAATAACCTATCTGAATATTTGTTACCGATATTCATCGATATCACATTTCTTTAAACTAGGTCACATAGGACAACACAACCAGTATCTTGCGATACTTTGACCAAAGATTTTCAACATTCTATTCATGTCACTATTCCTAGACAGCATACTCGTCATTCCAGAATACATCCTTCATCTCACTCATCTGTTATCTAGAATGGTCTTTACTAACTACAGTTAGTCCACTTGTCTAAGGTTTAACCCTAGCCTAGGTTGGAAAGATATTTTATTATAGGAAGATGCTCACAAAGACTTAGGGTATATGGGAATAATCGGTTTACCTAAGTCAACCGGATGTGCCAAGTACCCTTATCCATTTAAAGCTATTACCTATCCTAAATGTGCCACTAACCTAACCTAGAGAGAAACTAAGTTCAAGTCCTTATTTGTGTGTAGATCTAGATGATCAATGTAGAAGGGTGTTACCACATGTCAACTACAACGTTGTACCCTCGAGAAGACCCTAGTCTTCTTGAAGGTATAGTCCTACAGTTGGTGTGTGCCAACATCCTACAAAAACTACCTCATCAAGATGTACATACCCCAAGGAGGTTATTAATACATTATTAATTTGGATTATTTAATAGATTACAACAACCTTGCTTGACCCTAATCCAACACTCCATAAGTTATTTTCTATATTTGATTCAATTAATCATTAAAGAACTTTCTTAGCTTATTATTGCTTTTAATGTTCATTTACTAGTTTAACAAGTAGTTAACCAAAAACAGGACAACAATATCATAAGTTCCATTATAATGTAACTTAACCATTCAAAGAAGGTGTAGCAACTAAATAGGTTCAACTATAGTAGACTTCATAGGAAATGAAGTCTAATGATTAACGATCATATCACCAATCTTTAGATTACATTCCTTTGAGCGAGGAAGAGTCTTCCTCTTCATGATTAAGTGTTAGGGTTGTCATACCCTTCTTATCCTTCACAATTTCTATAGTTTTACTGTGTATTCATTACACATTCCATTACTATATTAAATTGTTTAGATAATAAACATCATCTTATGCAACTTAACAAGATGCATCATTATAAGGGAGAAAAAATAATTCCCTTTATCCATCTTATCAAAGGATATTCGATAAGCATAAAATAATATGAAGAATATCAACAAGATATAACTTCTATCTTCCTCATAAAAGTACGAGGTAATTTACACAACCAATGCAAGTAAATCTCCAACTTTCAATTCATCATTAAAAACTTATTCATTTAAAAGACTATGCATTTCATGCATCTTTGTATAACAAACAACCTTCATTCCAAAAAGAATAAAAATTTCTTTTTCAATACAACTCAAGAATGAATTAGAATTCTTTACAAAGAATCAGACTTATATCAGCCAATGCATCATATAAGTTTTTGCCTTCTTTTATCACTTACGATGTCCATCTGCAAAAATTACTAGCACGGGTCAGTTCAATGAACTGAGCATGATAAGCACTAAGCATTAAAACAAAGTGCATTCCACTAATTGTTTCATTAAAACAACTCTGCTTTAATGAAGCAATTAATGCAATCATACAAAATAAGCCTAAGTAATAACATCCCAAAAAGAAGCAAAAATATAAATCTGCAATCACTTTATGAGAGTCCATTATATAATCAGCAACTACTGCATTATATTCTATAAGTATTGTCCTAACTGATACTTATTTACATTAATTAGTAGCCTTTGGCATTTAACTATCCCATTATTCTTACTGAGAATTGATTTTTCTTTTTCTAGAGTGTCTTTTGAATTCTAAGACTTCCTTATCATTCCTTCCAAGTTCACGTGAATTCAAGTTAATTAAAACTATGTAATCCTCTTAAGATGAATCGTCCTACATCTTAAATAACCAAAAGATTCACACATCATAAAAATGCGACCTAATTCTAGGTTAAGTAAAATAACCTAGGTTCTAGATTAGACCCTAACAATTCAAGAATTTATACCAGGTCATCAATGCTTCATTTAACAAATTGTGACATTCCCAAATGTCCATAGGTATACATCAAGTATAAACATAAAAATATCAAATACTAGACAATTACTTACAATAAGTAAAGTATTTGATTCAGCCAAACCTATATAGGTTCATAAAAAGATAAAGGATAACAAATTGAAAGTACATAATTTCCATTTCCTTTTATTCCTCGGAAAGGAAAGATCAACATCCTCAATTTAAACAACTTAAATTCTTTAAAAGAAGATTTAATAAAACTATTCTCGAATTCAACATTCATTATGAAATAGTAGTAAGGTTCAGAGTGAGCCGAATCCATACATATATTATTTATACATATGAAATAAAGAAATAGATTCCTCATTAAATTAAGAGATAATCATTCCTTAACAAGAATTCCAATATAATCCAAGAAGGAAGAGGAACAAATAATTATAAACTCACTTTCAACCATTATGAGTTTCCAACATTGATTCAGATATTAGTAAATGATCAAACTCCTACATTCCATTATGCAAGATATAACTCATACAGGGTTATCTTTTACCCTTATCCAATTGAGAAAAGATCAAACTATCTGTTAAGTACATAGAGAGTAATAACAAATACAACTTTCAAAAGATGTATGCCATAGCCATATGCAACAATCAAAATAGAGCAATTACCATCCACTTTCAATAGGTCAGACCTAATTGAAAACCACCTAGAGTCGACAAGGAAATAAGAACAACACCTCAATTACGAAACCAAGCAGGCTCAAATAGAGTTGATTAGGTTTCCTAATAAAACTAGAAAGACAAACTTAAAAAAAGTAAGTCTATCATCGAAAATTATCTAAGAATAACTCAAATAAACCAAACAGACCTGAGAAGGTAATTCCCTCATGACATGCAGACAAAGAAAAGTCGATTTCCAATTTTAGAGAGTAATTTAACAATACTATCCTCAAATATCAGAATGGATAGAAAAATGATTCCAAGAAACTCTATCAAACTAACAAGATAGTTTCCATATCGACGAAAGAAAGTTGATCTACAAGAAACACGATCAGCCGAGTTCCACCAAAACAATCTGAACTCTCCACATCTGAAAAGAAAGATTGAAAAGGGAAAGAACCCCAAACCAAGTTCAGTGTATCGAACAGTTCCATTCCCATTCAGTAAGAAAACAAGACTCAATACAAAGCTACAGTCAAACAAAGCTCGTATCCATATCAACTTGAACACAAAACTCAAACTGAGCTACAGTCAAATGGGACTATTATCCCATAATAACTCGTATTGTCTCTCAAGACCAAACAATATGACTATATAACTCTTAATAAAAGAAAAGTTCATGGAAGAAAACTCAAATAAGAAAAGGGTATTCATCCCCCTCCTTCGCTATTTAAACAAGCCGAAGTAACAACTCAAACCACACTTCTCTTTTATCAACAAAACATGAGTTCCAGTCTGAACTATACATAAAGATAAAATACAGATTGAAAGAAGATTAAAACACTCCTTTCTCAACACAACTCATGAATTTTCGACGATCAAATAAACAATCGAGACAACAAAAGGAGTAATGCAAGATACCCAAAGATGGGAACAATTTATCACAGTATTTTTCCACAACTCCTGTTCAAAATCCGTTAAGTGCATTCCTTTACAAAACATAAAATAGAGTAACCAATGCAAAAAAACCATCTCAGAAAGCATAAAGAACATAACAATACACTTCCCATTCTCAACAAAGACTTCTTGTTAAAAGTTCCAACAAAGCTTATACACCCAAATCCATTTTCGAGTATATACTCCCAAAATCTGAACTAAAACAAAATAGAAGGGTCTGAAACATAAAATGTTTTCTCACATTTAAATAATTAAAAGAAAACACACACACAAGTACAACCTTCTCATGCAAGGAACATGAATCCAAAATCACATATTTCTTCCATTAAGCAAGCAAATAACCAGAGAAAACATAAAACTATTTACCCAAAAAGAGCAAAGTTGTTTTAATGAAACATTTAGAGAAAAGCAAGAAATCTTAATGGGTAGAGCCTATCATGCCTGATAGTGCCTCTTCCAATTCAAAGAATACTTCTAGCCAAGTTTCCAACACCTCTTCTTCTCCAAGAAAGATCAAACAATAATAATATTTTTCCATAGTGTCTCTTATACATCCCTCAAACCGAAAATAGATCAAAGAATTCAAAAATAGCCACTAAGTGCAGATCAAACTGCTAGTTTGAAAAACCAGATAGCTCCATGCAGAGAAAAATCATGAAGCATGCAAAGAAAAACAACCCCCAACAAATCCGCCAGCATGCCTTCCAAGATGGCTTGCTCACCAAACTGAGGGATATTAATGAAATTAATTCCAAAATTCCCGCTTGTATTTCCTTGCCACCGCCATTCATAGTTGGCGATACCTAATTTCACTTGAAAATGCATTTCCAAATTTAGTGATGCCTCCACATAGGTTCCACTAAATTCCCATGCAATCACCAAATCTTGCAGTACTCTTCCTTATTAAATAAAAAATCACACCTCATTAATAGCTTAGGAACCACCGCTTAGCTCCCACTTTCCATCCGAACCCTAGGTTCCCTTTCATACCCAATGGTTTAGGATAGATGAAATTAGCTTAGGTTGGATCTTAGGTTAATTTAAAAATATAACCTTAGGATATAAGCTCCTATAAAGATATTTTCACCCTAGGTTAGGTATTAGTTTAACCAAGTACAATAGGTAAAAAAAATAACTTAGCATCCATTAGGTTATTTCCCTCCACACTAACTTAGCATTTACAACTTAGGTTAGAATATCATCCCACGTAAATTGGCTTAGAAAGAGCTAGGAAATTTTACTCAAGCCTCGAATCTTATTAGGATAGACTGTATAGATAAAGGGCACATTATAATTTCCTTTTTCTCAATAGTCTTGAAGCATCTTTCCCTTAACGTCTTTATGCACCCCTGCGCGAATGTCGGTCGAAGTGTTGAGCACAACACAAAACTGAATGTTGGCATTGTCTTCAAGATGATAAAGAATTGTAACAACACAAATTCAGTCTGTTAAGTCTCTTAATCAATGAATGTTAGTTTTTCATTTAGTTTAGATAAGAAGATTTAAAACATTCCTTGGATCAATGGAATTGATCCAAGGGATGAGTCCAATTGCAAAAGATAATTTTGCAACTCTTAAAACTAGATTACAACTTACTCATAAGAAGTGAAATAGATTTTTGTAAGCAACAACATATCAGCCCTATAATCAAAGAGTAGAATGATTTATCCATGGCAAGCATGATTTTTCAACAACCATGAAACATACATTTGTCTTGAAAATCACATGTCAATGCTTGCAATGCAAAAGAGGAATATAATAGTTGTCGAGGGTGTTACATGCTTCCCTCCTAAAAAGAATCATCATCCCGATGATTACCTCACTTTAATCATTGCATTCAGGATAATCAATTTTATTCACTATCTTAACATATGTCAAAAACATATCATAATTTTTAAGTTCCAGAAATCAACATGACATAGCTGTTTATTCAAAACAAATAAATATCTTCCCAAAACTAGCATACTTATTGTAATATAAAGATAAAATCACAATTTTTTATCAGTCAACAAAATCAATTCTATTCAAATAGATATGGAAAATCAGTTTTCATATCCTCAAGGTTTTCCCAAGTTGCACTTTCTTCATTAAACTGGTCCCACTAGACCTTTTATTGACTTATCTCTTGATTTCTTAGATGCAACCGCAAGTTTCAAGTACTCGTATGGGTTTAACCACAATTATTCCTGGGTATTGGACCTGCAAGAAGTTCCAATTTAACACATGTGATAAATCTAAAACATATTTCTTGAGTAAATAAATATGGAAAACATCATGCATTCGTGACAAAGGAGGTAAAGCTAAATGGTAAGCTATAGGGTTGATTACTTCAATTATCTCAAAAAGTCCCACATAACATGGTGATAACTTGGCAGCCTTGTGAAATGTTATAGAACTCTTTTTTGGTTTAACTCAAGAAATATTTTCTCACCAAGTTCAAATTTCCTATCAATCTACTTTAGATCAACATAACTCTTTTGCCTATCTGTTGCTTTTTTCAAACATTCATGAATCGATTTAGCTTTTTGTTCCATTTCAAGTAAGGGATTTCTAGTCCCATTACCTCTCTATCCTCAATGTTGTCCCAACTAACAAGGGTTCTTCATTTTCTTCCGTATAATGCTTCAAAAGGTGCCATCTTAAAGAAGCATGGTATGTGTTATTATATGCAAACTCGCCTAGTGGAAGGTACTCTTTGCACTTATAATGTTGATCCATATAATACATTCGTAACATATCCTCTAAAACTTGATTAACTCTTTCAGTCTATCCATCCGTTTCTCGATGATACGTAGAATTGAAATTTAACTTAGTTCTTACAATTGCATTAAGCATTTTCCAAAACCTTGACATCATTCTATGGTCTTTATCATATATGATTAATTCGGTACTCCATGCAATCTAAAAGTTTCATGTACAAATATTTTAGCTAATACAGGAGAATCATCCTTTAGATTACCAGTAATAAAATGTGTTACCTTTGTTAGTTTATCAACAACTACCAAAATATCATCATGTTTATTTCTCAACATAGGCAACCATTATACAAAGTCCATGCTTATCACTTTCCATTTGTACTGTGGTATGCTATGAGGATACAAAAAACTAGTTGGGTGCATATGTTCTGCTTTAACACGTTGACATTTAAGGAAATGTGTCACAAAATCTATAACATCCTAATTCATTCCCTTCTAGAAATATTGTTGTTTTATATCAGCAAACATCTTTGTAATACTTGGGTTGTTCGAGAGAAAGGTGAATTGTGAAATTCTACTAACAATTTCTTCCTTAAATCATTTAGCGAAGGTACATATACTCTATTTTCAAATCGTAATATTCCTTCATTATCAAAGTGAAAACCTTTATACCTCAAATCATTCAGATCTACAATAAGCGTTGTCTTTACTTGCTAAAAATAAGAATCATATTCCATAACACTTTTTACTTCATCCTTAAATTGAGTTCTCAATGTTATAAGAGCAGAAATGTGCTTCCTACGACTTAGGCTCATCAACCACTCTATTTTCTTTACCCCGTATATAAATGATGTCAAAATCATATTGAGACAAAAGCGTAACCACATTCATTGTCATCCATTTAGATTTGGCTGAGTGAAAATATACTTCAACCTAAGATGATGGGTTTTCAATTCAAAAGGTTTATCAAGTACATAATGCCTCCAAAATTGTAGTGCATGAACAATGACAATAAGCTCTAAATCATGTGGAGCATAATTCAACTCATGTAGCTTTATTTTTCTACTTTGTAAGCTATGACATGATCATTTTGTAACAAAATACCTCCTAGACCTTCACCAGATGCATCGATTACCGCCATAACATTTCCATTAGGATTTGGTACTGCTAGAATAGGTCTTTGAGAAGTTAACTGCCTTTAAAGTTTTGAATGCAATTTCATATTTCTCACTCCAAACAAACTTTTTATCTTTCTTTTGTAAGGAAGTTATTGGTGCACCCACCTTAGAAAAATCTTTTTCAAATTTCCTCTAGTAACCAACAAGCCCCATGAAGCTTCTAACTTCATGCACATTCTTTGGTGCATGCCACTCAGTTATAGCTACAATTTTAGAAGGATCTATAACAATTCCATTTTTACTTATTACATATCCCAAATAGTGTACTTTTGTGTCATAGAAATAACATTTAGATATCTTACCATATAGTCGTCTCTTCCTTAATATTTCCAAAACTATCTTCAAATGCTCACGGTGTTCCTCAATACTTTTAGAATATATGAGAATGTCATCCAAGAATACGAGCACAAATTTTTCCAAATATTCTTGAAAGATATTGTTCATTAAATTCATAAATGCTACAGGTGCATTTGTTAATCCAAAATGTAAAACTGTGAACTCATAATGTCCATACCTTGTTTTGAAAGTTGTTTTATGAATGTCCTCATCTTTAATCCACAATTTATGGTATCTAGATTGAAGATCTATCTTAGAATATATCGATGCTCCACTCATCCGATTAAATAGATCATCAATCCTAGGAGTGGGTATCTATTCTTGATTGTTTCTTTGTTTAACATTCTGTAATCAATGCACAATATAAGTGTTCCATCCTTCTTTTTCAAAAAAATTACAGGTGCTCCCCAGGGTGAAACACTTGGTCTAATCAAACCTTTAGAAAAAATTTCCTACAATTGAGCCTTAATCTCTACTAATTCCATAGTAGTCATTTGATATGGCGCTTTAGAAATAGGTTCGGTTCTGTGAGTTGATCTCAATCTGGAAATCCAACTCCCTTTTGGGTGGAAGACATAGAAATTCTTCTCGAAATACGTTAGTGAAGTCTCATAGCAATGGATATCGCTCCATAACATGGTTGTTCTCTTGATTGTTTCGTACAACATTTATTTTTGTCCTTTTCAAGTTACATAGTAGACAATTTTCTAATTGAAATCTCACGTTTCACACCCCGAATCTCTCGATGTTTTCTGCAGTCATCTAAACAACTAATATGTTTTTCAAAACAATCCACTTTAGCCTTATGTTTTTCTAACCAATTAACACCAATGATTACATCATATGACCCCAAAGGTGCAACATAAATATCAACTTCAATGGAAAAGTTAGGTAAATCAAGAATTGCTCCAGAAAGACACATACCGACCGTATGAACAACATTTTTTCATATTGTATAGTCCATGTTTTATCAATATTTCCAGTTTTTTTTAAGTTTTGATGCTAATTTACTAGAAATAAAACATTCAGTAGCTCTGGTATAAAAATAATGGTTATAGGTAAACCAAATAACTTACCCTAACTTCTATGGGCGTGACTGTTTCTCACCTCTTGTCCGCTACTACTACGCATGTATCTTATGCTGTTGATTATGATCATCCTTTTTCAAAGGGAATTGATTTGTGTAATGATCTTTTCCATAGTTATAACAGCCTCCTACAGGTCCCTTCCTAGGCTCGGGTTTATTTCCAGCCTTAGAGTTATCGTTCTGACCCCCATAGGACTTTTGTCCATTATTATTGTTCTTAGCAAAGTTGTTCCATGCATTACCAACAAACTTGTTTGTTGCTGCTTTCTTATTAGTATTAGATGAAATCTTACTTTTCATTCCAAATTTATTCCATGGTCCTTTCTTAGGTGCAAGAGATGATGAAGAGGAGTTGGGATTTTTCTTCCTTACTTCCTCCTTGTGAGCAGAAATTGCCTTTAATTTCTGTTCCTGCCTTATGGCCTTTTCAACAACCCCTTCCATCATGGTTCAACTATGAACATCCACCTCTTCTCATATAACGAGATTCAATCCCATGATGAATTTCTGTATCCTAAACTTCTCATCAGTTTGGTACCGAGGCACATACTTAAGGAGTTTAGTAAACCACTCCGAATACTCTGTTGCAGTTATCTTTCCTTGAGCTAAGTTCTCAAATTCAGTCATTTTATGATCATATTAAATTTACGGCAGCCAACGCTTTCCTAAAGTATCCTTTAAATTGATCCCATGTGATATTATTTTCATCAATGTTTAACTCATCCTTACGATTGTCCCACCATGAAGATGCCTCATGAGAAAGCTGATATGCTCCCCATATCACCTTTGTTTCTTCTAAAAATTCCTTATTGCAAAGTGTTTCTCTATTTTTACTTTGAGCCAATTCTCATCCCCATCTCCTAATTTGGTGCCATCAAACTTGGGTGGACTTATCCATTTTATATCATTAGTGAGTTTAGTCACATCGACTTAGCCTTTTTGTTCTTAGGCTGAAAAGGTATGTTCACATTGTTATTATCAACACCCACATTGGCATTGTCCCCCAGAGGTGGCTGATTATTGTTATCAACATCATCTTCCTCCTCATTTCCCATTACTTTCTGTTCAAGTATAGCCAAATAATCTCTTGTATCCAATAGGGCAGCAAGGATCTCATCACGTTTCTAGGTAGTTGCTTCTCCTTCCTCATGAAAAGCATTATTTGCAACAATTCCTCTTGTTCTAATAATTTTTGTTATAAGAAAATTTAAGTTTTATCGATTATGGACACGGTAGGTACAAGAGCTGCAATATTCAGCTCTAATACCAAGATGTAACATTCCCATTTTAAGACTTTAGAAACAAGGGAATTTTTTTTAACACAATGTTCTCTGATCTAAATAAAATATTATTTAGAACATACATTCTATGCCAATCAATCTCATAACAGATAACCATATGCAGCTGTAAATGACTCGGTGATACACCGATCTATTCATTCCATGACTCGGTTACCTACCGATCTATTCATGTTTAACTTTAATTACTAAATACTTATCGTATTCTACATATACTTGGTTCTCTTACCCTAAACCGGGTACTGAGTGATCTATTTAAAGAACCTATCTAAATATTTGTTACCAATATTCATCTGATATCACATTGCTTTAAACTAGGTGACATAAGACAACGTAACTATCAACTTGTAATACTTTGGCCAAATATTTTTAACATACTGTTCATGTCACTATTCCTAGATGACATACTTGTCATTCTAGAATACATCTTTCACCTCACTCATATATTATCTAGAATGGTCTTTAGTAACTACCGTCAGTCCACTTGTCTAAGGTTTAACCCTAGCCCAGGTTGGAAACATATTTTACTATAGGAAGATGCTCACAATGACTTAGGGTATATTGGCATACTCATTTGACCTAAGTCAACTGGATGTGCCAAGGTACCTTGAGCCATTGAAAGATACTACCTATCCTAAACGTGCCACTAACTTGACCTAGAGAGAAACTAAGTTCAAGTCCTTATTTGTGTGTAGATATAGATGATCAATGAAGAAGGGTGTTGCCACCTAACAACTATAACGCTATACCCTCAAGAAGACCGTAGTATTCTAGAAGGTAAATTCCTACAGTTGGAATGTGTCGCATCCTACAAAAACTACCTCATCATGATGTACATACCCCAAGGAGGTTATTAATACATTATTAATTTAGATTATTTAACAGATTACAACAACCTTGCTTGACCCTAATCCAACACTCCATAAGTTCTTTTCTATATTTGATTCAATTAATCATTAAAGAACTTTCTTAGCTTATTATTGCTTTTAATGTTCATTTACTAGTTTAACAAGTAGTTAATCAAAAGCAGGTCAACAATATCATAAGTTTGATTATAATGTAACTTAACCATTCAAAGAACGTCTAGCAAGCAAATAGGTTTAACTATAGTAGACTTCATAGGAAATGAATTCTAATGATTAACAATCATATCACCAGTCTTTACATTACATTCCTTTGAGTGAGGAAGAGTCTTCCTCTTCATGATTAAGTGTTAGGGTTGTCATACCCTTCTTATCCTTCAAAATTTATATAGTTTTACTACATATTCATTACACATTCCATTACTATGTTAATTTTTTAGATAATAAACATCATCTTATGCAACTTAACAAGCTACATCATTATAAGGGAGAAATAACTAATTCCCTTTATCCATCTTATCAAAGGATATTCAGATAAGCATAAAATAATATGAAGAATATCAACAAGATAGAACTTCTATCTTCCTCATAAAAGTACGAGGTAATTTACACAACCAATGCAAGTAAATCTCCAACTTTCAATTCATCATTAAAAACTTATTCATTTACAAGACTATACATTTCAGGCATACTGTATAACAAACAACCTTCATTCCAAAAATAATACAACTTTTCTTTTTCAATACAACTCAAGAATGAATCAGAATTCTTTACAAAGAATCAGACTTATATCAGCCAATGCATCATATAAGTTTTTGCCTTCTTTTATAAATTACAATGTCCATCTATAAAAATTTCTAGCATGGGTTAGTTCAATGAACTAAGCATGATAAGCACTAAGCATTAAGACAAGGTGCATTCCACTAATTATTTCATTAAAAAATTCTTCTTTAATGAAGCAATTAATGCAATCATACAAAATAAGCCTAAGTAATAACATCCCAAAAAGAAGCACAAATCTAAATCTACAATCACTTTATGAGAGGCCATTATATAATCAGCAATTACTGCATTACATTATATAATTATTGTCCCAACTGATACTTATTTACATTAATTAGCAGCCCTTGGCATTTAACTATCCCATAATTCTTACAGAATTTGAAATATAGAATTGATCTTTCTATCGTCAAGAGTTTCTTTCGAAATCAAAGACTTCCTTATCATTCCTTCCAAGTTCCAATAAATTCAAGTTAATTACAACTATGTAATCCTTTTAAGATGAATCATCCTACATCTTAAATAACCAAAAGATTCACAAATCATAAAAAGGCAACCTAATTCTAGGTTAAGTAAAATAACCTAGGTTCTAGATTAGACCTCTTAACAATTCAAGAATGTATACCAAGTCATCAATGTTTCATTTACCAAATTGAGACATTCCCAAATGTCCATAGGTATACATCAAGTATAAACGTAAACAATATCAAATACTAGACAATTACTTACAATAAGTAAAGTATTTGATTCAATCAAACCTATACAGGTTCATAAAAAGATAAAGGAGAACAAATTGAAAGTACATAATTTCCATTTCCTTTTAATCCTCAGAAAGGAAAGATCAACATCCTCAATTTAAACAACTTAAATGATTTAAAAGAAGATTCAATACAACTATTCTCAAATTCAACATTCATTATGAAATAGTAGTCAGGTTCAGAGTGAACCGAATTCATACATATATTATTTATACATATGAAATAAAGAAACAAATTCATCATTAATTTAAGAGATAATCATTCCTTAACAAGAATTCCAATCTAATCCAAGAAGGAAGAGGAAAAATAGTTATAAACTCACTTTCAACCATTATGAGTTTCCAACATTGATTCAGATATTAGTAAATGATCAAACTCCTACATTCCATTATGCAAGATATGACTCATACAGGGTTATCTTTTACCCTTATCCAATCGAGAAAGGATCATACTATCTGTTAAGTACATAGAGAGTAATAAAAATAAAAATTTCAAAATATGTATGCCACAACCATATGCAATACAGTCAAAGTAGAGCAATTACCATCCACTTTCAATAGGTCAGACCTAACTAAAAACCACATGGAGTTGACAAGGTAATAAGAACAACACCTCAATTACAAAACCAAGCAGGCTCAAACAGAGTTGATTAGGTTTCCTAATCAAACCAGAAAGACAAACTTAAAAAGAAGTAAGTCTATCATCAAAAAGTATCTGAGAATAACTCGAATAAACCAATAGACCTAAGAAGGTAATTCCCTCATGACATGCAGACAGAGAAAAGTCGATTTCTAGTTTTAGAGAGTAATTTAACAATACTATCCTCAAATATCAGAATGGACAGAAAAATGATTCCAAGAAACTCTATCAGAGTAACAAGATGGTTTCCATATCAATGAAAGAAAGTCAATCTACAAGAAACATGATCATCCGGTTCCACCAAAATAATCTGAACTCTCCACATCTGAAAAGAAAGATCGAAAATGGAAAGAACCCCAAAGCAAGTGTACTGTATCAAACAGTTCCATTCCTAGTCAGTAATAAAACAAGACTCTATACAAAGCCAAAGTCAAACAAAGCTCATATCCATATCTACTTGAACACAAAAACTCAAACCGAGCTACTAGTCAAACAGACTATTATCCCATAATAACTCATATTGTCTCTCAGAGACCAAACAATATGACTATACAACTCTTAATAAAATCAAAGTTCATGGTAGAGAAAACTCAAATAAGAAAAGGGTATTCATCCCCCTCCTTTGTTGTTTAAACAAGTCAAGTAACAACTCAAACCACACTTCTCTTTTATCAACAAAACACGAGTTCCAGTCTGAACTGTACATAAAGATAAAATATAGATTGAAAGAATATTAAAATGCTCCTTTCTCAACACAACTCATGACGTTTCCGACGATCAAATAAACAATCAAGACAACAAAAGGAGTAATGCAAGATACCCAAAGATGGGAACAATTTATCACAGTATTTTTCCACAACTCCTGTTCAAAATCCGTTAAGTGCATTCCTTTACGAAACGTAAAATAGAGTAACCAATGCAACAAAACCATCTCAAAAGTGTAAAGAACATAACAATACACTTCCCATTCTCAGTAGAGACTTCCTGTTAAAATTTCCAACAAAGCTTATACACCCAAATCCATTTTCAAGTATACAATCCAAAAATCTGAACTAAAACCAAACAGAAGGGTCTCAAAACTCAAAATGTTTCATCACATTTAAATAATTTAGAGAGAACACACACACAAGTACAACCTTCTCATGCAAGGAACATGAATCCACAAATCACATATTTCTTCCATCAAGAAAGAAAATAACCAGAGAAAATAGAAAACTATTTACCCACAAAGAGAAAAGTTGTTTTAATGAAACATTTAGAGAAAAGAAAGAAATATTAATGGGTAGAGCCTATCATGCCTGATAGTGCTTCTACCAATTCAAAGAAGACTTCCAGCTGAGTTTCCAACACCTCTTCTTCTCCAAGCAAGATCAAACAACAATAATATTTTTCCACAGTGTTTCTTATACATCCCTCGAACTTAAAATAGATCAAAGAATTCAAAAATAACCACCAAGTGCAGATCAAAATACTGGTTCGAAAAACCAGATAGTTCCATGTAAAACAAAAATCATGAAGCATGCAAAGTAAAAAAACCCCCAACAAATCCGCCAACATGCCTTCCAAGATGGCTTTCTCACCAAACCCGAGGCATATTAATGACATTAATTCCAAATTTCCCGCTTATCTTTCCTTGCCACTACCATTCATAGTTGGCGAGACCTAATTGCACTTCAAAATGCATTTCCAAACTTAGCGATGCCTCCATGTAGGTTCCACTAAATTCCCATGCAATCACCAAATCTGGTAGTACTCTGCCTTATTAAATAAAAAATCACATCTCATTAATAGCTTAGGAACCACCGCTTAGCTCCCACTTGCCAACCGACCCCTAGGTTCCCTTTCATACCCAATAGTTTAGGATAGATGAAATTAGCTTAGGTTAGATCTTAGGTTAATTTAAAAATATAACCTTAGGATATAACCTCCTATCAATAGATTGTCACCTTAGGTTAGGTCTTAGTTTAACCAAATACAATAGGTTAAAAAATAACTTAGCATCCCTTAGGTTATTTCCCTCCACACTAACTTAGCATTTACAACTTAGGTTAGAATGTCATCCCATGTAAAGTGGCTTAGAAGGAGTTAGGAAATTTTACTCGAGCCTTGAATCTTATTAGGATAGACCGTATAGATAAAGGGCACATTATAATTTCCTTTTTCTCAAGAATCCTAAAGTAGGTTTCCCTTAATGTCATTAAGCACCCTACACAGGTCAGTCAAGAAGAGCCAGGTATAACACAAAATCAAATGTTGGCACTATCTTCAAGATGATGCGAGATGTTGATGCAAAATCACAAAGACTTCCTGGATGTTGATCGATTTCTAGTTTGATCACTCTAGCATCCAAGTGTGATTGCACAACATTGAATCCTTTCTCCAAGTGTGGGAATTACGTAACTATGAGAAAGGAATCTCTAGATTAGAGGTTGGTTCCTCCTCCTAAACTACCTTCCACAAGCTATTCCAGTGCAAGCAAGCTAATCTAATCCTAATCTAACCACCAAGGAGACAGGGAGAGAGAGAGAGGGAAAAAGAACAAAAAGCCTACACTAAAATGGTGATACACCAGAGAAGGAGAATGTTGAACATCTATCAAAACTGCCATGGAACAAAGAGAGGTGAGCAATGGGAAGGATGGACAGATGCATCACAGGCCCAAGGATAGATTTCACATAGAAAATGTCCCAAAACTCCATGAACACAGCTCCAAACCTGTAATGAACATTCAAACGTGCACAAATACCTACAATGAAGAGAGGCAAGAAGAGAACAAGCAAATAATGAGTAGGGATGGACAGATGCATCACAAAACATGTTTTTTGTTGCTCTAGAAGTTTACACAGAACATCATTTCAATAGTAAAAGGCAAAAATGCCATTACAGAGTAGGGGAGGAGGTTCGAACTCCATTTTCAACCCTGGAGAAGAAAAGAAGGGAGCGGCAGAGCTAAAAAGATGAACCACTTGAATGTTCAACCCTTAGAAAGAAGCCCCTCTTTACAATATATAGGAAGAATGAGAGAGGGAAGAGAGAGGAAAGTCAGATCTACCCCAACCACTTCTAGGTCGCATTTAGTTTATCTCATTATGGCTGCAGTGAGAACCTTGGCAAAATGGTAGCCGTTGTCAGCGAAACGGCGAGCTATCTCATTTGTATTAAAGTTGGTTGTTGAAACGTCACTTCGTGCATTACCACGTGTCGAGACGTTTCTTGATTTTCTCTCCAAACTGAACTAAAATGTAATATTGACCATGAGAATCCGAGCTCTGGATCGAAAGATATGGTGATCTCAAGATTTAGGGCAAAAAAGCAGTGCGAAAACGGATTTTGAATTTTTTCCCATGCTCTGCCACTTGGATGACACGTGTTGGGCTCTAATTGGATGAGCAATTCTCTCTCCTTCCCTTTCCGCGGGTTTTCCTTTGAAAATTTTGACTTTTTATAACTTTGGAAAATTCCCCATTTTTTCCCCTCGCCCCCACCACTTGGGACACATGGCGTGATCGGTTGGAGGACAGGGGCTCGGGGTCATCCTTGTCTTTTAATTTTTTGGCCCAAGACTTTTTTCAAATTTTCCTAAGTCTTTCCCTGGCTCCGAACTCCCCCGCCTTAGGACACGTGGTGAGATTTGATTCATTGGCGGCTCTTTCGGGCTTTTCGCGTCCCTCGCGTACCTTTGGCCCAGCTATCCCAAACTGCCTGGGAAAAATATATCCGAACCGTCCCGATTCAGGCCTCCTTGTCCCTCTTTGCGGTGAATACACGTGGCATTATTTGATTGGCTCTCGGCTTTCTCAGCTTTTCGCGTCCTGCGCGTACTTTCGGCCCGGATGTCCCAAACGAAAGTCCTTTGTTTCGGCCGAAATGACCGGTTCGCGTCCTCTGCGTACTCTTGTCCCAACCGTCTTTGACTACAGGGACAAATTTCTCCAAACCACCGAAATGGACTTCCTGTTTGCTCTTGGCCGCTTCGTCTTTTGGCGTCCTGCGCGTCCTTCACGTACTCACGGCCCCGAGATGTCCTAGACTTCCCGCACAACAATGCTTATTCAATTTTTTTCACCTTTGGTCGGTTCACCCTCTCATGTCCCACGTGTCCCCATGGCCGGATGTCCTTTTCTTTGTGTGCGGACTGTCTGGCGGTTTTTCGGCTGATTTAGGCCTCGACGTCCCAACTGTCCCAAGTGCTGCCTTAGCTGATTTTCTCTATATTTCGGCCTCAAGCTTGGCTCTTTGCAACTTTTTCACATTTTTAAAACTTGTTGGGTTTTCTTCTTGGATAGGAGGGTTAGAAAGAAAATGAGGGGACCCCAAAACATGATTTCGGGCCTTGAATCATTCTACTTGCTCGAGACTCGACAATCGATGCATGTTATCAAAGTTACCAGTTGCCTAAAGCATCCATTGGGCATGGAGTCATGAGTTGTAACCTACAACTGATCTGAACTTTGAAACCTCCTCTCTGAGCCACTTGGAAACCCACTAGACATGGAGTCGTTCTCACCAAAATGCCACTGAAATGGACTGTGCAAGAGCAAAACCAGCACCACAAAAACTATGTACAAAACTGAAAATCATACATGCTCCAAATGGAACATGCAGAGTGTGCACAAGCACTTCTTTTACTGAAAGCAAACCTACCTACTTTACTCTAGTTGGAAGAAAAGGTGGGCTAAACAAACCCTGCAACTGGTTGTGAGAAATAGCTTCCTTTCTTCAAAATTGGCAACCATGCAACTGATTTTGCATTGAACATGGTTGATTGGATGGATGGAAAATCAACAAGAAGCTGGTCTTCCACCCAAATCATCAAGGTATCAGCTGAAGGAAAATTCAATACCTCTTTTAGTTGCTCTACATTTGGATTGAAGAGGTATGACAGCTGATCCTTGGTACTTTGCATATCATCCTCATGCTTAGAGGCAAGCATGACTGGTTGTGGCTTCTCCTTTGGCTCCAATGAAGCCAAATACCTGATTGGGCAAGGTCTGATCCATTTGATATGCCCATAGCTCTGATTTTCAACTCCAAAAATGGAGTCTTCTTGTAGACCTTCTTGAATGGATGGTGTGGAAGAAATGGTGAAATTCCTCTGTCCTTTCTCTTCCTCCAATGAAGAACATGAAAGATTAAAATCTTCCAATCTTGGTTCCAAAGAGCTACTATAAGATGCAGGCTGCTGCAAATGAATGTTCTCCTTCATGATAGTAGACTCAAGTGTTTGGAATGTGGATGATGAAAGAGAGAATGGTGGAAACTCAATTGGCTCTTCTCCATCAAAACAGTCCTCCAAATCGATAGATAAAGCGCCTCATGGTCTCTTTGCTGCAAGATGCTCCACTTCCTCCATGGTGTCTTCTTGATCTGTAACTTGATCACCATGGTTTCTTTCACCCTCCAACATTGAGTTTGAGAGATCAAACTCCTCTTCAGTACTAGAACTTGAGAGAGGTGAAGTAGAAAGAAGAACTGAAGGTTCTCCTGTAGCCTGCTTTGTGCTCAAAGCCCTTGGATCTACACTTTTCTCCTCCACAACTAGAATGTGCTCCTCTTCTTTTGGATCTGGAGCAGCTTCTCTTTCCTCCAATGTTTGAAGACAATCTTGCTCTTGATTGAACTCTTCCTCCAGCATGAATTTTGTCAAGTCAAACTCTTCGATCTGCTGCTCTAGAGGATAAGTTGGGGCTGCAAGAACTTCTTCTTCTGCTGCAATAAAATCATCCCCGACCACCATTTGTTCGACTGAGCCTCTTCTGTAGGTTTAACCATCAAGGGAATCTTTGTCATCCAAAATTTGGCAGCCCAAACCCTCAAGTTGTTTGTCATTTATTTTTGTTGGGATCCTCTTCTTGTTGTCCTTCATGGCCGATTTTTACAATTTCTTCTTCCCTACATGGAATCGGGAATGCAAGAGGAGGGATGGGTTGTAACTCAATTAATTTGGCAATTTTTGTGGTGGTGGAGGTAGAAACTCTTGTTCCTTTGGAGGAGGGGGTATTTCTGGTAGCTCTTGTGGAGGGGATGACTGTTTGGAAGGAAAAAGTAAAGAAGAATTGAGATAAGGTGGAAGACTGAGAGGTGGAGACATGGGATCAACATTTGGGACAGCAGATGGGGAATTTAGAATTTGTAATTCCAAATGAGATGGTGCTGCTTGAGTAATGGGAAGAGAAAAACCAGATGATGGTGTAGAACTTACCCATTGACAAGGTTGTTCAACAACAAGTGTATAGGCCTCTATTTCTGCTTTGTCCATTGTGCAAGTTGGGGCA
Organism: Taxus wallichiana var. yunnanensis; assembly: GCA_018340775.1. NCBI lineage: Eukaryota > Viridiplantae > Streptophyta > Pinopsida > Cupressales > Taxaceae > Taxus > Taxus wallichiana. Next base: position 261,007,356 of record CM031244.1, on the reverse strand, counting down.
GCATCTTCATCATGAAGTCTAGCTTCTCCTGAGGGCTGAAGTGTCTTGGAAAAGGGCCTCCCCATGGACAAGGAGTCCTGCAACCAATTCTGAAAGCTCTCATTTGAGTTGTTGCTCTGGACTGCACCATCTTTACCTCCATCTTTTGGATTTTCTCCAACAGACCAGCATCTTGCATCTGATGGTCTTCATTATATGCATACTCTTGCCCTTGGAAATCTTCATAGCCAAACTGATTTTGGCATTGCTGCTCATATGGGCATGCATGCTGATTTTGAATCTATTCAAAATGCTGATTTGGAGGATTTAAAAAACATGTTGGAGGTGGGAAACATCGCTTGCTGTTGTAAATGTGAGTTCCATGATGGAAATGAAGTCATGATTGCACAACTTCATGGAATGGAAAAGAATGAAAGGGATGGAAAGAAGGATGGATGGGAATGGATGAAAAACAGGTTTGCAACTTCAGAAATGGGTTGCTGATCAGATGGAGTCGCCAGATGTGTTTGCAAGTGCCTCCAAAGGCTGAAATCTTCACAGGAACACACCAACCTGCAAAAGATGAAGTGGAAGACCTCTAAGGTCCCACCGGCGTGCCAAAACTGTTGATGCAAAATCACAGCACCCCTAGATGTTGATCAAATTTCTAGTTTGATCACTCTAGCATCCAGTGTGATTGCACAACATTGAATCCTTTCTCTAAGTGTGGGACTTGCAAATATGAGAAAGGAATCTCCAGTTAGAGGCTGGTTCCTCCTCCTAAACTACCTGCCACAAGCTATTCCAGTGCAGGAAAGCTAATCTAATCCTAATCTAACCACCAAGGAGACAGGGAGAGAGAGAGAAGGGAAAAAGAACAAAAGCCTACACTAAAATGGTGATACACCAGAGAAGGAGAATGTTGAACATCTATCAAAACTGTCATGGAACAAAGAGAGGTGAGTAATGGGAAGGATGGACAGATGCATCATAGGCCCAAGGATAGATTTCACATAGAAAATGTCCCAAAACTCCATGAACACAACTCCAAACCTGTAATGAACATTCAAATGTGCAAAAATACCTGCAATGAAGAGAGGCAAGAAGAGAACAAGCAAAAGAATGAGTAGGGATGGACAGATGCATCACAAAACACATTTTTTTTACTCCAGAACTTTGTACAGAACATCATTTCAATAGTAAAAGGAAAAAAACACCATTACAGAGTAGGGGAGGAGGTTTGAACTCCATTTTCAACCCTAGAGAAGAAAAGAAGGGAGGGCAGAGCTGAAAAGATGAACCACTTGAATGTTCAACCCTTAGAAAGAAGCCCCTCTTTACAATATATAGGAAGAATGAGAGAGGGAAGAGAGAGGAAAGTCAGATCTACCCCAACCACTTCTAGGTCACATTTAGTTTATCTCATTATGGCGGCAGGTGAGAACCCTAGAAAAATGGCGGACTTGTCTGCGAAACGGCGAGCTATCTCGTTGTATTAAAGCTGGTTTTGAACATCACTTACATGCATTCTATTACTACACGTCGAGAGACATTTCTTGATTTTCTCTCTCAAACCGAACCAAAATGCAATATTGACCCCGGAATTGTGCGAGAGAATTTCACCAACTTTCCATTGATATAATTAACATGAAAATCCGAGCTCTAGATCGAAAGATATGGCGATCTGAAGATTTAGGGCAAAAAATAGGCCAAAACGGATTTTGAATTTTTTCCCGCGCTCTGCCACTTGGATGACATGTGTTGGGCTCTGATTGGATGAGAAATTCTCTCTCCTTTCCTTTCCGTGGGTTTTCCTTTGAAAATTTTGACTTTTTATAACTTTGGAAAATTTTCCATTTTTTCCCCGCGCCCCCGCCACTTGGGACACGTGGCGTGATCTGGTTGGAGGATAGGGGTGCGGGGTCATCCTTGTCTTTTAATTTTTTGGCCCAAGACTTTTGTCAAATTTTCCTAAGTCTTTCCCTGGCTCCGAACTCCCCCACCTTAGCACACGTGGCAAGATCTGATTCGTTGGTAGCTCTATCGGCTCTTCGCATCCCTCGCGTCCCTTTGGCCCGGCTGTCCCAAACTGCCGGGAAAAATATATCCAAACCGCCCACCTCTGGCCTCCTTGTCCCTCTTTGTGGTGAAGACACGTGGTGTTATTTGATTGGCTCTCGGCTTTCTCAACTTTCCACATCCCACGCGTACTTTCAGCTGGATGTCCCAAACGAAAGTCCTCTATTTCGGCCGAACCGGCTGGTTCGCATCCTCCACGTACTTTTGTCCCAACCGATCCAGCATTTGCACAGGAAAAATTTCTTCGAACCGCCCAAAATGGACTTCTGTTTGCTCTCGGCCGCTTCGTCTTTTCGCATCTGCGCGTCCGTCACATACTCATGGCCTAGATGTCCCAGGCATCGCCTACACAACAGTTAGTCAATTTTTTCACCTTGAGCCGGTTCACCCTCTCGTATCCCGTGCGTCCCCACGGCACGATGTCCTTTGTCCTTTGCTTGTGCGGACCATCTAGCAGATTTTAAGCACCGATTCGGGCCTTGACGTCCCAACTGTCCCAAGTGCTTGCCTTAGCTGATTTTCTCTGTATTTTGGCCTCAAGCCTGGCTCTTTACAACTTTTTCACATTTTTAAAACTTGTTGGGTTTTCTTCTTGGACAGGAGGGTTAGAAAGAAACCGAGGGGACCCCAAAACATGATTTCAGGCCTTGAATCATTCTACTTGCTCGGGACTGACAATCTGATGCATGTTATCAAAATTACCTTGGGGGGAATTTTGGATAACAACATAATTGCAACAACACAAATTCAATCTGTTAAGTCTCTTAATCAATGAATGTCAATTTTTCATTTAGTTTAGATAAGAAGATTTAAAACATTCCTTGAATCAATGGAATTGATCCAAGGGATGAGTCCAATTGCAAAAGATAATTTTGTAACTCTTAAAACCAGATTGCAACTTACTCATAAGAAGTGAAATAGATTTTTGTAAGAAACAACATATCAGCCCTACAATCAAAGAGCATAATGATTTATCCATGACAAGCATGATTTTTCAACAACCATGAAACATACATTTGTCCTAAAAATCACATGTCAATGATTGCAATAAAAAAGAGGAATATATTGGTTGTCGAGGGTGTTACATGAAACAGATATCCGAAATGGGACAAAGAACATCATAAGTTCCATTATAATGAAACCTAACCATTCAAGAAAGGTTTAACCACCAATAGGTTCAACTAGAGTATACTTTATAAGAAATTAAGTCTAATGATTAACGATCATATCACCATTATTTAGATTACATTACTTTGATCGAGGAAGGGTCTTCCTCTACATGATTAAGTATTAGGGTTTTCCATACCCTTCTTATCTTTCACAATTTCTATAGTTTTAATGCATATTCATTATGCATTCCATTACTAAGTTAGAATTGTTTAGATAAAGATTGATATCCTATGCAACTCAACAAGTTGCATATCAACAAGGGAAATTGAACTAATTCCCTTTATCTAGCTTATCAAGTTTATCTGAATTAAGCATATAACAGATATGAAGAATATCATCAAGATAGGATTTCAATCTCCTTCATAAAATACAAGATAATTTACACAACAATTACAAGTAAATCTCCAACTTTCAATTCATCTTTTAGGAAACTAAATAATTACAAGACTATGCAATTTAGGCATGCTGTATAACAAACAACCCCCATTCAAAAAATAATACAACTTTTCTTTTTCATACAACTGAAGAATGAATAAAAACTCTTTACATAAGATCCAAAATTAAATAAGCCAATACAACATGAAAGTTCTTGTCTTCTTTTATCACTTACATTGTCCATCTGCAAAATTGTTAGCACGGGTCAGTTCAATGAATTGAGCATGATAAGCACTAAGCATTAAAGTAAAGTGCATTCCACTAATTGTTTCATTAAAAAAATTGCTTTAATGAAACAATTAATATACATCATACAAACAATCATAAGTAATAACATCTAGAAAGAAGAACAATTAAGAGAGTCTGAATTCACTTTTAAGAAAAGAGCATAATATAATCAGTAACATCCGAATTACATCACAAGACCTAGTTGATCCTATTAATTACTTTTAAACAGTCAACAAGTCTTGTCCTTCCATTGTTTCATAAATTCATAAGAATAGAAAAACACATTTACATTAGCAAAAGAAGTTAGTTATAGCATAGCTCATTTTAGTATGCTTCATCTTTCCATATAAACCAAAGAAGAGGATCAATACATACCTATTCCTTAAACACAAATCATCTGAAGGAAAGAATCAATTTTAGTACACACAACACTGCCTCAGTCCAAGTTATCAATAAAAGCAGTCCACAAATAAAGAGGCAACATCTAACAAAGAGCCCCAATTCGATCCAAGAAGATTTAAAACAGTCTCATAGAAATCCTTGCCAACTTCTATCTATTTATAGATATAGTGTAAATATCTAAAACTAGGGTGTCCACAAATCCAAGCTATACTTAGCAACTAATTCTCTTAACCAATCCTCAAGAAGTTCCCATCACAGAAGAGAATTAAATTAAAGAGAAGTTCAGTCAATGAACTTATACAGTCCATAGAAAAAGGATCTCTAAATAGAAAAGGACCCAATCCATATTTCATTTCATTTATTCTATGAAATGAAATCCATTATCTAATACAAACTTAGAAATTCTTTAGCTAGTTCCCAAAAGAGAACTCAAAACTGAATGCATAGTCAAAGCATGCATACTACTAATTTCCATTACAAACTTACAAATTGATTACCTATTTCCATTCACCAAGCTCAAGTTCAAATTCAATTCAAAAAATAAAATTCACAGTACCATCTCTAAACAACATACTATCCTCAAGAGATTCTATTCACCTATCTGACTAAAACTCGAGATTCATTCAAAGAACCCAACAAGGAAGAGAAATACGCAACAATGTAAGATAGACAAGGGTCAATAAAACTCACGGACCCAAAGACTGAATTTCCAAGCATTCAGAACAGGGATATAGTATCCCTTCATACTACACTAGTAAATTGGGTTTATATTCAACATTCTATTAAAACCCATGAATCGGATGAAAGATCAGAAGAAAGTAAGGAACTAAACAATTCATCTAAGACAAGTATTGTCCCAACTTCTTCCCACGACTAAATAGAATCACCACAAGCCCCTCGAGTTCCATTAAAAGCTTATGATAGGTAAGAATTTTCTCAACATCAAAGACAAAAAGGAAGTAAATAATACATTCCATAAACCTCTACAAGTGATATGAATTTCCCATAACAGAACGTAGTTCTAGGAGCATTTATTCCTATAAATGTAACAATCAAGTTTTCTCACAAACATGGGTTCACTCAGAGAGAGATATGAATAGGATACACTCCCAAATTTACATGCCCTATCAAGTTTAAGAACATAGTGCGGTCTTAAAGGTAGAAGTCATACAACCATTCTTTCTCAGAATAAAAAAAAGGAGACCTCAAAAGAAGTTACACTTTCTACTTCGATCAAACAAAACCGACATGACCCCTCAGAGCAAAAATATTAATTGAAGAAGAATCTTTACAATCCTTAATACCCACTAAACTCCAGCTCAGAATACCTGTATAAAATCAAACACGTCGATTCCAATACAAGATCAAAACAACCAACAATGGAATTACTTATACTACGTCAAATACGAGCTTCAAACATAAGTTCTAACAACACAAGCTCAAATACGAGTCTATAATGAAACCCATGGCCCTAATACAAGCTCATAATAAACACCAACACTCTATTATGGGTTCAAGCATTTCTGTTCCCTAAGGAAGAGTAAAACTCTAGTTTAGAGCTCAAGTACAAGACACAATGCAATAACTCAATAGTAAGTTCAGTTTTCATAAGAACTATATACGAGTACAATTGTTGAATATGAAGATTCAACCAAAGGTTCAGAACTACACTTAGTTCCAACACAAGTCCAAAAAAACACAAGGTCCCAATAAAACTCATAACAAATCTCGAAGCTTCAATATAATTTTAGAACAACTACGGAGCTCCACTTCAAGCTCACAAAACATAAGACTAAATAGAGATTCAGAACCCAACAAGAAACTAGCAAATTCATTCAACATTAGTCTCAAATGCTAGAACAAATATTCGAATTCAAGCCACAGAGTTCAATAGAGCATCAAGTACAAGTTACAGAGTTCAATACAAATTTGCATGCAAACCTCTAACAACTAGTTCAGAGAAAGTTCCAAAGAACTACCATTAACAACCAAGGATTCATATTCCAAAACCCACATAAATTTCAAGAAAACATGCAAGTAGTTAACCAGATACATCATGCAAAATTGTATGTCCAGTGACTAGAGTTTTTAATGAATCATTTAGAAGAAAGAAAGAAATCTTAATGGGTAGAGCCTATCATGCCTGATAGTGCTTCTGCCGATTCGAAGAAGACTTCCAGCCAATTTTCCAACACCACTTCTTCTCCAAGAAAAATCAAACAACAATAATTTTTTTCCACAATGCCTCTTATACATTCCTCGAACCAAAAATAGATTAGAGAATTCAAAAATAGCCACTAAGTGCAGATCAAACTACTGGTTCGAAAAACCAGATAGCTCCATGCAAAGTAAAAATCGTGAAGCATGCAAAGCAAAACAACCCCCAACAAATCCACTAGCATGCCTTCCAAGACAACTTGCTCACCAAAATCGAGGTGAATTAATGCCATTAATTTGCATATTCCCACCTATCTCTCCTTGCCACCACCATCCAAAGTTGGCGAGACCAAATTGAATTTCCACATCCATTTCCAAACTTAGTGATGCCTCCACATAGGTTCCACTAAACTTTAACTAGCCCCTACCAAACTGGCAGTACTTATATGCCTTAAAACCAAATCAAATCAAAATCAAATCTCATTAAAAGCTTAGGAACTGCTACTTAGCTCCCACTTTCCAATCGACCCATAGGTTCCCTTCCATGCCCATTAGTTTAGGATAGATACAATTTTCTTAGGTTAGATCTTAGGTTAATTTAAAAGTATAACCTTAGGATATAACCTTCAATCAAATAGATTGTCACCTTAGGTTAGGTCTTAGTTTAACCAAATAGTATAGGAAATAGGTTAGAATTAACTTAGCATCCCTTAGGTTATTTTCCCCACATACTAACTTAGTGTTAACAACTTAGGTTAGGATGTCATCCCACGTAGAGTGGCGTAGAAAGAGTTAGGAAACTTTACCTGTGTCTCGAATCCCATTAGGATAGACCTTATTAGATATAGGACACATTAAACACTCTCTTTCTCTAGAATCCTGAAGTAGGTTTCCCTTTCCCTTAATGCCATTAAGTGCCCTGTAAAAGGTCAATCAAGAAGAGCCAAGCACAACACACAACAAAATGTAGGCACGGTCTTTCAAGATAATAAAGAATTTGTAACAAACACAAGTTCAGTCATTAAGTCTCTTAATCAATGAATGTCAATTTTTCATTCAGTTAGATAAGAATATTTAAAACATTCCTTGGATCAATGGAATTGATCCAAGGATGAGTCCAATTGTAAGGGATAAGTTTGCAATCATTCCAACCAGATGACAACTTACTCATAAGAAGTGAAATAGATTATTGCAAGAAACAACATAACAGCCCTACAATCAAAGAGTAGAAATGATTTATCCATGGCAAGCATGATTTTTCAACAACCATGAAACATACATTTGTCCTGAAAATCACATGTCAACACTTGCAATGCAAAAGAGGAATATAACAGTTTGACAAGGTGTTACATACTTCCCTCCTAAAAGAATCATCATCCCGATGATTATCTCATTTTAATCATTGCATTCTGAATAATCAATTTATTCACTTTCATAACATAAGTTTGCAACAATATCCAAATTTTAAGTTCTAGAAATCAACATTCACAAAGTTGCTTATTCATAAATTAATAGTTTCATTTAATCAGCAGACTTATTGACATATAAAGACAAAATCACAAATTTTTATCAGTCATCATAGTCAATTTTGATCAAATAAATATGGAAAAGTAGTTTTCATATCGTCCAGGTTTTCCCAAGTTACACTTTCTTCATTAAACTGGTCCCATTGGACCTTGCATTGACTTATCTCATGATTTCTTAAATGCAACTGGCAAGTTTCTAGCACTCATATGGGTTTAACCATGATTATTCCTGGGTCTTGGACCTGCAAGGAATTCCAATTTAACACATGTGATAAATCTGAAACGTATTTCTTAAGCAAAGAAATATGGAAAACATCATGCATTCATAACAAATAAGGAGGTAATGCAAAATGGTAAGCTACAGGGTTGATTATTTCAACTATCTCAAAAGGTCCCACATAATGAGGTTATAACTTGGCATCCTTGCCAAAAGTTATAGATCTATTTTTCGGTTTAACCCAAAGAAAGACTTTCTCACCAAGTTCAAATTCTTTATTAACCCGATTTAAATCAGAATAACTCTTTTTCCTATTAGGTACTTCCTTCAAGTGTTCACGAATCATTTTTACTCTTTCCATTTCATGAAGAATTTCAGGTCCAATTACGTCTCTATCCTCAATTTTATCCCAACTAACGGGGGTTCGCATTTTCTCCTATATAATGCTTCAAAAGGTGCCATCTTAAGAGAGGCATGATATGTATTATTATATGCAAACTCAACTAGTGGAAGGTACTCTTCCCACTTATCTTTGCTGGTCCATATGATATATTCGTAACATATCCTCTAAAAATTGATTAACTCATTCAGGTCTATCCATCCATTTCTGGATGATACACGAGAACTGAAATTCAACTTAATTCCTAGAGTTGAATTAAGTTTTTCCAAAACCTCGATGGCATTCTAGGATCTCTATCCAATATGCATAATTCAAGTACTCCATGTAATCTGAAAATTTTGTGTACAAATATTTTAGCTAACACAAGAGAATCATCCTTCAGATTACCCATAGTAAAATGTGCTACCTTTGTTAGTTTATCCACAACTACTAAAATAACATCATGTTTGTTTCTTGACATAGGTAACCCTTGTACAAAGTCCATGATTATCACTTGCCATTTATACTATGGTATGATGAGGATACAATAAACCGGTTGGGTACATATGTTCTACTTTATCACATTGACATCAAGGTAATGTGTCAAAAATCTAAAACATCCTTTTTCATTCCCTTACGAAAATATTGTTGTTTTATATCAACAAGCATCTTTATAATACTAGATTGTCTAGAAAAAGGTGAATTGTGAAATTCTGCTAACAATTTCTTTCTTAAATCATTTAGTGAAGGTATGTATACCTATTTTCAAGTCTTAATATTTCTTTTTTGTCAAAATGAAAACCTTTATACCTCAAATCATTAGGATTTAGAGCAAGCATTGTCTTTACTTACAAAATTAAGAATCGATTCCATAACACTTTTTACTTCATCCTTAAAATGAGTTCTTAATGTTATAAGAGTGGAAATGTGCTTCCTATGACTTAGAGCATCACCACTCTATTTTCTTTACCCTTGATATAACTGATGTCAAAATCATATTGATACAAAAAAATCTAACCACCTTCATTATATTGCATTAAGATTTGAATGAGTGAAGATATACTTTAGCCTAAGATGATGAGTTTTCAATTCGGAAGGTTTACCAAATGATTAATGCCTTCAAAATTGTAGTGCATGCACAATGCCAGTAAGCTCTAAATCATGTGGAGCATAATTCAACTCATGTAACTTTAGTTTTCTACTTTCGTAAGCTATGACATGACCATTTTGTAACAAAATACCTCCTAGACCTTCACCAAATGCATCAATTACCACCATAAAATCTCCATTAGGATCTGGTACTGCTAGAATAGGTGCTAAAGTTAACTGTTCCTTCAAATTTTTGAATGCAATTTCACATTTCTCATTCCAAACAAACTTTTTATCCTTCTTCTATAAGGAAGTTATTGGTGTAGCCACCTTAGAGAAATCTTTTACAAATTTTCTATAGTAGCCAACAAGCCCCATGAAGCTTCTAACTTCATGTACATTCTTTAGTGCAGGCCACTCAATTATAGCTATAATTTTTGAAGGATCTACAACAATTCCATTCTTACTTATTACATGTCCCAAATAGTGTACTTATGTGTCATAGAAAGAACATTTAGATAGCTTACCAAATAACTATCTCTTTCTTAATATTTCCAAAACTATATTCAAATTCTCATGGTGTTCCTCTATAATTTTAGAATATATGAGAATGTCATCCAAGAATACGAGGAAAAATTTGTCTAAGTATTCTTGAAAGATATTATTCATTAAATTCATAAATGTTGCAGGTGCATTTTTTAATCCAAAAGGTAAAACCGTAAACTCATAATTTCCATACCTTGTTCGGAAAGCTATTTTATGAATGTCCTCATCCTTAATCCACAATTGATGATATCTAAATCTAAGATCTATCTTAGAATATACTGATGCTCCACGCATCTGATCAAATAAATCATCAATCCTTGGGACTGGGTATCTATTCTTGATTATTTCTTTGTTTAACATTCTGTAATCAATGCACAATCTAAGTGTTCCATCCTTCTTTTTCACAAAAATTACAGGTGCTCCCCAAGGTGAAACACTTGGTCTAATCAAACCTTTAGACAAAATTTCTTGCAACTGAGCCTTAAGCTCTACTAATTCTGTAGTAGTCATTCAATACGGTGCTTTAGAAATTGTTTTAGTTCCAGGATTGATCTCTATTGTGAAATCAAACTCCCTTTTGGGTGGAAGACCTGGAAATTCTTCTAGAAATACGTCATTGAAGTCTTGTAACAATGGATATTATTCCATGACATCATTGTTCCCTTTAGTTGTTTCAGCAATTTTTACTACATATAAGGTACAACCTTTATTTTTGGCCTTTTAAAGTTGCATAGCTGACAATTTTCTAATAGAAATATCACGTTTCACACCCCGAATCTCTGTTGTTTTTTGTAGGTCATCTAAACAACTAATGTGTTTTTTAAAACATTTTACTTTATCCTTATGTTCTGCTAACCAATTAACACCTATAATTACATCATAAGACCCCAAAGGTGCAACATAGAGATTAACTTTAGTGGAAAAGTTAGGTAAATCAAGGATTGTTCCAAACAGACACATACTAACTGTATGAACAACATTGTTTCCATACTGTAAAGTCCATGTTTTATCCATGTTTCCATCTTTTCATTTTAGTTTTGATGCTAATTTATTAGAAATAAAACATTCAGTAGCTCTGGTATCGAAAAGAATAGTTAAAGGTAAACCAAATAACTTACTTAGAACTTCTATGGGCATGGCCTATTTCTTAGCTTGCTTGTCTGCTACTGCAATGTGTATCTTGTGTTGTTGATTATGATCATCCTTTTTCAAAGGGCACTAATTTGTGTAATGATCTTTGCCATAGTTATAGCAGCCTCCTACAGGTCCCTTTCTAGGTTTGAGTTTATTGTCGACCTTAGAGTTATCATCCCGACTTTATAGGTCTTCTACTGTTATTATTGTTCTTAGGAAAGTTTTTCCTTACATTACAAGAAAAATTATTTGTTGCTGCTTTCTTATTAGTATCAAATGAAAAATTACTTCTCATTTAGAATTTCTTCCATGGTCCTTTCTTAGGTGCAAGAGATGATGAAGAGGAGTTGGGAATTTTCTTCCTTACTTCATCCTTATGAGTAGAAATTTCCTTCAAATTTGTGTTCCTACCTTATGGCCTTTTCAATAACCCCTTCCATCATGGTTCCACTATGAACATCCACCTCTCCTCTTATAATGAGATTCAATCCCATGATGAATTTTTGTATCCTAAACTTCTCATCTATTTGATACTTGAGGTACATACTTAAGGAGTTTAGTAAACCAATCCCAATACTCTGTTACGCTTATCTTTCCTTAAGATAAGTTCTCAAATTCAGTCATTCAATGATCACATTAAATTTACTGCAGCCAATGTTGCCTAAATTATCCTTTAAATTGATCCCATGTGATATTAGTTTCAAAATATTTAACTCAGCCTTTACGGCTGTCCCACCATGAAGATGCCTCATGGGAAAGTTGGTATGCTCCCCATATAACCTTTGTTTCTTCCGAGAAAATCCTTATTGCAAATTATTTCTACAGTTCACTGAGCCAATTCTCAGCCCCATCTCCTAATGTGGTGCCATCAAACTTCGGTGGACTTATCCTTTTTATATCATGAGTGAGTTCACTACTAGCCTAGCCTTTTGTTCTCGGGGCGATCAAGTATGTTCACATTGTTATTATCAACACCTACATTGGCATTTTCCCCAAGAGGTGGCTAATTATTGTTATTATCATCTTCTTCCTCCTCATTGACCATTACTTGATGTTCAAGTACAAATAAATGATCTCTTGTGTCTAACAAGGCAGCAAAGATCTCATCGAGTTTCTGGGAAGTTGTTGCTTCTTCCTTAGGTGGAGGATTATTTGCAACATTTTCTCTTGTTCTAACCATTTTCTATTCTAAAAAAATTTAAGTTTCATCATATTATGGACATAGTAGGTCCAAGAGTTGTAACCTTCGACTCGATACCAAGATGTAACATTCCCATTTCAAGACTTTAGAAATAAGTAAAAAAATTTTACATAATATTCTCTATTCTAAATAAAACATCATTTAGAACACACATTCCATGCCAATCAATCTCATAATAGATAACCATATGCAGCTGTAATGACTTGGTATGATGTCGATCTCTCATTCCATGACTCGGTCATCAACCGATCTCTTATGTTAACTTGAAGTATAGAATACTTTATGTATACTACGTATACTTGGTTCTCCTACCCTATTTTGGGTACTAAGTGGTCTGTTTAAAGAACCTATCTAAATATTTTTACCAATATTCATCGACATCACGTTGCTTTAAACTAAGTGATGTAGGACAACACAATCAGCACTTTGCGATACTTTGGCCAAAGATTTTCAACATACTATTTATGTTACTATTCCTAGACGACATACTCATCATTCTTTAATACATCCTTCACCTCACTCTTATATTATCTATAATGATCTTTAATGACTACCATCAATCCACTTGCCCAAGATTTAACCCTAGCCCTAGTTAGAAACATAATTTATTAAAGGAAGATGCTCACAATGTCTTAGGGTATATGGGCATACTCGGTTGACCTAAGTTAACCAGATGTGCCAAGAAACCCTAAGACATTGAAACCTACCACCTATCCTAAACATGCTACTAACTTCACCTACAGAGAAACTAAGTTCAAGTCCTTATTTTTGTGTAGATCTAGATGATCAATGCAGAAGGGTGTTACCACATGTCAACTGCAATGTTGTATCCTCGAGAAGACCCTAGTCTTCTCAAAGGTACAGTCCTACTGATTACCATGTGCCAAAATAGTACACAAACTACCTCATCAAGATGTGCATACCCTAAGGAGGTTATTAATACATTATTCGTTTGGATTATTACACCAATTACAGCAACCCTGCTAAACCCTAATTCAACACTCCATAATTTCTTTTCTAAATTTGATTCAATTAGTCATAAAAGAACTTCCTTAACTTATGATTGCTTTTTACGTTCATTTTACTTGGCTTAACAAATAGATATCCAGAAAATGAGACAACAACATCATAAGTTCCATTATAATGAAACCTAACCATTCAAGAAAGGTTTAACCACCAAATAGGTTCAACTAGAGTAGAATTTATAGGAAATGAAGTCTAATGATTAACGATCATATCACCATTCTTTAGATTACATTACTTTGATCAAGGAAGGTTCTTCCTCTACATGATTAAGTATTAGGGTTTTCCATACCCTTCTTATCTTTCACAATTTCTATAGTTTTAATGCATATTCATTACGTATTCCATTACTAAGTTAGAATTGTTTAGATAAATATTGATATCCTATGCAACTCAACAAGCTGCATATCAATAAGGGCAATTGAACTAATTCTATTTATTTAGTTATCAAATTTATCCAAATTAAGCATATAAAAGATATGAATAATATCATCAAGATAGGATTTCAATGTCCTTCATAAAATACAAGATAATTTACACAATAATTACAAGTAAATCTCCAACTTTCAATTCATCTTTTAGGAAACTAAATAATTACAAGACTATGCAATTCAGGCATGTTGTATAACAAACAACCCCCATTCCAAAAACAATACAAATTTTCTTTTTCATACAACTGAAGAATGAATCGAAACTCTTTACATAAGATCCAAAATTAAATAAGTCAATATAACATGAAAGTTCTTGTCTTCTTTTATCACTTACATTTTCCATCTGCAAAATTGTTAGCATGGGTCAGTTCAATGAACTGAGCATGATAAGCAATGTTAGGAAATAAGAGATGAAATACGTGGAATAATCCCTTACAGAATCGCAACAGTAGAAACTAATATGCAGAAAATATTACAGATCTCAAATAAAAGTGCAGGATAAATAACACAACACAAAGAGACAAGATTTAACATGGTTCACCCAATTTGGGCTACATCCACCAAGAATCACTTGCTCATATTTTATTACAAGCCTCCAATCTCTCAATACAATACCCAGATCCATTTGGAGCTATGCTCAATAAAATCTATAGAATTCACACCCAAATTCAAAACACATCTGCAATACATTTGCTTGTCTATGTATCATATGCATAAGACCATATAAATAGACAATGCTTAGCGGTTTTACAAAACAATGGGTATGAAACAATGGGAAAAAACAAAACCATCCCATAAACCTATGGGTAGTGAAGAGGCATTTTTACAAAACAATGAGTACCGAAAAACCATGGGCCCAAAAATAGCCCATAACAATTTACCCATTACCCATGGGTAATAAACCACCCATGAAAATTTACTTCGGGGCTTCGCCTGAACCCCCGACCCACTCACCAAGAAGTGGGACCACCATAAAAATACCCAAGTGTAACACATAGAAGGTGTACCACACTCTAACATGAAAATAGGATCCACAAACATAACAATCTCCCACTTGCAAACTGATTTCCACCGAGCAAGCTTCTCAACCCTTCATTGTCATCCGCAAAGGCCAACCAAAGCTGAACATAGCTTTAGTTTATCCCTTGTGACACCTTGGTCATCATGTCTGTAGGATTCCGAATGGTATGAATCTTATCAAACTTTAACTTATCTTCCTCCAAAGTTATCCTGATGAAGTGATATCTTAACTCGTATATGCTTCATCCTCGGAGTGGAAAAGAGTTCTTATCTAGGTTTATAACACTCTAACTATCACTATGTAGCTTACATTCCTCTTGCTTATACCCCAACTCCTCAAGTAATTGTTGTAACCAAATCATCTCTTTGCTTGCCTCTGTGGAAGAAACATACTCAGCCTCCATGGTTGACAAAGCCACCAACTTCGTAGTCATGAAATCCATCTCACTACCTTTGTCCCACCTACAGGTATAACTATAACTGTCGTGCTCCTCCTGTTGTCTACATCTCCAACCATGTTTGAATCTACATAACCACGTAAAGTGGTGTCTGATCCACTATAGCACAAAAATTTCCCCATGGTCCCTCTCAAATACCGAAGGATCCACTTTACTGTTTGCCAATGCTTTACCTCGGATCACTCATAAATCTACTCACAACTCCCACCGCATGGGAAATATATGGCCTAGTGCACACCATAGCATACATCAAACTACCAACTACTGATGAGTAAGGTACCTTGGACATCTAATTTCTTTCCTGCTTTGTCTTGGGACACTGCTCCTTTGATAACTTAAAATGGCCTACCAAAGGAGTCCCAACCAGTTTAGCATCCTGCATGTTAAACCTGTCCAATACCTTCTTAATGTACTCTTCATGAGATAAAGTCAACTTCCATTCCTTCCTATCCCGAGTTATCCTCATACCAAGGATTTGTCTAGTTTCCCCCAAATCCTTCATATCAAAGGATTCACTTAGCTATTTCTTGAATACTTTTATTTCCTGCATGTTTTTACCTACAACCAACATGTCATTAACATACAAACATAGGATAATATAACTTCCATCCTCAAATTTCTTTGTATACATGCAATGGTTAGAATGACATTTAATATAACCTTGCTCCATCATGAAGCTATAAAACTTCTTATACCATTGACATGGAGCTTGTTTCAAGCCATACAAGCTCTTCTTTAGTTTACACACCATCTCCTCTTTACCTTTGACCTCATAGCCCTCTAGTTCTTTGTAGATATAGTTCCTCCTCCAAATCACCATGGAGAAATGCAGTCTTTACATCTAACTATTCTAAGTGCAAGTCTTCTGCTGCCACTATTCCAAGAACAATTCTAATAGAAGTCATTTTTACTACAGGAGAAAATATCTCATCAAAATCTATACCTTGTTTCTATGCAAACCCCTTGACCACTAACTCGGGCCTTATATATTTTCTTTCCTCCTTCATCTTTAACTCTATACACCCACTTGTTCTGCAATGCTCTTTTTCCTTTCTGGTAGCTTCACCAAATCCCAAGTCTGGTTCTCCATGAGAGACTTATGCTCCTCATCCATGGCTTGCTCCCACTTCTTACTGGAATCTACCTACATTGCTTCATCAAATCTCTCTGGCTCTCCACTATCAGTGAGTAATAAATAATAAAGAGAAGGAGAAAAATGTTCAAGTTCTTTTCTTACCCTAGAAGACCTCCTCACTATAGGAGTTTGGGGTTCCTGTTGAGTAGGTTCCTAAACTGATTCATGGGTCACTTTCCCATCCGGAAGATCCTCTACCACTGCATATTCTTTCTTGGATTCTTCCCTATTTTCCTGCAACTATTGCTTATACATGACTTTCTCATTAAATACCACATCCCTAGATTGAATGATTTTCTTGTCCTTAATACTCCAACATTTAAACCCAAAGTCATCACCACCATAACCAATGAAAATACATTTTTCTAATTTAGCCTCTAGCTTGGTCCTATCATCCTTGTCTATATGAATAAACACATCACATCCAAAGACTCTAAGAAATGAATAATCAACTTGCTTACCATACCATGCCTCCTTAGGTATGCCTCCATCCAAGGCACTAGAGGGTCCTCTGTTTATCAAGTATATAGCAGCTGCGATCCTATGTATCTCACCATACTGCTCATCCTTTCTGATACCCATTCTGTTGTGGAGTTCCTAGAACCATCTTTTGCCTACGGATTCCATTCTTAGAATAGTAATCATTAAATTCATTGCTACAATACTCCCCTCCATTATCTGACCTGAGACATTTTAGCTTAAGACCTGTTTCATTCTCTACCAAGGCTTTCCATTTAACAAAAGTGTCAAATACATCAGATTTGTTTCTAATACAATAAACCCAAACTTTCCTTGTTACATCATCAATAAAAGTAACATAATAACTTGAACCCCCAAGAGATGATACTTGAGCCGGCCCCCACACATCAAAATGTACTAGCTCTAACTTACTCTCTTTCTTCATAGGTCCAACCTTGAGAAACCTTACTCACTTCTATTTCCCATATATGCAATTCTCACATAAATCCAAACCTATTTCTGTATATCCAAGAAAATTATTCTTTATGATGTTCATGCCCTTATGGCTCATATGACCGAGCCTATAGTGCCATAATGTTGTATCTACATCTAAAGCCACAAGATTACAATCATTAGTACTATCAGTGGTTAAATACAAGGTTCCAACCTTCTTACCTCTTGCCACCACAAGAGCACCCTTGGTAACCTTCCAAGAGTTAGCTATAAATATCATAGTACAACCATCACTTCCTAATTGCCCTTACCGATATCAAATTTCTCCTTAATGTAGGCACATGTCTAACATCCTTCAATAGCCATGTATTCCCATTTTGCATCTTAACCTGAACAAAACCTTTTCCAACTATATTGCAAGGCTCATCATCACCAAGAAAAACATGCCCAAAATCCCCTTAAACATAATCAACAAAATAATGCCTATGTGGAGTAGCATGAAAAGAAGCCCCCGAATCTAAAACCCAAGATTTAGTAATATTATGCAAAGAAATAATCAAAGCATCTTGACATACATTACTTGATGCCACATTTACCTCCTTGTTTTCTTCCTATTGTTTCTTCTTATCCTCGAAGCTCCCAATAATCCTTCTTTGCATGCCTAGACTTTCCACAGTTCCAACATACAATCTTGCTCTTGGATTTTGACCTTGCCCGATCTTTCAATTTTCCATGGTTTCCTCTATTCTTCTGTCTCCCTCTAGTTTCCATTGTCAAAGCATTCCCTAAAGTAGAAGATTCCCCAGAGCTTTTTCTTCACATTTCCTCGCTTAGAATCACCCCTACAACATCTTCAAACTTCAACTTTGAGTTAGCTGGAACCGAGTTGCTTACCGCCATTACCAGGCTATTCCAACTTTCAGGTAAAGAGCATAGAATTAATAAATCCCTAACTTCTTCATCAAATTCTATTATAACCGAAGCTAGCATATTCACAACCAGTATTGAAATCATTTAAATGATCTGCTACTGAACTATTCTCAGACATCTTCATATTAAACAACTTTTTCATTAAAAATATTTTGTTAGAGGCAGAGGGTTTTTCATACAACTTCCCTAATGCATCCATTAGATCTTTTGTAGTATTTTCCTTTGAAACATTAAATAATACCGAAGATGCAAGACACATCCGGATCATTCCAAGTGCCTTCTGATCCAACAAATCCCATTCTACATCTGTCATACTTGAGGGTTTGTTCACCTTCTCAGACAATGGAGTATAAAGATCCTTCTGATAAAGGTAATCTTCCATTTGCATCTTCCAAAGACTAAAATTCTACCCATTGAATTTATCAACCCTAGATCTTCCATCATCTTCCATAGCTCCCACTCAAGATAAAACTTTCCCTGCGATTCAACACTTCAGCAAACCAAACCAAGCTCTGATACCAATTGTTAGGAAATAAGAGATAAAATATGTGGAATAATCCCTTATAGAATCGCAACAGTAGAAACTAATATGCAGAAAATATTATAGATCTAAAATAAAAGTGCAAGATAAATAACACAACACAAAGAGATAATATTTAACATGGTTCACCCAATTTGGGGTATGTCCACCAAGAATCACTTGCTCAGATTTTATTACAAGCCTCCACTCTCTCAATACAATACTCGAGATCCATTTGGAGCTATGCTCAACAAACTCTACAAAATTCACACCCGAATTCAAAACACATCTGCAATACATTTTCTTATCTAGCTTTCATATGCATAAGACCATATAAATAGAAAATCTGCTAAGTAGTTTTATAAAACCATGAGTATCAAACAATGGGAAAAAAAAAACGTGCCCCATAAACCTATGGGTAACCGAAGAGGCGGTTTTACAAAACAATGAGTACTGAAAAAACCATGGGCCAAAAAATAGCCCATAACGGTTACCCATTACCCATGGGTTAATAAACCACCCATGAAAATTTGCTTCTGGGGCTTCACCCCCTAACCCCTTGACCCGCTCACCGGAAAGCGGGACCACCGTAAAAATACCCGAGTGTATCACATAGAAGGTGTACCACACTCTAACATTAAAATAGCCTCCACAAACATAACAAGCACTAAGCATTAAATTAAAGTGCATTTCTTTAATTATTTCATTAAAGAACTCTACTTTAATGAAACAATTAATATACATCATACAAATAATCATAAGTAATAACACATAGAAGGAAGAACAATTAAGAGAGTTTGAATTAAATTTTAAGAAAACAACATAATAAAATCAATAACATATGAATTACATTAGAAGACCTAGTTGATCCTATTAATTGATTTAAAATAGTCAACAAGTTTTTTCCTTCCATTGTTTCATAAATTCATAAGAATAGAAAAACACATTTATCTTTACCAAGCAGCAAAATAAGTTAGTTACAACATAGCTCATTTTAGTATGCTTCATCTTTCCATATAAACCAAAGAAGAGGATCAATACATACCTATTCCTCAGACAAAAATCATCTGAAGGAAAGAATCAGGTTTAGTACACACAACACTGCCTCAGTCCAAGATATCAATAAAAGGAGTCCACAAATAAAGAGGCAACATCTAACCAAGAGCCCCAATTCAATCCAAGCAGATTTAAGATAGTCACACGAAAGCCTTACCAACTTCTATCTGATTAGTAGATATAATGCAAAGATCTGAAACCAGGCTGTCCACAAATCCAAGCTATACTTAGCAACTAATTCTCTTAACCAATCCTTAAGAAGTTCCCATCACAGAAGAGAATTAAATTAAAGAGAATTTTAGTCAATGAACTTATACAGTCCATAGAAAAAGGATCTCTAAATAGAAAAGCACCCAATCCATATTTCATTTCATTTATTCTATGAAATGAAATCCATTATCTAATACAAACTTAGAAATTCTTTAGCTAGTTCCCAAAAGAGAACTCAAAACCGAATGCACAGTCAAAGCATGCATACTACTAATTTCCATTACAAACTTACAAAATGATTACCTATTTCCATTCACCAAGCTCAAGTTCAAATTCAATTCACAGTACCGTCTCTAAACAACATACTGTCCTCAAGAGATTCTATTCACCTATCTGACTAAAACTTGGAGATTTGTTCAAAGAACCCAACAAGGAAGAGAAATACACAACAATGTAAGATAGACAAGGGTCAATAAAACTCATGGACCCAAAGACTAAATTTCCAAGCATTCAGAACAGGGATACAATATCCCTTCATACTACACTAGTAAACTAGGTTTATATTCAACATTCTATTAAAACCCATGAATCGGATGAAAGATTAGAAGAAAGTAAGGAACTAAATAATTCATCTAAGACAAGTATTGTCCCAACTTCTTCCCATGACTAAACAGAATCACCACAAGCCCCTCGAGTTCCATTAAAAGCTTATGATAGGTAAGAATTTGCTCAACATCAAAGACAAAAAGGAAGTAAATAATACATTCCATAAACCTCTACAATTGATACAATTGTCCCATAACAGAATCATTAGCATAATTTAGCATAGGCATATTGATTGCATTTTATTGCATCGTCTTTTATTTAATAATGTGCAACATGTTCACTCTAGTCTAGTGGCTTGCATTCAATATTGTTATGTTGGATAACATTCAATATTGGTATTAGTAGTAATTACATGTGCATGTGAGATGGGTCTTATCATCTCGTAGTTGGTTCCTGCTAGGGTGTCATGTCTATCCATATGAGGCTATCTAATATCTATAAATATTACAGCTCTTGCATTGTTATGTAATCTGATTTCATGATCAATAATATTTGTGAGGCTTCCGTCCCTCTTTGGTCATTGCAATCTTATTCTATTCTATCATTTGGTATCAGAGTTATACCATTATTATCATTTGGTATCAGAGCAGGTTCTATCCAAGCAAGGTTGAAGAGGAGCACTATTGGAGAGGATCCATTGGAGAAGAAGATCTACATCAAAGGAGAGCCATTGAAGCATCCCGCAGCCTCCATTCCTTCCAAGCATCCCTCAACTAAAATTTGACCTATCCACTTATTTGGAAGGTAAATTTTTTTATTAGTCATTTTCATAGCCAATTGATCTAACATATTAGCGGAATATTTCAAAAAAAGAGATCTTGAAAAAAAAAAGGAGAGAGATCTTGAAAAAAATTGCAGATCTAAAGATAAAAAAAAAAGATCAGATCTAAAAAAAAAAAAATCAGATCTAAAAGTGGAGGTGTGAAGAATTCGGGAGCAAAGGTTGAAGCAGTCCCGTCAACAAAATTCCAACAGATAGCTCTTAGAAAAAGGGATGTAACTTTTTCATACAATGTTGGATTGATGTGAAGTTTTTTTTTTTAGAAAGATAAGAAGGAGATGCACAACTTTTCAGTTTACATCATCTTCAGATTCGGCTTCTACATATGACGAAAATTCTATACAAGTCGGATCATTTTTTCTAAAAAAAAATTAGATCTACCTGTAAATTGATCATGGTTTGTGAGAAAAGCTGAAAACAATATTCAGATTGTTTGTTTGGATCTTGGGAACAAACAGGTCAGCGGTTCGATTCCCACTCTCTCCATATTTTTTATTAAATTATTTTTTTTGGAAAATTTGGAGAAATTACTAAATTTTGGGAGATTTTCAAATTTAGAAGCTCACCAAACACATTTAGAGCCACCGCTAAATTTAGCGAAAAACACCTATTGGGGGGTAAAAAATATTTTTGGCCTAAATTGTGTATTTTGTGATTCTAGACCCTTTTTGTAAAGAGGGGGGACACAAAAACTTCATTTTGATGTACTTTTGGAGCATGTTGTACTAATCTTGGTGCATAAAGTGAAAAAAAAAAGTGCAAACTTTTTATTTTATGTTTGGTTCTATCACACGAGATCTTTGATCTCATAGCAATGTTCGGTATATACGGTGCCTCTGGGAAGCACTTACGGGTGATGCCGTGGTGACTACTACACGCACTTAATGCCTAACACAATGCCTAAACGTCGTCAGGCATCAACCCTATAAAATTGACGATGAGTAATAAGGACACAATACACACACATTTGAGCCCTCCCATCCGTTTGTGCTTGCACAAACCCCTCTTCGTGATGTCTAAGTACCATGTACTAAATTCTTTCACGTGTGTTAACACCTCTTTCCGTCTTGATGGGTATATTGAAAGGGTGATCTTCTTCCACACTGCCGATGGGTATATCGGAAGGGAGCGTATATAGAAAGGTTTGGTATATCGGCTGATGGTATATTGAGAGGGAGACCATAAACACGGGAGTGATAAAAGCCTTACCCTTTGTCAAAAATTCGAGTTTCAGAAATTCAGATTGCGAAATGGGTGCACAAGCACTAAAGTTCTTCTTGCCCGATTCACAACTACTTAGAGGAGACAACTATGCTACATGGAAACCAAAGATGAAGACGTTACTTGAGTTTGAAGACCTATGGACAGTTGTAGATGGAAAAACAACAAGATCACTTGATGATGGAAGACAAGTTCAATTTGTGAGGGCCAATCAAAATGCCAAGTTGATCATCTTGTTTAGCGTAACAGATGATGTACAACCCCACATTAGAGATGTCACATCAGCCAAGGATGCATGGGATAAGTTGAGCACAGTCTATGAGGCAAAGAACAAGAATGCCATCCTCAACCTACTATCAAAACTGCATACTCTCAAGTTCAAGCACAATGAGAAGGTTGAATTTTTTTAGATGATTTTCTACTTTGAGGGCATCTCTATTGGCATTGGGAAAAGAGATAAGTGATGAAGACCTCGTACCAATTGTGTTGCGAGCACTTCCTCCTTCCTATAGAATCTTTGTGACAACTATCAATATGAGTGAACACACAGTCACCTTTGAGAAGTTGGTCAATCTACTCCAACAAGAAGAGGCAATGAACAACAAAGATCATGAAGATGAGAAAGCACTATCTTCCAATCATAAAGGAAAGGGGAAATTTCAGTCCAATCACAAGAAGTCCCAACAAAATCAAAGTCAATGAGACAACACCAAGAAGTGTCCCATTTGCAATAGAGGGGGACATGACATCAAAGATTGTTGGTATAATTCCTACAAAAAGGGTTCATCAAGCAATTCAAAACCCAATAATCAACAAGGTAACAATAATTCAAATAAAGGAAGTCTAACAACAACAATAATCAAGGGCGAAAAATGGTAATTGGAAAGAAAACCCAAACAACAAGGGTACATTTCTAAACATGAGGATGATTCGGATGAAGGACACCACATGTATTCTACTCAATTTGATGAAGAAACCAAGTCCACACAAGATATTTGGTATGTTGACTCGGTGTGCAACTCGACACATGACTCGGACGCAAGGATTGGTTCTACACACTGCATGACTCACCTAACAAGAACCATGTGTCATTAGGTGATGACTCATCATACAGTGTTAAGGGGATTGGAAACATTTCACTACCTCTTGGAAAGCATGACTGCAAAATCACAAATGTATTGTATGTACCTGGGTTGACCAAGAATTTTCTATCAGTTAGTCAACTCCTTGATCACAACTTGAAGTTGGATTTTGACAGTAATAATGGAGAAAAAGTGTGCTTGATAAGAGATAAGTCAAGAGGTTCCAAGATTGTAGTAAGAGCCTCCAATGTGGGACGCATGTTCCAACTTGATTTTGTCCACAAGGATGATCAAGCTCTAGTGGCCAAAGACACACAATCTGCAGAACTATGGCATCGCAGATATGGTCACATCAATTTTGGCTATCTCCAAACACTTCAAAAGGGCAACATGGTGAAAGGATTTCCTACACTCAAGCACAACACTGACAAGTGTCACAATTGCCTAGCTAGAAAGCAACACAGAGTACCCTTCCAAAAGAACACATATAGAGCTAAGGGAAAGCTTGATTTGGTGCACACCGATCTTTACGGGCCCATACAACCAAGTTATTCGGATGTCAATACTTCATGATTTGTGTTGATGACTACTCAAGAAAGATGTGGATATATTGTCTAAGAAACAAGTGTCAAGCCTTTGAGACATTTCAAAAGTTCAAAGTACTTGTTGAGAATGAAGTTGGTCGCAAGATCAAAACTCTCCGCTCAGATCGAGGGGGGGAATTCACAAGCAATGAGTTCAAGACTTACCTGGAAGCTCATGGGATTCGTCGAAAAATGCCTCCTACTCACACACCATAGAAAAATGGTATAGTTGAGAGAAGGAATTGTACTATCATGGAAATGGTGCGATGTATGATTGATGACTCAGGTTTAATAAAGAAATTTTGGGTAGAAGCTGCAAGAACTGCAGTCTATTTGTTGAACAGAGTGCCCACAGTAGCTCTTGAAGGAGTGACACCTCAAGAAGCATGGTCAAATCGGAAACCATCAATTGCACACCTAAGAGTATTTGGGTGTAAATCTAGCATGCACATACCCAAGAAGAACATGAACAAGTTGGATATGAAAGCTGAGAAACTGATATTCATTGGATACAGTGAAGAAGCACTTGGGTACAGATTATGGGATCCAAAAGCAAAGAAAGTATACACAAGTAGGGATGTTGAGTTCTTTGAGAAGAAAAAACCAGATGCTCCACTCAATGACTCAACAAACATGCAGAATACACCTCTTGTGAAGACATAATTTGATGTTCCCATTGAAAATGATAGTGATGAATTGGATGATGGTGAAAACTTGGATCCACCACAAGCCAATGGAATAGCTAAGAAGTTACCTAAATGGTATACTCAATTAATAAGAGATGCAAATTTGGATGAAGCACCTAGCACATCATCCAATCCTGGACCTAGAACTCACAGTCAAGCTCGTGAAGAGGTCAATTATGCCCTAATGAGCAGAGTTGTTGAAACAATTGAGCCATCTACAATTCGGAAGCCCTACAATCAAAATCTTGGAAAGATGCCATGGATTTAGAGTATCAGTTAGTGATGAAGAACAACACATGGCAACTTGTCAACCTTCCACCAGGGAAGAAACCCATTGGATGCAGATGGATATTCAAGACTAAGTACAAATCAGATGGGACTATTGACAAGTATAAAGAAAGGCTTGTAGTAAAGGGGTATGCACAAAAAGAAGGCATTGATTATGAGGAGACATTTTCTCCCACAGCCAAGATCAAGACAATCAGGATGATCTTTGCTCTAGCTACACAATTTGGTTGGAAAGTCCACCAAATGGATGTGAAAAGTGCCTTTCTTAATGGAGATTTGCAAAAAGAAGTCTATATGACTTAGCCAGAGGGTTATGTAATACCAGGAAAAGAGAGATGATGGTATGTAGACTCATAAAATCTTTATATGGCCTAAAATAGGCACCCCGGGCATGGTACATCAAAATTGATGAGCATCTCATAAGTCATGGATTCGAAAGAAATCCTTATGACCCCAATCTCTACCTCAAAAAGCAAGGGGAGGTGATCGTCATTGTGGTTGTTTATGTCGACGATGTATGTAGTCATTACGGTTTACGTGAAGATGATCGATGCAACAAAGAAGGATTTTAATTGATCGTTCGACATGACAGATCTCGGCTCATGCACTATTGTCTTAGGTTGGAAGTATGGCAAAAGAGAATCATATCTTTGTGTCACAGTTGAAATACACCAAGACAATGCGCTAGAAATTTAGGATGATGGACTGCACTCCTATTGCTACACCTATAGAAGCGAGACTTCAGTTATCTCGTTCCGATCCATCACCACCGGTGAATGCAAATCTCTATCGCGATTGATCGGGAGTCTCATTTACCTAACATATACTAGACCAGATATCATCTTTGTAGTCAGCTATTTATCACGCTTCATGCAAGAACCAAAAATATGTCATTGGAAAGCAACAAAGAGAATAATGAGATATCTAAAGGGTACAGTTGACCTTGGTCTAGAGTACAAGAAGAACGATAACTTCTTCTTGATAGGATATTCAAATTCAGATCATGCAGGAAACATGGATGATAGGAAGTCAACATCAGGCTTCGTCTTCTTTATGGGATATGGACTGATATCATTGGGAAGCGAGAAACAGAACTTTGTTTCTTGTTCTTCTACAGAAGCAGAGTATCGAGCTACAGGTGAAGTTGTTTGTGAAGCAATATGGCTATGCCGAATACTGGAAGGAATTGGTCTACCACAACATAAATCTACTCCAGTATATGTTGATAATGAAGGAGTTCTGAAGCTTGTTCGCAATCCAGTATTTCATGAGAGAACAAAGCATATTGAAGTATAGGTTCATTTCATACATGAGCATGTCTTGAAGCACAACATATAGCTCCAGTTCAGTCCTACAGCTGAACAGAAGGCAAATGTTTTCACTAAGTCACTTGCACGTGAAAAATTCACACTGTTTAGAGAGTTCCTCTCCACTTCATTGGAAACTATGCAAAATTAAGGGGGGGAATGTTAGCATAATTTAGCATAGGCATATTTATTGCATTTTATTACATTATCTTTTATTTAATAATGTGCAACATGTGCACTCTAGTCTAGTGATTTGCATTCAATATTGGTATTAGTAGTAATTACATGTGCATGTGAGATGGGTCTTATCATCTCGTAGTTGGTTTCTACTAGGGTGTCATGTCTATCCATATGAGGTTGTCTAATATCTATAAATATTACAGCTCTTGCATTGTTATGTAATCTGATTTCATGATCAATAATATTTGTGAGGCTTTCGTCCCTCTTTGGTCATTGCAATCTTATTCTATTCTATCATTTGGTATCTAAGCTATACCATTATTATCATTTGGTATCGAGCTATACCATTATTATCAAAAACGTAGTTCCGGCCCATTTATTTCTATGAATGAAATAGTCAAGTTTTCTCACAAGGCACGGGTTCACTCAGAGCAGAGATGAATAGGATACACTCCTGAATTTACATGCCCTATCAAGTCTGAGAACACAATGCGGTCTTAAAGGCAGAAGTCATACAACCATTCTTTCTTAGAATCAAAACAAAGGATACCTCAAAAGAAGTTACATGGTCTACTTCCGACCAAACAAAACTCACAAGACCCCTTCCAGAAGACAATATTAAATGAAAAAGAAGCTTTATAATCCTTAATACCCACTAAAATCTAGCTCAGAATACCTATATAAAATCAAACACGTCGATTCCAATACAAGATCAAAACAACCAACAATGGAATTACTTGTACTATATCAAATACGAGCTTCAAACATAAGTTCTAACAACACAAGCTCAAATACAAGTCTATAATGAAACCCATGGCCCTAATACAAGCTCAGAATAAACACCAACACTCTATTATGGGTTCAAGCATTTCCAGTTCCCTAAGGAAGAGTAAAACTCTAGTTCAGAGCTCAAGTACAGGACACAATGCAACAACTCAATAGTAAGTTCAATTTTCATAAGAACTGTATATGAGTACAATTGTTGAATACAAAGATTCAACCAAAGGTTCAGAACTACACTTAGTTCCAACATAGTCCAAAACAAACACAAGGTCCCAATAAAACTCATAACAAATCTCGAAGCTTCAATATAAGTTTAGAACAACTACGGAGCTCCACTTCAAGCTCACGAAACACAAGACTAAACAGAGATTCATAACCCAACAAGAAACTAGCCAGTTCATTCAACATTAGTCTCAAATGCTAGAAAAAAGCTTCAAATACAAGCTACAAGTTCAATAGAGCTTCAAGTACAAGTTACAGAGTTTCAATACAAATTCACATGCAAACCTCTAACAACTAGTTCAGAGAAAGTTCCAAAGAACTACCATTAACAACCAAGGATTCGTATTCCAAAACCCACATAAATTTCAAGAAAACATGCAAGTAATTAACTAGATACATCATGTAAAAATGTATGTCCAGTGACCAGAGTTGTTTTAATGAATCATTTAGAAGAAAGCAAGAAATATTAATGGGTAGAGCCTATCATGCCTGATAGTGCTTCTTTCGATTTGAAGAAGACTTCCAGTTGAGTTTCCAACACTCCTTCTCCAAGAAAAATCAAACAACAATAATCTTTTTCCACAATGCCTCTTATACATTCCTCAAACTGAAAATAGATCAGAGAATTCAAAAATAGCCACTAAGTGTAGATCAAACTACTGGTTCGAAAAACCAGATAGCTCCATGTAGAGAAAAAATCATGAAGTATACAAAGCAAAACAACCCCAACAAATCTACCAACATGCCTTCCAAGAAAACTTTCTCATCAAAACCGAGGTGAATTAGTTCCATTAATTTACATATTCCCACCTATCTCTCCTTGCCACACCATCCAAATTTGGCGAGACTAAATTTAATTTCCACATCCATTTCCAAACTTAGTGATGCATCCACATAGGTTCCACTAAAATTTAACTAGCCCCTACCAAACCGGCAAGGTACTTATGTGCCTTAAAACCAAATTAGATCAAAATAAAATCTCATTAAAATCTTAGGAACCACCACTTAGCTCCCACTTTCCAATTGACCCATAGGTTCCCTTTCATGCCCATTAGTTTAGGATAGATACAATTTTCTTAGGTTAGATCTTAGGTTAATTTAAAAGTATAACCTTAGGATATAATCTTAAATCGAGATAGATTGTCACCTTAGGTTAGGTATCGCTTAACCAAATAGTATAGGAAATAGATTAGAATTAACTTAGCATCCCTTTGGTTATCTTCAGCACTTACTAACTTAGTGTTTATAACTTAGGTTAGGATGTCATCCCACGTAGAGTGGCATAGAAAGAGTTTGGAAACTTTACCTATGTCTTGAATCACATAATGATAGACCTTATTAGATATAGGACACATTAAACACTCTCTTTCTCCATAATCCTGAAGCAGGTTTCCGTTTCCCTTAACACCATTAAGCACCTGTAAAAGGTCAATCGAGAAGATCTGAGCATAACACACAACAAAATTTAGGCATGGTCTTCCAAGATAATACAGAATTTTCAACAAACACAAGTTCAGTCCGTTAAGTCTCTTAATCAATGAATGCCTACTTTTCATTCAGGTTAGATAAGAAGATTTAAAATTATTGTTGGATTAATGGAATTGATCCAAGGATGAGTCTAATTGTAAGGGATAAGTTTACAATCATTCCAACCAGATGACAACTTACTCATAAGAAGTGAAATATATTATTGCAAGAAACAACATAACAACCCTAAAATCAAAGAGTAGAAATTATTTATCCATGACAAGCATGATTCTTCAACAACCGTGAAATAAACATTTATCTTGAAAATCACATGTCAATGCTTGCAATGCAAAAGATGAATATAACAACACAAGGTGTTACACCAAAACATTCCCAAAGAATAATCTTACCCTTAGATCCATTTGTATCAAGGTCAAGGAAACACTATGACATAACTCATAAACTCAAGTGCATTAAGATCTATCAAACAAAAGAATACCAAACCTCACTTAAGTGGTCAAAATTCCATGCAAGAAAAAAATTACAAAAGAAGAACTCTCAGGTTACTGTGAACCACCCAAAACTTCCAAGAGACTCATCAAATCAAAGGTTGGAACCAAAACGAGGAGAGTAACCAAACAAACAATGGAGTTTGCATCCTCTTAAGAAGAATATCAAGGTTTATTCAAACCTCAGACTCCTTATTAAACATTTATAAGTCAAACTACAACTTAAAACACTCCATACTTCTATTACCTATTTCCCAGGTTAACCCATGAGGGTTGTCATTCTACTTTATTCAAATATGAAAAGGAAGCAAATATAGATCCGTGCAACATCCGGTATAATTGAGAAGTAGTGCAAATACAATCAATAAAGATGATATGTAAAACATAATTGTTTTCTCCTAAAGAGAAGCACACTTCCACTGCTAGCTAAGCTTCAAATGCCAAATAAGATTAAAAAAAATCTTACCCGTAATAACAACGTAGAAAAAAATGGGTAATAATAAATGATTCAGTTCAAAAAGAATAAAAATAAAAAAAGCATACAAAGGTATACCTTCCTACTCATTCTCCCACAAGAGATATTGTTTCTCACACACTGGTTCTATAAAAGAATAAAAGATTTTCTACATTTCCCATTTCATGGAGAGGATACAAATATTCAAAACCCAAAATAGCACACATGAAAGATTCAAGAAGTAAAACTACAAACACGATATTGTTTACCATTATTGTTGGTTTCCAACTACTGTCAACAAGAAACTGACCCAAAATGATGAACACAAGGATTATCCTAAAACACGGTGTATATCTTAAATTGCCATGAAAAAGTATCCTATAAAGTTAGTCTTCAACCATAATAATAAGGAGATAATTTTAAGCGAGATTCTATAGATTTGCATACAAAAATAGGATACTATTAAGGCATACACAATACCCAGACAAGGTATCCCTCCAACATAGATATAATCATAGCCACGTATCAGTGCCAAGAAATTTTATAAGAAAATAAGCTAACCTAACTGTAAATCAATCAACACAAACCATATTTCATATTCTACACAAAAAACACAAAATCATATTGCATCCAAAATAATCAAGTTGAAACACCATTAAAGTAAGGAGATGAAATAAAAACTAGAACTGGAAAGTTTCAAAAAAGAGAAGAGTTATTTTAATGAATGCATTTAAATAACAATATAAGAATTAAATAGATAGGGCATATCATTCCTGATATAGATCATGTCTTCTATTCCTTGTTGCAAATATTCAAGAAGAGCCTCAATAGAAATTTTTCCATGAAAATGCCAACAACTAGCTCTGAAACTTTCTTTTCCTTCTTCTTATAACTTTCTTTACTTGTTTTTGTTACCATCACCACCATGCAAGGTGAAAAAGCATGCAAATATTTGAACTA
Source organism: Taxus wallichiana var. yunnanensis (assembly GCA_018340775.1). Taxonomy (NCBI): domain Eukaryota; kingdom Viridiplantae; phylum Streptophyta; class Pinopsida; order Cupressales; family Taxaceae; genus Taxus; species Taxus wallichiana. Next base: position 260,975,989 of record CM031244.1, on the reverse strand, counting down.
GAGTTTCAAAAATAAAACCACATATAAAGCTATAAATCTCACAAAAACCAAATGAACAATGAAAAACCAAAAACCATCTTTTCTTCCAACTTCCCCTACTTCCTAGGTAGTTTTTCACAATTACCAAGATCAATTAATGCAAATAGGATTGAAAAATTCCTTCCTTCTTTCCCGCTTATGCCAAATCATGTTTGGCTATTACCAAATTTAAAATCCCATGCAACTAATACTTTAGCAGAGGTACCAACTCAGCCTCTACTAACCTTTCATGCACTCGCCAAAATTGGTGGCAACAAAGAGTTTAAATCCCCATTTAATCCTCTTAAATACTTAGAGATTGGTGCCACCGACATCCCATTGTATTTCATCCATGCCATCCCTTTAGGTTATTCCAAGTCTTAAGTTAGGTTCATATCACTAGATTATAAACCAACTTAGGTCCTTATGTTAAAGTTTATTAGTTTAGTATTAGGTTACCCTAGTTACATTTCTTATGAACCCCTTCCTCTAATAAAAATCCTCTTTAATAAAATAACCAAGTAACTTAGGATAAGATTACAACTTAGGAACTTAGATTTAATTAGGTTCCCTTAATAATTGTTAAAATTATCACTTCAACATTATCGAATGGAGAACCAATATGACATTATTGGATCGCTTGTGAAGGGTGAGAGAAGAAAAATTAACCTAAGATCTCATGGTAATCTTGTGTTCGAAATCTAAGATACCGCCTAACTTAGTCAAGATGACTTCAATGTCATGAAATTGAAAGCATGCCTTAGATCACTGAAATTGATCCAAGGTATATCTATCCTGCATTAGAGATCATGAATACTGAAGCACAAGTTCAAATGCAATAAATAATATGAACGAGTTTAAGTTGATTGAATTTATTCTATCCACATGTAGTGAACATTCAGCATAAGAAGGAATGAAATACTTCATTTTAAATTCAGAATAGACATGGAATAGTTGTATATATTTCCAAAAGATAACATATTATCTACAACTAACATGATTACTTAGTTCACAAGAGTACACCATCTTAAAACAAGAATCACATATCAACATTTACAACTTCGAGTACAGAAGTCATCATAGATATTGACCATGATAGAGTCATTTCATACCTACCTCCTAAAAATCATGATCATATCGATGATTAACTTATTCCAAATTTTAACAACAAAAATAATGGTAGTTATAGTTATTTTATCCTCAAGTTCTCAAATAGAAACTAGATTTTAGAAATTCAATTTTTCATAATTTATTACAACATTAAAATAGTTGTTCCAGTACTAAAAAAATATAGTACCTTCCCAAAATTGGTAGAATTAAAGATAACTTAAAAACAAAGTCTTTAATTATTTCCAATCATCAGAACTAATTATGCTCAACTAAATTAGGAAAAGTAGTTTTTCATGTCCTCAAGGTTTTCCCATGTTGCACGTTCTTCATAAAAATAGTCCCATTGAACCTTATATTGACTAATTTCATGATCTCCCACATGAAACTGGCAAGTTTCCATCACTCTTATCATTTCAACCATGATTATTCCTATGTCTTGGACATGCAAAGAATCCCAATTAAATAAATGTGATAAATATAAAATATATTTATTAAGAAAAAGAAAATGGAAAACATCATGCATTTGTGACAAAGTAGGAGGTAATGGTAAACGATAAGCTACATGGTTGATCACTTCAAAAATCTCGAAAGGTCCCACAAAATGAGGTGATAGTTTGTCTTTCTTGGTAAAGGTTATAGAGATCTTTTTAGGGTTAACACGTAAAAAGACCTTTTCACCAAGTTCAAATTTCTTATCAATCATATTCAGATCTGCATAACTTTTTTCTTATTTTTGGATTCTTTTAATCATTCATGAATCATTTTAATTTGTTGTTCCATTTTAGTAAGAATTTTAGGTCCAATTACCTCTCTTTTTCAGTATTTTCCCAACTAACTACAGGTTCTACATTTCCTTTCGTATAATGCTTCGAAAGGTGCCATTTTCAAAAGGGCATGATATGTATAATTGTAAGAAAATTCAACTAGATGAAGGTATTATTCCCATTTGTACTATTGATCCATGCAAGTAAATTCATAATATATCCTCCAAAACCTTATTAACTTTCTCAAGTTGACCATTTATTTTCGGATGGTATGTACAACTAAAATCTAGTTTTGTTCCTAAGGCTACGTTTACCATTTGCTAAAAATGAGATGTCATTTTAGGGTCCCTATCAGATATAATCAATTTAGTTACTCCATATAATCTAAAAATTTCATGAAAAAATATTTTTGTTAATACAGTGAATATCCTTAAGATTATCAAAAATAAAATATGTGACTTTTGTCAGGTTTATCAACAACAACCAAAATAACATCATATTTATTTCTTGACATAGACATCCCCTGAAAAAATCCATGCTAATTACTTGCCACTTATATTGTGGTATGTTATGAGGATATAATAAACTAGATGGGTGCATATGCTTAGACTTATCACGCCGACATTCCAAGAAGTGTGAAACAAAATCAGTTATGTCTTTCTTCATCCTTTTCCAAAAATATTTTTGTTTTACATTAGAAAGAATTTTTGTAATACCGAGATGTTCTGAGTAATGTGAATTATGAAATTCCATCATTAAATTTTCCTTAAATCATTTCCCAAAGGTACATACACTTGTTTTTCATATCTCAAAATTCTGTCATTACCGAAGTTAAAACCTATATATCTTACATCATTTGGATCTGCAGCAAGTTTTTTTACCCATTGAAAGTTAAAATCATATTTTATGATACTTTTTACCTCATCCTTAAATAGATTTCTCAAAGTTATAAGTGTAGAAATATGTTTCATATGACTTAGTGCATCTGCCACTCTATTTTCTTTACCTTTAATGTAACTTATTTCAAAATCATATTGTGACAAAAACTCTAACCATCTTCACTGTCTTGCATTTAGATTTGGTTGAGTGAAAATATACTTCAACCCAAGATGATTAGTCTTTAATTTAAAAGGTATTCCTAAAAGATAATGTCTCCATACTTGAAGTGCATGAACTATGGCAACAAGCTCTAGGTCATGGGGAGCATAATTCAACTCATGTATCTTGAGTTTTCTTCTCTCATATGCTATAACATGATAATTTTGTAAAAAAATACCTTCGAGTCCTTCACCGAAAGCATCCATAACTACTATAAAGTTTCCATTTAGATCTAGTACAGCCAAAATAGGTGCAAATGTTAACTGATCCTTAAGATTTTAAATGTTTATTCACATTTATCACTCCACACAAACTTCTTTTCTTTCTTTTGTAATGAAGTTATCGGAAATGACTTTTGAAAGTCCTTAAAAAAATTCTATAGTAACCAACAAGCCCCATGAAGCTTTTGACTTCATGTACATTTTTAGGTGCAAGCCACTCAGTTATGGAAACAATATTTGATGGATCAACTATTATTCCATCCTTATTTATGACATGTCCTAAATAGTGCACTTCTATTTCATAAAAAGAACATTTGGACAACTTACCATACAATCTTCTCTTTCTTAAGATTTCAAGTACTATTTTCAAATGCTCATGATGCTCATCAATTATTTTAGAATAGATAAGAATATCATCCAAGAATAAAAGTACAAACTTTTCTAGGTACTCTTGAAAGATATTATTCATTAAATTCATAAAATCTACAGGTGCATTTGTCAAACTGAAAGGTAAAACTGTGAATTCATAATGTTCATACCTTATTCTAAAGGTTATTTTATGAATATCTTTGTCTTTAATTATTAACTGGTGATACCTAGAATGAAGATATATCTTAGAATATACTGATGCACCATGCATCTAATCAAAAAAATCATCAATTTGAGGAAGTGGATTGCTTTGTTTAACATCCTATAATTAATACAAATCCTAAGTGTTTCATATTTATTTTTCATGAAACTTATCGGCTCTCCCTAAGGTGAGACACTTGGTCTTATCAAACCCTTAGACAATAGTTCTTGTAACTATGCCTTAAGATCTAGTAGTTCAATAGTAGTCATTTGATAAGGTGCCTTAGAAATAGGCTCAGCTACTAGTTTGATTTCAATCATGAATTCAAACTATCATTTAGGTGAAAGACTGAGTAGTTCTTACAAAAACACATCACTAAAATCTCTTAATAGAATATTTTTTTCCAAGAAATCACTATCCCCTTTAGCTATTTCAGAATTTTTTACAGCATACAAAATGTATCCTTTATTTTTGGCCTTTTTAAGTTACATAGCTAACAATTTTCTAACTGAAATTTATCATTTCACCCCTGATGTCTATTTTTTCTACATATCATCAACACAACTAACGTGTTTTTCAAAATAATCAATTTTTCGCTTATGACCAGCAAGCCAGTTAACACCTATTATGACATCATATGACCCCAAATGAGAAACATAAAGATCCACTTTAGTGGAAAAATTAGGTAATTCTAGGACTTCTCCAAAAATACATTTACTAATAGTATGGACAACATTATTTCCATAATGTACACTCCAAGATTTTTCCATTATTCCATCTTTTCTTTTTAGTTTTGTAGCTAAATTACTAGAAATAAAGCATTCAGTAGTTCTAGTATCAAAAAGTATAGTAACATGCATACCAAATAATTTACCTCGCACTTCTATGGGAGTAAGTTACTTTTCAACATGTTTATCAGCTATTGCAACATGTATCTTATGTTTTTGATTGCTCTCATATTTATTTAGAGGGAACTAATTTGCATAGTGATTCTTAGCATAGTTGAAACAACCCCTAATAGGTCCTCTTTTTGGTTCAAATTTATTTCGGCCCTAAAAATTTTTTTGTCCTCTATAGGATTTATGTCCATTGTTATTGTTCTTTACAAAGTTGTTTTGAACATTTGCAGCAGGTTTATTTACTTCAATTTTCTTATTGTTATCAACTACAAACTAATATTTAATACCAAAATTTTTCCATGCCCATTTTTCGGTGCAAGAGATGAGGAATAATTAGGAATTTGTTTACGATTCTCTTCCTTATGGGTAGAAATTTATTTTAATTTTTGTTCCTCCCAAATGGATTTTTCTACAACCCCTTCCATGGTGGTTGGGATGCGAAAATATACTTCAACCCCTATGATAGAATTCAATCCCATAATAAACTTATGTATCGTGAAATTATCGTCAGTTTGATATTGAGGCATGTACTCAAGAAGTTTAGTAAACTTCTCCTAGTACTCTATTACATTTAATATTTCATGAATTAAATTATTAAATTTAGTCATATTTTGATCATAATAGAGTTGTGGTAGCCGGTGTTGCCTAAATTAGCTCTTAAACTGATCTTATTTGATTCTTGATTCATCAATGTTTAATTCAACTTTATGGTTGTCCCACCAAGAGGATGCCTCATGGGAAAGTTGATAAGCTCCCCATAATGCTTTTGTTTCCTCTAAGAAGTTTCTTATTACAAAGTAATTCTCCATTTTGCTGATTAAGTTCTCGCTCCATCCCCTAGTGTATTTCAATCAAACTTTTGCGGACTTATCCTCTTTATGTCATTTGTGAGTTCAACTGCTAATATTGCCTTTTTATTTTCAGGTTGATTGGGTACATTTGCATTTGCATTCACAACATTATTATTGAAATTTGTAGCATTGTTATCTGCTACATTATTATTATCAACACCCAAATTTCCAACATTGGTGTTGTCCCCTAGAGGTGGCTGATTGTTATTACCAACATCTTCTTCCTCCTCATTACCCATAACTTGTTGTTCAAGTACAAAAATATGATCTATTGTGTCCAACAGGCATCAAGAATATCGTCTAGTTTTTGTGTGGTAGCTACCTCTCCACCTAGAGGTGGGTTATTTGTAATACCTCCCCTTATTCTAACCATTTTTTGTTAATAATAAAATTAAATTTTTATCAGATATGGACTCGAGAGGTCCAAGAGTTGCTATCTTCATCTCTAATACCAATATGTAACATACTAATTTTAAGACTTTAGAAATAAGGGACTTTTTTTTTATATTACCTAATGTTCTTTGTTCTAAATTAATATAATTTAGAACACATTCAATTTCCAATCCATCTCATAATAAAAAACCATATGCAACTTTAAATGACTCGGTGAGACATCAATCTCTCATTCCATGAATCAATATTAAACCAATCTCTCATGTTAACTTAATAATGTGTATACTATGTATACTTGGTTTCTTTCATGGGGGTTTAGTTAGTTAAAGTATAGTATAACATGTGTGTACAAAGAGTATTAAATAGTACCCTTAATTCTAGTTTTTACCTCTAATTATTCAATTGATAATACCCCCTCATGTTATATTATTAGAATGAAAATACCTCCTATTTTTTCCACGTACCTTACTTAGCCATTTTTTAATTACAATTTTATTTACCCCTTTTTCTTTATACCCTAATATATTAGAAAATATATATATTACATTTATCACTCAATTTTTTAATATGCATTTCCTCTTGAAAGATAGTTTCAAGCCATTGAAGACCTATTACAAATCACCTTATATATGTTAAGCTTTAATCATTTATCAATAGTTCTCTAAATAATTAAGATGGTGAAATAATATCACTTGTGTTGAAATGCATACCCAATCCTAGTTTTCTACCAGCTTATTATTTCTTGGTTTAAAATATAGATTTATTTGTTAACAAAGACATTATAATTTAATTTATGACTACACTCCTTTTGCAATTTTAAGATATTTACTTTTAAAAACTAGGGTTCAAATATTTTAGTTTTATATTAAATTTAAACTCCCTTTCCTTTTTCCCACCTCTCTAACCTACCCCCAATACCTAATTCAAAAATTAATAAATTAAACCCTTTCACCCCCTCAAGTCTACCGGTATGTTGACTTAAATTTTATTAATTTCAATTATGTCAATATGAACCCACATGCTAGGATATTTCCTAGCTAATGAACCCCCTATGGTTCCTTTACCCTTTTAGGGGTACCCAAGTGTTTTGTCCAAGAATCCTATTTGAATATACGTTATCGATATCCATCTGAAATCCTACATCTTATACTAGGTGACATAAGACAATGTAACCAACAACTTACGATACTTTGGCCAAAGTTTTTAAAACATGTTTAACATGTTTACATTCCTAGACAACATACTCATCGAAAGGAATATGTCACTCACAACACTTGTTCTATTATCTAGAATGGTCTTTCCTAACTTTTGTTAATTTAATCTAATGCAAAGTTTCGCACTAGACAAGGGAAACAACATGCACTAGTGTGGAAGACTACTCATGGTGACTAAGGATACATAGACATACTCAATCAATTACATTGATTGGGTGTGTCTAGTTACCCTAAGTCAACATGAGTTGACCTCAACACTAGATCATGTTTCTATCTTTGTTTAGGGTGGGACAATAATTCATATTCCACTAATATCAATCAAGTTAATCAAACTAAGTGGGTTATTGAGGCATATCATGTTGCATCATAGTATCTTGTAATGACCCCTCTCATTATGAAGGTAGTATGTGGCAGTTGCTATGTTCAAACATCCAACTAAGTTTCCTCAACTGGAATAACATACTTAAGATTATAATTTTACTAACCTAATTAATAATTATCTTAAATATTAATGATAACAATGCTTTAGTAGTCAACTAAGCATCATTTAACCTAAAAAAGGTTTCAAGGTGTAAATTACATGAGAGGTACGTATACAAATATAATATGCTTTCCTAACCATTCCGAATACATGATTATATTTATCTTAATCTTATCTGTCTATTTCATATGTCGACATGATTGAACTTGATGTTATGAAAGTATGATCAATAGATCTTTTACTTCAGTTTAGGCTTGTAACAACCTTATTGAAACTTTACTTTAGACTTCACAATGTTGAATTCTAAATCCTTATATTATCATTTTTAATCATTCCTATTTCAATAAAAGAAATCATCTTAAGGAAAACACAACCAACCATCCTCATAATCTAATCATAACATCGAACAATATCTTAAATAAATATCTTTGTTAAATTACAAGGAAAATATCCTTTTTCCTTTAATAAGGACTAATGTCCTAATTATGAAAACAAATCACATATACTTAAACACTACAAAGAATTCATACTCATTTATAAAATTCAATAACATTCCCTTTTTACTATTTAATAATCCACTCAAGAGTATCAACTTAATTATGCTCTTTCACCGGAAAATAGATTAACTACTAGAGAAGTTCCTTAAACCAAGAAGTTGATATATTATAAGATCTAAAAAATTATTAATAACATATCACTTAAATACCTAACTACCCCATTCATGAATGATATTACTTAATAATATATCACAATTTATACCAATTAAGGTATCATAATAAAGCGATGAAGAGTCAACAATCCTTAAGCCATTCATTTATAAAAAGGGAGTGATCCACTCACCGAACTTGGGAATATTTCAAGGACTACAAAATTTCATCACATCAATAGAAAACTAGTTTTATTACATCTTATTTTATCGACAAAATTACATTTCAAGTAATGTCGCTAAAAATCATCATAATAAAGAGACAATTTCTTTAGTAAAATAGATGTAGCTTTCTATATGTCTTTATCCTTCATCTTTTATGAAATTCAGTTGCAAAATTGTTAACACGATTTGGTTCTAATGAATTGAGCATGATAAGCACTATAGCATTTAAAACATTGTGATTTTATCTAATTGTTTAATAAAAGAAGTCGTGTTGTTAATGAAATAGTTACGAAATCACAAATAAATATTAACACAAATACTTTCCAAAATATAACAAATCAAGAAGGAGAGAGAAATATCATAGAATCCACAAGAAATAATATTTAAATAATAAAAAATTAAATCAACATAATTAATTCCATCTCAAACACTAATATGAAATCAATAAAACCTTCTAGCCATCTAAACAACAATATTTTTTTAATATTGGTAAATAGTTTTTTAGAAGAAACTATACCCTTTTCAAAAGGAGGCCTCCTAATAAGAGAGAGGAGTAGAGAAGGCTTATCTTCTTAGTCAAACGAGACTTAACAACTTAAACAACGCAGTTCCTCAACCAAGAAGCTAACCTATTTTGTCTTACTCATCTTTACTTTTTCCAAGCATGATACATACCCAACGTGGTCATATGAGCAGCATCCGTCTTATCGAGCTCCTCTCTGGTTCTTTTACTCTCTTTCTCATTGCCCCAAGATACACCGCCGAGATAAAACACATATTTCAATCCTAATCTTATCTTCTCAACAACAATATTAAATAAGGAAGAAATTCATATTTCCAGTCCTAATCTTATCTTCTCACAAGTTTCAACTTAAACTCAACCTATTTTGTCTTTTCAAAAAGAAGTACAAAGATATAAACAACAACCTTTCCATAATAAGTATACTTTTTTGTCATTCAAAATTTAAAAAGCTAAAAAATAACTAAAGATCAATCAAAAATCTAAATGCGTTCCATCAAACAATCATACCTATCTTAGGCTCAATGCAGATTCTAAGAATTAGATTGATCAAGAACAAGTCTCAACACTAAAGGTGAGAAAGTTTTAATCGATTGGAAATAGGACCAAGTAACACAATGTTCAAGTTCTCAAAGTCCCGCATTCATATCCAAATTCAAACTCACAAGTAGCATCATGCAATGAACATCTGCAATCCTCGGACATAAACAACTATATGTTTATGATTTTGACAAACCAAAAATAAAACAAACTATCATCTTAAATAACACCCAATTCAAATCAATCAACCCCAATTCAAGGAAAGGAATAGGAGAACTAAAATTTAGATCCAACTCAAGACCAAAATCATTCCCACAAAAAGTCTAACCCTAAGATCCATTTGTATTAAGGTCGAGGAAACATTATGACTAAACTCAAGTGCATTAATATTTTACCAACGAAGAAGACCAAACGTCACTTAAACGGTCAAAATTCCACGCAGAACAAAAATTATGAGAGAAGAACTCATAAGTTATTGTGAACCACATTAAACTTACAAGAGACACATCAAATCAATGGTTGGAACCAAAAAAGGAGAGTAACCAAAAACAATGAATAATATCAAGGTTTATTCAAACCTTAGACTCCTTATTAAACATTTATAAGTAAAATTACAACTTAAAACACTCCATACTTTTGTTACATGTTTCCTAGTTTAACCCATGAAGGTTTTCATTCCAATATATTCAACTATGAAAAGTAAGCACATATAGATCCTTGTAACAACCGGGTCTAATCAAGAAGGATGCACATATGACCAATTAAGATGACATGTAAAATGTAACATTTTCCCCCTAAAGACAATCACAATTCCAAGTGCTAGACAGATTCGAATGCAAAATAAGATCAACAAAAATATTACCTATAATAACAACATAGATGAAAATGTTTAATAATAAATTCTTCATTTGAAAAGAATAGAAATCGAAAAGTATACAAAGTTATATATTCCTATTCATTCTCCCACGAGAGATACAATTTCCCACACACAGTTCTATAAAAGAAAAAACATTTGCTATAGTTCCCATTTCATGGAGAGGATACATATATTAAAAACCCATAATAGTATAGCTGAATTATTCCATAAGTAAAATAACAAACATGATATCATTAACCACTATTATTGGTTTCCAACTACACATTAATAAGAAACCAACCTAAAACAATGAACACAAGGATTCTCCTAAAACCCGTGCATATATCTTAAATTGCCAATACAAATTCTCCTATACAATTAGTCTTTAAAAATAATAATAAGGAGATAATTCTGAACGAGAATATACAAATTCCAACCGAAACAAGGATACTATTAAGGCATACACAATACCCAGGACAAGGTATCCCTCTAACACAAATATAATCACAATCATGTATTAGTGCAAGGAAATTTTATAAGAAAATAAGCTAACCTAACTGTAAATCAATCAATATAACCCAGATTCCATATTCCACACAACAAACACAAAATCATATTGCATCCAAAATAATCAACTAAAAACACCATAGAAGCAAGGAGAAGAAATAAAAAATAGAACCGTAAAGTTTCCAAAAAGAGCAGAGTTCTTTTAATGAAGACATTTAACTAAACGTAGAAGAATTAAAGAGATATGGCCTATCATGCCAGATAGAAATCCTGTATTCTATTTCTTGTTGAAAATCTTCAAGTAGAGCCTCGATAGAAATTTATCCTTGAAAATGCCAACAACTAGCTCAAAACTTTTTGTCCTTCTTATAACTTCCTAACCTTATTTCCGTTACCATCACCTCCATGGAAGTTGAAATAAACATGCACGATTTGACCGGATGTTCAAAAATGCAAACCACATGAAGAGCTGCAAAGCTCACAAAACCAAATGAACTTTAAAAAACCAAAAACCTTTTTTTCTTCAAAATTCCACTACTTCCTAGGCCTTTTTCAAAATTTCCAAGATCAATTAATGCAAATGGGACTGAAAAGTCCTTCCTTCTTTCTCGCATATGCCAAATCATGTTTGGTTATTACCAAATTTAAAATCCCATGTAACTAATACTTTATCGTGAGGTGCCAACTCAACCTCTACTAGCCTTTCATGCACTCGCCAAAATTGGTGGCAAAAAGAGTTTAAATCCCCAATTAATCCTCTTAAATACTTAGATATCTTTTCCACCGACATCCCATTGTATTCCTTCCATGCCATCCCTTTAGGTTAGTCCAATTCTTACGTTAGGTTCATAATATTAGATTAGAAACCAACTTAGGTCCTTAGGTTAAATTTTATTAGTTTAGTCTTAGGTTATCCTAGTTACATGTCTTAGGATCCCCTTCCTCTAATAAAAATCCTCATTAATAAAAGAACCTAATAACTTAGGATAAGCTTACAACTTCATAATATAGATTTAATTGGGTTACCTTAATAAAAATTAAAATTATAACTTCAACATTACCTAATGGAGAACCAATATGATGTTACCAGTTGCTTGCGAAAGGGTCCAAGGAGAAAAGTTCACCCGAGATCTCGTGGAAATCATGTGGTCATAAATATAACATTCTTCCCAACTCATTCAAGATGACCTCAATGTCATGAAATTGAAAGCATGCCTTGGATCACTAAAATTGATCCAAGGTATAACTATCTGCATCACGGATCATGAAGACAAATGAAAAAGTTCAAGTATAATAAAGACTATGACCGAGTTTAAGGTGAATCAATTTCTTCTATCCACATGTAGTGATCATTCAACATAAGAAGGAATGAAATAATTCATTTTAAATTTAGAATAAACATAGAAAAATTGTATCTATTTTCAGAAGATAACATATTATGTACAACAAACATGATTTCTTAGTTCACAAGAGTACATCATCTTCAAACAAGAATCACATATCAACATTTTCAAATTTTAGTATAGAATTCATCATACATAGCAACCATTTTAGATTCATTACAAGTGCCTGGATTTAGGTGCTCTAGTCCTAGGGGTCACTAGTACCATCATCGCTCTTGTCTAGGTCCCAAATGCCGGAAATCCAAAACCCTCAATTTTCAAAAATTAAACAAAACTCGCCTAAGTACACCCTACATTTTTACAAAAATCATACACTTACAAACTCTATCGTAGTACGAAATGCCACAACAATTTCTACTCTCTCAAACTGACTAGGAAGAAACGGTCTCACTTGAGGCATCTCTACTCACTCCGTACACACTCTCACACTCAAGAAAAAAAAAAAATGAAGTGATAAGATACCCTTTGACTTTAATATTTATAGTCTCTTTTTAATATTATTTTTACTATGGTCTATATTTCGTACTTATTACCACAACTAATACACATGACACTATTTCATTCATATCTTGAGCATTTTACTCGATTTACATCATGTTTGTGACATTATTTTTAGATTTCCGACTACCACCATATTGAACACATGTCATGCACATTATATCTCCTTACCGATGCCTCCCACTTTTTGCATACGTGTTCTAACCTCTTACCATTTCTTTCGGCTAAGAGTTCATTTCTTTCAACACTCTTTCTTTCACAAAAAGAGGGGCATATTATTGGGGGTCCCCCTATAATTCCCCTTGTGTCACCACATACTCGACATTTTGAATCTAAAATCTTGCAACTAATACCACAAAATTTCATCATCAATCTCCCCTAATGACCTAATCGGGGGAATAATTTAACACCTCCCAAACAAGATCACACGCTATAACCTATCAATCTCCCCAAATGACCTATGTTGGAGGAAACAAGCAACTAAATTTTTTTATGTGACATATTTTCCTTTTGCTAGCAACTTTTCCCTAATGACCTAACTTGGAGGACAATTAGCAAAAAACTTCTCCATGAGTAACTAATCAAAATAAACAAATTAACCAATCGACCAATATGCTAAAATAAAATCATATCATTCAAACCTACAAGCAGTCTCTGGCTGACCTAACTTGGTAGTTACATTCACCACCGCATTCTAAGATTACTTAACTTGGGATTTTATTCTATATTCTACGTATTCTTGCAAATAACCCAACTTGGAAGCCATCTCATTTTCTATCGTGTTCTCTTTTAGATGACTTAACATGGAAGTTATATCATTCTCTGTCATGTTTTCTTCCAGATCACCAAACATGGAAGCCTTTACCTTGCGGAAAAACCCATGAAATGGGGACAATAGTGTGCTTACCCTTATCACTCCTCTATGGGTTAAATTTTTAATCAAAAATCATTTGGATCCAAAATCTCAACATTTTCATCCGATTCCATCTGCAAAGTGGCTAGATCTTGAGGATATTGTTAAAGCTTGGAGAATAACACACTTTACTCCCAACACTCTTCCTTTAGCACTAGGACTCCCAAAGCCTCCTATTAATCCATTCATATAAAAGCGTTAGTGTTGGGAACTAATCACTACCTACCAACCTATTCCATATTAAACTACATTCAAAATCATCTAATCATCATTTTCATTTTCCTCACCTCACCACGGTATTTATGCTTTTTGATATGTTGCATAGATTAACTCGTTGATCCATGGTTTGGTAGGATTCTATATTTCTATTGGCACACTTCTACTACAAATTTGTACATTCTTCTATAACTTGGGATTCTTTGGATTTTTCTCAGGACCGCATCTCTATCTACTTTATGTTATCGAACCTTCCACTCACTAACCTAAAGTGTAGGAAAATGTAGTTACAAAATCATGCACTTACTATTACATTAATACCACTAGATATGTTATTTCATATATGTATATCACGTAATAAAAAAATCGCTATCAACCCATCCTTTTGTTTTGTTGTCAATAATTCAAGCACCATTGTGTTTTTCTAGTTCAGCCATCATTTGTCTCTACAGGTTTAGGTATCTTTTAGGGTGTCTCAAGTGTCGTAATTTTCTCATTCTTCATCTTTAGGTCTATTTTGGGAAACTGGCTCACTGACTGGGCACGCGAAGGGTGCCCAGTCCATAATTTTAGGTTCCCATGTCATCGTAATTTTTGGTCTTAATTTCTTTGTTTGAAGGTGAGTCCTCAGGGTTACCCCATGTATTCCCCTAGGTCATAGTTGGTAGTTTTAGGTCACTAGTGCTGAAATTTGAACAAGAGATCCTTATATAAACATAACATACTCACTACATTATGGGTGAACATCTCACTATCAAGGGAAACTATCTACTAAGGTAAGGGACTGCATTTGGGCATCTTCTACATCTGCATCACACACAAGCATAGGGGGAAAGGGTTGTATTCTTTCCATTCCATCCACCATTTACATTTTACATCTAGTTATTGCCCCTTATGTTCCCGTCATTGGCACTAGGGAACCCAAGGCCCAAAACTACACACACACATGCACATAGAACTACATTAGGTATGACATGTAGTGTAACACTCAATTGTAAGGCCATTAGTTTAGAAGCTAAGGTTAGTTTGACCTATTCATATGCATATTTTATTTTTTTAGGAATTGAATAAATAATAATGTATGGAGGGGTCATGATTGAGGGATGTGTCTAATTAATTATCTAAAGGGTTTTATGTGGTTGCAACCTAATTTCGAGTGACTTGATTTTCCCCTTTTCACGTAGCTTATATTGATAAGTGATAATGAAAAAAATAGGGTGTGGTTTCCTAGGTATGGGTAGAGGTGATCCCACTCCAACCCTAAACTAATTGAGGAGTAGGAAAAAAATTCATGGGTTTCATAAAGTGATAGGTGATGAAAAATAAGGTAAGGTACGGGTATAGGAAAAGGTAATAGCAAAGGTGGGTAATAGGTAGGGGTATTCAAATACACACACACACATCATGAATCCAATAGGGCACTAGGATGAAGAGCTCACAAACTATACATCATCAACATTCAATAGTTTATACAAATATGGTTGATATGTTCCATGTACCTAAGCTATAGGAAGTGCTCCTAGAAACATAAAAAGGCTAGGTGAAGGAAAGGAATAGGCGTGTTCCAAAATCAATAAAAGGTTTGTTCTTGTCATGATAAAAACATGGAATAAGGCAAGGCATGTTCAATAAGCTAAAAAATATGTGTAGTGTCATCGCAAGGTACAATGAGTAAGATAATTTGAGTGTCAAATGGGCGAGGTCGGTGTGGGTGTATAGGTAAGGCCATGGGTAAGGCCAATATGTAGGCAAAATGTTTCCCCTAAGTATAATTATGGAGGTGACTAGGCTTGTAGGTGAGCTAATATGCATTTGGTGAGGTTGTGGTAGCAAGAAAATGACATCCTATAGTAAAAATTTGGGCAAATTAGGAAGAATTGGTTTAGTCGGGATAACCGATACCGGTTGAGAGGTAATGAGATGCCGGTAAGGGTGACCGATTTTGGTCATGTAGGACAAGACCATACCGACGTCGGTTTCCTAACCAAAGGGTTGAAATGAAAAAACCCGCATGGAAAAGGGTCATTTGAGCATTTTGACTTGTGAAAATGAAAGGTAGAGAGAAAACCTATGAAAAAAATTAAAATTCTTCTCTATTGAGTATGTTGGCAAGAGTTTAGTTTTGGGAGGAGTAGAGTGTGAGGGCCCATGAGATCTACCTGAGAGATTGGATTTTATGATAGGTTGGAAGGGGGTTTGGACATGACAGAAAGAGAGGACTCGGGGGAGGTCATGTTCTTATTCCATGGATCCCACCATGGAGGTAGAATTGAGTAGAGGTAGGATTTGAGCTCCATTGTTGTTTTTGGTGAACAATAAGGTAGAACAAATTAAAATTTTAGTTTTTCAAATTTTATTCAAATTTTGGTTAAAAATGGGTGAAACTAGGCATGGGGAGGGTGAAACTAGTTTAGTTAGGGTTGAAAATTCATCTAGATGAAATTTGGGGGCATTGGGATGGGTATTTAAGGTTTTGGATGATTTTTCTTTAAATTATGGATGTGGGGTTCGACCCTAGGTCCAAACTAGTAACCGATGTCGATCATTTATCGATCGGTGTCGGTAGGCTCACCATTGTTGGCGGGTGAAAAGGGTACTTGTATCATTCATGGTGATAGATGCTAATCACTGCGAGAAGTGACTAAGTGAGAAAAAATGTTAGTTGGGGAGGCCAAAAGGTAGGGGAAGGGTGGGTAGGGGTGTCCAAGGTAGGAAAAGGGGTAGTTTAGGGAAAAATCAAAGGTAGGGGAAGGGTGGGTAGGGGTGAGTTAGATTAATAGGTGAAGGGGAAAATAGATGAAACAGAGAAAGTGTAGATGTTTAGGCTAGGTAGAATGTACTTCAAGAAAGCAAGTTGGGTAAAGGTGGGTAGGCTAGGAAAGGCATAGGTAGGTATTGGGCTAGGTAGGGTCAAATAAATGGTCAAAAGGTACAATTGATTAACATGTGTGAATTTTGATGATGTAGGATACACAATAGTTGACTATGAGAGACCTATTTCCACCCCTATTAGTCTAGATGAGACCTAACATTATAGAGGATGAGTGGGCTTACATGAGGGATGTTAGCATGGGTAATGTTAAACGGTACAGAAGATTGTGTGAGATCATAACATGATGGTTTCCCTCATTAACAAATGGGACCCAATGACCAATGCATTCCATCTACCTATAGGAGAAATGATTATTACCTTGGGCGATGTCTACAAGGTCCATAGGCTACCTATTGTTGGGGAGCCATTGTATTAGATGATTATTATGAGCGTATGGGTACAATTTTTGGAGAGACCATAGTTGATTTGTCTTATCACAAAGTGTGAGAAGTAGATATGAAAAGATGTATGTTACACATCTACATGAGACTAGATTAGTAGTGTTGATGATGGTGGGGATTGGTTGTTATGCTCTCGAGACTCGGACGGTGGAAGGTTTCCACGAGAACCGATGGTAGTATTGGAGAACATGATTGAGGATATGGTCTACTTTTCATGGGCACCAATGTACCTAGTACAGTTATATAGGGAGATGTGGGCATATAGGAGGATTCGACAGTTTCATTTGTGTTGCACCTATATTCTACATTATTTGGATTATGAGCATATAGTATGACTATGTCCAAGCAGGCCTAGTATGATAGGATTGGTACATGGGTATTTTTCTATGCCTTTAATCATATATTTAACATTGAATGTATATAGCTGACTTCAGTGCTATCATAACTTCTTATCATAATGTATCTCTTTCATATATGTTATATTATCATTAGTGGGTTAGCCTTGGTGTTGGCCATAACATAGGAATAGTATATAAGGGTTAGTAGGTAGTATTTTAACATCATATTGAGCATTTGAGTCTTATTGTATGGTTTGGAGGATTCCCCCTCGAAGTGGCTAAGATATTCTACTTGTATATTGAGATATTTTATCTTCAATATTGTCTTCATTGGTGTTTTATTGTTGATAATAATCATATTTATACAAGTAATTCCATTTCACGTTGTATCCGAGCTTGAACTCGATCAGGTGTTATGTTAAACCCTAATTGTGAAGGTTCGTCCATATATCAAAATTGGTAGCAAAGTTTTCACCAATTTCGTTGTGGTGTATTGAAATTAGTCAAGTAATCTTCTCTCAAAATTTCAAGAAGATTTGACTTGTTTTCCAAACGTTATAGAGGTTTTTTTCATAATTCGGCTACCTAGGGTGCAATTTTTGAAAATTTTCCAAGTTATTTACATTTATAAAAAGAGCACTAAAAATAGTTTGAGTTCATTCTTTGCATTTTTCACATTTTTCTGAATTCCTATTGAAATCCCAAACCCCAAATTTTGACCTTAATCCCTACTACCTACCATTTTGGGGCATCATGGCGGGGCCTTTGAAAAGAGGAAAAATTCATCCCATCACTCCCGATAAAACCCATGACATGGATTAGATAATAATTGAGGAGTTAGAGTTAGAAGGGGTAACTACAGATTCCTCAGGGTTATGGTTTACTTCAATGGACCATAAGGTAAGCCATCTTGAGTTTGAGTTACTAAAACCTCAAGGGTAGAGTGGCTACAGAAGAAGATGTAGAAATTATTGGACAATGATTGGAGGATTTCATTCACCAATTTAGTTACATTATAATGGGTCATCATATCCTTCTTAATCAACCACAACTCAATCATACTCATAACAATGAGGTGGATCTTTAGGTCAAAGTAATAGAAAAACTATCCTGGGTGGATCTGCGAGCATGACCAATCCAACTAGAAACACTATGTATTCTCGTAACATGATTCCAAAAGTGGAAATGTGTAAGTTTGATGGATAATATCCACTCAATTGGATTAATTAGATGGATAATTTCATTAATATTCATCAGATTCCATTGAGAAAAAAAGGTTACCATAGCATCCTTGTATCTCAAACCCGACAAATTTGTTTGGTATCAATGGTTATGTTCTCAAAGGTAAAAGAGTGGCGTTAATGTTCCATGGAAAGTATTCACTAAAGAGTGTCAATTGCACTATAGTTCTAGTGTTTCTGAGAATTATTTTAGTCAATTATAAAAGCTAAGACAAACAGGAAGAGTCAAAGATTACATCTATCGATTCCAAAACCCTTTCCTTACAGATGAAAAATATTCCTCAAGAGAATTTGAATGACTTATTTCTTCTGGGGTCTTAAATAACACATTGATATTGAGGTGTGTATGTTTAATACTCATAAGTTATGAGATTTTATGATCATGACACATAGGGCGAGAGGAAAAATTTATTTCTAGTAGGAAACAAACTATTAGTAATATCAAATATCGTAGCACCTTTCTACCATCATACCCTCTTCCATTTAGACCGACACCTAAAAAATTGAATAAAAGAGAGCTAAAGGGTTATGTTTAAATTGTGACAAGAAATGTGGACTTGGAAATAAGTGTGTTGAAAAGAAGTTGTTCTACATTGAGGGGCCTAATGAAGAAGAAGAAAATGAAGAAGACTAAGAGGTAGAGCTAGAGGAGGAATTAGGAGATCCCTAGCCAATAATATCATGTCATGCAATTTTAGGTATTAGCACTCCCCAAACACTCAAAGCAGTTGGATTTTTAAAAACAAATGGTAACAACGTTGATTGATTTAGGAAGTACTAACAACTTCATCAATCATAATTTGGTGGTACACTTGAACTTCTTTATTTATCTAGCTCTAGAATGTCAAGTCATGATCACTAATGGGAAAACTGTTAGTTGTTCAGGAAAATGCCATAAAACTAATCTCGACTTGAGATATTACTTGCTAACTAGCAATATGTATGCCATTTCCATGGGAGGAGAAAACATTTTGTTCGGATTTAAGTGGCTTACCAACTTAGGAACCATTGAAATGAATTTATTTGAGTTTTTCATGTTATTTTAGTCAAAAGGGTGGAGTTTTAAACTAAAATTACTAAGAGAAAAGTCCTCATAGTTGGTAAGTTCTCATCAAATGCAATATTTGCTTAGAAAAGGTACAGAGGGGTTTGTGACACAACTATTTTCATTGGAAGCACATCATTCAAATACGATTATGCCCTCGGATATGCAAGAGGCTATACATGATAAATCGGTGGTGTTTGGAGAAATGCCAAAGGGTTTACCTCTAAAAAGAGACCATGACCATGCCATCTAGCTAGTACTAGGAGTGAATCACCTAGCTTCATACCTTATAGGTACCCCTATATAAAAAGAGTGAGACCGAGAAGATAGTTCAATAGATGTTAGAAGCGGAATTTTTGTCATAGTCGTCAGTGCTTACTATTCTCCTGTAGTGATGGTATAGAAAAATATGAAAATCGAGTGCATGTGTCTAGATTACGGGAACTCAATAAGTACACAATTAAATATAAGTTTCCTATTCCTATAATTTATGATTTTCTATCATAAATTCTTATCATGATGTATTTCTTTCAGATATGTAATATTTTCATTAGTGGTTCGGCCTTAGTGTTGACCATAACATAGGAATGATATATATAGGGGTTATTAGGAATAATTTTATCATCATATCAAACATTTGAGTCTTATTGTATGGTTTGGAGGTTTTCCCCTTGAAGTGGCTAAGCTATTCTACTTAGATATTGAGATAATTTATATTCAATATTGTGCTCATTGGTGTTCTATTACTGCTAATAATAAGATTTATACAAGTAATTTCATTACATATTTAGAGAGAAGGGTACATGAAGTGGATTCAATAGGGGAATAGGTGAGGGTGGATGTGATGTTATGGGATGTTCCATATTATAGGAGTTTGTTGTATGGGCTATTAGCAGTTGATATTTTTTCAATGCCATAGCTTAGTTATCCTACATTTGGAGGTATGGGGAGGTGTTACCATGCATATAGATAGTGTGATGGAATACAAGGATGTAGACCCAAAGAGCATGAGCTGATACTAGTCAACCGGGTCAAATGCCGGTTTGGGATACAATCTGATGTTCCTTCACACTTCCCACAATACTATAGGGATGATGTGGAGAGACCATTATCTCCACCACATATAATAGATCCAACAAGGGTAAAGGAGAAGGTGGTAGATAAAAGGATAGAGGATACATGCTATAGAGATAGATATAGGTAGTGGTGGATAGCCCAGCTATAGGAAACACTTTGTTGAAGCAAGGAAAACCTACTTTGGATATTGTTATAGTAGAGAGAGATAGGTTACATTGAGTGGTGCTTTCATTTAAGGCCTAGGTCACAACATTACAGGGGCAGCTAACAAGAACTCAAAGCGCAGTGGCTACCTTATAGGGACAACTAGTAGCGGGAAAGGCACAAGTATAGGTAGAGGTACATGATGGATAATGATAGGGTCCATCAAAACAAGTGCAGGCACCAGGAAAAGGTCCATGACCTCAAGTATAGGAACATGGGCCACTATTACTAAGAGAGGGTCCATAGATAGGTGTTAGAGTGATGATACCCTTATAGGTGATATCTATGGATAGATACTTGATAGATTGTGGTGGAGGCTAGATACTATGAGGATCAGATGAAAGAGAGTGGTATCCCTTTTGTTAGCTATGCCACCTAGAAATCCCAACAGGAAGCTAGTGAGAGGTCCAGTTTATGGACTCGAGTACCAACATTTTAGGGAGCCACCGGTCTCATTGGCATGGTAAGTGGGAGATGACTAGTTCATGGAGACGGAGGCTAGGTGAGATGACAAGAGAGATTGGAAGAGGTTTCAGGCCCTTCAATGGATGATATAGATATGGATTTTTTTATATATCATAGTGTATGTCAAAAAGGTGAGATGTACATGAGATTTTTGAGATACTTGGTTGATATCTGTATATACATTGTATTGACATACAGACTTTCCAGTATATAGATAGATGATGGGATTAATATATGTTGTGTTTGGTTTTCATTTCCATTGTATTGTTATCATGGAAACTAGATGTGTAGGCATGGTTTGGGTGATGTATGTTGTGAATTATTATTTTTATTTCCATTATATTAGTATCAAGGAAACTAAATGATTTAAGCATGGGTGTAATGTATGAGTTTATTGAATGGTTTAATTTCCAATGTATTGATGTTATAGAAAATAGATGTTTAGGCATGGTGTATTTTTATTTGGATTTAAAATGTATTGATGTTATATAAATCATATGTAGGCATGGTTTATTGTGTTTTTTTTTATTTAATTTCCAATTTATTGGTATTATGGAAAGTGAATGATGATGTGTATGGTTTTTATAGGTTAATTTCCAAGTTATTGTTTTTATGGAAAATAACTAACTAGGTTTGTTTATGGGGGAAATTTTGGGGGAAAACAAGTGGCCGAGCTATCCTCCAAGGTCCTCATGTCCTAGAGTACTACCTATATAGCCATTACAAAAGGCACCTCAAGATGATGTAGTTATCCTATAAAGTAGGGAAGAATGAGATTGGGTTAGGTAAGGTGAGTAGGTAGGTTGGATAGGTAAGTTGGTTGGGTAAGGCATGTTTGAAAATATGCAAGGTCAAATGTTGAATAGGTAATAGGCAAGGTGAATTAGGCATAGGCATAGATGAAGGTTTTATGGTTGATTCAATTTTGATGGTCTTGTCCTTTTGAAGAAACAAAAAGTAAACAGATAAGAAACCTAGAAGAATTGGCATGCCCATATTTGGCAATGACCATAATTGTTATACCCATAGACTTATTTAACATAAGTCACTAGATACAATGAATGAGCAATGTGTCTAAAGTTGAAAGAAGCTATGTAATCACAATGTGTAGAATACACACCATGTCCCTTGAGTTGATTTAAAAGATAATAAACATAAGGTATTTTTGAATATTTCATTAAGTGTAACATTTTTGTGGGACAACATGCCCCTTTACAAGATACCCAAAACCAGAATAAGCAAGTCCATGACTAGAAGTTGGTATTTTTATTGATTTTTTTTTTTTTTTAAAAATTGATATTTTACATGTATAGAATGCTCGATGTGGTAATTCTATATATGAATAAATAATAGTGTTTCCTTGAGGTATTCGAGAAGATGATCAGTGTGGGAAGCTCCAAGATAAAATTTTTAGTAAATATTGGTCTTATTTGTTTGGATAAACTAATTACAATATGCGACAAGATTTTTATAGTTGTCCTTTGAGGGAGTAGCCTACTTATAGCAGCAAGAGTGATAGAAAGATGTCCTTTCAGGGAATCATCTATTTGTAAGAAGTTTTATTCAAGGAGTAAATTTTTATTTTCCCATATATTTTTGCTTCTATTTTTGTACTTTAAGTCATGGATAAGAATATAATGGATTACGGTCTCTTTTATGAAGGAAAAACCACAACACAAAAATGTATCTATGAAAGAGGGTTTCAGTGATGAAACACCATGGGATTTCATCCTGAAAAGGATGAAAAGTATCCATGAGAATCTGTCATGAGTAGAGATGTGGTAATCATATTTAAGATAAGGCTAATTGGTGATGGATAATCACACAATTTTGTTTAAGTTGTTGGTCCTTAAAAGAGGTGGGTGAAGGGGGAGGTTCACTCAAGGGATGAGCGTCAAGTGACATAAAGTTATGTAGTTATTTATTCAACAAGAGAACAGTCGAAGATGTAAGGCATTAAGGGGCTCAGTTTGAGTTTACCCTCAAGAGAAGATAAACAATAAGTTCCTGATCCATAGGTATGGGTAAAAATGTAAGGTCTAACCCAATTAGGAGAAAACTTTCCTCATTTACTTGTATCCATCTTAGGGAGGCAAGGTTAAGGTTGCGAATTGTATGAAGATGTGGATTCCCCCTGTCACTTTAGTGACATGAATAATGTTATAAATCCTTTATGGATAGTCAATGGGTAGAATGAAGGAAATAAAAAGAAGGCACTAGAGTTATTCTTTCAAAAGAAGGAAAATGCATGGATTCATTTTTTCACATCTTTTTTTTCATAGGTTTGGTATCGGGGATAGTCACGATAATGGACCATGATATTAGGTTCAATATCGGGCATATCAGCATAAGACCAAACAAAATAGTTGTTATGATATCAAAGAAAAGAGGTGAAAGATTCCTATTCATAAAAATATAAATATCATTGTATCTTTAGAATTAGAGGGTCTTCCTAAGTGTGAATTTTCATCTCTATGGTTGATTCATTTAGCATGGTTTGTGTCTAATAGGGTAACAAATGGTGAATGTAAGAATCGTCTATACCTAAACAACTGAGAATAGAATTATCATCCTGACATTGAAACGACATTGATATAAGGTGTGTTTTCATGCAACATGTCAGGATAAAGAAGAGGAAGGGAAGATTTCATCTTACCATCATAATGATAGGTCAGAGGTCCCAAAGAAATGGTGGTCATGATAAAAAATATAGGAGGAATGGATTCTAGATCCATGGACTCCATGGGTGAAGGTGGTGTGGTAGGTGGATTAGGTGGGGAAGGGTTATATTACTCTACGAGGTAGATTCTAGCCTTCTTAGGAATAGGTGGCATGGAAAATTTGAGACCATGATGGTCTTTATGTTTTTGGATGGTGCAAGGTATGATCTTGTAATGACCTTTCTCATAAAGACCACATAAAAATCCCTTCCAGGAATATCAACAAAGAAATGTAAGGGTGAAGCGGTGGTTGGTGAGGTATTGGAAGTTATATGAGAAAGGATGGGTTTTGGTAGGTGGTTTAAGAGAATAAGAAGAGGTGTTGAGTCCCCCATATGTTAGGTTGGTGTGAAGGTGGAGAGGAACGTATGGAAAAACCTCTCCTACACAACAATCATAACGTGGGTGTTGGTGAATGCTTTTGTACTCTTGACAATGAAGGAAAGTGTCTATGTTGTATAGGTGGTACTCTCCCTAGGGAAAGGTGTTAAAAAACACCTACTAAGGGGTTTGAGGTTAGTACTTGGGTAGCGGGGATGGATGAGCTCCTTGAAGCCTAAGAAGGTGGGTCATCGGTTGCTGGTGAAATAGGCGAGTTGGTAGATGGGCTAGTTGTGGAAGTTGTGGTAGTAGAGGGGATAGATGAAATGAATGTTAAAGGTGTAGCGGAAGAAGTGGTAGATGAGACTATAGAAGAAGATGAAGAGATAGGGGTGGTAGATACCTTGACTCAAATAAGGGCTTAATTTGGTTGGTAAAGAATGTTATAGGTTTAAAAAGGTGAAGGATCCACCTGAATGGTGTAGGTGTGCCCTTTGTATTCAAGCTTTAGGAAATGGTGAAGATTTAAAGGTACACACCCCATGGCACGAATCTAGGGTCTACCAAGCAACATGTTATAGTGAAATTCATCCTTAAGAACATAGAATAGTTTAGGACTGATGTAGGTACCCACATGGATGTGGAGGATAATAGTGATAAGGGTAGAAGTCAATCCATCATTGAAATAATGTTTCATAAAATGGTTATTATGTATGGATTTGGTGGGTATGCGTAAGTGTTCATACACAAGAAAATAAATGATATTAATACTAACACCTTCATCAATCATAACATGCCAAATGTGAGTATCATTGATGTAGGTGGATATGAAGAAGGTGGGATCAAGATCATCTAATTGTATAGGGGTAATATCTGAGTCATAGAAATTGATGACAGAAACCTAAGGATAGGTAATGGGGTTATAATTTTGAGGCAAAGTGGTGAGGTCATCCACATGATGATGGGTAAATATTATAGCCACAGGGTTTAGGATCATTTGGTGGAACCTCGATAGAATGCAAGACCTCAATGAGGGCCTAATGATGAGACTCAAAGGGTTTAAATTAGTTCTTACAAGGAAATCTTTAGAGGGGATTGGTGAAGTTGTTTAATGATAGAGTGATGTGCAATTCCCTCAAAAATAGGATAAGATGGACCATGGATGGTTAACTTGGGGAAAGTGCACGTGGAATAGTGAATGAAGGTTCAATGGATGGACTACAAGTTTTATCTTTTCCTTTATCTTTTTACGATGGAGTGGCTACTCGTGATCATATTTATTTCAAATTTTGAAAGAGGAAAAGAGGCTCATGGAGATGCAAGTAAAGGCCACTAAATAGATATAAGGCTAGACCATGTAGCAAGGGGAGAAGGGGGATGAAATTATCCTCTAATAGGTCATCTTCATCAAAGAGACCATCTGAAGTATAGAGTTGAAGGAAAATTTTTTTGAGGGCCTTACAACCTTCAACATCATGCCTTGGTGAGTGATGATATGCGTAGATTTTGGTGTCATCAAACCCTACTAGTTTGGGTTTTGCGGGTCATCGGATTAAAAGGTGGTAGTGAGATTGTGAAGGTTTCTAATAACCTAACGAGGATGTTAGAATAGGATCCTATCAATGGATCATAGTGAGAAGTCAAAGTTGTCTTGGATGAAGGTGTGGGTGATTTTTATGGGAGAGGTGCTACTGGAGGTGGTGTAGGTGTGACTACCTCTTTGGTAGGTATTAAAGGATTTGGTTTCCATTTAGATTGTACCTTCTTAGTTAAAGGTGTACGAATGGTGTGTGAGGTAGAAGGAGATATAGAAGGTGGGGGTACCCTATAAAGACAAGGTGAGAGTGACGGTGTTGGAAATAGAATTGTTATAGGTAATGGAGAAGATGTAGATAGAAGAGGTGATGAAGGTGACAGAGTGGGAAGATGAGAAGTTAAAGGTGTGGGTGTGGGTTGTTCCTTGGATTTTCCTTAGTGAAGAGGTAACTTGACCAAGGTGAAAGGGTGTGGGGATAAAATCAAAGGTAGAGGTGAAGGTGAAAGAGATGACATGGGAGAGAATAGGGTATGAGGCCTACGAGGTTGGGTCTTCCTCTTAGGTGTGGGAATTGGTTTTATGATGGATACTAGTTAAGTAGACAAGTATAGTTTAACTTTGGGATGTAGTAGGCTAGGTGTTAGTAGGACCCCTAAGGAAGTGGTAGGCTTAGGTGCGGATAGGGGTTTGGGTGAAGGCGAGGTCAAGAAGAAGGGCTTGATATGATCAGGCTCAGTTTCATTTTCTTATTTGCCTTGTATACCATAGGATAGATAGTTGAGGTATCCAGGGAAAAATTTGCATTTATATGGATACTAGGAGTTGAACGCCCTAGATTTCGGAGTAATCAACATACTCTAATTTGTCCGTAAAAATCTGAGAATTGTTTTGGTTTAGAATGTGATGAACTAGTGGTGAAACCCTTCCCTTTTTCTAACTCCTATGATACAGGGAAGGTTTTCACCTCTGATTTATTAGGTAGGAGTGATGTAAGAATATTGACAAGATCTTGGAAGACCTTGGGAGAAGCATTGCCTATAGGAAAAGGAAATAAGAGTGGCTCCTCTATGGGTTGAGGAGAAGGAAAAACAAGTGATGTGAACTCCTCTTTAGGTAGAAAGGTGGATAGGGTTAGTTCCTCCTTAGGTAGAGGAATGGGTGAGATAAGTTCCTCCTTGGGTAGAGGAACAAACAAGATAGGATCTATGGTAGGTAGAGAAATAGATGGGGTAGGTTCCTCCATGGGTAGAGGAATAGGTATGGTAGGCTCCTCTCGTGTATAATTGAGTATGTGTGATAGAATCATCTTTGGATAGAGGAGTAGGTGTGATAGGCCCCTCTATAGGTAGAGGAGTAAGTGCAAGAATTTACTCAATAGATACTATGGGAGGAAACTGACTAGATAAAATAGGTACTATGTTGAAAATGACATAAACCTCATGCACATTGGTGTCACAAGTAGAGGTCTCTGGATCCTAGTTTAATGAAGGGGTATGATTAGGAAAATGTTTCTTAAACACATCCATATTGGCATTGGCAGGTGCATTAGGGTTTTCTAGGACGAGATCACCATTATCTAACATTCCTTAGATAATGTTCTTAAATATTTTTCAATTGCCATCACTATGTCCCCTAACTTGGTATAGTTATAGATTTTTTTGTCTTCGTACCACGATAGTGTAGGACGAGAAGGATAAAAAAGAGGTTTGATAAGTGGAAGGGTGATGGCTCCACCATTTAAAGGATTTTCCAACATAGAAGAATATGGTTCTCCGATAGGAGTGTAAGCCCTCTATTCATACTTATATTGGAAGTTTTGAATAGGAGAGAGGTTGGTAGGTGGTTTTGGTTGATTAGATGGATGAGAGGGGCCAACTTTCAGAATCACTACATTGATGAGATCCTTTGGCCTTGGAATGGTTATTATAATGGTTATTTGGTGGTTTAGAAGAAGATTCATTTGATTTGAAGTTAGCATTCTTGTTACACAACTTAAGTTTCTCTTCTTCAAGGGCACGGATCTCTAGTTTCTGGGCCATGGTGAAGGCTTCATCAAATGTGCAAAACATTTGAACCTGGAGAGTTGGGGAAATGTGTCTAACACATGCCCTTTTGAAAAACTCTATGAGCTCTGCTTGTGGTATATGGAAGGTGAGTTGATTGATGAGGCCTCGCCAACATGTGACAAAATCTATGATAGATTCATCCTCATATTGGTGAATAGAGTATAATTCTATCATAGAGACCTTCTTAGAGATATTAATTGAGAAGTGATGAAGGAAGGTTTTGGTAATTGTTTGAAGGATAAGAATGAGTTCCTAGGAAAATCACTATATCAATCTAGGGTGGGTCCCAAAAATAACATAGGAAACATTCGAAGGAGCAAGGAATCATCATTTCCTATCAAATAACAAGTTTTTTTGAATGAACACAAGTGTTTTTGGGGGTATTGCTTACTATTTAAAAAGTTGAACTTGGGACACTCCCATTGTATGGGATAGGGGTGGATAGGTATGGATGGGTGGATGGACTTGGTACAGATTTCATCATAAGCGAGGACATTATGAGATCCAGAAATGGAGGGCTCAAGTGTTTGCATTTTATCCATCATCATATTGATAAGATCCGTGGTAGGAATAGATTGAGGAGCACCCCTATGGTATAATGGGGTGGATGAGATGAATATCTCATGTAGGCGACATACCGAGTATGCTAGTTCGAATATGTTAAATGAGAAGTAGTTACGTAAGTAGGAATATATGATGAGGGTATGTACCTAAATACGAGGTGGATGCTATAGGTTGTGAGTGAGGAAAAGTGTACATGGGAGGATCTCATGTGGGAAGATCATCGTCGTAAAAGTGTTAGAGTAGGAGGAATTGATACCACCAAATTTTGGTAAGGTGTATATGATGTAAATGCAAGTGGAGGTTGCGAAGTAATACGTACTAATGATTTGGGGATCCCTATACTAGGAGTTTTGGATGAGGATATGGAAGATGTTTAGGCCGACAGAGGTTGGGAGATTGACTAATGTTAAAGGTGTGATGGATGTCAAGGGTACAAAGAGGTTGTGTTGATGCAAGCATAGGTAATACTAAAGTAACATTAATGAATATGGTAGGGGGCATGGAGGTAGGCATACTAAATAATGGATTTCGGATGATTCATGTGTAGAAGATTGGGTGAGGTAATGTTGTAAAGATAGGACATTTTGATCGAGTAATTTAAAAAATTCCTCATCACCTATAGGTATAGTTACATGAACATTGGGGTCCATTGGTGAAGAAATAGACGATGGCAAAGGTGAAGTAGGTATCTATATGGAACTAGCATGAAAGGAAAAATATTAGACATATTGGTGAGTCTAAACCATAAGAAATCTGGAAGGTAGGTATCCCATGCTTTGCAGAACTGATAGAACTTGAAAACAACTAGTTGGTGAAGTTTAGAGGATGTAAATAGGTTACTTGTTTCTAATAAAAATAAAAAACATAGAGAATGATACCAATACCAGTCAATAAACCATTGTCAGTTAGGTAGAAAGACTAATGTCATTTGTTGGACCGATGTTGGTTACTAATAAAAATTGGGGAAGTGAAGAAATTAAGATTTTTGGGTAAAGATTTAGTCATAATAAGCTCCAAAAGAGGCTGTGTATAACAAATTTGAAGTAACACACTCAAGAAAAACAAGAATTAACCAGTTGTGATGGTTGAGTGTGGAAAAAGAAGAAAAAGTGGTGAATACGTCCTCAAGACTCAAACTGCAGAAGAAAATAAAGAGAGGCAAAAATCGAATAAAAAAATCTAAATAAACACATTATCCTAGGATCAGATTTTTAGTGTTTAGTTGGCTTATGCCTTAAGACTGACTGTGAGTGATATAGAATGTTTGGATAATGAAGGTACCTAGAAAGTAATCTATGGATGGTTTAAGGTTTTTTTTTTGTGAAGGATCACTTGATATACCTTGCGATACTTGAGGTTTGACCTCTAATATGACAAACTATCCAAAACACCGGGTGTGGCCCACCATGAATGAATTTTTAAATCCTTGACGGATTCTTCCTATAAGGGAATTTTTAAGGAGTTTTTAGATTATGATTAGTGATTTGGATAAGGAGTGTGTGCACAAATGTGATTTACATTTTATTAATGAATCAAAATGGTCATGACCTCCGTCATATGATTGCTACTTAACTATGTGAGCTAAATATGTAGACATACAAGGATGAAATGCAAGTGTTTTAAGCCCCAAATTGAAATATGATATTTGATGTAAACAAGAGTGAATAGGAAGAAGGATGAATTTCACAAATACATTATTGGAAGAAAAAAAGGAGAAGATTATAAAGGAGTAGATTACAAAAAGAAATGTTTCATTTAGATAAATTAGCAAGAAGGAGAAGATTACCAGAGAAAAAAATTAAGTGAATAACGATTTAGAAAGGAAACACACAAGATGTAACCTACATGAATAGAAAGGAATCCACAAACAAGGGTCCCACTGAGCATTCCAAAATGTTTCACCACAATGTTATATATAAAACAAATAAGGTAAAGGTGAGGTGAGAAGTTATACTTGTGAATTCGAAGAAGGTTGTGCACCATTGAGTGGACCAAGCTTCTCGTGAAGAGCTCCTTTTTAGATAGGAAGGACTACCTATAGAATCAAAACAATACCACTAAATAGAGTTAAATAGCATGTGACAGTGCACTTCCTAGTGAATGCTAGATCCAAGATGTATGATACTTTCTAGAAAAGTCATCAATCCACTATTTAAAAACAACTTAATGTAAAAAAGGATAGTAAATGAAAGTTACTATTGTAGTAATATGATTTAAGTATCTCATATGATAACAATAGACTATATTTAAGCTAAATATTAAATATACAACTAAATATAGAGAAGGTAAGGTGTTTTCAAGGTGATAGGTGTGACATAGGTTTTTAGGAAGATCCGGGTGAAATTGGGTGAGGTTTGGGAAATTTTTGGTAAGTTAAGAGCTCGCTAGTCTAAGCTAAATTACCAATCATAAAGAGTGGTATTGGTTTAGTGAATGATGTTGGCACTTGGTAATAGTGACGCTGGTAGGGTAAATTAGGTGCAAATATTAAAATGAGGTGGTTCGAGCACTCTTTGATTACACAAAGAGTTGGCAAGGCTTAGGTAAGGTTGTATGATTTTATTAAAGACTCAGAGATGAAGAAATAGGAATTTAGGATGGGTCAACAAAGGTTGAATGGGCAAGTGGTTGGGTGAAGGTGAGACAAAAGAGATCCGGGAAGGGTAGAAGGTGAAAGAAAGTAGATAAATGATTAAAGACTGAAATACTAAAAGAAATGACACGATATAATTCACTTACTTGTCTATTTAAAGTTGGTTGTAGAAATAATAGTTGTGGTTGAAGGAGAAACAAGTCCCAATCTCCTACAATAGAAACAACATGTTCTTAATTTCCCCTGAGCTATCCAATGCTTTGGAACACATTGTTGATCCTTGGTGGAGTTTGTGAATGCTTGGAGTGATCTTTGATTTGTCGTGATGTTGTTGTGATGCTCAAGAATACCAATGCAAGAATGCCCAAAAGCCAAGAAGGAGGAACCCGTGAAAAGGAATGGAATTCCTTACTTAAGGGAATGGATGGTGGTTAGCTAATTGGCACCATCCAAGGAATAATCAACATCACTTAGAGAGAAAATTTCCTATTTTGCAAAAATAGCATTTTTTCTTCATTTTTATGTTGGCCAATATTTTTATGGACTAGGAGTCTGGGTTGGCACTAAATGAAGCGGGAAATTGGTAGGAGGGATAATAGGTAATGAATGCTAGGGTTAGAATGAGTCTTAGTTAGTTAAGGGGAGTGGTGACTTAGTCTAGGTTAATAAATAGGCTTGGAATGGGTCCATGGTGAGGGAATTACTAACTTAATATGGGTAATTAAATTAATAATAATGTGTGGAGGGGTCATGATTGGGGGATGTGTCAAATTAATTAATTAAAGGGGATTAGGGAGTTGCAACCCAATTTTGGGTGTCTAAAATAGTATATGTAAGGATAGCTCTTAAAGGGGTGGTTGGCACAATATATAAGATAGGGACAAATGATGAAGAAGGTAAAATAGATGTGGGAGGAGGTTTCGATGTAAGTTGTTGATTGAAAATGGGGTAAATTGATGTGATATAGAAGGTGAAGATAAACTCAGGTGGTGGGGAATTGGGAAATATTTATTTGAAGATGTCATGTAATGAATATGGGATTGTTTTGGGAATGTAGGAGCATAGTGATAAGTGGGATTATGGTATGATGAAGAGGAAGAGGAAAGAACAAGAAGATCTAATTCAGAGGCTCATAATATATATCTCTAGGTGAGATGGATATGTCGATTAAGGGGATATGTCATGTGTTGTTTGATACCTACAAAGGATGAAGTCACGGATGTGGTTCTCATGAGGAATATCCATAAGTGAAGTAGATATTGTGGTCGGATGATCTAGGAAGAGCGTGTGGTAATGAATAAAAATATGGTGGGGTAGAAACATGAATGGTGTAAGGTAATGGGGATAAAGGTGATGGGAGTAAAATAGGGACTACTGATTGATGTGACTAAGAAGTAGGGGGTTTGTGGTAGAGGTAATCATAGATGAGACTCGAAGAAGTTCTATAAGTAACCAATGATATGTATGAGGTCATGGTGGACTGATGAGAACTTATCACGGTAATGTTTGGTTGTATTATTAAATAGAAAATTCAAACAAACAATTATTTTATGTTTAGAATAAAAATATGAAAAAGAAAAGGAAGATGAATAACAAAGGGCCTAGAAGATGGTGATCTATGTTTGTTTTCGGGTATGTCATGGCTATGAAATGTATGAGGTGGCTTCCTTTTGGTTGATCAAATCCCAATCAATCTACTAGGAAAAGGAATTGTTTTGTTGTGTTAATTTATTTGTCGTGTTTCAATTATGTGTGATAAGATGTGTGATGCGAAGATTGAAACCCTATTTAAGCTATATGAGTAAACAATATGTAGAAAAAAGGGTTATTTTTAAGCAAAAATGAAATGTTATTATTGATGAGAACATAGATTGCAAAGGGAAATACAATGCAAAAGGAACAAATAAGGAAAATGGAAATACCTGGATAATGCTTTTCCTATTTATCTGCACTTTTGGATGATGAGTGATCCAAGATGTGAACCCAACATGATCAAGCTATAAAGAAAAGCCTCATGCTGCAATGTTAGTATAAAATAGAATATATAAAAGAAAGAAACCACCTAAAGGATGGTCCCACCAGGCATGTAAGGAATGTTGTCCAAATTTCTCATTCGTAATCAAATTAATGCACTAGCTACTAAAGAAATTAACAACATAGAAATGAAGGAGGGTTTATGTTACCTTAGATTATTGATGCTTGATACGGGTGTTTGATGATGGATCTTCATTGCGAGACCTAAAAATAATATAGATTGAAAAAAAAATTGATTAGATATAAATATGTGGGGGTTCCCCGATTAAGAGGTTCCAAGAAGCTTTATAATTTCTTGGTGGATGTAAACCCCGTTTGTTTAGATAAAGTGAGATAAAAAGAACAAAATCATGTAGAAACAAAAGCAATACTGAATCTAAATAATGAATAGAATTAATCTAAAGATGATTAGATGGCAATAATTGTAAATTGAATGTAATCTATTCTGGGTCGACGACGGCCTAGGATGTGCAGAGGAAGGTCGTCGATGACCTGGGAGGATGGATCTAAAGTTGTAGATGAAATATGTTGAAATTTAAGTTCTGAGAGTGATTTGGAAGTTTATAAGGACCTATAGCTACTACACAAAAGGATTTGAAAAAGAGAACTTAGGGAAAGCAGATAAGATAAAGGACTACCAAGGAGAATTTAGACAATTTTTTGGATGGACATGAGCTTGGTCGATGTTGACCAGAGAGAGGATCAGTGATAACTATATTAGATAGGTATAAAGCCATAGATGATAAGATGAAAATGGTAACCTCCAAGAAAAAGGATTTGTGGGAGAAGGCTACTTAGTGTTTCCAAAGCTACTATGTAGTTACAAGATGTTAGAAGAAAAGCATATATTATAAAACTATAGATATATAGAAAGGAATGTTATAATGATGAGAAAATCTCATGAGAGATGATCATGAGTGATGAAAGGATGCTATAGGAATGTCCAAGAAGTCTATGGATGTCTT
This sequence comes from Taxus wallichiana var. yunnanensis, assembly GCA_018340775.1. Lineage (NCBI taxonomy): Eukaryota > Viridiplantae > Streptophyta > Pinopsida > Cupressales > Taxaceae > Taxus > Taxus wallichiana. The sequence continues at coordinate 260,941,602 of CM031244.1, read as the reverse complement.
AGAAATACTTAGGCACAAGGATGCTTAGGCTGGGAGAAAGCTTAAAGATTACAAGCGTCTGATTGTTTGATTTCCTAATGATGAATATAAAGGAAGAGGCCATTTTTATAGGTTTGGCGGTGATTAGGATGGGTCGTTAATGACTACGAGGAAAGTTTTCCCAATGGGCATGATTTTCTACTTTTGACGGATTTTTTTGGTGTTTTTAAGGATTGGTCGGATGCTCTAAATCATGTAGGTGGGATTATGCTGGTTGGGGATGAATTTAAGTTAGTTGGGGCATAAAAATAGATAGGATAAAAGATAGAAAAGTAAGGGGATTTTTGTGTAGGATAAAAGCATCCTAATTAGAAGGTTGGTTAGGGAAATGAGAAAATGATTAATTAATTAACATAAATTAATTAATTAATAAAGAAGGGATAATTGGGCATGTTAAAAATATGATTAATTAATTAATATCACTTAGTTAATTAGTGAGGATTATGGTGGGCATTTAATTAAAGGAAGGGAGATGATTGAATCAATGATTTAATATACACACATGGGTGAATTAAGGTGTAGATACTAAATTTAGGTGTCTACAACTGCGACTATAATAAATTCATTCAAAATCTAATAGAGAATAAAAATATCTTTGTTGAGATGTTTTGAGTGAATCCTACGATGCCAACTCAGAATGCTAGCATGGGGCTTGTATCCCCTCAAAACACACCACTTATGATATTTAACGATATGCTTTTAATACATCCTAACAATGGTAAGTTGGACCCCAACAATACAAATAAGGGCATCTCAAAGGGAAACAATGATCATGAAGCTTTAAATTTGTTAAACCCATTGATGGTACCTCTGTTGTATGGTCGCCAACAAACTAAGGTCATGGGTCTAGTAGAGTTAAAAACTAAACCCCAAATAAATGCCACTATGAGAACTCAATACTATTCTTTGCATCCCATTCTTATTTATCCATATTTGTTAAATGATGTGCCAACACTTCCAAAACTCGGTGGGGCTTACAACTTGATCACCGATTTAACAAAGACCTTTTCTCACATCTCCTTATTTGATTTTTACTAACTTGCTTACTCATAGAGATACTTTATTGGAAGCATTGGGTCTTGGGAATTTTTTCAATGTCATCCTCCTCCGAGGTGCAAATAGATAACATAAACTTCAGCGTACATCCACCTGGACATCCCGAAAGAGATGTGTAGTCTTTTTACCCCCATCACAAAGGAAATAAATCCCATACATGTCAACCTATCACCCAATGGGTGCTATGCACTCACTCAAGGCACGTGTGGGCACCATGTCTCTCTTTTATGTGATTTTAATTAGAAACATCATCTATGATCTGAGTGTTAGAGATTTTGAAAGGAAATAGGATAGATAAGCACCATAGAGATCGAACAGATTCTAGATCCTTACAGTCATTCAAAACATAAAATACTTTAACAAATAAATAACTTACACCAATACGAAAGGAAATCATACAAGTATAAATACTTGTTCATAAACATAAATGAGAAAGAACTATTAAGAAGGATGTATGTATTAGAACCATTAATGCTCATATTCATATCAACTGGTAACCTTAGTACATTCATTAGGCCATTACAGAATGTCATAGAAAGGAAGACCATAGTCATGCATTATAACTTGACTCATATAACTAGGCCTATAAAAGAAAATTTATAATGCCCAACCCTTGATACATTCTTTCCTACCCTTATTTCCCAAACTAGAAAAGTCTTTACACTATTTCGTAGAGCTCTGCCATTTTTGTATATGTTCGGTGTGTCTTTTAATTTTGTAGGCCCTTGTATATATAGCCCCACTGATCTACCAACTCATTCTCCTACGGCCTCATATCCATCACCAAGTGTTTGAATGTGGTCCTCTAGGAGTGCATGCTCCTCTAGGCTTGAGCTCACCACTCTATGCCATGATGTCCTTCTAGAAACCTCTACCACAGGGTATATTCCTTCATGGGCCAACCTATTGCCAGGATGACACCTTATCCACTCCGCATGTGCAAGCATGTCATGTTTTCCTTGTATCCTCCCCAAAATTCCCAATATGGCTGAGTCCTGGAAACTTGGCTTTGTCCACGCCTACGCCATAGGTTTCCTTAAACCCTTCCCTATTCACCTTCTCCTTCCATGCCTTTCTTCAACTAGGCCTTGTGTGCCTATGTGCCATTTTATACTTAGCCAATATTTCAAGGGCCCAACATCACCCCACACTACGCTTGTTCTCCACCCATGAGAACACTTCTTAAATGAATAAGGAATCATAGCAGGATTACGCCTTGGAAAAATAATAAGGGGATGAACAATGAGAAAGAAGAAAGAATGGGATAGTGATGGCATCACTGTAATGAACTAGGAAATTTTTATTTTAAGTTAGCCTCTAACTTGTTCTAGGCATCGAAATCATTATGTGCTCTCTCACAAAGATCACCCACTAGGGTGCTTACCTATTCAAAACATATCCCATTCCATTATGCACTCATGGTGTCAACAATTTTTTCTAACTCCTTGCCAACATCCTCCAGCACATCCATCCTTCATGTAATCCATGGGTATAGTTCCTTTAACTAGTTTTTGATTGAACCCCTTAAGGTTTCAATGGCCTCGGATTTATGTTCGACCTTAGCTAGGATCTTTTCCCACTCCACTCTTTTCCTTGTTTTTCTCCCCCGGAGCTCTTTAAGTTCCACTTCATCATTAGTGACTAAAATGCTCTCCACTTTGTCCTTGTCCACACAATTTTCATACGTGGTCTCGACTTCGATAGGAAATCTTCACATCGATATGGACCTTGTTGTATTCTGCTATGAGCGCCACAACTTTTAATTTTTCCTCCTTTTCTAAGAACATGACCACATCTTCTATAGATTCCAAAGCTAGCAGTTGTCTCTCCATGGTGAGGGCTCTTGTTAAGTCCTACAGAACTCCCGAGGCATTTACATACTTCCGCGTGGTAGGTGTGAGGTCTCAGTATGCTTCAACACTATGTATCTGTAATGGATTCCACCTTTTTGTAAAGTTTGCGCACTCTACCCTTTTCATCCCTTAACTCTCGCTGCCACTGGGCACTGATCAACTTCTCTTGGCTTAGCTCCTTTGTCCTTATAGCTAGATCTTCCTCTTTCTTCTTTAGATCATCCTCCAGATCTTTGATTTTATCATTTTTCCCAAAGAGTCTAGCTTCGAACTCAACAAAGACCTTGTTGAGTGTGTTGCATAGTTGTTCATCTGAGAGCTACTGAGCATTCACCAATGGGTTGTCTCCTTTTGATTATGGAAATGTTATGATTACCCCATTTCTTACTTCAAATTTTGGCTCATCAAGATGGGACTCAAATGCCCAAGAGAGAATCTTCCTTGTCTACTGTATGCACCTCCTCATTAAAAGATGAAATCGCCACGAGCTCCTCTCTGAACCGTGCTCTAGAACCACATACATAAATTTTTTTGGGGTCATTAATATAACCCATCCCTGGCCTCTCCTCCTCCACACACCTTCCTCCCATGCGCGTGCCCTTAGGAATAACTACATTTAGTGTGGGGCCTCTAATGTTTCCATGGTCCTTGTCTCAGTGCTCTCTTCCTTACCCTTGTTCAATTCAATACCAAAAAAGCACCGCATTCCAACTCCTCTTCCACCAAGGTATTAATGATCTTTGTTACTTCTTATACTTGCCTTGGTTATCTACTCCTACGTAAGGCTTGGACTCCTCTGTTTTTGTGTGCCAACCTCCTCACTTCTTCCTATGTCCTGGGTGCCTTCCCTCTCTTAAGAACCCTTGTGTCACATGAAACAAAACCCCTATTCTTCTTCTCTACCTTCTTCTTCTAATTCATGTATGTCAAAAATGGGTGGCTCTTGATCTCTTCCAGGATAATATTTTTCACTTCCATATTATTCATCATCATCATCCTTTTCCCCTATGTACCTCTCCAAAAACTCAATTTCTTCCGAGGTAGTATCTTCTTCTATTTTCTTCTTCTTCCTAACTAGGGATTCCGGTGTAGGTGACTTTGTCTTTTCTTCCTCTAATGACTCCTTATCTAATGGATCTTCTCGGCTCTAAATTCTTCTCTTTGATTATGGACTTCTTCCGTGCTAGTACATACTAGTTCGTGCTTGTACTAGGGGAACCTATTACATATGTTTCCACCAAACTTGGTATTTTCTTTTCTAGTTCTTTTTCCTCCCTCCCGGGCATAGGTCTCTTCCTACCGCTTTGGTCCTCATGTATGGATATCTCATTTTCCGTATGCATCCCTCTAAGATTTTGGCCTTATACAGAGATATATGTGTGTCATGGACCCTCAGTGCAATGGGAAAAGTCATGGGTCTCACCATTTAGACCTCATCTAATACGTACCTCTCCATGTATGCACACTTGTTGGGGTAGACCAACCCTTAACACATTTCCCTGTGGTCTCAGTCCAGATTTCAAAGGTCTAACCTCAACTTCTTGGATTCTCTAAACCTATTCACTCCCACTTGGAAGTGTTGAGTTGTGAAGGAAAAAGGGAGCTTGCACCAAGGGCTCCATGTCTCATCTATTAGTTTGAATCTTCCTAGGTAGAAATGTTGGTACACAACAAACTCTACCTCTCCCTTGGTGGCCATTGGAAGTTGTTCAGTGATCCTCCATTCCACCTCAAATGTGTTCCTTAGGGGCATATACCATTTCTCCAAGCACGCCTTGTACTTAGAAATCATAGTGTGATAGGTGTATTTTTCAAATATCTTCATGGGAAAATGGTCTTAAGTAGGGTACTCCCACATGAATTTATCCAAAGCATCTAGTAATCCAATATCTGGAAACAAAATGGTTAGTAGAAAATTACTGAAAATGATTTTGTCACCTTCCTTCACGCTGCTGAAAATCTCATCTACAATGAATGCAAACAAGTTATAGATGGTGCCCTCCGAAATTTTCCTACAACCATGCCTTGTTAACCTAGGTCCATCTCTCCTGGCCATTTATCTTTGTTACAAGGTGTATGGCCATCTTCATCACCACATCCTTAATGTCCATGATATCATAGTACCTCAGCCCCTTTTTGTATGCATAGGTGGTGACAGTCTCCTTAATTGCCTCTTTGTCGCTTAGGCCATCCTAAAAATATATCCTTCATAAATGAGGCCTATGAAATGTGAAATGAGTTTACGGGTAATGTGCATCTTGCACCCTACAAAGTTGAATTAGTCTTCATGCACGCGTAACATCAACCATTGGTAAAGGCACTCAAGCTTTCTAAAGTATGGCAACTCAAAGAGCTGCAATAACTTTGACTTCTCTAGCTTGACCTTTACATCATTGTCATAGATGGGCAGACCCTCTGAGTCCTTTTATTTGCTTGGGTACAATAAATCTAGTGCCATCTCCTTCTCGATTTTTCTTGAAAAATGATTGTAATCATTTGAGACATGCTTCTCAAACGGGACTCCCACTCCTTTCCTAGCAATACTCCATCCGGTACTTGTATTTTTTGTACCACTCTTCATTTATATGCACAACTATTTCTTGTTGCTTGCCCTTTCCCTTGCCCTTCTTAGGTGTGCCAAATATTTTCTTGGGTTCCATTGTCTAGGTTCTCTTATCACTTCAATCACTTGTTGTTAATATGTTCTTCCACTCCCTCTAACCTTATATCTCGAACTTGTGAAGAAAACCCTTTAAACCCATGTCCTAGTTCTTCAAACCCTAATTGGGGTAGTCCCTTCGCAAATGGAACCTTGTCACTTTTTCTCGACACACCCGTGAAATCCCTTCTCTTTGGTTTACAAATCCATCTAGTTCCGACACTCACACTTTTCAAATTTTTCTTCACATGGATTAGTTCTAGAATCCCTAGTTTTCAAAGATGCACAATCAATTCTTTCTCCTTATATGCAAAGTGAATAATGAAACATCCATACCTTTACTTATAGTATTTCCGATTTTAAGCATTAAATGCTACTTCACCTACCACCATAATTTTAACATTTAAAGTGGATTTTTCAAACAAATCCTGACTTTTGTGCCCTAACTTATACACCCAATCTACGCGGATAATCCCCAACCTTCTAACACGTAACCAATTTATCTTGACAGGATATTCTTAAGCGCACGTCACTGCACCAAAGGAACTTCTTCTATCATGATTTTTTCTCTTGCCTACCTCATGTTGTTTATGCACTTCTTCCTTCTCTATACATGGGATCTGAAAGTAGCCTTATCTTGACACCAACCATCCTTTTCCACCTTTTCTTTCATGCACCTCTTTCAACAAGGCCATTAAACAAATATTTTTAATAGAATCCTCCTTGGTACTTTACTTATGCTTTCCTTCACATCTCTCCACCCCACACTTAAATGATGTGTGACCCTCAGGTATTCAAAACCCTCAAAAAGTAACAAGGTTACCGGTGCCCAAGGCACAAAACAAAACAAAAATGCGAAAGGGAAATACAAGAAAGGAAAATGCATAAAGGAAATTTTAAATTATCTGGAAAAACTACCTTATTTACAAACACCAAGAAGCCTTATTTATAGTAGGGCTTCACTACTACTCGCATTGAAGTGTCCAGAAATTATTTTCCATCCAAGGTGCTTGTAATTGGCATGTGCCCCAATCAAGGACATACGAGATTATGTAGGGACCCACCAATGGACTTTCAACTTCCCAGGGGTGGCGTGGAAACTTAGAATCATACCATAAGACCATTTTCCCAACCTCAAATTTCTTATTTCTAATGTGGCGATCATGCCATGATTTTTTCTTTTATTTTTCTATTGTTTGGCTCTACCTGATGAGTGATCATATTTAATCTATTTTCATCAATTCTTTCTTCTAGCAGATTGCTCATCACCAGACCCTCCTATGTGTTATTTGAGAGAAGGTATCATAAACTCAATCGGCAAAACAAATTCCATGCCAAACACCAATTGAAATGGTGTGGATTTATTCAGCCTTTTATAAGTTGTCTTATAAGCCCATAATACGGATGATACTTTGTCATCCCAACATTATCTTTTGACATCAAAATTTTTGCCAGTATATGAGTCATTATTTTCTCAAATGCTTCCATGGTTCCATTTGCTTGTGGTGATAAGGTGTAGTCTTGTGATGATCCACCATGAACTCTTTTAATAGAATCCTCATGGTCTCATTCAAGAAATTTGTGCCCATATCGTGGGTTAAACTTAAAGGGCATCCATACCTTGTGATAATGTTTTCCCAAAAAAATCTTGTTGTTATAGCTGATGTGCAGTCTCTAGTTGGGGCTGCCGTTGCCCACCTTATCAAATAGTCCGTGCAAGTGATTATGTAGTGTGATCGATTCCTACACATTTCTGATGTAACAGGGCCTACAAATTCTATTACCCATTTCTCAAAAGGTTCAACTCTAGGGATAAGGCTTGCAAACGCCCGACAAAGTGGTCCAACACTTTACAATAGTCCTTGCAATTCTTATATAGAGTTTCCCACCATAATCCTACCATTAATATCTTACATGCGGTGGCATTGCCTACATAATGTCCACTTCCGGTTCATCTGTTGCTTCCTCTATGATGGAAAGGAACTCATGTTCTAGCACACACATGCGTAAAACTTCATCACGCCCTAATTTGTATAAGTCCACATTGATCAACATGTAGGGTGATGCATATGGCTAGTTACTTCTTCTCTAATGTCTTCATCCCTTCCGGCGCCACACCTTCTTTTAGAAATACTACAAGATCCTCCAAATCTGAGGGTGCACGCCGCAACCTAAACAATTGCACATCTGGCATTATCTCTTCAATGCTTTGTGCTTCCTCCCCTAAATCAATCATTGACAAATGATTAGGTCCACAGTTACTCTTTCCCAGCTTCACAACTACCGTGAACTCAAATTCTTGAAATAACAACAACCACCGGCATATGTGCCCTTGTAGAACGGGTTTGTTCACCAAGTACTTTAACACCATGTGGTTGGTGTAAAACACAAAGGGATTTTCAGCCAGATATTGTCTAAACTTGTGAAGCATGTAGATCATTGACAATGCTTCATGCTCGGTCGTAGTATAATTATGATCTACTGGTGTCAACTTCCTACTTGCAAAGCATAGGGGATGGTAAAAAATTCCCTCGATAAGTTGTGCAAGAACTACCCCAATGGCCATTACGGAGGCATCTACATGAACATGTAAGGGCTTATTCCAAGAGGTAAAATGTAATATAGGCATGGTGACAAGCCTATCCTTCAATCTATCAAATTCCTTCATTGCATCTTTCCCCAATTGAAGGAAATTTTATGTTTGAGTACTTATTCTAAAGGCATGGAGATCTTGGCATACCCCTTGATGAACTTTTGATAGTACCCCATGTGTCCAATAAACCGGCGCACTACACTTTGGCTGAAGGCTCCCCCAATCCCACAATCACTGCAACCATGGCAGATCTACTAAAGAAGCCCTCCTTACATATGATATGCCCCAATAATGTTCCAAAGGGAGTAGTAAAGACACACTTCTTAATGTTGAGGGATATCTGCAGCTTCCGACACCACTCAAACTTCAGCCTCAGATTATCACAATGGTATTTTACTAGCCCATACACTGCCTAATCGTCCCGTATAGACTGAATAAATTTGTGTATGAAGTTCGGAATTCTGTACCAATATGCACGAGAAAACAACATGCACATTCTTCAACCCAAAGGGCATGACTATGTATGTAAAACTTCCTCATTAAGTGGAAAAATTTGTCTTCTCTTGGTATTCCTTTACAATTTGGACTTGGTGGTACCCTAAAAATCCATCTGTAAAGGAATAGATTTTGCGCCACCGAATCCCTCCAAAATTTATTTTGTGAAGGAGGTTAGAAATGGATCGATAAAAACACCGTGTTTAGCTCCCTATAATCCATAGAGATCCTAATCCACCCATCCTTCTTGATGTTGATTACCATTAGACTTATCTATTTTGATTCTTCCACAGCTTCAATGATCCCAGAAGCTATCTTTTTGTCTATCTCTTCCTTTACCTTCACATGTAAATTGGGATTCATCCAGTAGGGTCTCTTCATGACCGGGCATGCACCATCCTTTATCTTTATCCTCATTTACCCCAAGGAATGGTGGACACCTTTGAGCTCATTGTACTCGTGTGGAAATAAATCTTCAACTTTGCACAAAAGATCAATGATCTTAGAGACTTTCTTCTACAACCAAGAATCTCCTATGATATCTTCTTCAAGTTCTTCTCCTAAGTTGATGTTAACATTTTTAGTTTTTAAAGGTTCATGGTAGGTGCGTGTGATTATTAACACTTTCCACTACCTCATGCATCCCTATAGAATGGTTAACATCCAAACTTTATGCTTCCTCCCCATAAATCACATAAAAAATATTTCCTTTCTCCTTTTTCACACACGCACACGTAAATTGATCCTCCTCTATTTCCTCTTCATCAAAGTGCTCCCCTAAATCAGGTTCACCAAGCAAGTCCACCAGCCTATCTTTAGCCATGGCACTGTCCCTCATGGTAAGGTGCTTAAAACCTGTAATGCCTTATCAACTGATGGCTTGGTACTTCGATACTTGAATGTTTGAACTAGGTCATCCATTAGTTCTTGCCAATTCCCTATTTGGTGGCGTGTCTTATAATGTATGTACCATATGCACACGTAACCTTGTAGTGTAGAATATAGTTGGTGCACCTAGAGGGACAGTGCCAAAGCCACTGCACCTTCCCTCTAGGTTCTTTGACAAGCTTGGACATGGAAATAGGTGAGATCCTTACCATGGTAGTCCTTGATGGCAGTGGGTGCATTACTTCTAGAGAAATGAACACAGATGGAAATTATCACTTTGAGTCATTCTAATTGATTATCCCGATGTGTCACCCACTAGCGCAGAAAGCTTGATTTCTAGTAGGACGTAACTTAACATCCCTATTCTTTCATTTTCTTCCTTCCATTGAGCTTCCATTCTCTCTAAAAATACCTCAGGGGAGGCCCCTCCTGAGTACTTAGGTAGCTCTTTTCCTCCTAGCCGCTTGACTGTCCACACCTTTGTCACCGATTCTCTTAAATGTTTTCCTATAAATTCGTAGGTCCCATGCACCCAATTATCACATGTTAGACTAGTGGTGTCACTATCGACTAAGCATCTTTAAACTAGATAGCTATATTGGTAGGATGGATTATCTCTAGATCCTTGATTGAGCACACATATATTATATCTAGGACCTCTTCTCCCAAGGGTTCCGTATAGGGTGTTGACTTCCCATCAGCCAGGGGTATGATGACTCACTCCTCATTTTCAAAGCTTATATACCCTTTGTTGAATCAAGATCTGAAGTGTTCTTATAACACCATGGGCACCCAAGTAGTGCTGAGAAATTGTCTACCTCGGTGAGTACCAAGAATTTGAAATATCTAGTAAACTTTTCTCCCTGAATGGTGATAGTTGCATCTTTTAAGACATCAATTGGAATTGTGCCTTTTTTTTGTTTGCATATATAAAACATTCGAAGATGGCTATAATGCAGGCCTTCCCATTTGATGCCAATCATCTAGTGTGAGAACATTCACCTCCACACTTGTGTCGGTGGGGATATTACTCAACACCCATGCATTTACTACTACATTCAATGTGATCTCTCTATCATAGTCAAGGCTGCGAGAGGGAAGGTTTACATGTAGGACCCACCTCTCACACTCTTCTCTAGCACATGGTACCTTCTCCCTCAACCATGATCCTAGTAAGGGAATAACATTCTATTGCCTTAGCATTTTACATACTTCCCCGACCTCATCCGAGTCATCTCTTGGTGCCTCGACCTTCCTCCTTTGCTTCTCTCTCTGGGACTACTCCTTTAGAGACTACATTTCTCCTTGTAAACTCCAAATGATGTCCATGGTATCTTGATATACCTCCTTATGATGATTAGGATCTGGATACTTTCCGAAACCACTTCTTCTCTTGGAAAAAGAGTCCTCTCGCCTTGGTATTTCCTTTACATGTGCGGCTGTACTCTTGTTTTTACTAAAATAGGTTCCAAGCCTGCATCACATGTCACCTGGGGCATCAATTGTGTGTCTTTATTCTTAATTATTACCATTGCAGTGCCCTTGTCTTTCCATTGTTGTTGATTCATGTGCTCAAATAACTCAGGAAATCCTCATACTTGTGTTTCTTCCCACACCATGAGCACTACAATAGGTCTAGGCACTCTCATTTGTAATGCTCTATAGACCCAAAATTAAAATAGGTTCCACATGGGAACTCACTTCTTCCTCCATGGTTACCATGACCATGGAATCCTCTATGAAATCCCCTTCCATGTGTACCTCCATCTGCGCATGCTCCTCATAACGGTGATCATCACCTTTAGAACTACTGGTAATGCTAGTCTAGCACACCCCATGATCAATGGCCTCATGGATTTGATCAATAAACATAAAATCCTTAGTATCATGGGTTATAGAGGTGTAGATATTATAGTAATAGGACACATTCTTCTGAATTACATGCTATAACAAGGGGCATCTACTTGCATCATGGTCCCCATGAAAAATTTCACAGTCTACTATCACAACGCGTACTATCCTCCGGGAAACTATCCTTGACATGCCCCTCTACTTCATAATATTTACACCATAAACCACTACAAGTCTCATGGGATAAGTTCATAGATAAATTTTCCATCTCTTTAGCCATAACAACAATCGCAGCGTCCAAAACTAGGTTAATACTAGTGTCAACACTACCAATGACCTCGGTGCATAGAGCATCTTCTAGTGCCTCATGCGGTTAAGTGAAAGTTTTATGAGATAAGGCCCTTCTAAAAGGTGTGATCAACCCTCCAAAAAACCATTGAGCATGTTGTGAAGGGTGAATATCATATGATAATTTAGACAAGATATTTTTAAAGCGTGCATCATACTCCCACACACTCTCTGCCATTCCTTGTTGAATCTCTTTTAGGGCATTGATGTTGTTCTGTTCAAACTAAGGTATGTGGAATTCTACCAAGAAAGTGTTCTTTAAAGCGGTATAATCCACCACTATTTGATGAGGGTCATATTTCCTATACCAGCTATGCGCGTGCACCTGCAACGTAGTTACAAACTGACTAGCCTTCTTCTCTGAGGTTGTGATCCCCTTTTCACGCCATAATATATCACACTTATGAACATGTTCTAAAACATCTTCAATACCTCTATAATATAGTAAATGTAAAGACATCTCAAAGAAGACTTGAGGGGTGGTTAGGTCCCTTATCCTCCCGAGCTAGAGCCTTTATTCCCTCCAATGTTTCCTCCACTGCCGCATCCACTAGATCCACCAGGTCCTATGCCTCTCGAGCCACTAGATCCACCAGAACCACTAGGTCCACTAGGTCTTGTTCCTCCCGACATACTGCATCCACTAGAACCACCGTGTCCTATAGTATACATGCCAAGTGTCCCCAAGGTTCCACTAAATTATACACCGATGGTCTGTGATAATGCCCCACTACCACTATTATACCTCATGCCACTCCCAGACATGAGACCGAAGGCTTATATATTTTATCCTTGTCTAAAGACTCCTCTCGAATACTAGAATATGTATAGCCATATAAGTGGGAACTGAAAACTATATCTCCTAGACATAGTTCTGTCACTTCCACTCGATACCAATCAAGTCAATGATACTCCTTCCTTGATCCGGAAAACCAAGCGTAAGGGTTTTTTCACTAAGTGGGTTTAGATACGTGCAACGACTCTTCTCTCTCCACATGATGAATTCTCATCGAGAATCCAAAGGGGTCTCTCTCACGTGCTTTCCAATATGGGGTAACATAGACCGCTTCGTTTCCACATCCTCTGCATGATCCTTAACTCCTTCTCGTAATGTCTACCTCCATAGATCCATCACACTTCCAGCCTCGCATCATTTAGCAATCTCCCTTTCACACGCTTCACTATACTTGAGCCGTATCTCCTCCCTTTCTTTCTCCATCGTAATATCTACCATCTTCCTCCACCCTAGCTTCCTCACTCAAAGACTCGAATGGTTTATCCAACCATTGGAAATTCCTCAAACTCAAAGTAACAATCAAGATCTTCATTTCAAGAGGGATAACATGTAGAAATGATGCTCTCGGTTCCTGTAGAAATTCAAGCTTAGAAACTTCTAGACAAGAATATGTGGAAATAGCATACTTTAGAGTGTAGCTAGCCAACACACCCTTCCACCAATGATCCATAGCACGATTCCATGTCATATTTACAATCCTACCACCTTTGGCATTCTTCTTGCATCCACGTGCACAATTTATAATACCAACTTGATCTAGACACATATGTTGAGAGCCATTCATACAGTTCTACTAGGAAACAATAGAAAAATGTTTCATATAAATCATGGTAGAGGTTCTCTTCTACCCACCTACGTGCATTTAATTCAGGTCTAGTGTTGAATCTCTTAGTAAATTCATCTTTGTGCTCTTGAACCATGATTCAACACTTTCCAGAGTTAAACATTTTGTCATTACTCATTACCTAGATCATGATGTATGCCATTTCCCACTATAAATATGAAAAGAGGTCCCAACAATGGAACCAAGATGTAGTAATTTTTACCCCCATCACAAAGGAAAGAAATCCCATGCGCACCGACCTATCACCTAACGCGCATTGGGCACTCACCCAAGGCACGCGTGGGCACCGAGTCTCTCTTTTATGTGAGTTTAATGGGAAACATCATCTATGATGTAAGATATTTTGAAAGGAAATAAGATAGACAAGCACCATAGAGCTTAGAACAACTTCTAGATCCTTGCAATCATTCTAGACATAAAGTACTTTAACAAATAAAAGAACTTACACCAATATAGAAAGGAAATCATACAAGCATTCATACTAGTTCATAAACATAAATGAGAAAGAACTATGAAGAAGGATGTATGTATCAGAACCATTAATTCTCATATTCATATCAACTGGTAACCTTATTACATTCATTAGGCCATTACAAAATGTCACAGAAAGGTAGACCATAGTCATGCATTATAACTAGACTCATATAACTAGGCCCATAAAAGAAAATTTATAATTCCCAACCCTTGATAAAATCTTTCCTACCCTTATTTTCCCAAACTAGCGAGAGACTTTACAAAGATTTCTACAGAGCTCTACCTTTTCTCTATATGTTCAGGTGTGTCTTTTAGTTCTACAGGACCTTGTATATATAGCCACTTTGATCTGCCAACTCATTCTCCTGCGGCCTCAGATCCTTCGCCAAGTTTCTGAATGTGGTCCTCCAAGAACACATGCTCCTCCAGGCCTTAGCTCATCACTCTGTGTCATGATTTCCTTCTAGAAACCTCTACCATGGGGTATATTCATTCTTAGGCCATCCTGTCACCACGCTTGCACCTTATCCACTCTGCATGTGTAGTCGGGTCATGTTTTCCTTGTATCCTGCCCAAAATGCACAATATGGCTGAGTCTTGGAACCTTGGCTTTTTCCACATACATGCCATAGGTTTCCTTAAACCCTTCCCTAGGTGCCTTCTCCTTACGTGCCTTTCTTCATCTAGGCCTTGCGTGCCTACATGCCATTTTACACTTAGCCAATATTTCAAAGGGCCCAAAAAAATGTCAAGTTTATATTTGAGATTAGTAAGGTGCACATAGATGTTGAGTTGGCACGCAAAGGTGATCCATCTTTGTATCTATAGATTTAGATTTACTAGTATGTAAATCACATAATGATTGATGATTGGAAACAATCAACATTTTCCCTTTCTCATTTCTCCGAAGTTATGCTATGGAGAAACTAATTTCTCTTCAACAAGAAACACACCGAGAAGGTATGAAACCTCAAGGAAACATTAATTGGAATAATAGTGCTACCAGCTACCCTAGGGCCTAAGATAATTCTTACAGTATTTTATATTATAAACTGGAAAACAAACTATAACATTATTCTCACTCATCCTTGGATACATTTCTGAAGGCAATTCCAACCACATTATTTTAGGAAGTCATATTCCTACATTTGGGGAAATTATTCATTACATGGGGTGACCCAAAGCCCTTTGAAATTCACCTAGATAACCTAAAGAATAAAGTTGGGGTATATTCTGAGTTTGAGCTCCCCAAACCAATTGAACAAACCCACAAGTTTAACACTAGAGACAAAAATAATTGCCACAATGGAATTAGAAACTACTTTGGTTTGATCGAAGGGATTCCTACGGTCAAAGAAGAACCCATGAATCTTGAGATGGTATTAATAGAAACCATGAAAAGATTGTTGAGATGTTGGAAAATGATTTACCCATTCTCCTTCCATTCGATTCCATGGGCATAAGACATGCTTTCGGACTTAGCTCTCTTGAAGCCAATGAATATTACATTTTCTAAGTATCAAAAGAAAGGGAAGAATATACAAAAAGTGATCCAACATCAATATTCCCAAGAAAATTTTGGGATCTTAATTTTGATTGAGAAAATGACTCTTTAGTACTAGAGCATGTGTGATTGTCACTTCTCATAAGGGGAAGGTCATGCCTTTTTCCTTTGAGATAGATTTTGAATGTATAAAAATGGTGTAGAATGAAAAATCTCCTTCTTGGTCTCATAGTATCCAAAATAATGGGAACTTGTAACATTAGAGTGTTTGGTGATTCACATCTAATCCTTAATCATGTTTCAGAGGTATATGACACTAAGGTGGAACAATTTCTGCTCTATAAAACTATTGTACTTAACTTGAGTAAAGGTTTTGATTTTATTTCAATCAAATCCATCCCACATGAATAAAACCTTCTCACTTATTTGATAGCTAATTCAACTTCTCTCTTATGTCTGAGCAAAAAGTTAGAAGAAACCAAATTCAAAGTTCCAGTTCTGCTCAATCCTTAGTTCGTAAAATGTAAATGATTCTAATTTTTACATATGTTGAGGCTGAGAACGAGTTCTCTACCCTATATTATGCATATAATGATGAGGCTATATTAGGGTACCTCAATTCTTATATGCATTTACATCTCATGCATCATAAGAGAGGATTTTCTATCATTCCTCACTCTTCCTCCTATTTTAGATATCACACTATGGACCCTTCCTCCTCGGAAGGCCTTGATATTTGTGAGATAGAAGAGGAAGGGGAGTTTGGAATAGCTCTGGTCCCACCTAAGTTTGAAGAGGGTATTGCCTCTTTGATTGAAGGGATGATCAATATCAATATCGGGACGAAGGAGGACCCAAAATTGTTGAAGTTATGTTTTTTTTACTCCTAAAAAGGTGGAAATACATACGAATATTATTAAAGAACATTATAAATCCCTCATGTTTAGTTACAAGGAGATGACATGAATTTCTCCTCACGTTGAATTCCATAATCTGATAATAAAATATGATGCCAAGCCCATAAAAAAATGCATACCTATGAAACAAAAGGTGGCGGTAATGGTTAAAGAGGAATTTATAAAACTCCTACAAGTGGGGTTCATCAAACATGTCAAGTACTCAATGTGGGTATCTAACATTGTCCTTGTTCATAAAAAGAATGAAAAAAATTAAATCTACATTGAATTTCGGGATATAAATAAATCATGTCTCAAAGATGATTTCCCATTACCATCCATTGATGTTATCATTGACACAACAACTAGTTATGAGTTGTTGTCACTTATGGATGGTTTTTCTGGGTACAATCAAATTAGGATCTCTAAGGAAGATCAAACAAAGATGACCTTTATTACTCCTTGGGAAATTATTGTTATGTAGTCATGCCTTTCGAGTCTCAAGAATGTTGGTGCCACTTGTCAATGGGAAATTACTTACATATTCCATGATCTCATTCACAAGATTATGGAATCATACATTGATGAACTTCTAGCTAATTCCATAAAGTGCTACAATCACCTTGAAGTACTTAGAATCATCCTCTCTCATCTAATTGAATATGGTGTTATGTTAAATAAAGAAAATGTGTGTTTTGTGTGACAAGAGTAAAATTACTCGGGATACATCATATCTTCACGAGGGATCGATATAAATCTAGAAAAAATATGAGTAGATTTTTAAATGATCCCACCATCAGATGAGTTGGGCATTAGGTCCTTTCTTGGAAATCTTGGTGCAATCAAAACTTTTATTCCTAATTTAACCTTTGTAATTAATCATATAAACAATTTGTTAAATAAGGATTACTGACACATCTAGAAGGAGAGTGTCATTAGGCATTTGAATTAGCCAAACAATTCCTTATGTCTCCTCCCACACTAATTCCTCCTAAATCATATCACCCTCTTAATTTATATTCACGGGCTACATACCTCTATTTATCTTACATGCTAGCACAAGAGGACGATGAAAAGTATGAACGTGCAATTTACTTCATCAATTATATGTTACTAGACTATGAGATGCACTATATGTAGGTGGAAAAATAATTCCTTGTTATAACATTTGTAACAAAATGGTTAAGGCATTATATGCTTAACCAAGAAACACCAGATTATTGTTATAACATATTGTCTTCAAAAATTCCTAACACAAGGTTTTTTTCCAAGAAATATGGACACTTCATAATCTTAATGGGAGAATTTGAGATAACTTATGTCAACCAAAATTCCATCAAGGGATATTACCAATTGGTTGGAAGATAACCCATTAGATGGTGGAGAGGTAGTAGACTTTAGTTTCCCCATCGAGTGTATATACTACATAGAATTCAGAATTCCCATTGTTTTATGTCCATGGTATTCAGATATTGTCAATTTTATTATGGACCACACATCCACTACGGGAGAAAATTCGTAGCAGTGAAGATAACTACATGTCATAGCTGTAAATTACGTAGTTATAGAACTAGAGCTCTATCATAGATATTTTGTGAGAATGCTTCTAAGGTATGTTAATGAGGAAGATTATAAAAATATCCTTTATGGATCCCACATTAGGGTCTATGGCGGTCACTTTGGAGGACACATGTAGCCACTACAAATATACACTAGATGGGATATTTTGTCCCATCCTAGAACATGATGCAATAGTGTATGTCCACAAGTTCCATAAGTGCCGGAATTCTCGCATAAGATTTACATTCCTTCCCAAGCTCTATAATGGAGTACGAAACCTTGGCCATTTTCCACGCAAGGATTATATTTAAGAGGAAATTCTCTCCCTCATCAATGGATGATGAAAGTTTCATAATTAACGCCACATTATTTCACAAAGTTGGTTTAGGCTATGAATCGACCACCATTCCAGAGTCTGTAATTTCAAATTTTATTTTGAACCGGATCATCTATAGATACGAGGTCCCATAGGTCATTATCTCCGATAATGGGACATAGTTTAAAAATGAAGAGGTGTGTGAATTATATGAAAAGTTCAAGATAAATAATCACACAACCTCTCTATACGACCCTTAACCTAATGGACAAGATGAGGTAACTAATAAAATGATAAAATCTATCCTCCTGAAAACTATTAATGAGAATAAGTGTGATTGGCACTTGAATCTATTTCGGACCTTGTGGGCCTATAGAACATCAACAATAATGCCAATGGGGGTAGCCCCATATTCCTTAGTATCCAATTCAAAAGAAGACTTGCCACTTGAATTTGAGATACACAATCTATAAATATCATTACAGGAATCTTAGGAGAAGAAATATACCGTGAGGCACGACTCATTAATCTAGAGACCCTTGATGAAGCTCAATTAGAGATGAGGCACACCATATATCCTACACTAACGTATGTGTGATCAAGACAATAACAAGGTATATTTACTTGAAATATTTTTGGAGATCTAGTATTGAGACTTGACAACTGGATAGACAAGAAAACTAGTGAAGGAAGGATATTTAGGCCCAATTGGTTGGGCCCATATTGAGTCGAGAGAGGACTACAATAATGGGGCATATCACCCGTGTACTCTAGAGGGTGATTATTTGGCGTGTCTTTCAATTCGCTTCACTTAAAATGATATTAGACATGATGCATCTACATTTCCACATGTACACTATTGCATTCGAATTGCATTTAATCTGCAAGATCACATTTTATGTTTGTATTCAAGAACTTATCTTTCAAGAAACTTTCTATAACTTCTAAAAATATTGGCAAAATACTCAATCACACTTCGAAAAGTATCTCGCAATATTATCATCAACATTTCCAATCATTTCATCTATTAAACAAGATAAGACAAAAATTTAACACTAATCCTACCAAGATCCGAACACTCAATTCTACTCATAGTTTTCTTCTAACATAGGTTTCTTTTCCCATAGTCTATTATAGAAGCTTCTTGAGTCATATCTTTCCAAGAAAAAATTATTTTTTAGGAAATTCATTCTAAACATTTTTACTTGGATTTATTCTTCACCTATCTCATCCTTAGGTGTTTAGCCCTCACATCAACTGGTTGTGTGAGGTTTAGCCTAAGGGAAATATCTCCCAAAATATAAAAATCAAACTTATATATATATATATATATATATTAAAGTCAAAATCAATACACAATTTTCATTTACACACTTCCTTGGCCCACCAACCTTTAGTGTTGAGCTTGTGCCTCTTACTAGTGGCTTGATATTGGGAAAGGAGGAAAGCTCCCTTAATTTCCTATTCCTTTTCCTTGGTGATGAGCCCATGCTTCCTACTAGTAATATGGGACAAGGTGTAGGGGGTCTCTGTAGATAAATTAGTAAGTTAAAATCAATATTTGTCCAATAAAAAGTTCTTTGAAGTTATAAATCCCAGGAAGAATGTATTAGATGACCATGATCCACAAGAGTTAAAACCTTTAAACCAAATTTTTCAATCGGAGGCCATCTACGATTCTAATTCTAGATAAACTTGCAAGAAAATCACATTCTAGATTGTGTAGTAAACTCTGTGTACAATTAGTTTGTAAGTTTCTAATTGGATTTCTGTCAAAATCTTGCCTTTCTCTCATTACTTCTAGTTATTAAAATCAGACAAATCATGTCCCTTTTGGATCTTGGTGTTAAACCCTCACATATTACTAGTTGTGTGGGTTTATAAGTTGATTGGGTTCATTTGATTATCATATTACATTCATTGCATTTTTCCAACAAAACAAGGAGTACTAAATATTGTCTAAAAAGCCAAAGTTTTGACATTACATTGTATTAAATTAAAATCATATACATAAAACAAAAAAATAATCATTCTATTAGTATATCATCATCCAATAAATGCATTCTGAAAAGCATATAAAATAAAAAATTCTAAACATCTAAGAGTACACATGAGAAGTAAACCATAAGTGAAGTTAACTCTTGTGTAAAGGATAGCCGAACAAAAAAAGAGATATCTTTACATATCATAAAGAATCAAGTCTGTATACAATGTCATTACCCTATAGGTGTGGTTTAAATTCTCACAACGAGAAAAAAATCACAAAAAATCATGTATGCCTAAAAATGGCATCAAATAAATAAAGGCTCAATGGCCTATCCCTCTCTCTGAGAACCTTGAGATGGTGTGTGGCTGTGAATGGGAATACTATTGATGCTCGATGTCATGAATGCATCGAGAAATGAGAGTGACCATGATATTTACCACTAGTCACAACCTTGTTGCATGAGTGGCTCCACCTCATCATCCTCTCTTCCATCTCATATGCGGTGACCGTCTTGTCCTAAAAATTCAATATCTTTGTGGCCTTCTAAAGAGGCACAAACACATATGTATGTTTTCCATCCTGCAATGGATATTCCACTTCCTCTGTCAGCTCCACATGGGTCTTCCCTGAAGGGATCAGTAAAGTGTCAACATAGATCATATGAATAATATCTCACCAGCCCTCAGCAGTGGATACAAAACAAATAGAACAATGATGAGTTAGAAAACATCCAAAAATAAAAATAAGTACAATGTTTAACATATTAACATTTCTAGCTAACAAGGTCAAGGGAATAGTATCTACATACTTAGATCTGTGAGTATCCATGTGGGATCAGCTAGTAGAGGTGGTGCTGATGTCAACATCTATTAGGCCTCCCCCTCTCCCGAGGTGACTCGATAGACCATGAAGACCGCTCATCTCCATCTCTCTCATGAGGAATGGATCCTCTAAAAAGATTCTCCATCTCTACCTCTCCCTCCTCTCTCTGTCATAGATATGTCCTATGTTTCCCTCCACTTCATATCACTATCCCATCCTCATTGTGAGTCTCTTTGCCTATCTCCTTTGTCTCTACCTCGGTTTCTATCTTTGTATCGGCCACCTCTTCCTCCTCCCCATAGTTAGTGGGTGTAACATCAATATAGAAGAGATATTTGGCTCATCGTCGAGCTTGAGTAACCATCTCCATAGATATATGTACTCCTAGTATCACAACAATCCATTCATGTAGGTCCTTAGGGCCTTCTCATGCCTCCCTAACATGTTGGTAGACGGTGGGCATGATACAAAAGTATCACAATAAGGTATACCAAACTGCTAGGGTACTCTAGAATAGGGTAGGCCTCCACCTCATGGTCTTATCAACTAACTAAGAAGGAGTAGCACAAGAAAGTAGGATAGTCCCGTCCTAATCCCATAACCCGATCATGTCTGATAGGGCTTTGCCAAAAATCATATATAGTTAGTTTAGAAACAGTGATGTGGCCCCCCAAGAACTAAAAATCTTGTCCATCTCATGAGCCTTAATGTTTGTGGAATCCTATTCACCAACTTGACTATAATAGGATATTATCCTCTCATATACCCAACTCATCACTAATGAAGGGGAGCTTAGGGATATATCCTCTAGCAAGAAGACAATTCAGACAATTTGTAGTATGTAGTCCCTAGAATGTCAACACCCCAAACATAAATACTCCCATACTACTTAATTTGCATGGTAACAAGATCCCATCCATACAACATCTTGTCCTTTCCCTTATCTCCTACCAAATATGAAACCAAAGTAACAACAATGGCCTTGAAAATTGTGGGGATAGGTACGAAGGAAAAAGATAAAAGCCTCATACCCTTGTTGGCCCCCGTTGATGCCCCATCATCTCCCATATAGGAAGCCCACTAAGTAGATCTGGTTGTTCTCCTGTAATCTCCAAATTCAACTATCTAACAGTCACAGGTACTCCAAGAATCCTATAAAAATCCTCCAGAGTAATGGACCACTCTCCCCTAAGCACCAAGGAACTAGAAAGTGTTTCGATTGACATATTAATAACATAGTAGGTCACACATGGCAGAATCTAATTGGTTGGTTCTATGTACAGAACCTTAAAGATCCTCCACAACCCAATCTAGTGAAATAAATTTGTCTCAACCATACTCAATTGAGCAATGATGATACCTAGAATCCAATCAAACTCTCTTTCTTAGATCTAGTGAATGTAAAAATCCTTTTGCATTCACAAAAATAAGAAAATGAGAAAGTTAGCTACGTATTTCAATAAACTAGATGTTGTATAGGAAAATTCATTCTCGAGTTGGGTGAAGGCTGATCACGGAGCCACCAAGTAACTCCAAATGATGGAGGGCTTAGGACCTCAGATACAAATGTGGTTCTATGGGCCTAAATAAGATAAATGAATGATATAAAGAAGCTAGATCTACAAAACTGAAACAAATAAGATCATATCATAATATATAGGGGTTTCCCAGATAGTGTTGGTTCCAAGAGGATTTTAACTCCCTTGGATGATGTCAACCCCCGTGTCAGAAAAATAATAATATAATATAAGATAAAAATATAATGTTCAAGTAAATAAACAAAGGAACTTGACGCTACAGGTGTGTAGATGGTATTATTGATCTGATGCGTGCAACATGAATCTAACATTACTTCCTCTAGTCCTTTTGTTGCAAGAATTCTTGAAAAATATATACATCTAGCTCTAGGTCTTCATCCTTTAAAAATATATCCTTCCATCATCCTTGAAATATGGGGAAAACCCATATTTATAGCTTAGATGTGAGGTTAGACTGTAGGTTAAATGATACTCAGGGTTGAGTAAAGTAACTTGAGTTAAGAGATATGATGTGATCATGTGGGGACCATGGCTTGAATTATTAGATGGAGTGGGGAGCATGATTGACATGGTAGGTGGGATGATAGATTCCATTTAAAATTTAGAAAGGGGTGTCAGATGGGTGTATTAATACCCATGGATTAATAATTTGTGAGAGATGGGGGATAATGCCAAAAGTTAATTATTAAATGGGTTTATATGGAGCCCATTTAATAATTAATTAAACAAGGTGAGAAAATAGATGGGATTTCATTTAATTTAAGAAAAAGAGAAGCGAGAATGGAAATTGCGTGAATGTGAGATGATGGAGGGGTGCTATACCAAAATTGGTGTCTACATTTGCCCCTTTTTGTTGAGTGGTTTGCGATAGCAAGCCTCGAGAAAAAAACAAAAATGGTTAGATGAAATATGTTTCTAAGGATGGATGAAGACATGACCAAAGGCAAGATGCCTTAGGAAAAAGGATCACAATAACAATAAAAAAATTATGGCGATGACTCCAATATCACTTTGGTAGAGGACAATTGCCATATGTTTTTATGTAAAACTGATGACCAATGGGTCATAAGAAAACATCAACATATGTGCAACCAAATGTGAAAGATGTGTGTAATCCTTTTTTGCAAGGAATCATACGAAAAATTGTGTGTCCACAAAAGGGACGAGGATGAAGATAATGATGCCCCAACATAGGGCATGATAATGACCCAAAGTGAGTTATATGTTTTGACAATCACAAGGATGAAAAGGTGTGCCAACATACAACATAGATGCATGTTGAAATAAGATATCCTAGGGGGAAGACTCATGAATGTGCACATGATCAGAAAATAGGATAGAAAGGTGAGATAAAATGCCCTAAAAGGGTGATAAATATAATGACAATCATGTTTCATATGAAAGATGCATATGTGTTAGTAAATTAGAAGGTGAAGAAGAAAAATAAATCTCGTTTCTTCAATAATTAGGATAAGAAGTCAAGATACTTTTGCGACAAAACAAAAGCAGAGAAAATATTCATGGAAGAGAACAAGATTAGATAGGTGATGGCTGTTATGGTATCTTCTAAGAAAAAATCATCAAAGGAAGATGGGAAGATATTCTTATAAATGGATATGATGATGTCCCTACAAGAGGACTGATGAAGATAAAAGATGTGACATGGTTCTCAAAAAGATAAGAAGTCAATGTTGGAGAGAGAAGAACAAGAATGGTAATAAAAGGGATAGATGGCGATACATAAATGGAGAAACATTGGCATCAACCGTGAATACTAGGTGTGAGGGATGTTGAGAAAGAGAAAAGTGAATAGATAGGAGGATTGGTTGATTATGATAAGAGCAAGAAAGATTGAATATGAAGAGGACAAAGTGATGGAGATGGAGGAGGAGAAAAGAAGGAATTGAAAGGGGAGGAAGAAGATAACAAAGAAGGATTATAAATAAAGGGGGAAATGAAAAATAAAAAACAAAGATAAGTAAAGAAAAGGAAAAACCGAGAGGGTGAAATTATGAAAAATAGAGAAAGTTATTCAAGACAAAAGGTGTGAAGGAGGATGAAGTAGAGGAAAATAGGGAGGTAATAGAAAATAAAAGAGATGATAGAGCAAAGAAAATTGAAGGAAAAATATCATGAGAAAATCAAGGAAAAGAATATGGAACTAACCGCATGGAAATGCATGTGGATGATGAGATGATAAAGGAGATGGGATAATGCTGAAGAGTTAGGTTTTTGATGGGAAAGTAAGGAGGAAGTGTGAGGTAAATTGAGGAGGAGGACGATGAAGAGGAAGTGAAATAGGACAAGGAAAAGAAAGGGGGAGAATACAACGGAGAAAATTATGCAGAAGGAAGGGAACCAAGAATGAAGATATTTGATAAAGAGTGAGAAACAAAAGCAACGTAAAGAGAAGCTTGAGGAGAGGAATGGAATGAATTGGAAAAGGATCAGATATGCATGAGATGAGGGTATGCTAATGATGAGAAAATAGAAAGAGGGTGCATGATGAAGATAGTGAAGAAGAATTTGGTAAGGAAGAATGGAAGATGGAGAGGTGGTGAGGAAAAAGAAAGGAAGGGATAGGAGAGGAAATGTCATTGAATGGATGTTAGGAGAAATCCATTGATAATGATTAGTAGAAAAGAATGGGAGAAAAGATGAGATGAGGTAGAAAGTAAATGAAGAATGGGAGGGGGAATTCCAATGAAGGGATGTTAGGAGAAGTCCCCGATAATGATCGAGAGGACACAACAAAGGAAGGGATGAAGATAGAATAGAGGAGGTAAAAGAAAAGGATTCAGGTTGTGTAGAATGGGGATGAGTGATTTTTAGGAGAATTCCACCGATAATTACTAGCATGGAAACACAAAATGATGATGAGAGAATGTTAGGGAAGGTCAATGACAATGACGGGTAAGTATGGGGGTAGCTATGTGGGAGAACTCTAGAAGATGGAGTGGAAAGAGTAGAGAAAGGAAGGATAATGATGTGTAAAAGATAAAGGAGAGGAGAGGATGTAGTGCACGAGAATAAATAAGATAAAAATGAAGAAACAAGACACAAAATGAATGGAGAATCAATAGTTAAGCAATATTACCAAGCGTTGGATGATGGAGATGAAAAGGGACTAGTAGGAAGTGGTGTTTGCATGAATGGAAGAGGAGGTGAGAGGATGTGATGATGGGGAATGAAGCTAAAATGTAGATGAAGAGAATGTGGGGTAGTGGGCGAGTGCGGGGATGATTGATCATGATTAAGAAGAAATATTAAGTAAGATCACCATGCCATAGGAGGATTTAAGTAAGATCAATAAACCGGCAATGACAATATGGGAGGAGAAAGAAAACATTGTATTGGATGCATGTGTGGAATGGCTTGTTGGAGTGGACAATTACAATGAGAGGTAGGAGATAGAAGATGAGGAAGATATGATGGGAGATGGAAGGATATAATTCCAAACCATTCTTAAGAGGAACTCTTAAGTAATATTGCCAAGTGACATGTATGGTTAAGTAGGATCGTCACAAACCGAAAAAAAGAAGAATGATGAAAATATTGAGTAGTGTATATCGAATGGAACAAGAGATGAAAGGATATGATATCAAAGTGATATAAAGGAAAAAAGGAGTGTGACATGAGCAGATGGAGGAACATATGTAGTGTAGATGGATATTGTAAGGGTGATCCTTAATTGGGATGCCCACGTGGTGGGAGTGATGATGCAAGAGTGTTAAGCGGAAAAGGAGAAGTGGAAAGATGTTTGTGGTGGTGATTATCATCCAAGGAAGAAGATATACCTTAACTAAGGTTATTTGGTTGTGTGGATGGTTAAGTAAGATTTTCCAACTAAAAGCGGAAGAGTAAAAGAGAAACTCAAAAGGAAAGAAAAGTAAGATATCCGACATTGTGAAAGGGAAAAAAAAGGTGAGAAGGATGACATGGAGACAAATGGTGATGAGTGGAAATGGAGAGAGAGGAGAAATGGATCAAATACGTTGAACATGTTGAGAGATAAAGAGTTTCAGGATACCGAACTTACCTTGAGAAGGATCCTTAAGTAGGATTCGCAAACTACAATGGTGATTAAGTAGAACTCACAAACCAAAAAGAGTATTTACAAACACATTCATGGAGATGATGGATAGATATAAAATTCATAGTGTGAAATTTGATGTGATGTTTATAAAAGATGATTTGGATGAGATGAATATAACATAGTTATAGTAAGGGCATACAAGGAAACTATGTTTTGAATTGGATTGGATATAAATAAGAAAAGGCTACCACTAAAGGCATTGCACTTGCTGCCGATAGCAGTGTTAATACATAACCAATGATAGTTAATTATAAAAAAAAGATCATGAGGGAAATATGGATGAAAGATGCTCGTAATCCTAATGTTGACATGAAAAATGGATCAAGATGTGACTTATACGCAGGAAGAGGGATCTCCAAAGGTGGTGTTCCTTAAGTTTATGCCCCAGCCCTGGGAAAGGGAAAGAAAAATAGTAGAAAGATTTCTAAAAATGTTGATAAAGGAAGGATGATGAATGTGGAAATCATTCCAGATGTCATAATAACATAGTAGCCATCCTTGAGGGCATGGTCTACTTTATACATAGTATGGATGGAAATAATAATATGGTAGTTTTCCTTCAACGGATCGGGCTATTTCTTTGGATTTTGTTTTGATTTGGACTACTGATTTGTATACTTTTCTATTTATTTTTTTACATGAATAGCTCACCTTCGAGGGATCGACTCTGTTTTTAATAACTTTGATATTTCCTTTTACATACGTGAATTTGAGTTTCACATGGGGAGAGCTGGAATAGTCAAGAAAACCACTTAGGAGGGGACAAGGAATGTACAAGAGACACCTTGGACCCTGTACATGGTTACAATAGGAGAATGAGAAGGTGATGGATGTAATGGTTATAGGGTCATATTAAAGTTGTGAAGGCGGTTCACATAATTGAGATAATTACAATTAAAAATGGAAGGGGATAAGGATGGCAGAATGATCTAAGGATGTAACTAAATTCTCATTGGTAGTAATACTAATAGTAGACTAGTCACAAGTGCAATGCATTAAGAGGTTACATTTTTTGTTTACCACCGAGAGAAGGAAGACATTAAGTTGCAACATGATGAGATGATAGACAAGTAGGAAATAAAACTATGCCATGAAGGAAACAAAAATATGAACAAAATGGTGGATTTAGATGAAAATAAATGATGCCCTAAAAGAGACACAAATATGGCCACAATGGTGGACTTTGAGATAGATTGTGCCCCAAGAGAGACACAAATATAGCCATAATGGTGGGCTTAAAGAAAAAGGGGTCCCTCAATGGAGAGAAAAACATGGCCTCGAAGAGGACTTCAATGAAAAAAATGATTCCCTAAAAGAGGTATAACTATGGCCACAATGGTGGACTTAAAATGAGTGAGGATTTGGGAAAAATAGTGTAGATTGGATGAATGTTATGAAGGTATACAAAACAATGTCAAAAGTGAATTCCCCTTAGCAACAAGGGATTTGTACGGATGAGATGCTCAAGGGTGAGGGAAGGCCACTCCATCAATAGGTTAAATGTGAAGGAGTTAAAGGATGTCTAAAGAGTTTAGATGAGATTGTTTTATATTTGGATAGGATAAATGATTAGAGACCACAAGTGTGCTTAGTAAGATAAGTAGTATTGATTAACAATGGATGACCTTCCGTGGGAGGAATTTCATGTGCGGGAGGAATGTTAAGGGATGAGGTGGATGAATGAATCATGTGAGATCCGATAGATGGGATATAAATTAGATTCAATGTAGATGCGAAGGAACTTTCCCGAATGAGGATATCATCTTTCTCAATAAGATTGTGGATGATCATTCAAAATGCCTTATAATGTTTGATGTCATGGCCTGGGGTACGATGATAAGCACAACTGAAATCAGTATTCAACCATGATGGCTTGGGACCATAGGGATTCAAGGATTTAATGGGAGGAAGTGTGATCACAGATATTCAAGTTAAATGTCAAAATATATCTACGTAAGACCCCATTGAAGTGTCATGAAGATGGTAACTCGATGGGTTTTGATAGGATATCTCAGCTTGGAGTTAGGAGAAAATGTGGATGTAGATTGGATGTGTGAATTTGATTTTTGAGGACAAATAAAATTTGGTTGAAGGATTGTATTGTTTGGATGAGGACTAATCGTTATAAAATGTCATATATGGAGAGACTAATCCTAAGATGGATGTTGTGGCATTAGATTGTTGAGAAGAGGGAAAACCTGAATGTTTCCAAGGATGCATAGGGGACTGTCAAGGATATTTTCCCGAGCCTTAGACTTCAACCGAGAATATTTACCTTTAGCAGGGATGATTATAATTTCAATCGGAGGATATAATAGTGGTGGTTTGGTTATTAATGGAGAAAATGTCCTAAAAAAAAGATGAGGACGTTAATGGAGAGATAGGTTTTTGTATGATGTGATTAATGATATCGACGTGAGATGTGGAATGTTTTGGTTTTGGCATGGGAAGACTTGTGTTTATAGAGGGAGAAGGAAAATCATATTTCTTTGATTTAGGTGGATATGTTGGTTCAGTAGATGATCCGAAGGGTATCTTTGATAAGGTTACAGGTTGAGAGGATTTATTTGATGTGATAGAAAAATTAGGTAGAAAATATTGGGGTATACCGGTGATGTGGCCATGCACAAGGTTGTCAAGGTAGAGATAGGTGAAATGTTGATATGATAGGTATAGGGTCATTGACATAGATAGGGATGTAGGCATATTTGGAATATGTGGAGATGTTTGTGGTGTGATAAATGATGGAGTAAACTATATGGCTATGGGTAATGTAGGAAATGCAAGAGCAATTTTGGATCTAGAAGTAGAAGGGGCCAATTGTTTCATAAATGTTTCAAGGGGTAAAAATGATATTTTACTAACAGGTTTGATGCTAAAGGTGAGGTTATAAGGGTGCATGTAGTATAAAAAAGTTTAGTTGGGATGGTTTTAGTAATGTAAGTGTAGTAACAGGTGTATTTGAGGTAGATATGGGTGAAGAAATAGGTGTGATATATGTAGGGATATGTGTGGATATGAGTGGGGCTGAAATGGGTGCTAAGAAGGAATCTAATGTAGTAGATTAGGTGTATCTAAAGTGGTGGAAATTGATGGTATAGTCAAATTTGACGTGGAGGTGACAAGGATAGGAGAAGGTGTAGGTTAGGGATAGGTAGTGCAAGTTGATGTATGTGTGACATGTTCTAGAATAAGAGGTGGGAATAATGTTCACTATGGGAACATGCGGAGTTAGTGATAAGATAAAATCTTGACTGACAATTTTAATCATATAAGGATTTGATAGTTGAGATGTAAAGGGTGTGGGTTTATTTGTTGGTGGTTGATTAATTTGCACATTGGAGGTTGTAGATACTAAAATTAGGTCACGCTCCCCTTTGGTCCCTCGATAAATAAGCACCCTTCATCACATTCACCTAGTCATGACTTCTTTCGCCCAACTAATATTAATTTATTTAATTTAATTTAATTAATTCATTATCCTCACTATATTTATTTCTTAAATATCTTATTTTAAATAATATCCACACATATAGTTCATTTAGACACCTCACCAATCCAACTGAACCTAAGACCTGTTCTTATTAAGTTGCCATAACTAACTAAGACATACCCAAACCCTAAAAATTAATGCCTCCATTCCCTATAACCACATTCCCACATGCTCACAAGAAGCTCCCAGTCTAATCCATGAGTTAATGACACAAGATCTAAGGAACTCAAGAGGATCTCCCTAGTTTAGTAAACCTAGGAAATCTCACCTTGACCGATGTCGGTTACCCCTAACTGTCACCGGTTAAGCTGGAACCTCTGTCGCCACCCTCTTAACCCCAAAACAACCTTATTCTCAAGGTTGGAAGTTGGAATAAAAAGTTTGGTGAGCATTGTCACATCTCAGAGAAATAACACATCTCCAGAGAGTGAATTCCAATGAGACCACACATGCAAGGAAGGAGACCAAACATTTTTTCTTGCACAACCATCCCAAATGCATGATTTGATCTAACCAAGAAAAGAGGAATGTACATGCAGTCCATACAGATGATTTTATTCGGTTGGTGATCAATCACAACCTCCAAACCTCTCATCAGCACCTCCATCCCTCACTCACAGGCATTTAGGACCAGAAACCAAGTAATTATAACGTCATACTTCTCTAGTTTATTTCATTTCATCATTATTTTATCATCTATTGCTTACCTAGCCACCTATTGACCTTATCCAACATTTCCACTTCCATATACCCATTAAAGCCTCACTGAAGGCAACCCAAGTCACCCAATAGCTCGTCTCGACCAACAAAATTCCTTTGTGCAATCACAAAGGAGACCTAAAGCTTGTTCTATGACATTTCTAGATTTCACGATGAGTTATCACCGGTCACACCTAACCGCTATGTCGGTTACCCCCCCGAATGACATCGGTCACTTTATTTTCCCATAGAACCCATAACAAATACCTACCCACTTAATTTCATCTCACCCTCATCCACCAAGTATCTACCCAAAACCTCTCACAAACTGCGCAACCTAGAACCAATCATTTTGACCTTTGGATTCTATTCTAGCTTAGCTTGTTATATTAGATCTATTTCTTATTGTGTTTTAAGTTAGATACCTAAATAATTTAAAATTACAATAGGATTTACTTTCTTTAAAACATTAAATTGTTTAAAATAGTGGACTGACAGCCATCTAGGAAGTATCACACTTCCCAGATCTAGCATACACTACGCAGTTCACTACCCATATTGTTTAATTCCTTCTTGTTCTCTTGCTTTGCATTACAGATAGTTCCTCCTAGCCAAAAGGAAGCTCTCACAATCAGTTGTGGATTTAGAAGTCATACGCATGTAACAACCCCGCAACAAACATTGAATAGGTATTCCTGCTACACCTGTTACCCTATCTATTTCGTCAACACTTCAAAGAAACAATCTAGGAAAAAGGTGAAAGATTTTGGCATGCCCAGTGGGACCCATCTGGGGTTCCTTGCATTTCATTCATTCCTAGGAAAATTTGTGTGTTTTTTTCCCTTCTAAAAATCATACACACTAAATTCCTTCCTTGGTAACGCACCTCTTCTTTCTATTTGCTCTAAAGGAAAATTTTATTTTCGTGTAATTAAACAGAACCATTTCTTCATGTTTTCTACATTGATCTTGAAAGAGCATTCATCTTCCTCTTAATTTTATTGTGTCATTTGATTTCACATTTTTATTTGGGCTTTAAAATAAGTGCATTCCATTATGATTTATTGCATTAGCTCACATTAATTGAGGGAAACCTATACGGTGGAAGTCATGCCTAGGCGATGGTTGACAAATGAATCATGAAAAGCACTTCTTTCCTTTTCTCTTTCTTTGAGTCTTACCAAACCTCACAAAAATTCAAAATACATACATTATTAAACATCATCCTACCCTGAAGAAGGCAGAGGTGATCACATGATCATGACACGGTGGGCACCCACTCACTCCTCTGTCGAGTCATACTTGAGCGAAGCCCCCCCACCATAACATACCTGAAACCTCACCTTTTAGATCTCCTTTGTTCCTCGATTTAGAAATCATGCTTGATATGTCTTGTAATTTCTTTGCAGATTGCAGATCTTGACTGAGTCAGAATGTGATTAGACTCTTTTATTTATTTCATTTTGCATCCGAGTTTAGTCTGATCTCGGAATGAATTATAGAGTTATCCATCTATAAGATCTAGTCTTGGATCAGTGGAATTGATCCAAGTAATGCTTAAAGTTTGTTCATGATGAATTAAAATCACAGACCTTGAACAGGTTGCAAGGTCTAGAAGCATTTAATAAGCTAGTCAGGAATATGACTCAGGCTGATCGAGTAAAATGAATTGGTTCCCGATATGGAAGTATATCTGGAAGGTCTCGATCGTGGACCAGGTAATAATTCGGTTACATACGATTACTGCGGCGAGCGAGGAGCTAACCTGTTCGAAGGTATGAGGTAGGTCTTTTACGAGTGTACGAGAATGTAGACCTAAGCTGGAATTATTAAGTGATTTAGTAACCTAAGACTAAATCTAACCTAGGGGTTAGATTAGTGTTAATCTAACCTAGACCTAGGCTAAGTGCTAATGTCCTAAGTTAGTATCTATGTGTAATGTGGTTAGAATATGTATTATCCTAAATTCTAACCTAAGATACTAACCTAACTATGATCAAGAATGTAAAGGGGCCTATGGAGGGTGCGAACCATGGGCGGCGTTTTCTATGTTATTAAATGCATGGGATAAGGATGAAGGACAGGTCTTGGCGGAGGTTTTGGGAGCTAACTAACTTTGTGCTTGAGCGTGGCGGTCGCCAAAGCGGAAATGAACTTGGGATTTTATTTTACTGTCGCCAATTTTGGCGGTCGGTGGAAGTGGAGTTTGAGCGGGAAAGTTGGTGTAATTGCATTCAATGCTCTCGGTAGACGAGCTCGGAACTCGCGAGAAGGCATGCAAATAGGAAGTTTGTTGGTTTGTTTGGCTTATCGCGATTTTCGGTTTTCCTTCTGCCTGTTCACTGGTTCTTCACACCAGTCTTCTTTGTGTTGCATGGCGAGCATGAGGTTATCTAGCTCTTTTCTCTGGCAAGGAGAGTATATATGTTTTGGAGATAGCAAAATTTTGTTGGTCGCTCTAACTTGGAAAAGGAAAAGGAAGTCGAGCTCTTCCAGTGGTCTGCTTCGGAAATTTGAGCAAAAATCCAGGCATGTTAGGCCCTAACCTTTAAAAATCTTGCTGTCTTTCAAGTGATTTCATTAGAACAACTCTGTTCAAATGATTTATGGAATTAGATGTTTATCTATGGATGTCTTGTGTGATTTTTCTTGGTTCAGTATCTCTTCTGGTTTGAATCTTCATTTATCCTTTGTTGGGTGTTTATTAAATTCGAGCTGTGGCATTATTTTCTTGTGTTTGCATTCTGGCTTAATTATGCGAAACATGAGAAATGTGTGAATGCTCGGCCTGTTCGGCGTAAGCCCATGAATCGTTCCTGTGATGGGTATAGGCCATTGATTGTCTGTCGAGTTTTGGTCGTTGTTTCTTGTTTTGGAAACTTGATCGGAAGAAACATTGATGGAACTGTTTGTTTGTTCAGTGTTATGAAACCTTTGTAAGCTCTGTCGTGGGTTTTGATGATGGTAGTTATTGATACTTTGTGGGTTTCGTTACTCTTTTAAATTTGTTTGGGAACAGCAGTAACTATTGTGTTACCGTAGTCATTACGACCCGAGGGAAGTTGTTTTCCTTGTTATGTGGTAGCGAGTTTAACCCGTTGACGATTATACAATATGGATAAATGTATTTTTATTTAAACAACTTTGTGGAGTCCTCGGAATGAAATCGGTATTTGATTTGCTTACACTTGATTTGTTACGAATGCTTGCCATAGATGGCATAGAAGGATTCATTAACTATTTGTTTTTATCTATCTTGTTGTTGGGTTCCGGTTATTGGTATAAACCCGTTTACGGTATGCATGTATATATATATAGATTTATGTTTGTTTTAATACGAGCGACTCGTGTGGAGTCGATGGAATGATTTGTATATATATTTGATCCTTGTTCAAGTTGAATATAAATGAATATTGGGAAATGTTGTACCAATGACCTAAGGGAATAACTTGTATTTCAATCAACTGTTATTACGTAAGAGTACCTTCGTGTCGAGGATTTTGTGAGTACAATTCTCTTGGTATATTTTACGTCTTGATGCATGTGAAATTTGTGTAAAAGATTGGCAAGGTTGATCGGATTCCTTGTTTTGAAATCGATAATTGGAATTGCTTGCACGATTTTTAATAAGCTCCGTTGATGGGCTTAGATGGAATCGTATGCAATTATTTGACTTATTCTTGTTGTTGTCGGATTCATATGAATTCTTGGAAGGTAACTTTGTATTGCTTTGTACCTTATTGAACCTGATTTTGGGACAACTTTGTCGTTTTGTCACTTTGTTCCTTGAGTATGGATAATTATCTTGTGTCCTGGCTCTGTTGAAGTGAGTCGCGAATACCATACTTAGATTTGAATGCGCCCAGGTGAGTATAGTTATGCTATGTTCCTTCCTGTTTATTTCAGTCCGATTGAGACTGGTCATGTATCGGAGATTCTGTGTGGTCATCTTGGCATAGTCCTTAGGAAACTTCAAATTGCTTAAAGCAATGAAGTCTGTTGTTGACAGCGATATGCCAGAGGTTCTTTGATTTCGAACTTGGATCGAAAACCTTGCTGTGTTTAAAAGGAACTAGTATTGAGCTATAGGTTGATATATGGGATTGATGACGTGTTAGCTACTGTACAGGAGTTTTTGTTGTGTTCTTTTTATTTAAAACAGCGATCCTTCTTGTGGCTTGTCGGACTTGTTGGTATACATACTGGGTGAATGTTTTCCATATGTGGAGATGGTACAGTAGTGAACTTATATGAAAGGGGGTATGAATGATATGTTCTTTCTCTTCTATTATTATAATACTGGTAGAGATCTGTCTAACAGTTGGTATTGCTTTTGTAACATATTGGTGGAATCACGATTTTCTATGATATTCCATTTCTGATGAAAGTGACGATTTGTTCAATATTGCTGATCTTGGATTCAAGATAATTGTTCTGAATACTTTCGTTCTTTGATTCTTAATATTTGATGAAATATTAGAGAAGTGATTAAGACTATTTTGTAACGATGATAGAGTTACACATTTGTAGACATTTTGTATTACAAAGGCATAGTCTGAATATGTTTATTTGTTTGGATAATTGATCTCATTTAAACAGGGTGTTTAATGAAAACAATTGATGGATTGCAATTGTTTTAAAAGTTAGTGCTTATCATGCTCAGTTCATCGAACTGACTCATGTTGACTATTTTTGCAGATGGTTGCCGTAAGTGGTAAAAGCAATGCGGATCGGCGGATGATCGAGTTATTTAATTTGTTTCATAATGAATTACTGACTTGATTATATAAATGTCTTGTATGTGGAAAGATGTTTCTTTTCCGTTAAGCATTGTATCAAGTATCTTTGCTTGCATAAAATGTAATTGTATAATTTTGAAAGGAATGGAAATAAGTGTTTGATACTTATGTGTTGTATTCTATTTCTGATAGTTGACCTTCTTCGGTTTATATACGAGTGGCAATGTTATCTTTGTGTAATTTGGATGCTTTTGTGATTGACAATGAAAGCTTACAAGAAAATGTGATTGAATTCATATGAGTGTTTAGCAGATCTTATTGTTCTAGTGAAAGCAATATTGAATTTAAATAATTGTCTTTCTAAAAGATAGGTTAAAAATGAACCTAAGCGAGAACGCTAAACAAGCTGGATTAAATTACTAATCCTAGTCACAGTATGACGAGACAATATTAAATTGGATTCTTAATCATTTATATCCTTATACTAATAAGTATGATATAAATTCGATTAAGAAGAAGCTGATATAAATCAAATGAAGTTCGGATGGCAATCTCATGTGAAGGTTATGAGATATTGTCCAGTGCATTTGTTTAGAATCGGTGTATTCTAATGACTCCTTGATGAGAGCTTGACCTTAATACCTCTACCATGTAATGGGTTTTATAGAGGAGGGTCGTCTTAAGACGAAGAATCCAGGGATCGGGAAAGGCTAACCTTAGGGAAAAGTCTTTAAAGTAATTTAAACTCAAGTGCGTAACGCATGTTGTTAAGTAGATCTTTTCGAGGCGGATTTAAAGGTTGACGACACAAGTCAACTGCAGGGTTGTACCTCCGAGAAGATTAGGATCTTCTCGAAGTTACAACAATGCAGGAGACTTATGGCGACACCCTTTGCATTGATCGCTAAGATTTACACTTTGATCTCGCACGAGTTACTCAGGGTCCGATTATGAACGTGGTCATGTTATAAGGCTGCCTAGGAGATTCGGGGTATCATGACACACTGGTTGAACTGCAAGGTTGAACCAGTATGTCACCATATCCCTAATCCTCGTGGGCATCCATATAACATTATCACCTTGATAATCTACCTCCGAGTGATTCAATTGTGAAAGGAAGGGTGGCGATGTCGTCGTGTAGGACATTCTATATAACATAAGAATGGGGTGAAGGGCGTATTCAGTTGGCGAGTATGCCGTTAAGGAATACGAGACATAAACAGATATGTTTCAAATCTTTGGCCAAAGTATCGCAAGAAATGCTGATTGCGTTGTCCTAATTCACCTAGTCTAAGGGATGAGATGCCGATGAATAATAGTAACATTATTCGATTAGGTTCCTTGACGAGCATTACGAATCCCGAGTAGGGAAGAGAACCGTAAGAGTAAAGTGTTAACTAAAAACACCAACTCTTATTACTCATGAATAGATCGGTAGATTACCGAGTCATGGAATGAATAGATCGGAGTACTCAGAGTCATTACACTGCATATGGTTATGCATTATATGAATGGTTATTTGATTTGTGAGTTCTAAATTATGTATTTAGAACCGGGATGCATTATCAAAAAAAAAAAAAAAAATTTTTACTTGTTCTAAGGTATAAAATGAGGATGTTACATCTTGGTATCAGAGCTGAAGGTTGCAGCTCTTGGACCTATTGAGTCCATAATCTGATAAAAACCTGAATTTTTCTTGTAACAGAAAATGGTTAGAACAAGGGGGAACGTTGCGAATAATGCTCCACAAAGGAGGGCGGCGACAACCAGAAAGCTGGATGAGATCCTTGCTGCCCTGTTGGACACAAGAGATCGCTTGGCTGTACTTGAACAGCAGGTGATGGGAAATGAGGAGGATGAAGAAGCTGATAATAATAATCAGCAACCTCCTGAGGACAACCCCGACATGGGTGTTGATATTAATGTTGGGAATGCACTGTCCAACGAGAAAAAAACAAAAAGGCAGTTAGCGTGAGAACTCACTAATGATATAAAAGGATAAGTCCACCTAAGTATGATGGCACCACATTAGGAGATGGAGTGAGAAGCGGCTCGTGAAATGGAGAAGTACTTTGCAATAAGGAACTTCTCGGAGAAACCAAAGCTATTTGGGGAGCCTATCGGCTTTCTCACGAAGCATCTTCGTGGTGGGATAGCCGAAAAGCTGAGCTAAACATTGATGAAACCAATATTACTTGGGATCAATTTAAAGGCTATTTTAGGCAACGTTGGCTGCCACAACTTTTCTATGATCGAAAATGACGAAATTTGAGAACTTAGCTCAAGGGAAGCTAACGCAGATGGCCCGAATCTTTGGGAGCGGTTTACAAAACTCCTCAAGTATGTACCATGATGTATCAAGCGACGAAAAGTTCGGGATACGGAAATTCATCATGGGATTGAATCTGTGATAGGGGAGAGGTCGATGTTCACGGTCCAACCACTATGGAAGGAGTTGTTGAAAAGGCCATAAGGCAAGAACAGAAATTAAAGGCTATTTACGCCCATAAGGAGGAAGTGCGGAAGAAGGCTGCAAACCCTTCTTGACCTCTCTTGCACCCGAGAAAGGACCATGGAAAAAGTTTGGAAACAAGAGTAAGTTTCAGGGAGATAACAATAAGAAAGCAGCGATAAAATAAGCTGCTTTGAAGCGTAAAGGATAATTTTGCTAAAAATTATAATAATGGCCAGAAGCCCTATGGAGGACAGCGTGACAATTTCAAAACTGGAGGCAACTTTGAGCCTAAAAAGGGACCAGTAGGAGGCTGCTACAATTGTGGTAAAGATCACTACGCAAATCAGTGCCCTTTGAAGAAGGATGATCGTGTCAATGACATAAGATACATCTTTGCGATGGCGAACAAGCAAGTGAAAAGCAAGTGACACCTATAGAAGTTTCGGGTAAGTTATTCGGCATACCTATCACTATTCTTTTTGATACGGGAGCTACTGAATGTTTTATATCTAATAAACTTGCTTCTAAACTTAAAAGAAAAGCTGGAAAAATGGATAAATCTTGGACTGTACAGTATGGTAATAATTCTGTTCATACAGTGAGTATGTGTCTTTTTGGGGCAGTCCTTGACTTACCTAACTTTTCCACGGAAGTTGATCTCTATGTCGCACCTTTAGGATCGTATGACATTGTGATCGGTGTCAATTGGTTAGCTGACCATAAAGCAAAAGTAGATTGCTATGAAAAGAACATAAAATGTTTAGATGATCAGTGGAATCAGCGAGAGATTCAAGGTGTGAAACGAGAAATTTCAGTTAGAAAAGCTATCATTATGCGGCTTAAAAAGGCTAAAAATAAAGGATGTACCCTTTATGCGGTAAAGATATCTGAATCTTCAGAAGAAGATGATGATTTAATGAAACAATTCCCTCTTTTACAAGGTTTCAGGGATGTTTTTCCTGAGGAATTACCAGGGTTA
Source organism: Taxus wallichiana var. yunnanensis (assembly GCA_018340775.1). NCBI lineage: Eukaryota > Viridiplantae > Streptophyta > Pinopsida > Cupressales > Taxaceae > Taxus > Taxus wallichiana. The sequence goes on along the minus strand of CM031244.1, from coordinate 260,902,622 downwards.
CCACCCAAGAGAGAATTTGACTTTACCATTGAAATCAAGCACAGAGCAGAACCTATATCCAAAGCGCCTTATCGGATGACTACTCTTGAGTTAGTCGAGCTTAAAAACACGATTACAAGAGCTTTTGTCTAAAGGATTGATTAGACCAAGTGTTTCACCTTGGGAGCACTGTGATATTTGTGAAAAGAAGGATGGAACACTAAGGTTTGTATTGATTATCGGATGTTGAACAAAGCAACAATCGAGAACCGATATCCACTTCCTAGGATCGACGATCTGTTTGATCAAGATGCGTGGAGCAGCGGTTTATTCTAAGATAGACCTTCGATCTGGTTATCATCAGTTAAGGATTAGAGAGGAAGATATTCATAAAACAGCTTTCCGAACAAGGTACGGACATTATGAATTCACAGTTCTACCCTTCGGGTTAACTAATGCACCCGCAGCCTTTATGAATTTAATGAACAATATTTTTCAAAGAATACGGACAAGTTTGTACTTGTATTCTTGGATGATATTCTCATTTATTCTAAAAGCGTTGAGGAGCACAATGAGCATTTGAAGATAGTTTTGGGAATTTTGAGAAAGAGGAAGTTGTATGGTAAGTTATCCAAATGTTCTTTCTTTGATTCAGAAGTTCACTATTTGGGTCATGTTATAAGTAAAGAAGGAATTGCTGTAGATCCTTCAAAAATAGTGGCAATAAGCCGAGTGGCTTGCACAAAGAATGTGCATGAAGTAAGAAGCTTCATGGGTCTTGCTTGAGTTCTTATAGAAAATTTGTAAAGGATTTTTCTAAGGTAGTTTGCACCAATAACTTCATTGCAAAAGAAGGATAAGAAATTCATATGGAATGATAAGTGCGAAGCGGCTTTCAAAAGTCGAAAGACCGGTTGACTTACTGCACCTATACTAGCTGCAGGACCTAATGGGAGTTTCTTGTTGTAACGGATGCTTAGGGAAGGCCTTGGAGGTGTTTTGTTACAAAATGATCAGGTCATAGCATATGAAAGTAGAAAACTTAAGTTACATGAGCTGAATTATGCCCCTCATGATTTGGAACTTGCTGCCATTGTTCATGCACTTCAAGTCTGGAGACACTATTTACTTGGGAAACCTTTTGAGTTGAAAACTGATCACTTAGGACTGAAATATATTTTTACTCAGCCCAATCTTAACGCCAGACAGAGAAGGTGGTTAGAATTTTTATCACAATATGACTTTGATATTAGCTATATCAAAGGGAAGGAGAATAGAGTAGCTGATGCTCTAAGTCGTAGGAGGCACATTTCTGCCCTTATAACAGTAAGAACTCAGTTTAAAGACGAGGTAAAAAGTGCTTCAGAATCAGATGCATACTTTCAGCAAGTAAAAGCAGCGCTTGCTGCAGAACCTAAGGATATAAGGTATAAAGGTTTTCATTTTGATAATGAAGGAATCTTGCGTTATGAAAACAGGGTATATGTACCTATGCTGAACGATTTGAGAAAGAAGTTGTTAGTTGAATTTCACAATTCACCTTTCTCTGGACACCCAGGTATCACAAAAATGCTTGCTGATTTGAAACAGCAATACTTCTGGAAAGGTATGAAAAAGGATGTGATTAATTTTGTGACTCATTGTCTGGAATGTCAGCGGGTGAAGGCAGAACATATGCACCTGTTTGGTACTGTATATCCTCATAGCATACCGCATATACAAATGGCAAGTAATAACCATGGATTTTGTACAAGGACTACCTATGTCCGAGAATAAACATGATGTTATCACGGTAGTTGTAGATAAAGCCCGACCAAGGTAGCTCATTTCATCGCTGGAAATCTAAAGGATGATTCACCAGTGCTGGCCAAGAGATTCGTACACGAAATTTTCAGATTGCATGGTGTACCAGAACTGATTATATCTGACAGGGATCCTAGAATGACGTCAAGGTTTTGGCAAACGCTTAACGCAGCTCTTGGAACGAAACTAAACTTCAGTTATGCATATCATCCGGAAACGGATGGACAAACTGAGAGGGTAAATCAAGTGTTGGAGGACATGTTGCGTATGTATTGCATGGATCAACAGTATAAATGGGAAGAGTATCTTCCATTAGTTGAGTTCGCATACAACAATACTTATCACTCATCCCTTAAAATGGCACCATTTGAAGCACTTTACGGAAGAAAGTGCAGAACCCCTGTTAGTTGGGACAGTGTTGAGGATAGAGTGGTAATTGGACCAGAGATTCTCACAGAAATGGAGCAATGAAGTTAAGCTGATTCGTGAACGATTAAAGGAAGCAGCGGATAGACAGAAGAGCTATGCTGACCTTAAGCGGGTTGATAGAAGGTTTGAGCTTGGTGATAAGGTTTTCCTTCGTGTTAAACCTAGAAAGAGTTCTATAACTTTTGGCAAGGCTGCCAAGTTGTCACCTCGATTTGTGGGACCTTTCGAAATTGTCGAAATAATCAATCCTGTAGCTTATCGTTTAGCATTGCCACCTGCTTTATCTCGCATGCATGATGTTTTCCATATTTCTTTGCTTAAGAAATACGTTTCAGATCTGTCACATGTTTTAAATTGGAATTCCTTGCAGGTCAAGACCCGGGAATAATCGTGGTTAAACCCACACGAGTCCTGGAAACTCGCCATTTGCATTTAAGAAATCGTGATATACAGCAATGTAAGGTCCAGTGGGACCAGTTTAGCGAAGAAAGTGCAACTTGGGAAAATCTGGAAGAGATGAAAATTGCTTTTCCTTCTCTTTTTCAACAGAATGAAATCTGTTGACAAAACATACTTTTATGAACTTATTATTTCTAAGTATTTATGAAAGCCAGATGAAGGCAGACTTTATTCAGGTTGAATAAAATGTGTTGTGACATTGATTTCTGGAACTATTCAAATATGGAAGTAGTCACATTGTTCGTGTACTAATAAATTGATTGACCTGAAGGTTAATTTAATATGTAATTCATCGGGACGATGAATCTTTTTAGGAGGGAAGCATGTAACACCCTGAACTGTTGTTACTTTCTCCTGAGCATACAAGTGTTGATATGTGATTTCTTGTAAAAGGATGTGTTCCTCGATTTAGAAATCATGCTTGATATGTACTGTAATTTCTTTGCAGATTGCAGATCTTGGTAGTCGAGTCGAATGTGATTAGACTCTTTTATTTATTTCATTTTGCATCCGAGTTTAGTCTGATCTCGGAATGAATTATAGAGTTATCCATCTATAAGATCTAGTCTTGGATCAGTGGAATTGATCCAAGTAATGCTTAAAGTTTGTTCATGATGAATTAAAATCACAGACCTTGAACAGGTTGCAAGGTCTAGAAGCATTTAATAAGCTAGTCAGGAGTATGACTCAGGCTGATCGAGTAAAATGAATTGGTTCCCGATATGGAAGTATATCTGGAAGGTCTCGATCGTGGACCAGGTAATAATTCGGTTACATACGATTACTGACGGCGAGAACGAGGAGCTAACCTGTTCGAAGGTATGATGTAGGTCTTTTATGAGTGTACAGAATGTAGACCTAACTGGAATTATTAAGTGATTAGTAACCTAAGACTAAATCTAACCTAGGGGTTAGATTAGTGTTAATCTAACCTAGACCTAGGCTATGTGCTAATGTCCTAAGTTAGTATCTATGTGTAATGTGGTTAGAATTTGTATTATCCTAAATTCTAACCTAAGATACTAACCTAACTATGATCAAAGAATGTAAAGGGGCCTATGGAGGGTGCGAACCATGGGGCGGCGTTTTCTATGTTATTAAATGCATGGGATAAGGATGAAGGACGGAGTCTTTGGCGGAGGTTTTGGGAGCGGCTAACTTTGTGCCGGCGTGTGCGGTCGCCAAAGCTGGAAATGAACTTGGGATTTTATTTGGTATCGCCAACTTTGGCGGTCGGTGGAAGTGGAGTTTGAGCGGGAAAGTTGGTGTAATTGCATTCAATGCTCTCGGTAGATGAGCTCGGAACTCGCGAGAAGGCATGCAAACGGGAAGTTTGTTGGTTTGTTTGGCTTATCGCGATTTTCGGTTTTCTTACTGCTTTTTCACTTTGGTTCTTACACCCGTCTTCTTTGTGTTGCATGGCGAGCATGAGGTTATCTAGCTCTTTTCTCTGGCAAGGAGAGTATATATGTTTTGGAGATAGCAAAATTTTGTTGGTCGCTCTAACTTGGAAAAGGAAAAGGAAGTCGGAGCTCTTCCAGTGGTGCCTTGGAAATTTGAGCAAAAATCCAGGCATGTTAGGCCCTAACCTTTAAAAATCTTGTTGTCTTTCAAGTGATTTCATTAGAACAACTCTGTTCAAATGATTTATGGAATTAGATGTTTATCTATGGATGTCTTGTGTGATTTTTCTTGGTTCAGTATCTCTTCAGTTCGAATCTTCATTTATCCTTTGTTGGGTGTTTATTAAATTCGAACTGTGGCATTATTTTCTTGTGTTTGCATTCTGGCTTAATTATGCGAAACATGAGAAATGTGTGAATGCTCGGCCTGTTCGGCGTGAGCCCATGAATCGTTCCTGTGATGGGTATAGGCCATTGATTGTCTGTCGAGTCTTGGTCGTTGTATCTTGTTTTGGAAACAGTTGGAGGAAACATTGATGGAACTGTTTGTTTGTTCAGTGTTATGAAACCTTTGTAAGCTCTGTCGTGGGTTTTGATGATGGTAGTTATTGATACTTTGTGGGTTTCGTTCTGTCTTGTAAATTTGTTTGGGAACAGGTAACTATTGTGTTACCGTAGTCATTACGACCCAGGGGAAGTTGTTTTTCCTTGATATTGTGGTAACGGGATTTAACCCGTTGACAGTATACAATATGGATATATGTATTTTTATTTAAACAACTTTGTGGAGTCCTCGGAATGAAATCGGTATTTGATTTGCTTACACTTGATTTGTTCTGAATGCTTGCCTTAGTTGGCATAGAAGGATTCATTAACTATTTTTTTTATCTATACTGTTGTTGGGTTCCGGTTATTGGTATAAACCCGTTTACGGTATGCAATGTATATATATATATATATATGTTTGTTTTAATCGAGCGACTCTGTGGAGTCGATGGAATGATTTGTATATATATTTGATCCTTTGTTCAAGTTGAATATAAATGAATATTGGGAAATGTTGTACCCGATGACCTAAGGGAATAACTTGTATTTCAATCAACTTTGTTATTACGTAAGAGTACCTTCGTGTCGCATGAGGATTTTGTGATACTGATTCTCTTGGTATATTTTTACGTCTTGATCATGTAAATTTGTGTAAAAGATTGGCAAGGTTGATCGGATTCCTTGTTTTGAAATCAGTAATTGGATTTGCTTGCCTGATTTTTAATAAGCTCCGTTGATGGGCTTAGATGGAATCGTATGCAATTATTTGACTTGTTACTGTTGTTCGGATTCATATGAATTCTTGGAAGGTAACCTGTATTGCTTTGTACCTTATTGAACCTGATTTTTGGGACACTGTCGTTTTGTCACTGTTCCTTGAGTATGGATAATTATCTTGTGTCCTGGCTCTGTTGAAGTGAGTCGCGAATACCATACTTAGATTTGAATGCGCCCAGGTGAGTATAGTTATGCTATGTTCCTTCCTGTTTATTTCAGTCCGATTGAGACTGGTCATGTATCGGAGATTCTGTGTGGTCATCTTGGCATAGTCCTTAGGAAACTTCAAATTGCTTAAAGCAATGAAGTCTGTTGTTGACAGTGATATGCCAGAGGTTCTTTGATTTCGAACTTGGATCGAAAACCTTGCTGTGTTTAAAAGGAACTAGTATTGAGCTATAGGTTGATATATGGGATTGATGATGTGTTAGCTCTTTGTACGCAGGAGTTTTTGTGTGTTTTTTTTTTAAAACAGTGATCCTTCTTGTGGCTTGTCGGACTTGTTGGTATACATCTTTGGGTGAATGTTTTCCATATGTGGAGAGTACAGTAGTGAACTTATATGAAAGGGGTATGAATGATATGTTCTTTCTCTTCTATTATTATATTTTGGTAGAGATCATCTAACTAATTGTTGGTATTGCTTTTGTAACATATTGGTGGAATCACGATTTTCTATGATATTCCATTTTGATGAAAGTGACGATTTGTTCAATATTGCTGATCTTGGATTCAAGATGATTGTTCTGAATACTTTCGTTCTTTGATTCTTAATATTTGATGAAATATTAGAGAAGTGATTAAGACTATTTTGTAACGATGATAGAGTTACATATTTGTAGACATTTTGTATTACAAAGGCATAGTCGAATATGTTTACTTGTTTGGATAATTGATCTCATTTAAACAGGGTGTTTAATGAAAACAATTGATGGATTGCAATTGTTTTAAAAGTTAGTGCTTATCATGCTCGGTTCATCGAAGCGACTCATGTTGACTATTTTTGCGAGATGGTTGCCGTAAGTGGTAAAAGCAATGCGGATCGGCGGGATGATCAGATTATTTAATTTGTTTCATAATGAATTACTGACTTGATTATATAAATGTCTTGTATGTGGAAAGATGTTTCTTTTCCGTTAAGCATTGTATCAAGTATCTTTTGCATAAAATGTAATTGTATAATTTTGAAAGGAATGGAAATAAGTGTTTGATACTTATGTGTTGTATTCTATTTATGATAGTTGACCTTCTTCGGTTTATATACCAGAATGGCAATGATATCTTTGTAAAATTTTGGATGCTTTTGTGATTGACAATGAAAGCTTACAAGAAAATGTGGTTGAATTCATATGAGTGTTTAGCAGATCTTATTGTTCTAGCGAAAGCAATATTGAATTTAAATAATTGTCTTTCTAAAAGATAGGTTAAAAATGAACCTAAGCAGAACGCTAAACAAGCTGGATTAAATTACTAATCCCTAGTCCTGAGTATGACAGGACAATATTAAATTGGATTCTTAATCATTTATATCCTTATACTAATAAGTATGATATAAATTCAGTTAAGAGAACTGATATAAATCAAATGAAGTTCGGATGGCAATCTCATGTGAAGGTTATGAGATATTGTCCAATTCTGTTGTTTAGAATCAGGTGTATTCTAATGACTCCTTGATGAGAGCTTGACCTTAATACCTCTACCATGTAATGGGTTTTATAGAGGAGGGTCGTCTTAAGATGAAGAATCCAGGGATCGGGAAAGGCTAACCTTAGGGAAAAGTCTTTAAAGTAATTTAAACTCAAGTGCGTAACGCATGTTGTTAAGTAGATCTTTTCGAGGCGGATTTAAAGGTTGACGACACAAGTCAACTGCAGGGTTGTACCTCCGAGAAGATTAGGATCTTCTCGAAGTTACAACAATGCAGGAGACTTATGGCGACACCCTTTGCATTGATCGCTAAGATTTACACTTTGATCTCGCACGAGTTACTCAGGGTCCGATTATGAACGTGGTCATGTTATAAGGCTGCCTAGGAGATTCGGGGTATCATGACACACTGGTTGAACTGCAAGGTTGAACCAGTATGTCACCATATCCCTAATCCTCGTGGGCATCCATATAACATTATCACCTTGATAATCTACCTCCGAGTGATTCAGTTGTGAAAGGAAGGACTGACAGTAGTCAGTGTAGGACATTCTATATAACATAAGAATGGGGTGAAGGGCGTATTCCAGATTGACGAGTATGCCGTTAAGGAATACGAGACATAAACAGTATGTTTCAAATCTTTGGCCAAAGTATCGCAAGCTGCTGATTGCGTTGTCCTAATTCACCTAGTCTAAGGGATGAGATGCCGATGAATAATAGTAACGATTATTCAGTTAGGTTCCTTGGATGAGCATTACGAATCCCGAGTAGGGAGAGAGAACCGCAAGAGTAAAGTGTTATCTAAAAACACCAACTCTTTTTACTCATGAATAGATCGGTAGATTACCGAGTCATGGAATGAATAGATCGGAAGTACTCCGAGTCATTACAGCTGCATATGGTTGTCTATTATATGAATGGTTATTTGATTTGTGTGTTCTAAATTATGTATTTAGAACCAGGATGCATTTATCAAAAAAAAAAAAAAAAATTTACTTGTTCTAAGGTATTAAAATGAGGATGTTACATCTTGGTATCGAGTGAAGGTTGCGGCTCTTGGACCTATTGAGTCCATAATCCCTACTTAACGAGAAAAATGGTTAGAACAAGGGGAACGTTGCGAATAATGCTCCACCAAGGAGGAGCGGCAACAACCCTTGATGAGATCCTTGCTGCCCTGTTGGACACAAGAGATCGCTTGGCTGTATTGTTGAACAACAGTGATGGGAAATGAGGAGGATGAAGAAGGCGATAATAATAATCAGCCACCTCCCGAGGACAACCCCAATATGGGTGTTGATATTAATGCTTGTGAATGCACTGTCCAACCAGAAAACAAAAAGGCAGATTAGCGTGAGAACTCACTAATGATATAAAAGGATAAGTCCACCTAAGTATGATGGCACCACATTAGGAGATGGAGCTGAGAACTGGCTCAGTGAAATGGAGAAGTACTTTGCAATAAGGAACTTTTCAGAGGAAACCAAAGCTATTTGGGGAGCCTATCAGCTTTCCCACGAAGCATCTTCGTGGTGGGATAGCCGTAAAGTTGAACTAAACATTGATGAGACCAATATTACTTGGGATCAATTTAAAGGCTATTTTAGGCAACGTTGGCTGCCACAACTTTTCTATGATCGAAAAATGACAAATTTCAGAACTTAGCTCAAGGAAGCTAACGGTGGCCGAATCTTTGGGAGGGTTTACAAAACTCCTCAAGTATGTACCGCATATCAGATGACGAAAAGTTCAGAATACGGAAATTCATCATGGGATTGAATCCCGTGATAGGGGGAGAGGTCGATGTTCACAGTCCAACCACTATGGAAGGAGTTGTTGAAAAGGCCATTAGGCAAGAACAGAAATTAAAGGCTATTTCTGCTCATAAGGAGGAAGTGCGGAAGAAGACTGCAAACCCTTCTTCAACCTCTCTTGCACCCAGAAAAGGACCATGGAAAAAGTTTGGAAACAAGAGTAAGTTTCCAGGGGATAACAATAAGAAAGCAGCAGTAAATAAGCCTGCTGGAAATGTAAGGGATAATTTTGTTAAAAATTATAACAATGGGCAGAAGCCCTATGGAGGACAGCGTGACAATTACAAGGCTGGAGGTAATTCTGAGCCTAAGAAGGGACCTGTAGGAGGCTGCTACAATTGTGGCAAGGACCACTATGCTAATCAATGCCCTTTGAAGAAGGATGATCGTAATCAGCAGCATAAGATACATGCTGCAGTAGCAGACAAGCAAGCTGAAAAGCAAGTAACACCTATAGAAGTTCCGGGTAAGTTATTCGGCATACCTGTCACTATTCTTTTTGATACAGGAGCTACTGAATGTTTTATTTCTAATAAACTTGCTTCTAAACTTAAAAGAAAAGCTGGAAAAATGGATAAATCTTGGACTGTAGAGTATGGTAATAACTCTGTTCATACAGTGAGTGAGTGTCTTTTTGGGGCAGTCCTTGATTTACCTAACTTCTCCACGGAAGTTGATCTCTATGTTACACCTTTAGGATCGTATGACATTGTCATCGGTGTCAATTGGTTAGCTGACCATAAAGCAAAGGTAGATTGCTATGAAAAGAACATAAAATGTTTAGATGATCAGCTAGAATCAGCAGAGATTCAAGGTGTGAAACGGAAATTTCAGTTAGAAAACTGTCAGCTATGCAGCTTAAAAAGGCTAAAAATAAAGGATGTACCCTTTATGCGGTAAAGATATCTGAATCTTCAGAAGAAGATGATGATTTAATGAAACAATTCCCTCTTTTACAAGGTTTCAGGGATGTTTTTCCTGAGGAATTACCAGGGTTACCACCCAAGAGAGAATTTGACTTTACCATTGAAATCAAGCCTGGAACGGAACCTATTTCCAAAGCGCCTTATCGGATGACTACTACTGAGTTAGTCGAGCTTAAGGCACAGTTACAAGAGCTTTTGTCTAAAGGATTGATTAGACCAAGTGTTTCACCTTGGGGAGCGCCTGTAATATTCGTGAAAAAGAAGGATGGAACACTAAGGCTGTGTATTGATTATCGGATGTTGAACAAAGCAACAATCAAGAACCGATATCCACTTCCAAGGATCGACGATCTGTTTGATCAGATGCGTGGAGCAGCAGTTTATTCTAAGATAGACCTTCGATCTGGTTATCATCAGTTAAGGATTAAAGAAGAAGACATTCATAAAACAGCTTTCCGAACAAGGTACGGACATTATGAATTCACAGTTCTACCCTTCGGGTTAACTAATGCACCTGCAGCCTTTATGAATTTAATGAACAATATTTTTCAAGAATACCTGGACAAGTTTGTACTTGTATTCTTGGACGATATTCTCATTTATTCTAAAAGCGTTGAGGAGCACAATGAGCATTTGAAGATAGTTTTGGGAATTTTGAGAAAGAGGAAGTTGTATGGTAAGTTATCCAAATGTTCTTTCTTTGATTCAGAAGTTCACTATTTGGGTCATGTCATAAGTAAAGAAGGAATTGCTGTAGATCCTTCAAAAATAGTGGCAATAACTGAATGGCCTGCGCCAAAGAATGTACATGAAGTAAGAAGCTTCATGGGTCTTGCAGGTTACTATAGAAAATTTGTAAAGGATTTTTCTAAAATAGCTGCACCAATAACTTCTTTACAAAAGAAGGATAAGAAATTCATGTGGAATGACAAGTGCGAAGCAGCTTTCAAAAGTCTGAAGGACCAGTTGACTTCTGCACCTATTTTAGCTGTACCAGACCCTAATGGGAATTTTACTGTTGTAACGGATGCTTCTGGGGAAGGCCTTGGAGGTGTTTTGCTACAAAATGATCAAGTCATTGCTTATGAAAGTAGAAAACTTAAGATACATGAGCTGAATTATGCCCCTCATGATTTGGAACTTGCTGCCATTGTTCATGCACTTCAAGTCTGGAGACACTACTTACTTGGGAAACCTTTTGAGTTGAAAACTGATCACTTGGGACTGAAATATATTTTTACTCAGCCCAATCTGAATGCCAGACAGAGAAGGTGGTTAGAATTTTTATCACAATATGACTTTGATATAAGCTATATCAAAGGGAAGGAGAATAGAGTAGCTGATGCTCTAAGTCGTAGGAGGCACATTTATGCTCTTATAACATTAAGAACTCAGTTTAAAGACGAGGTAAAAGTGCCTCGAATCGATGCATACTTTCAGCAAGTAAAAGCAGCGCTTGCTGCAGAACCTAAGGATATAAGGTATAAAGGTTTTCATTTTGATAATGAAGGAATCTTGCGTTATGAAAACAGGGTATATGTACCTATGCTAGAATGAATTGAGAAAGAAGTTGTTAGTTGAATTTCATAATTCACCTTTCTCTGGACACCCAGGTATCACAAAAATGCTAGCTGATTTGAAACAACAATACTTTTGGAAAGGTATGAAAAAGGATGTGATTAATTTTGTGACTCATTGTCTGGAATGTCAGCGGGTGAAGGCAGAACATATGCACCCTGCTGGACTGCTATATCCTCATAGCATACCGCAGTACAAATGGCAAGTAATAACCATGGATTTTGTACAAGGACTACCCATGTCCAGGAATAAACATGATGTTATCCTGGTAGTTGTAGATAAACTGACTAAGGTAGCTCATTTCATCGCTGGAAATCTAAAGGATGATTCACCAGTGCTAGCCAAAAGATTCGTGCACGAAATTTTCAGATTGCATGGTGTACCAGAATTGATTATATCTGACAGAGATCCAAGAATGACGTCAAGGTTTTGGCAAACGCTTAATACAGCTCTTGGAACAAAACTAAACTTCAGTTCTGCATATCATCCGGAAACGGATGGACAAACTGAAAGAGTAAATCAAGTGTTGGAGGACATGTTGCGGATGTATTGCATGGATCAACAGTATAAATGGGAAGAGTATCTTCCATTAGTTGAGTTCGCATACAACAACACTTATCATTCATCTCTCAAAATGGCACCATTTGAAGCACTTTATGGAAGAAAGTGCAGAACTCCTGTTAGTTGGGACAGTGTTGAGGATAGAGTGGTAATTGGACCAGAGATTCTCACAGAAATGGAACAGCAAGTTAAGTTGATTCGTGAACGATTAAAGGAAGCAGCGGATAGACAGAAGAGCTATGCTGACCTTAAGCGGGTTGATAAAAGGTTTGAGCTTGGTGATAAGGTTTTCCTTCGTGTTAAACCCAGAAAGAGTTCTATAACTTTTGGCAAGGCTGCCAAGTTGTCACCTCGATTTGTGGGACCTTTCGAAATTGTCAAAATAATCAATCCTGTAGCTTATCGTTTAGCATTGCCACCTGCTTTATCTCGCATGCATGATGTTTTCCATATTTCTTTGCTTAAGAAATACGTTTCAGATCTGTCACATGTTTTAAATTGGAATTCCTTGCAGGTCCAAGACCCAGGAATAATCGTGGTTAAACCCACACGAGTGCTGGAAACTCGCCATTTGCATTTAAGAAATCGTGATATACAACAATGTAAGGTCCAGTGGGACCATTTTAGCGAAGAAAGTGCAACTTGGGAAAATCTGGAAGAGATGAAAATTGCTTTTCCTTCTCTTTTTCAACGAATGAAATCACATTGACAAAACATACTTTTATGAACTTATTGTTTTTAAGTATTTATGAAAGCCAGATGAAGGCAGACTTTATTCAGGTTGAATAAAATGTGTTGTGACATTGATTTCTGGAACTATTCAATTATGGAAGTAGTCACATTGTTTGTGTACTAATAAATTGATTGACCTGAAGGTTAATTTAATATGTAATTCATCGGGACGATGAATCTTTTTAGGAGGGAAGCATGTAACACCCTGAACTGTTGTTACTTTCTCCTGAGCATACAAGTGTTGATATGTGATTTCTTGTAAAAGGATGTGTTCCTCGATTGAGAAATCATGCTTGATATGTACTGTATTTCTTTGCAGATCTTTGACTGAGTCAGAATATGATTAGACTCTTTTATCTATTTCATTTTGTATCTGAGTTTAATCTGATCTCGGAATAAATTATAGAGTTATCCATCTATAAGATCTAGTCTTGGATCAGTGGAATTGATCCAAGTAATGCTTTAAGTTTGTTCATGATGATTTAAAATCACAGACCTTGAACAGGTTGCAAGGTTTAGCAGCATTGAATAAGCTAGTCAGGAGTATGACTCAGGCTGATCAAGTGAAATGGATTGGTTCCCGATATCGAAGAATATCTGGAAGGTCTCGATCGTGGACCAGGTAATAATTCGGTTACATACGATTCTGCAGCAGAACAGGAGCTAACCCTGTTCAAGAAGGTATGATATAGGTCTTTTCTGAGTGTACAGAATGTAGACCTAACTGGAATTATTAAATGATTAGTAACCTAAGACTAAACCTAACCTAGGGGTTAGATTAGTGTCAATCTAACCTAGACCTAGGCTATGTGTTAATGTCCTAAGTTAGTATCTATGTTATGGAAGTTAGATTAGGTATTAACCTAAATTCTAACCTAAGATACTAACCTAACTATGAGCAAGAATGTAAAGGGGCCTATGGAGGGGTGCGAACCATGGGCGGCGTTTTCTATGACATTTAATGCATGGGATAAGGATGAAGGACAGGTTTTGGCGGAGGTTTTAGCAACAGCTAAACTAAGCCGACGTGGCAGTTCGCCAAAACTGGAAATGGACTTGGGATTTTGTTTGACTATCGCCAATTCTGGCGGTCGGTGGAAGTGGAGTTTTAGCGGGAAAGTTGGTTTAATTGCATTCAATATTCTCGGTAGTCGAGCTCGGAACTCGCGAGAAGGCATGCAAACAGGAAGTTTGTTGGTTTGTTTGGCTTGTCGCGATTTTCGGGTTTCTCTCTGCCTGTTCACTGGTTCTTCGCACCAGTCTTCTTTGTGTTGCATGGCAAGTATGAGATTATCTAGCTCTTTTCTCTGGCAAGGAGAATATATATGCCATGGAGATAGCAAAATTTTGTTGGTCGCTCTAACTTGGAAAAGGAAAAGGAAGTCTGAGCTCTTCCAGGTGGTGCCTTGGAAATTTGAGCAAAAATCCGGGCATGTTAGGCCCTAACCTTTAAAAATCTTGTTTGTCTTTCAAGTGATTTCATTAGAACAACTCTGTTCAAATGTTTTGAGAAAATAGATGATTTTCTATGGAGGTCTTGTTTGATTTTTGAGTCTTGTATCTCTTAAGTTCGATTTTTCAATTTCCCCTTGATGGGTGTTTATTAAATTCGAATTGTGGCTCTATTTCTTTGTGTATTCATTCTGGCTTAAATATGTGAGATATATATATATATATAAAAAATATATATATATAAAGTATGAATGCTCGGCCTGTTCGGCGAGAGCCCATAGAATATACTGTGTTAGGTATAGGCCACTTTGTTATGTTGTCGATTTTTGGTCACCGTTTCTTGTTGTGAAACTGTGTGAAGGGATACTGATGGATATTGTATGATTGATCAGTTATATTGATCCTTTGGAAGCTCTGTCGTGGTTTTTGGTGACAGTGGCTAATGATACTTTTTGGGTTTCGTTTTGTCTTCTAATTTGTTTGGGAACAGGTAACTATTGTGTTACCATAGTCTTTACGACCCAGTGGAAGTTGTTTTCCTTGTTATTGTGGTAACAGGGTTTAACCGTTAACTGTATACAATATTGAGATATTTATATTTTATTTGAACGACTCAGTGGAGTCCTCTGAATGAGTCGTATATTACTATCCACTGCTGAGAATATAGATTCATCCTTGAGTTTTGTTAATTGAATTTCGTGGAAGTCTTGTAGAGGTAACAGGTCTTTTGACCTCTGTTATTTGTAATAAATAATGGATATAGACTCCCTGGGTATGCATTTGCATTTCTTTTGTGTAAGCTGTTCGAGAGTTTTGACGAGGCTCAGTTGAATTCCTTGCTATGAAATGGGTATTTGATTTGCTTACACTTGATTTGTTCTGAATGCTTGCCATAGATGGCATAGAAGGATTCATCAACTAATTTTATCTTACACTGTTGTTGGGTTCCTCGGTTATGGGTATAAACCCGTTAACAGTATGCAATGTGTATATATAGATTTATAATTGTTGTAACCTGAACGACTCTGAGGAGTCGATTGAATGATTTATATTTATATTTGAACCACTGTTCAGGTTGAATATAATTGAATGATGGTAATTGTTGTGCCAGCGACTTAAGGGAATAACATGTATTTCGATCTTTGTTATTTTGATAAGATTCCTTCGCGTCGCAGGGATTTTGTGATACAGATTCTTTAGGTGTATATTTACGTCTTCAATCTGTGCAAATTTGTGTAAAAGATTGGCAAGGGTACAGTCGGATTTCTTGTTTTGAATTCAGTAATCGGATTTGCTTGCCTGATTTTTATAAAGCTCCGTTGATGGGCTCAGATGGAATCGTATGCAACTATTTGACTTATTACTGTTGTTCGGATTTATATGAACTCTTGGAAGGTATCCTGTATTGTTTGAACCTTATTGAATCTGATTTTTTGGGACACTGTCGTTTTGTCACTGTTCCTTGAGTATGAATGATTATCTTGTATCCTGGCTCTGTTGAAGTGAGTCGTGAATACCATACTTAGGTTTGAATGCGCCCTGGTGAGAATAGATATGCTATGTTCCTTTCCGTTTACTTCAGTCCGATTGAGACTGAGCATGTTTCGGAATTACTGTGTGGTCGTCTTGGCATAGTCTTTAGGAAACCTCAAATTGCTTAATGCAATGAAGTCTGTTGTTTACAGCGTTATGCTAAAAGTTCCTTGATTTCAACTTGTGTCGAAAAGCCATACTGTGTATAAAAGGAACTAGTATTGGGCTTAAGGTTGATATATGGGATTGTTGATGTGTTAGCTGCTGTACAGGAGTTTTGCTGTGTTTTATTTCTTGATTTAAAATAGTGATTCTTCCTGTGGCTTGTCGGACTTGTTCGTATACATACTGGATGAATGTTTTCCATAAGTGGAGACGGTACAGTAGTGAACTTGTGTGAAAGGAAGTATGAATGATATGTTTCTTTCTCTTCAGTTATTTAATATTTGTTGATATCTGTCTAATAGTGGGAATTGTTTTGTAACATATTGGTAGAATCACGAATTGTTATGATATTTTCCTTTTTGGATGAATGAAACGATCTGTCCAATGTTGTGATTTTGGATTCAATGATTGTTTGTGCACATTCGTTCCTTGATTCTTAATATTCGATGAAATATTTGAGAAGTGTTTAGGACTATTCTGTAACGATGATAAAGTTACATATTTGTAGTCATTTTGGATTACAAAGGCATAGTCTGAATCATGTTTACTTGTTTGGATTATTGATTTCATTTAAACAGGGTGTTTAATGAAAACAATTGATGGATTGCAATTGTTTTAAAAGTTAGTGCTTATCATGCTCGGTTCATCGAACCGCTCATGTTGACTATTTTTGCGAGATGGTTGCCGTAAGTGGTAAAAGCAATGCGGTCGACGGGATGATCGAGATTATTTAATTTGTTTATAATGAATTACAACTTGATTATATAAATGTACTATATGTGGAAAGATGTTTCTTTTCCGTTAAGCATTGTATCAAGTATGTTGCTTGCATAAAATGTAATTGTATAATTTTGAAAGGAATGGAAATAAGTGTTTGATACTTATGTGTTGTATTCTATTTCTGATAGTTGACCTTCTTCGGTTTATATACCAGAGTGGCAATGTTATCTTTGTTTAATTTGGATGCTTTTGTGATTGACAATGAAAGCTTACAAGAAAATGTGGTTGAATTCATATGAGTGTTTAGCAGATCTTATTGTTCTAGCGAAAGCAATATTGAATTTAAATAATTGTCTTTCTAGAAGATAGGTTAAAAATGAACCTAAGCAGAACGCTAAACAAGTTGGATTAAATTACTAATCCCTAGTCTTGATTATGACGGACACAATATTAAATTGGATTCTTAATCATTTATATCCTTATACTAATAAGTATGATATAAATTCAGTTAAGAGAACTGATATAAATCAAATGGAGTTCAGATGGCAATCTCAAGTAAAGGTTATGAGATATTGTCCAATTCTGTTGTTTTAGAATCAGTGTATTCTAATGACTCCTTGATGAGAGCTTGACCTTAATACCTCTACCATGTAATGGGCTTTTATAGAGGAAGGTCGTCTTAAGATGAAGAATCCAGGGATCGGGAAAGGCTAACCTTAGGGAAAAGTCTTTAAAGTAATTTAAACTCAAGTGCGTAACGCATGTTATTAAGTAGATCTTTTCGAGGCGGATTTAAAGGTTGACGACACAAGTCAACTGCAGGGTTGTACCTCCGAGAAGATTAGGATCTTCTCGAAGATACAACAATGCAGGTGACTTATGGCGACACCCTTTGCATTGATCGCTAAGATTTACACTTAGTTTTCGAACGAGTTACTCAGGGTCCGATTAAGAACGTGGTCATGTTATAAGGCTGCCTAGGAGATTCGGGGTATCATGACACACTGGTTGAACTGCAAGGTTGAACCAGTATGTCACCATATCCCTAATCCTCGTGGGCATCCATATAACATTATCACCTTGTTAATCTGCCTCCGAGTGATTCAGTTGTGAAAGGAAGGACTGACAGTAGTCAGAATAAGACATTCTATATAACATAAGAATGGGGTGAAGGGCGTATTCCAGATTGACGAGTATGCCGTTAAGGAATACGAGACATAAACAGTATGTTTCAAATCTTTGGCCAAAGTATCGCAAGCTGCTGATTGCGTTGTCCTAATTCACCTAGTCTAAGGGATGAGATGCCGATGAATAATAGTAACGATTATTCAGTTAGGTTCCTTGGACGAGCATTCGAATCCCGAGTAGGGAAGAGAACCGTAAGAGTAAAGTGTTATCTAAAAACACCAACTCTTTTTACTCATGAATATCGGTAGATTACCGTCATGGAATGAATAGATCGGAAGTAATCCGAGTCATTACAGCTGCATATGGTTGTCTATTATATGAATGGTTATTTGATTTGTGAGTTCTAAATTATGTATTTAGAACCAGAATGCATTTATCAAAAAAAAAAAAAAAAATCGACTTGTTCTATTGTCTAAAATGAGGATGTTACATCTTGGTATCAGAGCTGAAGGTTGCAGCTCTTGGACCTATTGAGTCCATAATCTGATAAAAACCTGAATTTTTCTTGTAACAGAAAATGGTTAGAACAAGGGGGAACGTTGCGGGTAATGCTCCACCTGAAGGAGGAGCGGCAACAACCCAGAAACTTGATGAGATCCTTGCTGCCCTGTTGGACACAAGAGATCGCTTAGCTGTATTGGAACAGCAGGTGATGGGAAATGAGGAGGATGAAGAAGCTGATAATAATAATCAGCCACCTCCTGAGGACAACCCCAATATGGGTGTTGATGTTAATGCTGTGAATGCACCTGTCCAACCAGAAAACAAAAAGGCCGAATTAGCAACAGAACTCACTAATGATATAAAAAGGATAAGTCCACCTAAGTATGATGGCACCACATTAGGAGATGGAGCTGAGAACTGGCTCAACGAAATGGAGAAGTACTTTGCAATAAGGAACTTTTCAGAGGAAACCAAAGCTATTTGGGGAGCCTATCAGCTTTCCCACGAAGCATCTTCGTGGTGGGATAGCCGTAAAGCTGAACTAAACATTGATGAGACCAATATTACTTGGGATCAATTTAAAGGCTATTTTAGGCAACGTTGGCTGCCACAACTTTTCTATGATCAGAAAATGACAGAATTTCAGAACTTAGCTCAAGGGAAGCTAACGGTAACTGAATTCTGGGAGCGGTTTACAAAACTCCTCAAGTATGTACCGCAGTATCAGACTGACGAAAAGTTCAGAATACGGAAATTCATCATGGGATTGAATCCCGTGATAGGGGGAGAGGTCGATGTTCACAGTCCAACCACTATGGAAGGAGTTGTTGAAAAGGCCATTAGGCAAGAACAGAAATTAAAGGCTATTTCTGCTCATAAGGAGGAAGTGCGGAAGAAGACTGCAAACCCTTCTTCAACCTCTCTTGCACCCAGAAAAGGACCGTGGAAAAAGTTTGGAAACAAGAGTAAGTTTCCAGGGGATAACAATAAGAAAGCAGCAGTAAATAAGCCTGCTGGAAATGTAAGGGATAATTTTGTTAAAAATTATAACAATGGGCAGAAGCCCTATGGAGGACAGCGTGACAATTACAAGGCTGGAGGTAATTCTGAGCCTAAGAAGGGACCTGTAGGAGGCTGCTACAATTGTGGCAAGGACCACTATGCTAATCAATGCCCTTTGAAGAAGGATGATCGTAATCAGCGACATAAGATACATGCTTTGCGAGCGGAGCAAGCAAGCTGAAAAGCAAGTGACACCTATAGAAGTTCCGGTAAGTTATTCGGCATACCTGTCACTATTCTTTTTGATACGGGAGCTACTGAATGTTTTATTTCTAATAAACTTGCTTCTAAACTTAAAAGAAAAGCTGGAAAAATGGATAAATCTTGGACTGTAGAGTATGGTAATAACTCTGTTCATACAGTGAGTGAGTGTCTTTTTGGGGCAGTCCTTGACTTACCTAACTTTTCCACGGAAGTTGATCTCTATGTTGCACCTTTGGGATCGTATGACATTGTCATCGGTGTCAATTGGTTAGCTGACCATAAAGCAAAGGTAGATTGCTATGAAAAGAACATAAAATGTTTAGATGATCAGCTAGAATCAACAGAGATTCAAGGTGTGAAACGGGAAATTTCAGTTAGAAAAGCGTATCACTATGCGGCTTAAAAAGGCTAAAAATAAAGGATGTACCCTTTATGCGGTAAAGATATCTGAATCTTGAGAAGAAGATGATGATTTAATGAAACAAATTCCCTCTTTTACAAGTTTCGAGGATGTTTTCTGAGAATTACCAGGGTTACCACCCAAGAGAGAATTTGACTTTACCATTGAAATCAAGCCTGGAACGGAACCTATTTCCAAAGCGCCTTATCGGATGACTACTACTGAGTTAGTCGAGCTTAAGGCACAGTTACAAGAGCTTTTGTCTAAAGGATTGATTAGACCAAGTGTTTCACCTTGGGGAGCGCTGTAATATTCGTGAAAAGAAGGATGGAACACTAAGGTCATGTGTGTGTATTGATTATCGGATGTTGAACAAAGCAACAATCAAGAACCGATATCCACTTCCTAGGATCGATGATCTGTTTGATCAAATGCGTGGAGCAGCGGTTTATTCTAAGATAGACCTTCGATCTGGTTATCATCAGTTAAGGATTAAAGAAAGACATTCATAAAAACATTTTTCCGAACAAGGTACGGACATTATGAATTCACAGTTCTACCCTTCGGGTTAACTAATGCACCTGCAGCCTTTATGAATTTAATGAACAATATTTTTCAAGAATACCTGGACAAGTTTGTACTTGTATTCTTGGACGATATTCTCATTTATTCTAAAAGCGTTGAGGAGCACAATGAGCATTTGAAGATAGTTTTGGGAATTTTGAGAAAGAGGAAGTTGTATGGTAAGTTATCCAAATGTTCTTTCTTTGATTCAGAAGTTCACTATTTGGGTCATGTCATAAGTAAAGAAGGAATTGCTATAGATCCTTCAAAAATAGTGGCAATAACTGAATGGCCTGCGCCAAAAGAATGTACATGAAGTAAGAAGCTTCATGGGTCTTGCAGGTTACTATAGAAAATTTGTAAAGGATTTTTCTAAAATAGCTGCACCAATAACTTCTTTACAAAAGAAGGATAAGAAATTCATGTGGAATGACAAGTGCGAAGCGGCTTTCAAAAGTCTGAAGGACCAGTTGACTTCTGCACCTATTTTAGTTGTACCAGACCCTAATGGGAATTTTACTGTTGTAACGGATGCTTCTGGGGAAGGCCTTGGAGGTGTTTTGCTACAAAATGATCAAGTCATTGCTTATGAAAGTAGAAAACTTAAGATACATGAGCTGAATTATGCCCCTCATGATTTGGAACTTGCTGCCATTGTTCATGCACTTCAAGTCTGGAGACACTACTTACTTGGGAAACCTTTTGAGTTGAAAACTGATCACTTGGGACTGAAATATATTTTTACTCATTGATCTAATGCCGACAGAGAAGGTGGTTAGAATTTTTATCACAATATGACTTTGATATAAGCTATATCAAAGGGAAGGAGAATAGAGTAGCTGATGCTCTAAGTCGTAGGAGGCACATTTCTGCTCTTATAACATTAAGAACTCAGTTTAAAGACGAGGTAAAAGTGCCTCGAAATCGGATGCATACTTTCAAAAATAAAAGCAGCGCTTGCTGCAGAACCTAAGGATATAAGGTATAAAGGTTTTCATTTTGATAATGAAGGAATCTTGCGTTATGAAAACAGGGTATATGTACCTATGCTAGAATGAATTGAGAAAGAAGTTGTTAGTTGAATTTCATAATTCACCTTTCTCTGGACACCCAGGTATCACAAAAATGCTAGCTGATTTGAAACAGCAATACTTTTGGAAAGGTATGAAAAAGGATGTGATTAATTTTGTGACTCATTGTCTGGAATGTCAGCGGGTGAAGGCAGAACATATGCACCCTGCTGGACTGTTATATCCTCATAGCATACCGCAAAGATACAAATGGCAAGTAATAACCATGGATTTTGTACAAGGACTACCCATGTCCAGAGAATAAACATGATGTTATCCTGGTAGTTGTAGATAAACCCGACTAAGGTAGCTCATTTCATCGCTGGAAATCTAAAGGATGATTCACCAGTGCTAGCCAAAAGATTCGTGCACGAAATTTTCAGATTGCATGGTGTACCAGAATTGATTATATCTGACAGAGATCCAAGAATGACGTCAAGGTTTTGGCAAACGCTTAATACAGCTCTTGGAACAAAACTAAACTTCATTACGCATATCATCCGAAACGGATGGACAAACCGAAAAGAGTAAAAAGTGTTGGAGGACATGTTGCGGATGTATTGCATGGATCAACAGTATAAATGGGAAGAGTATCTTCCATTAGTTGAGTTCGCATACAACAACACTTATCATTCATCTCTCAAAATGGCACCATTTGAAGCACTTTATGGAAGAAAGTGCAGAACTCTTGTTAGTTGGGACAGTGTTGAGGATAGAGTGGTAATTGGACCAGAGATTCTCACAGAAATGGAACAGCAAGTTAAGCTGATTCGTGAAAGATTAAAGGAAGCAGCGGATAGACAGAAGAGCTATGCTGACCTTAAGCGGGTTGATAAAAGGTTTGAGCTTGGTGATAAGGTTTTCCTTCGTGTTAAACCCAGAAAGAGTTCTATAACTTTTGGCAAGGCTGCCAAGTTGTCACCTCGATTTGTGGGACCTTTCGAAATTGTCGAAATAATCAATCCTGTAGCTTATCGTTTAGCATTGCCACCTGCTTTATCTCGCATGCATGATGTTTTCCATATTTCTTTGCTTAAGAAATACGTTTCAGATCTGTCACATGTTTTAAATTGGAATTCCTTGCAGGTCCAAGACCCAGGAATAATCGTGGTTAAACCCACACGAGTGCTGGAAACTCGCCATTTGCATTTAAGAAATCGTGATATACAGCAATGTAAGGTCCAGTGGGACCATTTTAGCGAAGAAAGTGCAACTTGGGAAAATCTGGAAGAGATGAAAATTGCTTTTCCTTCTCTTTTTCAACAGAATGAAATCTGTTGACAAAACATACTTTTATGAACTTATTGTTTTTAAGTATTTATGAAAGCCAGATGAAGGCAGACTTTATTCAGGTTGAATAAAATGTGTTGTGACATTGATTTTTGGAACTATTCAAATATGAAATAGGCACATTATTTGTGTACTGATAAATTGATTGACCTGAAGGTTAATTTAAATATGTAATTCATCGGGACGATGAATCTTTTTAGGAGGGAAGCATGTAACACCCTGAACTGTTGTTACTTTCTCCTGAGCATACAAGTGTTGATATGTGATTTCTTGTAAAAGGATGTGTTCCTCGATTTAGAAATCATGCTTGATATGTACTGTATTGTCTTTGCAGATTGCAGATCTTGGTAGTCGAGAATGTGATTAGACTCTTTTATCTATTTCATTTTGTATCTGAGTTTAATCTGATCTCGGAATAAATTATAGAGTTATCCATCTATAAGATCTAGTCTTGGATCAGTGGAATTGATCCAAGTAATGCTTTAAGTTTGTTCATGATGAATTAAAATCACAGACCTTGAACAGGTTGCAAGGTTTAGCAGCATTGAATAAGCTAGTCAGGAGTATGACTCAGGCTGATCAAGTGAAATGGATTGGTTCCCGATATCGAAGAATATCTGGAAGGTCTCGATCGTGGACCAGGTAATAATTCGGTTACATACGATTCTCGCAGCGGCGAGAGAATGAGGAGCTAACCCTGTTCAAGAAGGTATGATATAGGTCTTTTCTGAGTGTACAGAATGTAGACCTAACTGGAATTATTAAATGATTAGTAACCTAAGACTAAACCTAACCTAGGGGTTAGATTAGTGTCAATCTAACCTAGACCTAGGCTATGTGTTAATGTCCTAAGTTAGTATCTATGTTATGGAAGTTAGATTAGGTATTAACCTAAATTCTAACCTAAGATACTAACCTAACTATGAGCAAGAATGTAAAGGGGCCTATGGAGGGGTGCGAACCATGGGCGGCGTTTTCTATGACATTTAATGCATGGGATAAGGATGAAGGACAGGTCATGGCGGAGGTTTTAAAGCATAGCTAAACTAAGCCGACGTGGCAGTTCGCCAAAACTAGAAATGGACTTGGGATTTTGTTTGACTATCGCCAATTCTGGCGGTCGGTGGAAGTGGAGTTTTAGCGGGAAAGTTGGTTTAATTGCATTCAATATTCTCGGTAGTCGAGCTCGGAACTCGCGAGAAGGCATGCAAACAGGAAGTTTGTTGGTTTGTTTGGCTTGTCGCGATTTTCGGTTTTCTCTCTGCCTGTTCACTGGTTCTTCGCACCAGTCTTCTTTGTGTTGCATGGCAAGTATGAGATTATCTAGCTCTTTTCTCTGGCAAGGAGAATATATATGCCATGGAGATAGCAAAATTTTGTTGGTCGCTCTAACTTGGAAAAGGAAAAGGAAGTCTGAGCTCTTCCAGTGGTCTGCTTCGGAAATTTGAGCAAAAATCCAGGCATGTTAGGCCCTAACCTTTAAAAATCTTGTTGTCTTTCAAGTGATTTCATTAGAACAACTCTGTTCAAATGTTTTGAGAAAATAGATGATTTTCTATGGAGGTCTTGTTTGATTTTTGGTACTGTATCTCTTCTGGTTCGATTTTTCAATTTCCCCTTGATGGGTGTTTATTAAATTCGAATTGTGGCTCTATTTCTTTGTGTATTCATTCTGGCTTAAATATGTGAGATATATATATATATATAAAAAAGTATGAATGCTCGGCCTGTTCGGCGAGAGCCCATAGAATATACCTGTGTTAGGTATAGGCCACTGTTATGTTGTCGATTTTTGGTCACCGTTTCTTGTTGTGGAAACTGTATGAAGGGATACTGATGGATATTGTATGATTGATCAGTTATATTGATCCTTTGGAAGCTCTGTCGTGGTTTTTGGTGACAGTGGCTAATGATACTTTTTGGGTTTCGTTTTGTCTTCTAATTTGTTTGGGAACAGGTAACTATTGTGTTACCATAGTCTTTACGACCCAGTGGAAGTTGTTTTCCTTGTTATTGTGGTAACAGGGTTTAACCGTTAACTGTATACAATATTGAGATATTTATATTTTATTTGAACGACTCAGTGGAGTCCTCTGAATGAGTCGTATATTACTATCCACTTTGCTTTGAGAATATAGATTCATCCTTGAGTTTTGTTAATTGAATTTCGTGGAAGTCTTGTAGAGGTAACAGGTCTTTTGACCTCTGTTATTTGTAATAAATAATGGATATAGACTCCCTGGGTATGCATTTGCATTTCTTTTGTGTAAGTTGTTCGAGAGTTTTGACGAGGCTCAGTTGAATTCCTTGCTATGAAATGGGTATTTGATTTGCTTACACTTGATTTGTTCTGAATGCTTGCCATAGATGGCATAGAAGGATTCATCAACTAATTTTATCTTACACTGTTGTTGGGTTCCTCGGTTATGGGTATAAACCCGTTAACAGTATGCAATGTGTATATATAGATTTATAATTGTTGT
This sequence comes from Taxus wallichiana var. yunnanensis, assembly GCA_018340775.1. NCBI lineage: Eukaryota > Viridiplantae > Streptophyta > Pinopsida > Cupressales > Taxaceae > Taxus > Taxus wallichiana. The sequence continues at coordinate 260,877,390 of CM031244.1, read as the reverse complement.
AACCTGAATGACTCTGAGGAGTCGATTGAATGATTTATATTTATATTTGAACCGCTGTTCAGGTTGAATATAATTGAATGATGGTAATTGTTGTGCCAGCGACTTAAGGGAATAACATGTATTTCGATCTTTGTTATTTTGATAAGATTCCTTCGTCGTCGAGGATTTTGTGATAGATTCGTTAGGTGTATATTTACGTCTTCAATCTGTGTAAATTTGTGTAAAAGATTGGCAAGGGTACAGTCGGATTTCTTGTTTTGAATTCAGTAATCGGATTTGCTTGCCTGATTTTTATAAAGCTCCGTTGATGGGCTCAGATGGAATCGTATGCAACTATTTGACTTATTACTGTTGTTCGGATTTATATGAACTCTTGGAAGGTATCCTGTATTGCTTGAACCTTATTGAATCTGATTTTTGGGACACTGTCGTTTTGTCACTGTTCCTTGAGTATGAATGATTATCTTGTATCCTGGCTCTGTTGAAGTGAGTCGTGAATACCATACTTAGGTTTGAATGCGCCCTGGTGAGAATAGATATGCTATGTTCCTTTCCGTTTACTTCAGTCCGATTGAGACTGAGCATGTTTCGGAATTACTGTGTGGTCGTCTTGGCATAGTCTTTAGGAAACCTCAAATTGCTTAATGCAATGAAGTCTGTTGTTTACAGCGTTATGCTAAAAGTTCCTTGATTTCAACTTGTGTCGAAAAGCCATACTGTGTATAAAAGGAACTAGTATTGGGCTTAAGGTTGATATATGGGATTGTTGATGTGTTAGCTGCTGTACAGGAGTTTTGCTGTGTTTTATTTCTTGATTTAAAATAGTGATTCTTCCTGTGGCTTGTCGGACTTGTTCGTATACATCTGGATGAATGTTTTCCATAAGTGGAGACAGTGCATAGTGAACTTGTGTGAAAGGAAGTATGAATGATATGTTTCTTTCTCTTCAGTTATTTAATATTTGTTGATATCTGTCTAATAGTGGGAATTGTTTTGTAACATATTGGTAGAATCACGAATTGTTATGATATTTTCCTTTTTGGATGAATGAAACGATCTGCCCAATGTTGTGATTTTGGATTCAATGATTGTTTGTATACATTCGTTCCTTGATTCTTAATATTCGATGAAATATTTGAGAAGTGTTTAGGACTATTCTGTAACGATGATAAAGTTACATATTTGTAGTCATTTTGGATTACAAAGGCATAGTCTGAATCATGTTTACTTGTTTGGATTATTGATTTCATTTAAACAGGGTGTTTAATGAAAACAATTGATGGATTGCAATTGTTTTAAAAGTTAGTGCTTATCATGCTCAGTTCATCGAACTGACTCATGTTGACTATTTTTGCAGATGGTTGCCGTAAGTGGTAAAAGCAATGCAGATCTGACAGGATGATCAGATTATTTAATTTGTTTATAATGAATTACAGCTTGATTTTATAAATGTACTATATGTGGAAAGATGTTTCTTTTCCGTTAAGCATTGTATCAAGTATGCTGCTTGCATAAAATGTAATTGTATAATTTTGAAAGGAATGGAAATAAGTGTTTGATACTTATGTGATGTATTCTATTTCTGATAGTTGACCTTTTTCGGTTTATATACCAGAGTGGCAATGTTATCTTTGTGTAATTTGGATGCTTTTGTGATTGACAATGAAAGCTTACAAGAAAATGTGGTTGAATTCATATGAGTGTTTAGCAGATCTTATTGTTCTAGCAAAAGCAATTTTTAATTTAAACAATTGTCTTTCTAAAAGATAGGTTAAAATGAACCTAAGCGAGAACGCTAAACAAGTTGGATTAAATTACTAATCCCTAGTCCTGAGTATGACAGGACAATATTAAATTGGATTCTTAATCATTTACATCCTTATACTAATAAGTATGATATAAATTCAGTTAAGAGAACTGATATAATCAAATGGAGTTCAGATGGCAATCTCATGTGAAGGTTATGAGATATTGTCCAATTCTGTTGTTTTAGAATCAGGTGTATTCTAATGACTCCTTGATGAGAGCTTGACCTTAATACCTCTACCATGTAATGGGCTTTATAGAGGAAGGTCGTCTTAAGATGAAGAATCCAGGGATCGGGAAAGGCTAACCTTAGGGAAAAGTCTTTAAAGTAATTTAAACTCAAGTGCGTAACGCATGTTATTAAGTAGATCTTTTCGAGGCGGATTTAAAGGTTGACGACACAAGTCAACTGCAGGGTTGTACCTCCGAGAAGATTAGGATCTTCTCGAAGATACAACAATGCGGGGTGACTTATGGCGCACCCTTTGCATTGATCGCTAAGATTTACACTTAGTTTTCGAACGAGTTACTCAGGGTCCGATTAAGAACGTGGTCATGTTATAAGGCTGCCTAGGAGATTCGGGGTATCATGACACACTGGTTGAACTGCAAGGTTGAACCAGTATGTCACCATATCCCTAATCCTCGTGGGCATCCATATAACATTATCACCTTGTTAATCTGCCTCCGAGTGATTCAGTTGTGAAAGGAAGGACTGACAGTAGTCAGTATAAGACATTCTATATAACATAAGAATGGGGTGAAGGGCGTATTCCAGATTGACGAGTATGCCGTTAAGGAATACGAGACATAAACAATATGTTTCAAATCTTTGGCCAAAGTATCGCAAGTTTGCTTGATTGCGTTGTCCTAATTCACCTAGTCTAAGGGATGAGATGCCGATGAATAATAGTAACGATTATTCGATTAGGTTCCTTGGATGAGCATTCTCAATCCCGAGTAGGGAAGAGAACCGCAAGAGTAAAGTGTTATCTAAAAACACCAACTCTTTTTACTCATGAATAGATCGGTAGATTACCGAGTCATGGAATGAATAGATCGGAAGTAATCCGAGTCATTACAGCTGCGCATATGGTTGTCTGTTATATGAATGGTTATTATTCTATCCAGGGGTTTTGGGATCTTGGTAATATGTTTTTACATGGTTTGAGATGCTAACTTAGATTTTTTTTTCTTCTCCATGTTATGTAGAGAGACATACATTTGCGGGAGCTCCATGAAGACATAAATTTTTCTACATTATTTTCATTGGGCTTAGAGGAGGATGAGTGGGATATATTGGACTATGTCAGGTTATGAGACATCACTAGATTGGGGAGGTGTGCCATTAAATGCATATGATGACTACACTTTATGAGAGATAGTATGCTTTGGAACGTATACCTTTTTGTTAGCTACTAATGAGATGATAGTGTCCATTGAGGATGTATATAGGATATCGTGGCTACGAGTCATGGGGATGGGGTTCAAGTTATGCCCCCAAGTGATACACAATAGTAGTAGAGAGCTGCTAGAAGTATTTTACTGAGAATCTTAGGTATGGTGGAGTCATAAATTACCCTAGATGAATTAATGAGATCATGTTTTCCATGGTTGTGGAATTTTATTATAGTTTAATTAGCTTCTTTTGTTATTATGTATGGAGGAGATGTATTCATATCATATAGGATGCACAATATTTGTATGAGCATAGAGCAACATGGGACACAATATGCTTGGATTCGTTGTGTGTTGGCTCACTTGTATAGAGATTTGTATAGATTTACATAGGAGGATCATGGTGGAGGTATTAGTGCTATTACACTATTGCATGTATGGGCATATGAGTACCTAATAGTAATGAGGTTGTTTAGTGGTCCACAAGTGAATTGGGTACGATCGAAATTTTTGCAGTGAGGTGGGTTGGATGGAGGGGTCATGGGTTTGATACCATGACATATAGGTCCATATTAGATAGGATGGGGTATGATTTGGAGACCCTAAAAGGATTATAGAGGATGAGTCAAGGACCATGTTGATTTTTGATATATCTAATGTAGCATGTGGGTAGAGGACTAGTTTCTAGGAGTGACTAATTTCTTTCACTATGAGTGTGTGTCATGATAATTTGGGCTAACCTGTGGATGTGCCTCTAGAGCTGTACATATGATATAGGTCAAATTCAGATATGAGGAGAGTAGGGTAAATTCAAATAACCAAGGAGTTCATTTTCATCTGTTAGGTGCACGTGAGGATGATGTAGATATAGTACTTGATTTGATTTGATGATGTGGGATGCACACCACTTATACGCAGTTTTGGGTATAGAATTGATGGATATTATTGTTTCCTATGGTGGTGTATGTAGTGAGAGAGCCACCAAGTGCATAGGTAGGAGGAGGATTTCCAACAAGAGGTCGGGAACTTGCCCCTAAGGGTGATGTGGTGGTGGAAACATTTGCATGACATAAGTATGATATATTGTGATCCGTATTTGATGTTGTGCACCATATTGTGTGTTGGATCCTAAAATCACACTTCAAATATTGAGAAATGATCTAGAGGTAGAACTATTTTTGGAGAATGGTGAACATGAAAATATTATCGTTAGTAGCCGAGAATCTACCCAACATTCAACCAATGACTCAATTAAGAAATAATGACTAGGAAACACCTTAACTAAGGGGACAGATTATCCGTGCTACTTATGGCTCTTTTTTAACCAAGGTGAGAGGACACAAGGATGACCTGAATGATGGAATTATTGTTATAACTCATCTTCCTTCAAGATAGGTGTAGATCAATTTGAGGTAATTGCAGCCATGGATATAATAATTACTCATAAGAGTTGTCACTTAAGTATTATATGTACTCAACACGATAAACATATGTCATTATAAATAGATAGTGGATGTTTTACAAACATCATCTTTTTGTAAAGAAATTAACCAAGGCACTTCTGATGATGCTTAGAAACTAATCTTTGTAAATGTACAAAACACACTTCATGATGAATATTTGTGATTGTGGTTTTGCAAGGCAAGCACATGTATGATATACGGGTTTGGTGTACTTTTAGGAAAAAGGGATGGTGAAAAATGCTAGCTAAAACAAAAATATGGAGGGCAATTGTTTTTTCATTTTGGTATGTCAATATTTCCACGGGGAGACATCCAATATTTAATGCAGTATTCAGAACGAAAAATCAACTTAACATAATTCTTGAGATAACATTTGCATTCATTGATACCCAATGTATACACATGTTACTAACAATCTTCAATATTATTGATCCAGAGCTTTGATCAAGTGCTTGTTACTTTTTCCTCATACACCCTTAATACCCTTAAGGGATGAAAAAAACCCTCAAAATTGATGTTTCCACTAGGATTTTATAACTAAGCTAAAATATTGCAAAGAAAACCCTACTACAAAATAACGCAATAACCATAGAAGTGCAATAGCTAGGAGTTATCTTTGTGTAGTCCACAAATAAAACTAGCATAAGATTGAAAAATATATATATTTCCTTGATCATGAATTCAAAACACATAACGGTAAAATGTGATTAAAACAAAGAGATTCCATTCATATGATTTTTGGTGAGGGGACATAAACAAATTCCTTCAAAACCTATTAATGGCTATACAATGCAACCACCTTAGCATATTCTCATAGACATGGATGATAGCAAAATTCTTTGTAAATTAGAAACTGGAGCTAAAGAAACTTATCAAAAAAATTCAACAACTAACAACCCCTAGAGTGAAGACAAGACCCCACTCTTATACAATTTATATCCTCAAAATTTTCCCAATTCCCCCAAAATTCCCAAAAGGGAAGGGGAAATCCTCTAACTAAAAATATTCCTTCCTTTCACTCTAAGATGGTTGGATGATGCAATATGATGATACATGATGGTAAAAGAAGGATATCCTCCTATCCTTTTAACAATTTTTTTATTTTAGTAAAACCATATTCTGTTGAGACAAGTCTTGTGCTTGAATGGTTACAAAATTATTTCTCTTATTATTAGCCTAGTGACAAGTTTGTTTTGAAACCTTCCTTCTTACTTTCTTAGTCATTTGGGTCCATATTCAAGGGTTGTTCCTCCAAATTTTCCTTTATCCTATCTAGGTAAGCATAAAATATCTCAAATAACTTAAGGAAAAACTCTTCATCAGGCCCCTGATGATAATGGAAAATTATTTATTTTGTAACACATATTTTATCAAATTCCATTGAAACACTTTGCCCCTTTTTACCCTCTTTGGAATTTTTTTAGTTATTCTCTTAATTTGGACAAATCATTATACAATAAGTAAGTCGAAGGCCTTAGATGCTTATGGTTTTCCCAGGCACAATCCTGAAAAGATTAACCATATTTTCTATATTTTCTTCCCTAATTCTTACCCCACTACCTACTCCTAAAATTATCAAGAAGAGAATGAATTCCATCAATATATTCATCCACCTTCTCTTCTGCTTCTTTGAGAGTGTTTATACAATACTTTAAAGTTTCAACCCTAAATTTTTTAGCATCATGATACTCATATTAAGTTCCTAAATATTTAGGGGGAATAGTCCCCTCTTTCATAATTATATCATCCTCCAGGGACTACAATGGATTCCAGATTGGGTATCATACCATTCCACATTTCATGTTCAGCCTCACACTTGTCTAATAATGCCTTGGCTGATTCTATCTTATCACTGATGTGGGAATGGCATTTCACACAATCTCTAATCATCTCTTCTCCTCTAGTGACCATGTCGATTTCCCATTGTATGGTGACCTCCCTTTTCACCTAAATCATTTTCACTTTTGATATCAACATATGTGATCTTAGGGACTTTAATTTGTCTTGTTTGGAGGATTCTTTGCCAATTTTCTAACTAGATTGGTCAAAGCCTCATTTTTGGCCTTCAAGTCCTTCTTAGACTCCTTGAAATCATTAATTTTTTAGAAGACTCCCTCCACTACAATAGAAAATTCAAGCTTAAAATAATCAATGGAGGGTCTACCCAAGGGAATACTTGTAACTTGGTAATCAGATGGAGCCACTTTGGCCCTAAGTACACTGGATTTAGGACCTATAATTTCCACAAATCTTTCTCCCTTATTTCTTAGAACCATCCTCGACATGATTTTGGACCTTTTGGGTTGCCTATAATGGTTAAGTGTGGAAATATTTTATATATCATCATCATCTAACTGAATTACCATCTTCTTCTTCTTTAGGAGAAAAACCTCTACCCAAGTTCCCATTGGTGGTCCTTGTTCTTTAGTCTACTGTGGTACTAAAGTTATAGGGACAATTGTCAAGGATTTGGAGGATGAAGGAGTTGCAAAAGTGCTTCTTGTTTCCATATTATTGTATCCTCTAGAATACCCCATTGTATAGATTCAACAAGGTGACCTGTTTCCTCCACTACCTTAGGATGATCTTTTAGTTCTTCCCATTTGTACTTGAATATGGTGGGTGTTAATCTCACTTTCTTCATATGCCAAACTCCCAACACTTTATTCCTTTGAGGAGTAAATTGTACACTGAGACTTGTGGTGACCTTCACTAGTTATCTCAAGTTGGAGCTTAGGGACTTCTGAAATTACTTCAACACCCGGAGAGCCACTGTACTTGTGATATATTTAGCCACTTCTTATGCACTTCCCACCATAACTTCTCTTCTACATGGAATTTCACTTCTACCTACTCAATAGACCCACTAGTGGGTTGAACCACATGCTTACTACTTTCAACTTCCCTTGTCACTACAATATTTAGAGTCTCCCTTGGGGTATGATAAATTATTACCTCAAGATCAAATTACCGATTCCTCACTAAAATCTCATCCCGTTGTCAACTTTTCTTCACTTTTTTGTTGATAGGATAGGGCATGGGTGTGGGAATAGTTATAATTGGTTTCTCTTCAATAGGTAAAGTAGCCCACACCAAAGTGAGGAAACATGGGTTTAGTTGACAAGGGTTGATTCCAGAAGAGGTGGAATCCCTAAGGATTGGGTAATGGTGGGTGTAGGTAAATGAGTACTTGGAACTATTATTTCCATGACAATTCTTATTTATCCAAATCAACCCATTCTACTACCTTGGTAATTTTTCTCCTTTGAAGGTGAGTATGCTCTTCCTCCTCTTTCAAGTCCTATAGACTTGTCTCATGTACATGTACCTCATGGGGAACCTCAGGTTGACCTATCCCCTTGGATTTATTAAAAGTATAGGTTGCCACCTTCTCTTTTACTTTCGGATTTAGAGTTAATGTTAGAACAACCTATAAGGTAGTAGCAGAAATAACATAAACCCTACTCATACTTCCTTTAAGTACTTCCTCGGTCCTTTTTTTTAAATAGGTAAGGTAAGTCCCGGTCTTGCTAATCTAAGCACTCACATCATCCCTTTCTCACTCTAATTGTAATATTTTAAAAGCTATCCTAGCCCCTTTCTTTCCCATAACATCCCCACTTATATGAATTTTCTGATGTGGGGGACAAACATCATCAATTAATTTGTTATTCTTTTATTCTCTTAGCAAAAAGGCGTTTTGATGATGTACATCTACCCCTTATGAGAATAACCAATTTAGAGATCTTATGATGACATTAATAGTCATGTTATGGTTTTAACTCTCTTCATCAATTTCTCAATTAAATTACGGTAAGGGATGATAAGTAATGTCATATCTCACATATTAATAACGATTATGTTTTTTTCATCCTCCAAGCCTCCAGGACTTGGATGATTCTAAAATCCACCATTTTGAAAGGGCCATCCTTAAGTAGTCCCTTTTTCTAACCTCTCCCTCATCCCTACAATCCATCTAGAAGTCCTCATAATGAGGCTCACATTTGATCATAGTAGTAGCTAAAACATTATGCACAATATGTTTTATGTCGTATAGAGGTCTCGACATCAAATATTTCCAACATGAACCTACCCATTTATGGTTCTAACAACTTCACCTTTTGGATATTTGGGCAAGTGTAGTTTTTAATGGACATGGGAAACTTAATAGGGGATGTGATATGTATACTAGTAATAATATGATGCACTAGTATCATTTTCCTTACAAACTCCATCAACACCCATTTATCATCCATATACCGAGGGAGCATGTAAGGGCTCCCTTTAAAATCACTGACCACGATATCGGAGAAAATATGGAAATAGATGAAATAACATCCATACTGGGTAATGACTCACTTAGTGTCCCAAGAAAACATTTCAGCCTCCCACTTAGAGTGAAAGAGGCATATCATTGGCATAAAGAATACATTTAAAACCTTCCAAAAAAAAGATCATAATTTACCAGGTTCAATTGAGAAAAGACATCGTATACCCTAATGCTACTTGAGGTCTCCTTATCCATGCAAACCTGGGAAATTTATATGAAAGGGAATATTGTAAACCATGTATGATGACATGAAAAATTATGTTATACCATCCATATCTCCCCTAGAAATTTTGGCAACCCCTACCATCTGTTCATGAATTTTCTAACTTATCAGATCATCCCAAGGGAGAGGTTTCTTATTTTTCAATATAAATTGAATGAATTGGAACATCCACTCATGGAAAAGGTTGGTGGATTCCAAATCCATCGGTCTACTTAGATTCTTAGAAGTGTAATCAAGTCCCCTATTACTTCTATAAAATCATTTCTACTCAATTTCTAAAGCAATGTAGTGACGGAAATAATGGCTTTAACTAACCATTTTTCATTCAAAAACTTATTCCATCTTCCTACTCATGTATCATAAAGTACAACCGTGATGAATTCATAAATATGAAACCCTCTTCCTTCTCTAGTTGGAAACCCAATAACCTATTAAAATCCTATTCCTAGAAAGATAAAACCAAGGCTCCACTCCTATCCCAAACCTCCCTTATTATAGGGTTATAATTCGAGGCACACACCCATACAAGTTTCGGGCACTCTGTAGAAGGGGAAATGAAAAAATAAGGTAAATATAACTATTAACAACACGATCAAGGTTACAATTCCTTTCGGGGTATTCAATCTCTACCTAAATTATTCTAAGGCAGCATTGACGAGGTCAAAATATGTGATTCTATCTAGAGGGGAGTTGATACTGGAATTTTTATTCAAAGAGTTCAAAAGGATCTTCATGGATATCAAAAATTAAAAAACCCCCTACCTCGCTAAAAAATTTCAACTCAAGCCTTCTACTTTAAATATTTATGTGGATAAGAAAACTAGTTCACTTACCCATTTGAATCAAACTCTAGTTTTAAATTTTAACTTACATAATTGCTCAAATTCTTCCTAATAACCACCACAATCCTTCCTTTGTTTCTTTAAACAAGTTTTTATTCGGTTATCCTTAGATATTTTTTTGACACTTAAAATTTAAGATATTTTAGATTCAACGTGTGCTTTAAACATCGTGTCCCCTTATTTATTACCACTTTGATCCTTTCATTAATTATCAAATATTATGTTCATGGGAGATTTTTCGTAATTTACAACTTTTATTTTTAACCTTTACAAGCCTTTCTATCTTATCTCTTATGTGGTCCCACCACACAAGTCGTACAACTCATATTCATGGTCCGATTCAACCCCTTGATGGGTCCAAAATAAATTACAAGGGAGCATGTAGGAAAACTTGCAAAATGCAAGCTATGTTTCCTTATCCATTCAAGGTTACATACCACGTGCTTTGTTGACTCAAAGGTGTACTACCAAGTTTCGAGTCAATTTTTGATCAAGTTTTCTTTCTCTTGTTTTAGATTAGTGAAATGGTAACAAAGAAAACAAACAAATATAATAATGGGTGAGTTTAAGGTTACCTCGGATGAGAAGATTGTGGATACAGTGCAAAGGATCCTCCTCATAGTGATCTTGATTAATTTCACAATAAAGGGAATATTATCACAAAAATGAATTAGTAGATAGAATGGTGGGTTTCCCGACAATGTTGGTCCCAAGAAGTTAAAACTTCTTAGGATGGATGTTAACCCACTTTTTGATAAAACATAGATAAAATAATAATGGATAAGCAATAAGATGTAACAAAATTTGAATTTAAAAAAGGGGATATGAGATGAACTAGATAAGAAAAGATATAGATATGATTATATAAAATGTTAAAATAAACCAAACCTAAGCGATTCAATGATGACCTAGGACTACATGGTAGAGTTGATGGTGACTAGGGAAGTATAAGCCAAAAAGGAGGATCTAAAGGAATTGTTTTGAAGTTGATGTAGGATTGAAGATGGTGCTAATATGATTCATAGAGTCTCTATATGAGTGAAATAGAAAGGATGTAAGAAAATTGATAGATCTAATGATAAAAGTGATAACTATTGATTAGGTCAATGGTGATCGGGCGATCTATGGCTACTAGGTGTGATGTAAGTGATATATGAGAAACAAGTGTGTATAATGGAAATATTGGTAGATCTAAGGGGTTGTGGGATAAAAAATAGATAAATGGTAGAAAGGATGACAAAAATCAAATAGATGTGGATTGGTTCAATGACAACTAGGTTGAGTCAACAAAGGACCGGTAAGGGATCTAGGGTTTAGTGGATGAAAACATGTAGAAAAGATGAATTGCATAGAGATATTGATGATTATTAATATAGGTGCGGAGCTCTAAGAAGGTAGATGAACTTAAAAGATGATACAAAATAATGATAATATGGAAATGGGGACTTCAAACATGCAAAATTGTGATAGCAAGCAAAGAGAAAACTTTGAATCTCCAAGGGTGATGCACAAGGTCTTCAAAGTAGCTACAAGGTGGTGATAGTATATGTAAAGAAGAGTAAGAAATGAATCCAAGATCATAAGAAAGAACAATGTCTCAAAAATTAGATCTTGGTGAGAGGAGGGGTATGGTCATATTTATAGGGTCGACGATGACCTGAATAGGTAACTTAAGAGTATGAAAATCCATTTATTTGGGTGGTGGAAATGTCATTAGCTTGATGTAAAATTAGGGTGTGCAGTAAGATTATGGTTTTGGGTGATTAATACAGGTTAGGGGTGTTTTGGAAGTATAAAATGTGGTTGGGAGATAATGAAGTATTAAATAGGGGTAAATGAAACTTAGGGATGCTAAAAATGAGATTTAGGGAGGATAAAGGATTAAATGAGGATTTAGGACTAATAAATGGTGATTAAGGATGTCTAGGGAAGACAAACCAATGATTTGATTAGGATGGGATTAAGGTAGGAAAATAACAATTAGAGGATAAATGAATTTTAGGAGGAAAAAAGGGGATTTGAAAGAGAAGAGAGGTATGTATGTGAGGAATGATGATGAAGGGGAGAGGAAGTGGAATGAGGGATAGGGGATACAAAAATTTGGTGTATACACTTGCCTCTTTTTGTCGATTGGTTTACGTTGGAAAATCCATGAGATAAAAATGAGAAGTGATAAAAGATGATGATGGTTGAGGTGCTCCCCCTCAAACTAGGGATCGATGACATAAAGAGGAATTGATCATGATTTTGAAAGAGATAGATGAAGGGATAAATAGTGGAAAGGATGAGAAAAAGAGAAAAGATGAAATAATATGCCCTAGGTGAAGAGGGATAAGGATAAAAACAAAAATAACAATATAGTAGTTATTTGGGAATCACTTTGGTAGCAGCAAAGTATGGACTCAATGGAGATGAAGTAAATGTCATAGGGACTTGTGATTTGGAAAAAATCATGAAAATATGGAGTGATTCCAATGGGAATTCACTCGGAAGGATGTGTAAGCCATGGGACCAATAGGTCAAAGATAAAGATAAAAATTATGTGTAAACAAATACAAGGATGGTTAAGAAAATGGTCTCACAAAATACAAAGGAAAAATCAAATACAATATCCTCCATACATGAGGAATCAAAAATATGCTTCCATGTTGGGTTGAAGATAAAAGATGGCCATAATGGTGGGCTTATGTTGAAATATGGTACTACTAGAGGGATACGAAGATGATCACATAGCGTGGCTGATGGATGCGATTAAATATGTGTGATGAGATTGGAGATAATGAGGAAATCTAAAGGGACAAATAAAGGTGTTTTATGAACAACACACAAGTCAAAAGTGGAAGAAAAGATAATTCGGAAGAGGGATTAGGTGAAATAATATGGGTAATTAACATTTAGGGTTGGGTCGATGGTGACTTAGTTGGGTTGATGGCGATTGGGGTCGGTCGATGGTGACTTAGCTAGGTCAATGGTGACTAAGGTCGTGTCGATGGTGACTAGCGTCAGTCGACATAAACCTTGGTTGGTGGCCTATGTAAGTGGCAGAGGAAACCAACCAAGATCATTTGAACTATGTGATTTTTTCAATCAAGATCTTTGAGTGAAAGATAAATTGAGATTTGGATTATATTGCAAGCCGATGGAGTAGCGAGTAAGCGCTAGATGACGTAGAAGATGGTAAGTGTCCAAGCCTTAGCTTTGTGTTTAAGTTATTTAGTTATTTTTTTGGTTATTTTTTTAAGTTTTGGTCTTGATTTTGATATGGGCACCAAGGGTGGTTGGCAGGGAATGGACATGATCACCGTTGATCAAGGGAAAAGGGTGGAAACCCAAGCTAGATGACATTGAACTGAACTGGGACGATTTTGACTAGTCTCGATATGGGATATTTTTTATTAGAGTACATGAAATATGATGATTTATGTATGTTTGGATGCTAATGATTGATTTTTTAGGCTAGGGACACATTGTATATTAGGGACAGAGTTCCAACGATGTATGATCGAACTAGAGGAGATGTGACTGATGCAGAGTGGGATCACTTGGAGTTGGTAGGAATGAGTGGATTTCACCATTATCATAGGATACCGAGGGACATAGGATTGATGATTATATTGATTGATAGGTGGGATATGAGGACTAGTATATTATAGTTCAAGACAGGGGAGATGATGGTGACACTAGAGGACATGTATCAGATTTTGAGGTTGTCGATGCAAGGGGAACCCATAGAGACTATTACAATAAAGAGGATATTGGTTGTATTGAAATAGATATTTTGACCCCATTCCCCATAGATCACATTTACATCAATGGAATTTTATATAGAGGTACGATATGAGCAGGGATCTTGAAGAATGGGATGATATGTTTGGTCATGATGGTGATCTCTCAAGCATGCGCTACTACATTCTCGTAGAGCTAGTTTTCTATGGACATTGATGGGGGTGATTACATACATAGTGGAGCACATGATAGTGTTATCATTATGTATAGTATTATTGGCTCAGATATATCATCAGTTATGGATGTATGCTACTGAGAGGAGATATGGATTAGATGTCGATACTTACTTCACTAATGGGCCTATGAACACATAACTATGATTTGGTTGTTAGGGATTATATGGGTGGATTGGGACCATATAGAGATATCTGTTGGATTCTTGAGATGGATATTTGAATAGTCTCATAGAGATAGAGGGGAAAGAGGAGAGGATTGGTACACACAAAGGTTTGTAGAGATTATATGTGGAGGAGATCATATGGAGGCCATATCAAGGGTTCCACACATGTACCGACATGGAAATCCAACTATTTGACATGAGGAGGATCATATGGGTACAGGGGGGACGCTGAAGATAGAAGAGGAAGTTCAGTTTTTAGTGAGTTTTGAGGTATTTGGGGTTATACAGATAGTCTCAAGGGCTCTATCAGATACAAATGAGATGAGGTGGAGAGAGAGTTACCTAATATTTAAATAAAAAATCCATTAGAGGAGGTAGGAGACCCATTGGATAGGGATGATGATGTGGGATTAAGGGAATGATTTTTGGAGTGAATGATAAAGGAATGGGAAGCTCGGGTAGCAAAGGAGAGGGTAGATGTATGATTGGATGAGGATAAGCTAGTTCTAGCATGAGAGGAGGAGGCAACACCTAGAGGAGAGGAGGGTGGAGATGGAGGGGTGGTAAAAATATATCCATTTTAAGGGTGGAGATAGATACTTCCTACCATGAGATGGACACAATGCATTTGGAAGCTACAAGATTATGCCAGAGAGAGAACTAGTAATACAACAGAGAGACAAGTATCGTAGACAGAGGGAGGCCTATAGAGATAGATTTGGAGATATCGGACCTCTAGTTATATCATCGAGGGGAGCTAGGCACCAACAACTTCATAGGGATTTGGTCGATGGATCTTTCAAGTACTATATAAATAGAGGAGTATAAGGAACTATGTGTGGAGGTGCATTACTATGAGAAAAAATTTACTTTGAGGATGTCGGATGTGCCGCTGTGATATGTAATGTATCTAGTAGGGAGCAGAGACTAAGGAGCTCATCATGACCAAAACCATATGGTATCATGGATAGCGTGTCACAACCGAGGTGAGATCTAAGTCCAAATGATATAGGAGATGATGGACAAAGAGATGTGTAGGTACCCACCCTTTGGGGCAAGGATTAGAGCTTAGAGCATCTGATTTACGAGTTTACCACCTAGAGGGTGAATGTTGCATATTGATTTTTATGTATACATTTTTGAGATAGAGCCCATATAGGTCAATCATGGATGTATGGACACATTTCAATGAGTATATATATATAAATACACATATGATTTTTTCATGGCTTATATGTGTTATACGATGATCAATGTGATTATTTAATTATATTATGGATGTTAGTGTAGATGATAGATGCATATTGATGATGTGATGTCTTGATTACTTGATGTGATGTGATGTTTTAATTAAAATGATTAAATGTGGATAAGGATATATGATGTGATGTATGGGTTAAATGATTTGATGTGATGATATGATAGATATTGATATTAGATGACATGATAGATGTGAGATGATATGACTTGGATTAGAGTAGATGTGATTAGATGGGAAGTATATATTAGACTAGATGTTGATGTTAGATATGATGATAGGAATGATGGATTCAGATATGATTAGATATAGATGATGGTTTATGATTTTGGATAATTAGGAATATATGATGGATTGATAGATTGGATATAAATGTTAGACATATGATTAGAAAACTATGAAATGATGGTCATAATAGCTAGAGTAGATAGGGAAGAGATAATGGAAATGGTTAAGAGTGTGTAATTGGATAGGATGTGACCTTAATAGGGTGACCAAAATGTTAGGAAGTAAACTTCATCATCGGAGAGATCATGTGTAGAAAATATGATTTTGGAACTGGATGGGAGGTATCGCATGAAAAGGAACAAGGAAAAGCATTGCACTTGTGACCATTGACAAATTTTAACACCTAACTAATGGTAGTTAGTAAAAATTAATAGTATGAGGCAAAGATGGAATGCGTGCTTGTAAACCCATTGTAGACACAACCAAGGGGGTAAGATGGAGCATGTACAGAGGAAAATAGGTTCTCCTTAAGTGGCAATCCTAGGTATATGCCCCAACTCTAAGAAATACGGTGTAAACTAATCAATGTGTGAAGTTTGTTGCAGATGGGAAAGCTGATCAATGCAAGAAGCTTTCCAGGATGCTTTCTTTTGATATTTTTCTTTTTATTTTAGATATTTGGAAGGTTGATCAATGTGGGAAGCCTTTTACTACCATGATATAAGAAAGTAGCCATCCTTCAAGGAGTGGTCTACATTTAGATTTTTTCTTTTGGATTTGTACTTTTGAATTTTTAGATGACAGGATAAGATATGTATGATATTTTTCCTTCGAGGGATCAGTCTATACTTTTTCCAAATTGCTTTGTATGAATAACTATCCTTTGAGGGAACATTCAATTTTTGGATATGATAGATTTTTGTTATGAGTACCTAGAAATTTTAATTTAGGATAGAGCTAAAGATAACCGAGTAAACCACTTGGGGATGTGATGATAAGATCTAAAAGTGACACCTGTGGACCCTTAGTATAGTTCCACTAGGTAGATAAAAGGGTGACAAATGTAATGATTATGAGGTTCCTACCTAGAAGGGGGAACTTTTCCATGAGGAATGTGCTATGAGGAAAGATGTGGTGCCCATATTTAAGGTTGTAGATAAGAAAGTGATGGTAGAACACATAATTCCAAATCATCACAATGAGAGATGAAAGGGATAGTGATGGAATGAGATCTTAAGGTGTGATGAAGATCATGTTAGTAGGTATGCTAACCGTAACCGTGAAAGCTCAAAAATGAAAGATGTTGAGAGGTTATGTTTCTAGTTTACCATCAAGAGACATTAAACGTTAGGCTATAGATCCATAATTTTGTGTGATAATGTATGGTCCAATCTAGTTGGGAGAAAACTTTCCATGTTGGCTCCTTTCTAGAGTAGTGACGTTATTTTGCTTTCAAGACAAGGTCACCAATATGAAAGTTGCGTTCTTTTAGATGTTTTTGTAAGCATGTTTGATGTGCTCTTGATAAACATGATGATGTTGAATAACGATTAAGCGACACTTGTCTAAAAATTCAAGTTGTGTTAGATGCTCTTGACAATAATCCTCATCATAGACAAAGTCGTAAGAGAAATGTGTAAGGATGGGATTTGGAATTCAAGAGGAAGAATGACTTCAGAATCATAGATGAGGAAGAAAGGAGTGTAGACACCCTAAAAATACATACATATTTCTATCCCAATGTTA